>CM057459.1:805437500-806037500 GCA_016271365.2 Neoceratodus forsteri
GTGCTGCATTAGGAATTCTGGTCAGACCCATTACTTTTCTTTTTTTCACAACACGTCAGCATAGCTCTCACTGTGCAGCCATAAAAATAGCCTAACAGGGCCAGAGAGAGCTTTTTATGTAACTAAGCTTAATTAGCAACAACAACAACACAATAATAATGATAAAACAGGAGATGGATGCCTATCTAAATATCTATTATTTCTCAACTGTAAATAATAGAACAGATCGTACAGGTCAGATAGAGCTATTTATGTAACTAAGCATAACTACTGTAGCAATAAGAGCAAAAAAATGAACAACAATAAAGCAAGAGAGGGATGCCTAGCTAAATATCTATCATTTTTCAAATGTAAAGAATAGACTAGATCTTACAAAGTCTAAGCCATTCAAATCCATCAATTCACCAGTTGAAGGGAAAGTCCACTTCTGATGGAACATGCAGGATTAAAACATTATTAAACATGGGACTGAATTAATGAACTGTAATCAGATTCACACCATATGGACATGTTTAATCAGGTCAAGCTGCACAATGATATCATTGCATCAAGTAGCACACTAATTTGACAATTTTTTTCAGATACCAAAAAAAAAATGTATATATATATTCTTTGCAAAAAACTCTGCTAATGCAACAGTTAGGGTTGCTTCCACAGTGACAAAAGTGATGAAATTTGATGTTAGGGTTTACAACTGTAACTCCGAATCCCCCCCGACACACACACACACACACACAACATACATACAAGCATATGATGTTATAAGGCAACACAACCAATCAAAAACAGACACCATAAGGTAACAGAAAGAACATACAACTTTGAAAACATACCACAAGTGGCATCCATCATCATGTTTCAGCAACTGTCTCACTTCTGCTGCTTTCCCAGTGTCTTGGAGGGGTACACTCACATGCTGTGCAACCATGTAAGATGGCCATATCATGATCAGTATAACTCCATCCAGATAGTACAACAGTAACCATAAGTCATGATAGGACAGCATGGTGAGTTGGATCCGGTTCTGCCATCCTTCAATCAAGCTAGAACAACATTGTCCATGCGTCACAGTGGGAACACAGTGTCCTATGGATCCTGCCCTCTCATCCCTCAATCAGGATAATACAACACTATCCATGTGTCACTCGTTTCATATGTCACAGTGTGAGCTCATGGTTGTTCTGATACCGCACTCCAACCCCTCCATCAAGCTATAAGTAAAACACATTCCATATGTCACACTATCCATATGTCACAGTGAGAGTACAGGGTCCTTCATACCTTGCAGTTCCATTCCTCCATCATCATACTACAACACATTCCATATGTCACACTATCTACTGTATATGCCACAATGAGAACAGTGAAACATATGGACAGCGTGAGATATGGATTGTGTTGTACTATTTCAATAGAGGTATGGTAGTGCACAGTCCAAAGGACCCTGTGTTTTTACTGTGATCTATGGACAATGCAACATATGGATACTGTTGCACTATATTGATGTAGGACTGGGAGGGCAGAGTCTCACAGTGACATATGAATAGTGTGTTATATGGATTCTGATGTACTATGTCAATGTACAGATGGGAGTGGAGGGTCCAAAAGACAGTGCACTCCCAGCACCACATTGACATAATAGAACCCTATCATACTGTTCTTTCCTCCACAGCTGTCTGGTGGTTGCAAGGGCCAGGAATGGCAGAAGAGCCCTCCTTCTGACACAGAGCTCCCGGATAACCCCCGCAGCTGTCCAGTGGTTACGAGGGCCAGGAATGGCAAAAGAGCCCTCCCCCAGATGCAGAACTCCCAGATAGCTCCTGCAACTGTCCGGTGGTTGCAAGGGCCAGCAACAGCTGAAGAGTCCTCCCCCAGATGCATATTTCCTGGATAGCTCCTGCAGCTGTCCAGTGGTTGCAAGGGCCAGGGATGGCAGAACAGCCTTCCCCCAGATGCAGAGCTCCTGGATAGCCCCCACAGCTGTCTGGTGGTTGCGAGGGTAAGAAATGGCAGAACAGCCCTCCCCCTGATGCAGAGCTCCCAGATAGGCCCACTCAGTTGTCCAGTGGTTGTGAGGGCCAGGAACAGCAAACAAGCTTTTCCCCAAATGCAGAGCTCCCAGATAGCACCCACAGGTATGCACTAGCAGAAATAGCAGTGGCTCAAATGGCTTAAACAGCACTGACTGTGCTTCATTATTTGAATGTTGAACTTTTGGCACCAAACCATCGACATTTTGTGTCAGCAGAGCAATGCTGATAGTTTCTGGACACTGCAATCTCAAAGCCTGCATAAGACATTCGGAGCTTTGTCCCCAGTTACTTTAATGAATTTCAGCATTTAAAAGCCTGCATACATTCGGGAGACTTTCTCCACAGTTTCCTTAATTTAAAGTCAGCATTTAAAAAGCCTGTATAAAGTTGGGAGACTTTCTCCACAGTTTCATTGATGAATTTCAGCATTTAAAGCCTGCATACAGTCGGGAGACTTTCTCCACAGTTTCTTTAATTTAAAGTCAGCATTTAAAAGCCTGCATACAGTTGGGAGACATTCTCCAAAGTTTCTTTAATTTAAAGTCAGCATTTAAAAGCCTGCATACAGTTCTTGGAGACTTTTCTCCACATTTTCCTTAGTTGAAGACTGCTGTGACTTCGGGAGCCTTCTCCCCAGTTTGTTTTCTACTTAATATAGTTATTGACTGTCTAAAATCTGCACTGTGTGCCTTGGGAGGTTTTCTCCACTAAAACCTTCATGCTTGTGCCTTGGGAGCTTTTCTCCACTGTTTTAAGACTGTTGGCACATCGAGAGCCTGAAGTAATTACTGCATTTGTACAACTGCATAATACTGCCCAGACACTGAACAAATTTAATTCGGCTCCAATTCAGTGCTCATTTCAGTCCCAAAAGGGAGTAGCCAAAACACCTCTAGGCTCCATTTTACAGCCACCTCCCCACTTTCTCAGCCCCTCCTCCACCTACCTCTATAAGTCTGTACTGTTCATTCCTCTGCAGCTGTCTGGTGGTCTCAAGGGCAGGAACAGCAGAAGAGCCCTCCCCCAGATGGAGAGCTCCTGGATAGCCCCCGTAGGTATGTGCTAGCAGAGATAGCAACAGGTCAGATGGCTCAAACAGCACTGACTGTGCTGCTTTATTTTGGCCCCGCCTGCACTCCACGCCAGCTGCCCCACCGCCTCCACCACCACCACCCTTGGTTGACATCGCAAGTTATACCATAGACCACGTAGACCACATGCGCAGCAAAACCAATCAGTGCGATTTACCATCTGCAGCTTATCAAAAATCACCACCAGTGGCCACTGTTTCTGACCCAGAATTTCTCCTATGCTCAACCTCCTATGCCTTTCTTAAAGTCACGCATGGCACATAGAGAAACATGGCATCTTTGCTTGTCCTCTCCCTCCTGTCTCTTCCTAACTCAAAGTGTCCTTCCTCAGCACTGCACTAAGGAATGCAAGTCTTTTTTGGCTGGTCTCATCTATATTAACTGGATTGTTGCTGGTCACAGATTTCTCTGCATCAATTCCAGCTACTGAACAAAGATTCCTATATCACTGCACCCCCCCACTCACCCACAACCTCATCCTCTTTTCCTGCCCAATGTAGCCCCATATATGATCACATCAATAGCAGCTACTTTTCTGGCATCCTTATCAAATAGAGAATAAAGACAACTCAGTTATCTGGTTCACTCCCTCAGGGTCCGCAAACACCACTGGCATCCTCTGACCTGCCCTAACTTGTCCCTCCTACTCATAGCCCTGCTAGCAGGTGATGTAGAAATCAATCTTGAACCCACAAATATACACATTGACCACACAAATACCACATGGGCAGGATGCAATGGTATAAAAATCACCCACCTTAATGTATGTAGCTCCCCTTCAAAATTTGCAGAGATAGAGGCCTGGGTGACTCTACACAAGCCCCACGTGCTGGGTCTCTCTGAGACCTGTCTAAAGCCATATCATGACAGTGCTTTGTATCAGCTTCAAGTATATTCATTCCTCTGGCTAGATAGACTGGGCAGGAAGAGGGGGGAGGCATTGTGCTGTATGTTCAGGACCACATATCAGCTGCCATTGTTGCCAGCTCAACAGCCACCTCCATAAGTGAATGGATTATTACAGAGCTTACCATTAGTGCATCAAATAAATTTTATGTTGGCTGTTACTACAACCTCCCTCCTGTTAGTACCCAGGGACTGTCTAGCTTTCTCTCCCATCTAGCATGCATCACCCCATCTATGGATGCTTTCCTACATGGGGATTTCAACCTAAACTGGGCTGCAAGTCCAAACCCTGAATACTCAGCCCTACTAAAGTCATAAAACCTAGAGTAAGTAATCTCTACTACCATGAGATACAACCAATGCATGCCAAACCACTCTATCCTTGATTGGATCATAACCAACTGGTCTGACTTACCCCTCCAAATAGGCACCATGTCTGATGCAATTAGTGACCACACCCCCATATACATCATCATTAACAACAAGACAGTTCACCTACCACCAAAACTTCTGTCTTTCAGAAACTTCAGCAACTGGAATCATGACCTTGTGACTAGGGAAGCTGTGTCCTTAAATTGGTCATCCCTATACCTGCTTGATAACATCTCCACTTCTGTCATCTTTTTCTCCAGCACCCTTTGGAAATTACAGGACCAGTATTTTCCAATCAAAACCAAAAGGGTTAGAGGAGGCTGCATGCGTTGGATAACAAAAGAACTATTGATGCAAATGAAGGTCAAGTACTCTAAATGGAGAGCATTCAAAGAATCCCCATCTCCCCAACTATGGAATGCCTACAGACAGCTGCAAAATGCCTATAAGCAGCTGACAAGGTCACTAAAAAAGA
Organism: Neoceratodus forsteri; assembly: GCA_016271365.2. NCBI lineage: Eukaryota > Metazoa > Chordata > Ceratodontiformes > Ceratodontidae > Neoceratodus > Neoceratodus forsteri. The sequence goes on from CM057459.1 coordinate 805,442,378, forward strand.
AATGCTTTACTGATCTCCAAAACATCACCCTTGGGAATCCTCGTAGATTCTGGGCCTCATTTGGTTCCATACTAAATCCCAAGACTAGCAAGCAAATAACAGAACTTACATTTCCATCAGGCACCATTACTGACCCTGCTGAAATCACTGACCTCCTCAATGCTATGTTTACCAACCTGACCCCATACCTTAGCAAGCTTCCTCATCACCCCCCCAGTCCAAACAGAAATGGTAACCCCTCCACCATTCTTAACTCTGAAACATCTACCACCTTCTATTTTAGGGCCATTGGTCCTCAGACCATCATAAAACTCCTGAAATCCCTCCCCTCCAGTTGTAGCCCAGGAAGTGATGGGCTCTACCCTACTTTTCTTAGGATCGTCTCCCCCAGACCTCGTCAGACTGCTAACTCACATTTTCAACTTGGCACTGTCTACATCAACAGTGCCTGACACCTGGAAACATGCAAATGTGGTTCCCATCTTCAAGGTGGGAGACCCCCAGCTCTGGAAAACTATAGACCCATATCCCTACTACCACATCTTAACAAACTGATAGAGAGGGTAGTCCATTCACAACTAGCTGAGCATCTTAATAAGTACAGCCTCCTTTGTCCCTATCAGCATGGTTTCTGCAAATACCACAGCACCTCCTCTGCCCTGGCAACTTTTTCAAACCATGTCTTCAGAAATATGGACATGGGAAAGGCCACGGGCACAGTCTTTGTAGACTTGTCTAAAGTGTTTGAGCTCATAGACTATCATCTTCTTCTCTCCACTCTTGGTTAACTTGGCTGTGCCCCAGGACCTGTAGTCTGGTTTCGTAGTTACCTCACAAACAGATCAAAATCCATGCTCATAGCCAATGTTGCCTCAACTTCACTTCCCACCTACAATGGAGTTCCTCGGGGATCAATTCTTGGACCCCTTCTCTTCTCTATGTTTATCAATGCTTTAATGGTAGACAGCCTAAACTGCAGTGCACTTCTCTATGTGGATGACCTAGTCCTCTACCACAGAAATAAGTCCCTTGAATCCATCTCCTCCACTCTCACTGGCAACTATGCTGCAGCAGTTGGGTGGTTCGCATCCAGAAAACTCATTGTAAATGGGAAAAAGATGAAGGCCATGCTCTTTGGATCCAAGCCATAGCTAATTAAGGCTCCAAATCAAATTCTTCCCTCACAGTATGTACACCCGCAGGCACTCCACTCCAGCAGGTAACCTCCTTCAAATATGTTGGGGTTACTCTTGACCCGTTGCTCACTTACAATGATCATGCAATACTGACCATAAGTAAGATTAATCAGAAGCGAGGTGCAGCATACCGTGCAAACCACCTGCTACCACCAGAAGCTCACCTTGCCATTTCACAATGCAACCTTCTCCCACTCCTGGATTACTGCTACCCCATCTACTCCCACATGTCCATAAAGCAACACTCCCACCTCAATGTGACATACTATGCCATCTGTCGCTTTGTTCTCAAAGCCCCCTCATTAACTCACCACTGTTCACTCTACCAGTTCCTTGCATGTCTCCCTTTCCAGGCACACTTTGACTATGCCACAGGCTACCTAGTGGAAAGTGCTCTCATAAGTAACCGACTATCCCCCTATGCATCACTACTCACAATTAGAGCAGCCACTAGACCTCTTAGGGCCTCCTCCAGTCAAATCCTTGAAGTTCCCCATGTCTCTACAGTGATGGGTAGTAAGGCCTTCACTGTCTCTGCCCCCTCTCTATAAAACTGCCTTCCTGAATCCATCCATTCATCTCCATCCCATGTGTCTTTCTGAAGGCCTGTAAATGCTCACAGAGCAGTGTAGAAGCCAGAAAGCCACTATAATCCTACCATAACCTGGCGCCCTCTTTTCACCACCCCTGTCCCCTATGCCCCAGAGCAGAAACCTACACTCATTGCACAAATGCATAACACTGCTGCCCGCTTTCTTAGGGTACTTCATTGCCATGCTTGTTGAACATATGTAAATAATGTCTGTTTCATTGTTCACATGTGCTCTACTGTACTGTATAACAATTGTATATGTCATTTATTGTGTCTACTCTGTATCACTGCATTGCCACCTTGTGGCTAAAGTCACGACTGAAATCAGTCCTCTGGAACGGTGCACTTACCTGGTAACCAAAAACATAAATAAATAAATATGTAATGGTGGGAACACCATTACTCCATCCAGATACAACATTCTGCATATATCAGCTTTGGAGTGTTGGATTATTCACCGTATAGTCACATCACTACATGCAGATAGTAGAACAGTGTACATATCTAACAGTGGAACCACATGTTATTTCAGATCATGTGCGTCCATCCCTCCATACAGACAGAAGAACAGTATGTATATGTCACATTTACACTGTGGGTTACTTTAGACCCTGTGGTCCTATCCCTGTATCGATGGGCATAAGCATCTAGCTGTCTAAATACGGTAGAGTCTGGTCCCTGATCTTCCACTTATTAAGTTATTAGCAGGTATTGCAAAATACTAAGAAATAATCATAACCATCCCATGTCAAAGATTTTTCATCTCAAATGTTCTACATTGCCTTCTTAACACCTCCCCGCTCGTTTGCACAGCATGTGAATGTACTCCCCCAAGACTCTGAGATGGCAGCAGAAGTGATACAGTTGCTGAAACATGCTGATGGATGCCTCTTGTGGTATGTTTACAGAGTTGTATGTTCTTTCGGTTACCTTATGGTGCATGTTTTTGATTGGTTGTCTTGCCTTGTACCATCACCTGCTTGTATGTGAGTTGTGCTTGTGTGTGTGTGTGTGTGTGTGTGTGTGTGTGTGTGTGTGTGTGTGTGTGAGTGTGGAGGGGGGGAGATTTGGAGTTAGGGTTGAAAACCCTAAGGAAGAATTTCCTCACTTTTGTCACTGTGGAAGCAACTCTGTTGCATTAAGGGAGTTTTTTTGCAAATAATTTCCTTCCTTTCTGTGATGTTGTAATTATGTAAATACGTACACAGCTTTTAATGCATTAATTTTTAAAGTGAGAGCCCATTCCTTCTGGACACTGCACTCCAATCCACCCTTAAAAATGTAGCACACATTACTGCTAACTAATATCCAAACCTCTGTTTCATATATACAGTATATCCATACCTCCTACACGTTAAGTGTAGCACCATTTCATTACATTCATTTCTGCTTCATTACAAACCTGAACAATATATGACTCATATACAGTAAACAAGAAACACAACAGACCAAGAAAAGTAAGTTTTACAAAAAATGTATTAATCATAAAACGGTAACTGTGTTTTAAAAAAGGCCAAATTGTACAACTCCCCCAGTCTCACAACATCACTGTGTAGTTTGTTACAGAAGTATATATGTTTTCAGAAACAATATGAGAATGAGTAAATTAATGTTCCTGGGGTGGGCAAAAAACAAATCTGGTAAACAATTAACAAACTACTTACACAATAGCAACTTCTCCCTGGATTCCAACCCAGAAATAACTCAGGCCACTGCTTGTTAAAACTTTGGATGCTACAGTAGCTGGTAATATTTATTTATAAACAAGGTACAATTTATTCATACATTTCCATCTGGTTTCTAACAAATTCCATGTAACCCCCCTATCAATGGGAGTTCCTGAAAAGTCTTCCATGAGCTTGCCTAAGTGCTCACTGCCTGGCTGGTGTTTGGCACCATAGCCATTTAAATGTATTACCAGTGAGAACCTGTGAGACCTCCGTGTACTGTCGCTTTAAAGGCTACCTGTCTGCAGTAATGAATAATCCGGGAACAGGACTGAGTGTTTTCCATGCTCGGGTCCCACCTGGGCTGCCTGCTAATTGCTCCATTTTCTGCCATCGCTAGTTGTGCAGAGGGAGTTCTGCCGCAGGATGTAACTATTTGCTGGAAATTGCTTAGAGTAATAATGATAATGTAGTTTGTTCTAACCTGCATTCTTTGCAGCGAGGGGTTTATGTCAGTCTCCACCATTTGCGTTCCAAACTGCCAAATTGGACCAATCAGTACTTGGGGACTCTAAAATGGAGTTTCCTTGTAGGGGCTGATGGACCAAAACCCATGGGATTTGTAGTTCGGAACTGTTGGAGCCTTTTGCTACTGAAAGGGGAGCTCTTGTGTGATTGACAGTTGTGCCGGCCAACTGAACCATTTGGATCTGGGGGAAACACCACAAGCTGTCTGCTGGCAAGCCAGATCTGAGTTGGAAGCTGAAAGGGGAGCAGCTTGTTATATTCGAGCAGTAAACCGCATAGTTTGAGCAGGAGAACTGTGGAGAGGCCATTGTTTCGGACTAAATCCGAGCTGTGTGTTTTTTAAGCAAGCTACTAAATTTGAACTAGGCTTAACCTGTAGAAGACCAAACATTTTTGCTGAGCACGATCGGCCTGTCAGGAACTCCAGCTACTCTTGAGCTCCCAGTTTGAGCAGTGACTTTGCGATCATGATTGGGAAGCAATTGCCTGGTACAGTAATACTTCCTTACATATAAATGTGTGTACTGAATGGGGGTCGTAGTTTAAGTTCCCTTTTGTGTGAACTGTGTGCTGACTGCTGGAAGCTGTATCCAGCGCAAATTGGACTAAATCTGCTGTTAGCTCCATGCAGCTGGGCCTTGCCATGATGGCCCTGCCAGATCACCCTGCTGCACAGAGAAGAGCCATCGACGAGAGACCTGCCTGGAGAGCATGCCCCCCTTCTGCACGCCTGAACAGAAATGATGCCTCGGCAGATCGAGTGGGCCCTGGTTCCCTGGCACTCCAGAGAGTTTGTCTGCTGTCTCAATTTCGTCCATCCTGTATCCAGTCTTGGGTACCATGAGTAATATCCAAGGTAGCTCCCTGCAACAGATAGCTAAATCAAAAGTGTGTCACCTGATTGTCTTTTTCTTCATGAACTGAGCCCTCCGGCTACAGATTACAAGTATTGTGTTGTGCAAGATGTGTTTTTTCCATCATAGGGCCCCAACCAGCTGCAATGCCAGCCTACCCCGGGCAATGGTCCTGGATAGCTCACCCCCATTCACCTGGATACCCAGAAGTGTGACTGTGCTAGGGACTTTGACCGCTTGCATAACTGTGTGATTGTTAGGGAAAGTAAGCTAATTAACCTGATTGCCCCTATCCTTGTTAAAACCCCCTGAATAAATCAGATATATGTTTGCTGCCTTTTAAACTGTCTGTGGATCCTGTTTATGCCTGAAGTATTGTGTTTCTGCCATTTGCTCTGTTTTATCTTGTTTTACAGAGAATCCCCAGGGTCGAGCTGGAGAAACCAATCCTGGTGGTAAGTGCCAAGGGTTTGGATACTGGTAAAGCATATCAGGGGTACTGTGGAGGTTATTGTTGTATTCTGTGTGTGCCATTTGCAGGAACCGAGGGGGGTTACAGTGTCCCAGAGGGCTGTGCCAAAGCTAGTGCAACCACTAATAACCTTGACCTCTGCGGGGAGGCACCTGTTTCAGAACTCAGGCCCCTTAACCTACTAGTTGCTCAGCAGGCAGGTGTAGTAGCCCTTGGGGTAGCGCCACCTAGGGGTTACATACAAATTGGACATATCAGTCCCATATTGCATCTAGGACATAACAGTCCCATCTTCCCTCTCATGTGATTTTTCTTGTTGCTCTGCTCTTCCTTTGCCATTGCTTCTTGGGGTCCAGACACAGTGATCTGTCCCCCCTTTCATCACCATAATGGGGTACCACCTTACCCGGACCATTCCTCCACCAGGTGTGGACATGGCGATCCACCCCTAGTTCTATATCACTCTCCCTCCCGTTAGTCCCACACCTGGGTTCCTTTGTACCCAGCACATGGTACCTACCCCCCTACCTGCCCCCTTTTTTCTTGCTCCCACCTTTCACAGACCCATCTCCCACTTGCAATGGAAGATGGGGCTCCCCCCTTGTGGGTTAACCTCTCAGCCATTTTTTTATTAATGTCCCTGACTAGGTCCTAGAAGGGGCAGAGGAACAGGCCCATGCTGAACTCAGTCAGGTGAACACCACCTCCTGCTCGTATGAGATGACCCTATGCTGAATGTGCACCCCCCTCTCGATCACTGCACTGGCTACTTTCCTGTTCAAATGTTTCCATGCCACCTCTATCACCTTTGGTCCTTTTTATCCCCTCCATACGCTCCGTGAGGTGATCTCTGACCAACCTATAACTGCCCTTGGCCACTAGCTCTTTACCTTCTCCAAATCTGCAATAATGTCCTTTGTTAGGGACCCCCAAGGAATTACCCCCAAGTCATTGCCCCCCAAAAGCACAATAACACAATCCAGTTGGCCGCAATGTACCTGCAGCTCCTCCAGCAGGGGTAGCAACTGTGACCACCTCATGCCTCTCTGGCCCCTCCATTGTACTCTGGTGTGTTCCACTCGTGGGTGCAGCTGTGTCCCTATCCTTGTTGTGGCTGCAAACCTCTCTGCTCAGTATATGAAGGAGTGCCTCACGATCCAGACTTGTAGCTTGGAACCTGCTGTGGGGAGAGAAAAAAGGATCCATTAGTCATTGTCAACACCTCACATATCTCTTGCAGCAGTTTGACTTCCATCTCCTTACTTGTTTGATCTTGGATTCCCTTGCCCCAGTTGCCGCCCCAATCCAGAAGGAATGGGTGGCAAACTCACGGGAGTTCCCCTCTGTAAATGCAACTGCCTTTTTTTTTCTTTCAATTCACACTTTATTCACAAAATTTCCACAATACAGGAGGCAGTGAAACAAGTGTGAACAACCAGTTAGTAATACAATCCAACACTGCCCCCCAACTCCCTCAGTCCCCCCTGGCACAGCATGTCCCACGAATATTGTAGTAGTTAGCTAACCGTGATGATCGAATACTTGATAAGACAGCAGGTACATCAATTACACTTTAAATCCTAGTGGTGATAATTAAAGTGTGAAGAGGCTCCCATATAGACTTATACTTTGGTAGCCTATTTTGAAGGCTTGCTATGGCCTTCTCTGTGCGGACATTAACAAGGATTTCATGTATCCATTCCTGATATGTTGGACAAATCCCGTCTTTCCAATGCCTGAGAATAATTTTTTTAACCGAGACTGCGATCATGGATATATGAAATCTCCGAATTTTAATATTAATAGAAGACAAATCTCCCAAAAGGCAAATATCCGGAGTAAAACAGTCCTATAATCCCAATAAGGGATTCAGGTGGGTTTTAATTAAATCCCATAAGGAAGCTACCTTGGGGCATGACCAGAATATGTGAAAAAGCGTCCCAGCTTCCTGGGAGCATCTTGAGCACCTATCAATATCGAGAAGGCCCCATTTTGCCAGTTTGACTGTCGTGTAATACATATTGTGCAAAATATGAAATTGCATGAGGCGTAATCTATCTTGGGACACATATTTATGACAGAACATCCAGAGAGCTGACCAATTGAAAGTGAACTGAAGGAAAAATGGGTTCCAAAAACTAGTGGGACCATTGCCACCCAAACTGCCATAGGTACAATACCTGATATATCTTAGAGATAACTCCTGGGGATTCGAGAAGGGAAGAAAGTTCAGATACCAATGCAAAACTGTTGGGCGGGGAGGGACTTTACCAAACACCATGATTAACAAATGCTTCAATTGACAAACCCTGAATGACTGAAAGTCAGGAATATTGTACCTTCTGAGAATCTCGGCTACCGAGAGCCAAGCCCCCGAGTCGTCCAATAATGAGGAGGCTATCCCTTCACCTAACTGAGGTAACCATGTATGAGAAATTACCTGCTTATCTATGGCAAAAGCCGGAGAATTCCAGATAGACTGAGACAGGTCTGTACTCGGATTATATCTTAGAAAGGAACACAGCTGTCAGTGAACCTTTAATGAGGTCATGAAAGTGGGGCATTTACTAGCATTCTGTAAAAGGGAGACTTTAACAAAGAGCATGGTCTAGGGATCCATGTTCATAGCCTGAATATAGTCTAGTTCAATGTTGAGCCAGGCTGGTCTCAGATTTTCCGGACCCGGCCTTACCCATTTCAGATAACTAGCAAGATGACTAGCCCAGTAATAAATTGCCAAATGAGGAATCCGTAAGTCCCCTTCATTTTTGGCAGCGACTAGTTTGTGATAGGCCAGCCTGGAGTGTTTATTAGACCAGATAAAATTAGTGAAAAACTTATGCATTTTCTGAAACCAGGATACAGGAACAAATGAGTTGAGATGCGACAGGGGATAAAAAATATGGGGAAATAAATTCATCTTTATTATGTTAATGCTGTCCCATAGTGAAATCGGAAACTGATCCCATCTCTCTAGGTCCTGCACAATCATCTGAGAAAGAGGTTCTAAGTTTTCTTTAAACCATAGGGAAGTGTTACGTGTTAACTTGATACCCAAGTATTTAATAACACGGGGAGACCAACACAATCCCAGGGGAATAATGTCTGTCTTAAAAACCTTGTGATTAAGGGGAAAAAATGACGTCTTGTTTGCATTCAACTTATAATTCGAAAAACGACTAAATTTGGCTATCTCACTTAGCATATTTGGGATAGAAGTTACCGGGTGGGCCAAATGGAGGAGGAGATCATCAGCATATGCTGTTATCTTCACCACATTATTCCAGATCGGAATACCTTGTATTCCCTTTTTATTAAGAATATTTTGAATAAGGGGATCTAAATAAATGTTAAATAATAGGGGGGAAAGGGGACAACCCTGTCTCATACCTGAGTGTAGCAGGAAAGATTTTGAAAAAGCCCTATTACCTGAAATCCTCACAGAGGGAGACCGATATAGCACCCTAATCCAGCCTATAAAAATGGCAGGAAACTCAAAAGCTCTGAGAACTTGGAATAAGTAATTCCAGTTTACCTGGTCAAATGCCCTCTCGTCGTCCAGGAAGACCAAGCCCGCGGGAAAGGTGGCATCCCTGGACTCCGAGAAGACGTGCGAGAGGGTACGTAAATGGTCTGAGGATGAATGTCCCCTCAAAAACCCAACCTGGGACATGCCAATCAGGTCTGGGAGAACCAGGGTTAGCCTATCCACTAATATCTTTGAGAGAATTTTGACATCCTGATTCAATAGGGATATTGGCCTGTAACTCTGAACCAATTCAGGGTCTTTGTCCAGTTTGGGTAATAGGACTATTAGGGCTTCAAATAAGTGAGTGTCTACTGCAGCCCCAGAGACAATATGAAGGTAGAGCCGGTGGAGTACAGGCAATAATTGCTCCCTGAAAACTTCATAAATAAGCGGAAAACCCATCCGGTCCTGGAGCTTTATCCGAGGCAGGGCCATTGTAACAGCCGAAATTTCCTCCTGCGATAAGGGAGAGGATAAGAATTTGGGGGGGGGGTGGGGATTTGCCAAGGAAGGCAGGCTAGAAACCCTAAGGGACTCTTCCAACTCCTCTGTGGAAGGAGGGCTATCCATGTCCCTATATAGCTGCTCGTAGTAAGTAGCAAATTCCTGCACTGTCTCTAAGGGGGATACCCTCAAGGATCCGTCTGCTTGTGCCCACAACTGCCTTTTTTAAGACCGCCCTTACCTGAAACCTTGTCACCAGCAATCCGTCCCCATGCACAAACTAGGCCACCTCATGTGGCCCTGAACTCTACTATACTTAGTCATGGCCTGGACTGCACATGCCCCCCACCTGTCTGTATATCTCTACTGTGGTGCCCCCTCACTTCCGGTCCATTTTGAACCTCTGGAGCTGGATGATGACCCTATCTGCTTCCAACCTTACCCTGAGTTCTTGCAGGCCCATGGTGGCCTCCCCCATTTGTTGTGCCACCATCTCCCCTACCCAAAACGTCCCCTTCGCCATGACTGTGAATATGGCCAGAAACAAACAGGAATCGTTCGCTAAATGACAGACTTTATCCAGCACCTGTACCACCTTCAATAGCAGGGGGACCATTATGGGTCTCCTCCCATCCTGCATCCCACCTTGACCCCTTCGCCATCCCATGACCATCCATTTGATGCCCTGGTTACCCATGGCATCTCCCCATCCCTGGTCCTGGCAAGCCCAGCTGATCCCTGCTAGCTGCACCACCATGGTGGTGTGGGTCATCCCTTCTTCCCACTTTGCCATGATATACCGCATGACCTGCTCCTCCCTCACTGTCTCTCCTGTCTCCCAACCCCCCCTTGCCCAAAAGGCCTGAAAGCTCTCCCAAGCCCCTTCGTAGGCCTTCAAGGTGTTGGCCACCCACGAACCTCTATAGAATGCCCTGGCTGTCCTCCTCCAATCTCCCACATCCAATCCGGTGCCCTGGTCTGGGTAGGTGCGGCCTGGGGTGCCAACTCCCAGAATCGGTCTATCTGCAAATGAGAGAGACAGCCATCCACCTCATTCCGAATCCCCTCAATGTGCTGTGCCCTGAATGACAGGTTCAGGCACAGCCCCAAAAACACCAAACTCCTCAGGACCCAGTCCACTGACTCTGTATGGCCACTCTGTCTGTTAATCACCTCCACCACACCCTTATTGTCACACCAGAAGGAGATATGCCACCCTGCCATTCACTCACCCCAAATCTCCAGAGCCACCCACATGGGAAGTATCTCAAGAAACGTGATGTCTTTAGTCCATCCCCATTCCTTCCATTGTTCTGGCCATGCCTCTGTGACCCATTCCCCTTGGAAATAGGCCCAGAGACCAAAACCCCAGCCATGTCTGTATACAGTTCAAGGTCCGTGATGTGGGCCCACTCATCCTGCCAAAACATCACCCTATTGTATGATTCCAAGAAAAAAAAAAACCTGGAGGTCCTCCCGCACACCTCTACTGATGTCCACCCAGTGGTGGGGTTGCTTGGCCTTGCCTGTGACCCTGCCCAGCCTTGTTTTAAAGGCTCTGCCTGGGCTTATGGCCTTGCAAGCAAAATTAAGGTGCCCCAGTAGTTGCTGTACCTGTACCAGCTGCACCCTCCTTCTCCCCCCCCAACTAGCGCCAGCAGCCCCTTCAGATGGGACACCTTACAACCTGGCAAGTGAAAACATTCCAATTCAGTGTCTACTTCGATACCCAGGAACTCCAACCTGCGGGCTGGGCCCTCTTTTTTGCCTGCCACTAGGGGGATCCCGATAACACTGCACATATCCTGAAAGTACCTTAGCATCTGATCAGCTTCCGCCTGGTTGTCACCTATAAACAGGAAGTCATCTAAGTAATGTACCAACTTCTTGTGCCTGTGACATGCCCCAACACCCACTGTACCAATGAACTGAATGTCTCAGATGTTGAGCATGCCACAAAGCACCCCATGGGCATGGCTTTGTCGAAATACAGGCCACCCTCAAATTGGAACCCTAGTAGGTCCCAGTCCGCCGGATGGATTGGTAGCAGTCGGAAAGCTTACTCAATGTCCCTCTTTGCCAGCCAAGCCCCTTCTGCCACCCGTATTAACTCCACTGCTTGATCCAAGCATGCATACAAGACCATGCTCAGCACCTCCGGGATCCCTGCATTCACCAACCCCCACTCAGGGTACGATAGGTGGTGTATGAGCTGGAATTCCACAACCTGTTTTTTGGGCACCACCCCCTGGGAAGACACCTGGAAGTGCTTACGGGGGGCTCAGCCAGTGTTCCTACCACCCTTCCTTCCTGGACTTTCTTCCCAATCTTCCCTTGCACTACATCCTCTTTGCCCCTAACCGAGCCCAAATTCTTAGCTCGCATCCCCACCTGTGACCCCTCAAACCCCAATTGAAAACCCTTCCCTAAAACCCGTGCTTGACAGTTCAGCCCCTCCCTTCTAGCGGTGGCCCTCCGTCCAGGCCTCCACCACTTCCACATTTACTGGGTGCAGGCCAGAGTGTAACCCCAATGCCCTTCACTTGAACTTGCCTTATCTCCACCCATAGGTGGAGGCATATCCACCCCTCCTGGGACCTCCCCGTCCCATTCCAACTCCCTGTCACCCCAAAGGCTGCTCCTGTGGCTGACCAGCTGCATGCCTGACCTTGTTCCCTCCTTGTCTGCAGCCTGTCATGGGGTGCGATCCCCGCACTGATTGCAGGCATGCCAAAACATGCAACCCAGCCATGTGCATGATGCCCTGCTATAAGCCCAGCATGCTTTGGCCCCTGGGACCAGGCTTTTCTCTTCCCTTGGTCTACCGCATGCCCCCGTCACACCGTCCTGACCCACAGCTCGGCATGGGCACTGTCCCACCTCAGGTAGCCCTTCACTGCCATCCTCCACCGGAATGCCTCATCATATTTGAGCCACCCAAAATCCAGCTTCACCCGGTATGCATCCCATATAATTGCCATGTACGTCAGCAGTGGGATTGCCAGGCCCAGATGTTTTTCCAGGACCAACATGCTGTAAATTAGGAAACCTGATTGCCACATTTCTATGCTCTTCCCCTTAAATTGGGCTTCTTCCGCCTTGTGTCCTACTACCGCCAATGCCACCGCCATCTCTGACTTGCCCATCAAGTCCCTCTGCTCATACTTTTTGACAGTCTCTTCGTCTACCAGCCTGAAAATATCCACATACTCACCTTTCCATATCTTCTTCTTTATTGAGGCCGGGACATGGTTGCCCAAGGTGAAACCAGGAGGTGCGTCATACAGCTTCTGTCAACCACCCGTGGTGCCCGCACCCTCTGTCCCTGGCTTTCCCCCATCCTTAATGGCTTTCAAAGCCCGCTCCAGCTTCAAAACCCCATCCTCCCCCATATCCCCCAACAATCCTTCCACATAATCTTTTAAGTCTGCTCATTATTCATATCCACTGCATTTTTACCCCCATCCGGTATGGGTCCTGCCGGGCCTGGTGTGGGCTCACCGCCCCCTCCGGGTGCCGCAGGTGGGCTGGGCACCATCTGATTTGGTCTCTTGGTCCCTTTCCAAGTGTCAGCCCTCTCATCTCTCTTCTTCCTTTTCTTCTGGGCCTACACTTCCGCTTCCCTCTTTTTCACTGCCTCCACCATATTTGTCATCTGCACCATCAATTTAGCCACCTCCGCCAACATGCTCACGTTCGACACTGGGGCTCTCTTGGGTGCCATTTCTCCAGTGAGCCTCATCTGTATAACAAATCAAAATGATCATAACGTCATCACCATCAGCCATCCCCTAGTCACCCTCCCACCTGAGTGCTCCAGACTCCGCTCCCGCTTTCTCCTTTTTCAGAAAGCCTTCTTAAAATTGTCTCTGTTCAGACCCTGTAGTCCTTTGATACTGATAGGGAGATTGCATTTGATTTTTAGCTGCTGGACAAGCCATGAAGAAGGCAAAGGATTCAGAACATATGTGTATAATTTTATGGCCTAGAACCACATGTTGCTTGAGTGATAAGCTCTCAATAGGATCCTGTGACTAACTTTACCATGGCAGCCAACACAAGATAGTTTGAAGTGAAAGAGTTTTTTTTTTGGTTTGTTTGTCTAGAACTGGCCCAGACCTGCCCTCATCCTACTGGCCTCCTCCCTTGTCAATTAAATAATGAAATAATGTTGGCTTCGCACTGCTGCCACTCCGTTGTCCCAGGGCCTGCTACGATCTGGCTCACAGCTCCACCTCGTCCCACCAGCGGGGCTGCCTCAACAGCCTGCCTTCATAATCATACCCCCATATCAAGTATTGATACATGTATTATCCATGTTTTAGTCCCCTTGCAATGAGATACCTTCTGCTGACTGGCTATGCAACATGCCCACCAAATTGCTCCCCAATTGGACCTCAGGGCCTCTTTGGCCCCGTTGCCTCCTCGGCCAAGACACAAGAAAGGAAAACTGACTGGTGTCTGTGGCCTTGTCTCCCTCTGGCTTGCTGCATCTAGATTGTAGCAAAAACATGGCCCTATCACCCATCTCTCCCACAGAGTCACTGCCTTGGGAACTCCCTCATGGCCAACATGGCAGCCGCACCACGCAAATGGGCCTCCATGGTCCTCGATCTGCCTCCCGGCCTACTGGTCTCCTCAGCCCTGTTGAGCCCATCCTGAAGGGTAGGCAGCCTGTGAACTCTTTCCTCATGGCCTCGTAGGCCCCACTCCCCAGCTGAATCATGGCCGACCACTACCAATGCCTCCCTGGTCCACTGCAAGCACTCCCCCCAGCTCCTGTCTATCCATACCATGCCACATGGTAATGCAACATGCAGCCCTGCACTCCAGTCTAAACTCACTGAGCTGATTCCCGGCCACGCTGACCTGTCACACCAGCCAGCCACGCTGCAATCCCCTCTACACCATGCCGTCACTCCTACTCCCCATGGTGTTGTGACCTGTGGCCTGATGCCTGACAAACAAACCTTTACAGCCGCCTAGGCTGCCATCCTACCCCATGCAGCAATAGCCAGCCTCCGCTGATTGTGTGGCTCCCTGCAAGTGGGCCTTGACCAGCCACTGCTGCCATTTTTAGCATTCTGCAGTGCCTCAACTTCCATCGACAGCATCAGCATTCCTGAAGCAGCTGGCCCTTCTGCCCACTCTTAGGCCATCCAATCCCCCCGACTGCATGGCCTAGCAATGGACTACCTATTTGTCCCACCACTGCAGTGAATTCCATGACCAACTTTAAACCAACTGCCTCCGTTTTTACTCATCTTTTTTTAACAAACCCATGCCTCCAGATGCCTGCACATAAGCCGTTTTCCTGATGCTCTGCCTCCAGCAAAGCTGCAGAAACTACCTCTATAGTGACTGTGATTCATCCATCTACCAAAAGTGGACCTTGCTGTCCAGTCTTCATGAACTTCCAAATTTAAACAGATAGCGTTGTCTACCATGTGGATCTAGCTCTCGGCCCATGTCCAAACATTCTGCCCTACTCCACATGCTTCAACACGATGTGCATTTAAATTTTGACTGCTCTCTGCCTACAGACTGCACTGCAGATCTACCTGTAAACAATCATTATTATTAACCCTCACCTCCTGCCTGAGTGTTTCACAGAGAACTAGCAAGGTGCTTAGACCTTCAGTGCCTTACCTTGATTTGCCAATGATGTGCTGTAATTCAAGTTCTGAAAATTTACAGCAAGAGAGAGGGCTAGCTGAGGGTTACTTGCCCTTAAATAGCTCTTTAGGAGTCTGAATCAGAACCCCTCCTGGTCCCTCCCCTTGAATAATAGCCGCAAGCTCCAAGACCTGGTCTTATGACCCCTTCTGAGGTCCTAGCCCCTCCCCTTGTCCTGCAGACTCCACCCCAACCCCTTCCTTTCATAACTCTCATTTCTGACTGGTTCCCAGCATAACCTGGCTTGCCTTTTAGTGGCAAGCACCAATGTCCCAAAATTGCTACTATAGTGTGTTACTGCGCTGCAATGTTTTAATCTTAAGTACATCTGGAAAAATTCCTCTCCCTACCCCTTAATAAAGGTGATCCAAAAAAATCAGGAACATACCTTGAACTGCGATTGAGCAGAGTGTGGGATTTACAATGCTCTTTCATAAATAACATGTAATTCATATCTCATTCTATATAACATACCTTGTAAATAAATATATTCTATAACAACATAAACAATATAATAATTCAGCTAAATAGTTGTAAGTTGCAGTGCGATTCCTTTCAATTTTTCTAAGAATTATTCATAAGAAATATCAATTATTAACAGAAATCAGATAGTATAACAATCTAAATACGAATTACTAGTAACATCTAAAATGTTTTAAAAACATACTCAGTGATCACTTAATATATCATATATTCATGTTTCTATAATGCATCAAAAACAGCACTTAATTACTGTAGGTATGAAAAGTACAGTAACAAATTCTAATGGTAAAACTATATAAAGTACAAAAACACACTGTTATTCAGGTAGTATGCAACTTTCACTATTAAATTATGATTAATGAAAACATTGTTACACTTAACAGTATAAAGAGTTCACAAAGGTGTACATAGTAACAGGAAATGTAACAGTTTAGCTTCTCTTACTCTCATCCCTCTTTCCATTTTTCCTCCTCTCTGGAGCTTGTTTCCCCTCCCCCCCCTTAGGATCCTACTTGGCACTGCCTATCATCACTCAGGTACTCTCCATCATGAGCTTGCCCCACCCGGGTGTTCCCCTCTGTAAATGGATGGCAGCCCCCTCCTACTACTGTACACAGGCCCAGGACACTCTCCTCACTCTCTCACATGCCATCACTTTGGAATCATTGCCACCAACCTAGTGTAAGTTTCTGCAAAAAACAGGCATGGAGACTCATGCTCAGGGACTTATGCTGGTGCACCCTGAAGCTTGTGCTCCTCCTCCTGCTGCTGTTGGGAAACATCCAACCTAACTCTGGCCCAATCACCTCCAGCTCTATCTACCAGGAAAAACCCTCAGGAGCACTCTCCATGGCATCTCTCAACATCTGTAGTCTACTTCCCAGGCTGGATGCCCTACAAATCTTTACCAATCAGCACAGCCCAGAAATCCTGGCAATTGTAGAAATGTGGATTACACCCAAAATCCCTGACCTGGCTATTACTCTTCCAAGCTACAATGTTTTCAAGCTGGACAGGAAGTCCAACAGAGTAGGTGGTGTGCAATTTACCTTAGAGACTCACTACTGGGACACCCCATCACTACCCCCCTCCCAGCCACTGCTGCACAGATTCTCGCTATCTGAATCTTATTAGGTGTCCATAACAAATCCCTCACAGTTGCCTCAGTGTATATCCCCCAAAAGAACAAGGGAATGGCCTTAACACTGTCTTGGAATTCACCAGGTCCCAATCTCCTGACTCTGAAATGATTCTGCTAGGAGACTTTAATATAAACTGGCTCTCGTCTCATACAGGGGTCCATAAGGATGGCATCTCATCAGCCAATCTCACCCAGATGGTTGTCTCTCTGACCAGAAAAAAACTACAAATCCGGCACCAACACCCTCCTTGATTGGATTCTTTCCAGCCACCCAACTCATATCATAAATACCTCAGTCCTCCCTGACTCACTTAGCGACCATTCCCCTGTCATCTGTGTATGGTCAAACAAATTCTGCAAGCCCCCTCCTAATATGATCACTAGTAGAGTCCTACCAGGTGGGTAGTTGTCACACCTCAAAACATGCCTCAACCTCCAAAACTGGCCCCCATATCTACAAAGCAACAGATGTAAATACTGTGCTGTATTACTTCTTCAACACTTTCAATGCAGCCTGTGACTCCTATGCTCCTTTTAAAAAGCACAAAGTAAAAGCCCTTTGCAATCCCTGTCTCTCGGCTTATCTCTTACGTCAACTAAAATCTAGAGATCACCTCTGGTATCTGGCCAGAACCACTGGTAAAGAAACTGACATCCAAAACTATAAACGTGCATGGTATGATTGTACCAAATTTATGTGGCAAAAGAAATCTACATACTTCAAGAATGCTCTCACAGATACCTGGGGTAACGGGAGGGCATTTTGGAACAATATTAAAGAGGTCACTGGGAAGCAACCAAAATCCTCCCCTACCTTGCACAACATAAATGGGTCCACTATGTTTGACCCTAAAATCATAGCAAATACTTTCAACACTGCATTCATCAATCTCAGCAGTGTTCTCCGTTCTGACTTTTTCAAGGACTATGACTCTCCCTCTCCTCCCCAATGCCTCCTCCTCCTCTAGCCACATACCTTTTTATTTCAAAGCAGTCAAGATGCATGATGCCCACAAATACATTACCAAAGCCATCACCAAATCCAGATGCAGCAGTGATACACTTGACGTTAAACTGCTGTCCTTCACCCTTGATGAGGTGTTACAGCCACTGACATATATTTTCAACCTCTCACTTAGGCTGAGCCAGTTCCCTAAGAAATGGAAATCCACCACTGTTACCACTGTCCATAAAAGTGGTGACAGGGCCACTCATGGAAACTACCATCCAATCTGTATATTGCCACCCCTCTCCAAAGCCCTTGAACATATTGCAGCACATCAGCTTACAGATTTCCTGGACAAATACAATATCCTGTGCTCTCAACAACATGGCTTCAGGAAAGGACATAGCACCTCATCTGCCCTACTGGAATTCTCTGGCATTCTTCACCGCTCACTAGTCAGTGGTCAGTTTATTGGGTCCATCTTTATCGAACTGACTAAGATATTTTGACACTGTCCATCACCGCCTACTGCTTGTGCAACTTCTGAAAGCTGGGCTCTCTCCTGACTCCACTGACTGGTTCAAAAGCTACTTGGAGAACTGGTCTCAAAGAGTAAAAATTGCAGATGTCCTCTCTGATACCAGGCCTGTTCACTCAAATGTCCCCCAGAGATCCATTCTGGGCCCCTTACTATTCAGCTTGTTCCTGAACTCCCTTCCAAATTCTTGCTTTGAAACAATCATCCTCTATGCAGATGATGTGTAATTATTGCCTACCACAAGGATCCTAAGCCTCTACAAGACAACCTTCAGCTTGGCTTCACATCTGTTGAAAACTGGTTCTCAGATCACAATCTGGTCCTCAATAATAAGAAAACAAAGTCTATGATGTTCAGCAGCTCTCATAACAAGCATAAGCTGCACCCCCTATCCATCAAAACCAGTCATGGAGTCACCCTAGTACAGGTTCACACCTTTAAATACCTTGGGATCACTCTAGACCCTCATCTAACTTGCAGTGTCCACATTGACTCTGTAGCCAAAGCAGCAAATACTCACCTTGGCCTTCTCTTCCGGCATAGGCAACATCTTACCCCAGAAGCCCTGACTGTCACCGTTCTGAGCTCTGTTGTCTCCATTATTGACTATGGGCTTATCATCTATGGCACTGCCACTTCTACAGCTCTTAGACTCATATCCACCTCCCTCAATAAGGCCTGCCGACTTCTCACTGGATCCCACCACCTCACACATACATGCAACCTCTATGCACAAACTGGATGGCGGTAACTCTCCAATCAGATAAAGTACCAAACCTGCACCATGGAGAAGAAAATAACTATGGGCATTGTGCCCCCAGGAGTGTGTGCACTCCTGCACTCTAGTAATAACCCCACTCAACCAGGGGTCTGAATCACAGCCCTTGCAGGTTCCAAGTTGTTGTACCTCACAAGATCAAAGATCTTTTGCCTACAGGGTACCCAGCTGGCTAAATGGTCTCAACAGTTACATCTCCCCACCCCACCCTTGGTGCATTTAAATAAAGGCTACACCTCTCTCTCTCACTGCCTCTAGCTCATGTGACTGCCTCCACTAGCTGACCCCATGAATATTTCCCTAACCTTATACAGTTCTGTCTCCTATTAGCACTTGAATACCCCATAGCATGCACTTCCCCATGTCATGTCTATGATAATGCCTCTGGCTGTGCTCCTCCTCTATAGCTCTCCACCCCCTCTACTCTTCCTCTCTCTTGTCCTTTATCCTCTCTGCACCTCATCTGCTATCTTCTTGTAAGCTAGCCTCCAAAACGTGTTTTGTTTCTCAGATGCTTTGTAACTCTGTTTAGCTTACACTTTTGTAACCCTGTCCTATGTATTGAATTTGTAATCTGACTTACATGTCTTATGTTTTGAATTGTAACCTGATGTGGAACTTTGTAATCCTAGACCTAATTAAATAAATAAATAAAATAAACATGTATACTATAGCAATCAGTAACTTTATTGCAATGCTTCAATATAATAGCACTTCATAGTAATGTGCTGTTTACAAAAGTAAGTCAAGTTGGCAGTAAATATGTTACTTTATGTGAACACTAGACAGGTGTTAGTGAGACACTACCTGTATATATAAAATATCAGATTTGTCCTCACTCTAGATAATAACTTGCTGTGCACAATATGTGTGCAAACAGATCTAAAATTGCAGTGGCAGCATTATATCACAAACTGTCCTCCTTTATCACCAGACAGATGTGAAACATGTACATAATGTACCCAATGTAGAAGAAACATCACAAACCAACAAATATGGTTATGTTTCTCAGCATACTTAATTTGCAGTGCATTGACACACAATAGTGTTGACAACAATCACAACACATTGTATGTCACATACTGTAGCACAACAACACAGAAATCTACAGACTAGTACAACAGAACTGCATATACATGAGATGTCGATATGCTGTTTACATGATTAGTTCACAGCTAAAATAAGTGTTGTATGTCACATGATTATTTATTTATTTATTTATTTATTTATTTATTTGAGAAATCAGTTTACAACCTTTGAGCCAGAGGCTCATTTCCAAAGGTACCTCATCACAGTGAGGACAATACATAACAGACTTACATATGATGCAGAAAAACAACTGAATTTTGGTTACAGCATTTGGATTAATGGTAGCAAGCACAGGAGACAACTGAATTTAGGTTACAGCATTTGGATTAATGGTAGCAAGCAACAGTGACTTCATCTGGTCAGCAGATAAGCAAGTTTGCAAGATGTAGCAAAATCAAAGCAGTATAAACAGCAATGGATGAGGATTAGTGCAATGTGGAGTGGATGCTGCCCAGTGGGCATTGTCAGGGTACTGTGCGCAGCAACTCAGTTATATACAGGTGCAGCTTCGCGTGTTAAATAGTTGGCTGTGAAGTGCGAGTTTGAATTTGGAAATTGTGGGGGCATCTGAGATGGGGGCACGGAG
The DNA here is from genome assembly GCA_016271365.2 of Neoceratodus forsteri. Classification (NCBI taxonomy): domain Eukaryota; kingdom Metazoa; phylum Chordata; order Ceratodontiformes; family Ceratodontidae; genus Neoceratodus; species Neoceratodus forsteri. The sequence continues at coordinate 805,462,897 of CM057459.1, forward strand.
CAAGTTATACCAGGACGGAGCTCTAAAGCAAAAGGATCTCTGTCCATGGGATGTTCTGGATCTTGAGACCAGAAGAGTGGCCTTGGAGGAGGACCGTGTGCAGACCAAGGATTGGGCTTGTCAGAGCAAGGCTGTCAGCCCAGGTGGGGAAAGTCCTTGAAGGGTTTTTTTTATTAGGCAAGTTTGGTAGCAAAGACGTTCATCCAGATTCAGCAGTTTCACCATGTCATAGAGCTGGCAAGAGTGCATCATCCTGGGGGCCTCAGTGATTAGCCTGCATGCTTTATTTAAGATGAGGCAAATTTTATTGAGGGCGGTTGTGTCAGCAGCACCATATACTGGGAGGCCATAGTCTACCAGGGATAGTATAGAGGAAGTGACCGCTATACGGAGGGCAGTCGGGGGGAGACAGTTTTTATGTAGGTATAAGATGCCAAGTCGCACATTAGTGGCTGGAGCAAGTGCATCAATGTGGGTGTGGTAGGTGAGTGCTGAATCAAAGGACACCCCAAGGTACTTATAGGAGTGGACCTGCTCAAGAGGCTGTTTGGACCGGGGGAGGATATGGAGTGGGAAGTTGCTGGCTTTGTTTTGGGGGTGGGCGAAGAGCATTGTCTTTGTTTTTTTGAGATTAATGACCAGTCTGTGCTCTTCAAACCAGGTTTCAACATCATTAAAGGATAGTTATAGAGAGTCCTGGAGGGAGATAGGGTTACGGTGGGTGGCAAATATGATGGCATCGTCTGCATACAGCAGAATTTTCCCAGCGCAAGCACTGGGCAGGGTATTAAGATAGAGAGAGAAGAGTAGAGGTCCCAGGATGGATCCCTGAGGAACTCCTGAATGGATGGGACTAGTATTGGAAAGTGCCCCATTAATTCTGACACATTGGGAGTGGGCAGATAGGTAGCTGGTGCACCATGCAAGAGGCCCAGTGGTGAAGCCAATGTGGCAGAGGGCATCCAGCAGGAGGGGGTGAGAGACAGTGTCGAATGCCTTTGAGAGGTCGATGAACACTGCTCCAGCTAGGGAGCCAGAGTCCAGAGAGGAGTGTAGAAAGGTTGAGAATTCAAGTAGTGCAGTGCCGGTGCTGTGGCCAGCATGGAAACCGTGCTGTTCTGGGCTGAGGATGTTGTATTTGGTCAGGTATTCAGAGATTTGTGCGGCAACCAGCTTCTCTAGTGTTTTGGAAAGGGGGGGTAGTATGAAGATTGGATGGTAGTTCCCTGCAGCGGACCTGTCACCACCTTTGTGAATGGGAGTGACAATGGCAGCCTTCCATGCAGTTGGGAATTGCCCTAGACAGAGGGATTTGTTGAGAAGGCTAGTAAGTGGGGCAAGAAACTGATCCAGAACCAGATGGAGAATTCTGGGGTCAAGCGAGTCTGCACCTGGATTATTGATTTTTTAGTGCTCTGACCAGGTGGGGTCTGGCTTCCTGAGCAGTTACCCTATGCAGGTGGAAGCAGGGGCACAGGAGGGCTGGAGCAGGTAGGGAGGGTGGTGGGTCAAAGAAATTACTGGGGAGGATGGAGCTCAGGTCCGTAAAGGCTATGTTGAGGTAGTTTCCGATGTTTACTGGGTCCGTAATGGATATGCCATCCATGGTGATCTGGGATGGGGGAGGGGAGCGTGCACTCCCATTTAATTGTTTGACATTGTCCCAGAAAGTATTGGCACATCCCCAGAAGGAGGTGATAGTGGCCTGGTAATGATCAGCTTTGGCTTTACGGATGGCCCGGGTGCACTTATTCCGTGCAGCATTATAGGCCTGTCTGTCAGCCATCCAGCCTGATTCTAAGGCACGGTGCCATAGGTTATCCCTATGCTTGAGCTGTTGCAATAGGGCAGGAGTAATGCAGGGCACATTGTGTTTTTTTGGTCCGAGCAGCCGTGATGGGTGCAAAGAGGTCACAGGCTCGGTTAAAGGTTTGGGAAAAGAGGGCAAGGGCAGTATCTATGTCAGGGGCATGGCGAATGGGGGACCAGTTTATCTGAGTAAGAAGTTCCTTGAGGTTTCTCAGCCCACCTGGTCTGAAACACTGGCGCTGTGTGGGCGGAGCTGTGGGTCTGGGTGAGAGGGTTACCCATCGGAATAGGATAGGGGAGTGGTCGCTGAGTGAGTCGGGGAAGACTTGGATGTCCAGGATCTTTTTGGGGTGGTTGGTGATGATTACATCTAGGAGGGTGCTGGTGCCATTTTTAGGGTTTACTCTAGTGGGTTGGGAAACGAGCTGTGTCAAATCAATAGCTGCGAAGGAGTCCCGGGTGGAGGCTGAGGTGGCATTGAGCCAGTTCACGTTAAGGTCCCCCCACAAGGACTTGTTCTGCCTTGTGAGGGAGGGTGGCAAGATAATCCGTTAAGGATAACATTGCTGGGTTTTGGTTCTTAGGGGGAATGTAGGCAGAGGGTGAGATAAAGGGGGCCTTGAGGTGTCTGGAATAAGTTTAGGGTAGGGCCTGTGCCCAGCTTAGCAAGGGCTGGAGCAGGGAGTGCTGGTCGATAGCGTATCCTTGGCATAGATTGCACAGCCACCCCATGTTTGCACCACGATCCTCCCGGTATAAGGTGTAGCCAGGGAGGAGACAGAGGAGTCAGGGTGGACTTTGAAAGCCAGGTTTCCACCAGTGCAATGACATCCGGTTTATGCAACATGACCCAGCATTGAGGGTATCATATTTTTCAACATGCTGAGATGTTCATGGAGGCAATGGTGAGACCAGGGGGCCCACCTGGTGGGTTGGTATGGGTGGGGCCTGGGTTAGGATGTATATTGCCTGTAAGGAGTAGAAGGAGGATAACTGCTTTAGCCAGGGGGTGATGATGTGTGGGCTTCCGACGGGTGTGCGTGGATGGGGAGGGGACCCTAAGGGAACAGGGGATGGGAAGGGTTTGCCAGGTGGGAAGGGCAAGAATGATTAAATGGCAGGGGGAGCCTGGGGAGGCAGCGGAGAGGTACCCAGGGGATGGGTGCAGTAGGCTAGTGAACATGCACAGTGTGGGGTGAGATCTAACTAATTCAACATGAATTGTTGGTGCGGGTACCAGTGAGCCAGGAGGGGTGACTGGCTGGTGGGACAAGGGTACTAGCAGGAGGATGAAGGGGAGGCATTTTAGGAGGAGGTGGACTAACATGGCTCTAGTAGCAGCCATAGGGTAGGAAGGTAGAAGTATTTTGGTTGAGTTCCAACTAGCATGGATACCACTTTGGATTAGTGGCAGTGTCACGGACTCTGGTGGACAGGGTACCAAGTTTAAGTCTCACTCAGGGCAGCTAGAGGAGTGCCTGGGTGGGAGCAGAGATCCACGTTCTAGTGGGTCTGATGCAGTCAGGGTTATGGCTGAAAACAGTGTGTGAAATAGTGACTCCTAGTGGTCACTGGGTGTAGGTTTGGGGTGTAGTTAGGAGTAGGATGCTGGGCAAGCTGTGGGGCTGGGTGCTGGGAGAGGTATGGGCAGAGGTAGGTATGAGTTCTGGAAGGGGAATATGGAACAGGCAGTGGGGGAGTTTCTAGGAAGTGGTGGGGGAGGAAGTCAGATAGCAGAGCTTGAGGTGGGGGAGGGTCAGTCCCTCTAGTGGCCAGCAGGTATAACCTGCAAATGGAAAAGTGGGGACTTAGTAAATACAGCAGACAGGAAGTGATGTCAGGCAGGGATACCAATAAATGAAGGGACGGCCCTGGGTAGGAGGGTGGCTGGGGCAGGTGGGGCAGTCGACGCGCATAGTGCATTGACAGGCTAACACCCCCACACAAGGGAGCTGCTCAAGAGGTAGATTTAATTACCTCTAGCAGCCATGTTCCGTTCCGTCCGGCTCCAGGAGGGAGTGTTTGTGTTGCTTCTGGGTGAGGGCGTGCACACGGCATGCACCGATTAAGACCCACTTAGGCTGCATTTTAGCAAAAATCACAACACCTACATTAACTGTTGGCATCATAAGTATCTGTACATGCCGAATCTGTTTTTACTACTCTTCATAAACTATATGGAAAGAGCAGTACATGTAAAGGAAAGGTTGCACAGCACACCGATATGACTACTAGGGTGTCTCAAACACAGTGAAATCATATTTATGTCAACTACTCTTCTTCCCAGTGAAGTTCATTGTAATTTTTGAGATTCAGGACATACTGTAAGCATCTTTTAGATTTCAAGGTACAGTAGTCTCTGTTTAAAAGTGCTCTTGTAGTCATTGCATTTCATCCAGATATTGCTGTACCTCAGCCATGTCACATAATGTCCTGAATGTATGGACGCTTCATGGTGGAATATCACAGCCTGAGTATCAAAGCATGCTCCCATAAATTGTACTCTTCCAGCTACAAAATCACTGATTGGTGTGTCAACTCTTAGTCCATTTGCATCAAATCTCTGCAAGATTAAAAGAAGATACTAAGAAGTGCTCCTAAGTCACATGGACCGAATACACTCTCTCCATACCAGGTACACCTCCAGACTCTGCATTCCTGATCAGTTCCCTGAACTTCACAGAACATGCCTGTGGAACATATAATCAAATCCACATCATGTTTTCTGTTACTTCTTTGTGAGAATGTCAACAAGACAGGCAAGTGTATTTTGTCACATAGGTGACAGTAAAGTGCTGTTCCATGGAAATTTGATCTGATTCAAAGCTGTTAATGATGGTCATCATGAACTCAGTCACATCCTGCTGGATGTTTTTTTGTGAATGATTGATGGCCATCAAATCCACCCAACACAAGTCATAAGGGTGTCAGAGTCTGTATGCTGTTGTCTTGCTTGTCACTGTCATTCACAACCTTCTTCAATGACTTGGACAGTGCTGTGTCATGCAAAGATTTGATATTGGCAACAAAGTGAGGAATGTGGAGAAATGCTTGCATTATGAGTTTGTATAGCAGTTTACTTCAGTGCTGTTGTCAAACGCTGGGACAACACTCATACCAAGCACCTTCTTTTGTGAAGGGGAGCTTGTCTGTTTTTGTGTTGTGGATTCCTTCTAAGTGCTGTCTGAATTCAATGCTGCTCTATCTGTCTGGTGCCTCTTTTTCATGCCAGAACCTGCAAGTGTAACATTTCTCTCTGCTACATGCATGGGTAGTGGTATAAGAGACAATGTTGGCTGATACAGAGTACGCAATCTGGTGTACTCTGCAATGCATCATCTGTCAGCATGGATTTTAAGCAGTGCTTTGCAGATGATATATAAGCCAGAGTCCATGCACATGAAAATGCAATATAACTCATGCCATCTTTAAAGATACCAGTGCCTCTGTTGACCATAGCTGAGTCCAAACTTATGTCTTGCAACTTGTGTATGGATACAACATATACAACACAAGCAGGAAACTGTTTCCTAGTCACATATACGTCTTTCACAATCTGGAACTTAACAGTCCTCCTGGAAAAAGGTAATGACTGTTCAATGTTGTCAAACTTGACAAATAGTGCCTCTATGAATGTCTTCTGTACATTGTATTGGAAGTCAATTGTGTGTCCCATTACACCATTCACTATACCATGCTCTGCATCAAGATTCCATCATAGCATGATGCATGCATTCATACAGACAACTAGAACAACTTCTAATCCAGCTGTGTGAGACACATCAGACTTTAGCTCAGATAGTCATTCAATGAGCTTTGCTACCAGATTATGACTCAAGACCACACCAACAAACATGTCAGCTGCATGAGGAGTAATGATTTCCTGACCTTGTCTCTGCAACATAATGCTGATAAATTCAGCACACTACTTGAGTAGAGGCATGAGACATACAACCCCAGCAGTGTCTGAGTACACATTACTAAAAACATCCCATGCAGCTGTCAAAGATGTTCACTCATTACTGATACAGCATGTGTTCAACAGAGAAACATTGTGTTGTGACAAAGAGCCAATGCGAGCTTGATCTAACAGTACCCTGTAGGCAAGGTCACAACTCTACCTCATGTTTTCATACAGCTCAGTGTAAAGGAACAGTTTCCAAAGACTGATTCCTCCAATGCACCCTGTAGTACTTTTAGCTTGCTTTACAGTCAGTGCTGTAAAGACATGTTCTATCTTCACAGGTGCAAGTTGCAGAAGATCTCCAAACACAACAACACTCTTTCCCCCAAATGGCTCACCATGGTCAGTTCCAAGAATCTCCTGGAGACTTAGATGAATACATGCAAGCATGACATTTTAAACCATGCTGATCTCATTAATGATCAGAAGTTTCATCTTGGCAAACATTGGGCACAGCTGAGATGCCACCTCATGGGACAGTTGTTGGTACTCTCCAGTTTTACCATGTTCTACAGGGAGCATAAACAACCGGTGTAGAGTCACACCACCAGTGCTGTATGCAGCCAGGCCTGTAGGAGCAGTTAAAGCTATAGACATAACTTCTTCTGTATGTTTCCTTATCTCCGCTGTGATGGCTTTGATAACAAAACTCTTGCCAGTGCCAGCGGAACCACTAACAAACATTAGCAATGGTTCGTAGTTTCCACATGTTAATTGTTTCTTCTCATAAGAATGCCATGTCTCACTGCTTCTGTGACAGCATCATAAGCTGCAAACTGGTGTCTATTCAGTTGGTCTATCAGTAGACTAGGATTCTTTGTCACATGAGAACCATTTTCCATGGCAATCTCAACTTCACTCATCAGAACCACTGGATCATTCATTGGGAGAGAAGCTCAAAGAGTGCCTCTCTCTCAGGATCAATGTTTTCCTGAGAATTCCAAGAAGTGTCTTCCTCAAGCTGTTTCTTAGCTTTATCGATCTGCATCTACTCTAATTCCAGTCTATGAATGTATGTTTTGGACTGTTCACTTTTGATGGTCTCATATGTAAGGTAGAACTGTTCTTCATATGTTTCACAGGCCCTTTATGTGTAGTCTCATCCCTCCATGGTTTAAAGAGGAACATTAGAGCAAAGTAGTAATATTCCTTACTGTTAGTTGTGGAGAGACTCAATTTACAGTGGTCAATAAGCCAGGGTTTGTGCCTTTTAGCAAGGCTTCCATCAAAACCTCTGACATTGTAAATCTCTTGTGGTCAGCCAGGTGCTACATCAGTCTTGTAGTTATACCACTTGGCAACATATCATCCATCATACTATCCCAGTATGGGTAGTACATGTCAATCAGGTTGTTCTTCAAAATATTCTTGGATGAAAGGCAGTGCAAAGCTAGTTCTTCAATCTCATTATGAGACTTCAAAACATGCCTTCATTTCTCTTTGTAATTAGAATTTTGAAATCATACAGCATCAGACTTACTGTACAGGTGTGTTCCCTGTGAGACAGTGTCTTTAATCCAGGTGACCAGAGCTATGACCTGAATGATCAGCTGGAAGTTGCAATATCTTCCAAAACCTCAAGCAAACTTGTCTGTGCATGTTTGGTAATGTACAAAATGATGTACTGAAAAAGAGACAGAGAGTTATCAGTGAAAAACTGCACATCAGTGTTTGCCTGCCACATCAGAGGAAGTCTAGGGTTGTAGTCTTTAATAAGCACCTCATTCCCCTGTCAGGGTAACTCATAAACCCTTTTAGTGGACTTTGCCTTGAGATGGTGATGCATGGCTGAGAACAAGTCATTCATACATCCTTCCTGGCAGTCACATCTAAGGAAACCAAATCAACACATGGTGTACCACTTGTTATGACTCTTGGCTGGTTAGGAGCAGTATTTCCCACAAAGATGCCACTGAAAGTTCTGCATTAGCTTCCACTGTGTTGGACTGTCATACTTGTCAGGGATGTGACAAGTGACGTAACGCTGAATGAACTTCAGAACTTCAAGTGCTTCATTCTCAGCAATATGAGGAACATCTTTAATCCACAAAAATATGTGGATGTGTGGTGTACCTTGTGCATGGTATTCCATCCTCCAAAAGTAGTGCTCGACTAATCCAAGAGGCGGATTGTCCTTTGACAATATGAATGTCAATATCTCATGGAAGCAATGGTGAAAATATAGGGACACAAAAACTGGATCCAGAGAGCAAATCTCACCAAGTGTCATTGATGAAATACTATTGACATCAGCATTGGCCCACCTCAACAGTTCAACTAATTCTTCCCAGCCATACTCTGCACAGCTCAGAGTAACGAACCAAGTGGCTGCACCATAATTAAGCAGCATAGTCTGACCTCTGAGTGTCTACAATACCAGTATTCTTTTGTGCCATGGAAACTCGAGAGTATAGGCATCAATTTCACCTGCAGTGTTTCATCCTTTTCCTTCATTTTTTGAAGAAACTCAACTGCTGTGATTCCATCTAGTGGAGTAGTCAACTGCAGAGTATGTGCAATGGATGTAGAGAGGATACTAAGCTCACTGTCCCACAGCAGGTAGAACAAATATTGTATGTTCCAGTGGAATTTGCCATCCTTGTTTAAGACTCTCAATGTACGATATTCAGCACCTTGAACATGCACATCACATGCATTCAAATGACCTACTGTACAGTACACTGAGGGAATAAATCTGGGAAGCAATGTGCTTACAGTGTTTCTTTCCATATGCTAACAGGACTAACTTCAACCTGTTTCATCTGGTACAGGTCAATATTATCACCAGTTGGATCCCTGCCATGTAAAAGGTGAATTGTGTACTGCTCTTACACATCTTCATGAGTTGCAACATCATCCTTCTCAATCATTGGCTTCCTAGTGTCCACCACTCCAAACTGAGTACTCATATTAGAGAGTTCATCAATGTCAAGGTCAGAATAAAAAGGATTATTGCTCTTCGGGTAGTGTAGAGCACTTTCTGCACATTGACAACATCTTGCCAAATGACCTTTGACTTTGTTGGGAAACCATTCACTAGTACGACAACACTGTTTTCATTTGAGATTGTCTCCACATTCTCTTTCAAAGGCAGTGGCAAATACATGACAGACCCTTTTAGAGACGTCACAAGCTCTTCTGGGGCACTTTGCATGTCTTAGTATTCAAGCACAGAATAGTCTGAAATGGTTTCATCATTTGTATGAGGATCCATTCAAACATATTCTGTGCAGCAATCTCAGTAGGTGTCACATCTGCCTCCATGTAGTTCAATACAGACCTCGGTGGCAGAGTGTCATGCTTCACCTTTGTAAAACAGTACTGACACATGGTAATTGGTGGATCCAGGTCAAAATCATGTCTTACTAGTAGGTAAGCCAATAGTCATGCCCACATGTCATTAAAAGATGTAATATTTTCCAGATCAACAGTACCAGTCTGGTGCCTGTAAAATAGTCTGTGACATGAGCCACACATGGGGCCCAATTCCAAATCACATGGCGCAACTCATGGGTGTATGCAAGATGTGCCATGTGGCAATACACCAGGGATCCTGCACCCTATTTCAAGACAGGCAGGGTCCCTGGCACCTATGACCCGTGACTTGTGGCAGCCACAGGCATGTGCCACGGGAATGACACAATGAATCTGGGTGCCACAGATCATGGCTAGCAATTAATTGCCCCCAGAGCCCAACCCCATACAACCATTGCAAGCCTCAGGGATCAAAGAGGGGTTGGCTGGTTAGCACAGCCACAAGGGAGGGCACGGTGCAAATTGGACATGGGTGGCAGCCAGGACTCAGAGGGTGGCAGGGCAGTACTATGTTGAGGTGTGTGTGTGTGGGAGGCATGGAAATATGTGTACTGTGGTGTTGCAGGGGGGCATCTGCCATTTTTCCAGGATGCATGCCCCTTAGACCACAACCATGCTGGTCTAACCCCACTGTGCCATGTCCTAACTTGTGACTGCGTCAGTGGGTTATGGCAGCTGCCCTTTCCGGAATAGGGTGCAGGTGCTGCCGTAACCCACCATTGCGCCATGTTGCAGTGGGTTGTGGGCATAGTGAGTGGAGTAGCCCACCTGTGGGTCAACCTGCCTGTGGCACAGCACAAGCCAAAATTTGGAATTCCAACTTGCAGAATGCATGGTGCATGGTGCAATTTACACCATAGGATCTGGTGTAAAGTACCTTGCACCAAGTCATTTTGGACTCGGGCCCACAGAGTCAAACATCTCTCTCTTTGCCAGTTGAAACTTAGCAATGGGTTTCCCAAATGTCTTAGGTAAGATAGAGAGAACATGGTGCAGTGGTGGAAGTGTCATCACTTGATGCATAATAATGCTTAGTGTTTTGTTGCACATCTTCTGTCACAATTTTTGCAGCTTCCATACCTCCTACTTTCAATGACTCATCAAGCTGTTTGTATAGTGACACAGATTTTCTCACCTGATATACTTTATGCACAAAGCTGAGCATCACAGGATTGTGTACAGCAAGCATGCTCATATGATGAAACACACTGTTGCACACACCACTATCTAAACAAGCCAAGGAATGTCCCAGCAATCCTTTATACTTGCGAATCTCACAGAGATCAATCTTGTGTAATAAGTTGTATCTCTTTCTTGTTTGTGACAACAACGCAATTCACGGACTGTGCAACAGCATCAAAGGATGCTTGCCTAAGATTACATGTCTCATCACATGTCCATGATACACAACTTTTCCTGTGTGTCTCAGTAGTTGTGTCTGTATCATCATCTGACACAATTGCTTCATGAGTGTGTAAGACACTCAGCACATTACAAGCCTTGCTACTCTTATCAACAGAAATTGTGAGTTCTTTAATAACTACATGGTAAGACTCCTGACAGAAATAGCATTCCGAGTGCTATTTGTGTAGACATGGTTCTTCAAAGTTGTCTTTCTTCAGAGTAATAACATTTGAACAGAGTTCAGAGCAACACTGAACCGTTCAATCTGCTGCATCATTTGTCTCCACAAATGTGCAAGGACAGCAAGTGCCATGTTCACAAAAGTGCAAACGCTAAGACGTTGTAGTTGTTGATGAAGAACTAACTGAGGCAGATGTCTCATAATCAATAGGCAACTTTTTCTATGCAGATCTTCCAGTGTTGTTAGGTTTTCTTATGGCATTTTTACTGCCTACCTTACTCTTCATCAACTGAACATTACTATGATACTTATCCCTCCTATTTTTATTCACTTATCTCTTTCTTCTAGGCATTCTAGCAGGTTAGAAACACAGTTTTCATGTTATGATATGGAACAGGATCACACACCTAAAAAAGAAACGAAAAAAACAATAATCACTTTCAAGAAATGCATCATTTGCAAAAAGACATTCAGATGAGATGCTAATAAAAAAACATTACACCTTTACATGTCCTATCTCCAAACACATGCAACACACAAATAAACACTGTAATGCTCCAAATACTTGTAATCATTAAAAATCAGATTGATGAAATCAATGTACTGTATGCTAGTTAAGAACATTTTCCTGCAACAAGTTATTTCATCACAATAGAAAAGCCTGAAAAATACAGTTTGTCATAAAAATAAATTTTTTTTGCAAATAAAAATGTATTTAACCACGAAATCAAAAAATGTGCCCACACACATTTCCAATAAAAATCAATGGTATTATCGAGGCAACAATAATTTGATCATGGTAACACACCGAACAACAGTTTCCCATAGATACAACAATATTGTCATGTAAACAAATATGTAGACATGTAATGAAATGGCAACAAGTACAGTTAGCATTAAAAACACCAATGTTTTTGAGTTAACTTTATTTTTGGTGTTAATGTTTTCATGGTACATGCCACGCCCTATGTAAGTCAATGATGCTGTTGAGCCAAACTTTTTTTGCACACAAAAACTCACATAAACTGTCATGTTTTCCATATAAAGTAATGATGTTTTCAAGCTCCAAATAATGCGGTTGTAAAAGTTTTCAAGTGCCATGAGCATTCACCATTCTAGGTAATGATGTTGTCAAGCTAAAAAAATGTTACTGCAAAAGTTTCCAAGGTACATGAATGTGCCATGTCTCAGTAGTTGTCAAGCGAACATTTTTTTCTGCACAAAAACTTACACGCACGAGCACATTTTCCATTCAAATCAATGGTGTTGTTGAGCTAAAGAAATACAGTATGACCATGAAATGTTTCAAGGTACATGAGCTACATGAGGTACTATGTAACTAAATACTGTTATTGCAGCACAATTTTATGTTATAGCAAAACAAATATTCAACTCGAGCCAACCCTATCAATTAGAAAGACATTGTTATATGGCAACAAAACAGTCTTATCATGTAAAACAATTTTCTTTACAGCTCATTTGACCCTTTACTGTGGCTTCCCTTGATCCTTTACAACCAGGAAGTGGCTCAAATCACTCCCAAAAAACACTAACGACCACAAAATCATGCATAGGACAGTAATAACAGTTACAGGGCCCAATATTCAAAAGTTTGCACTGGGCCTAAACCATTTGCGCAGGTTTAGCGTCGAGTTAGCAAAAGTCTGCAATATTCAAAAGGGCCAATAGCATGTGCAAACTGCAGTAGCGCTGGCCAAAATGCTAATGTATGCAAGGGGCAAACTGAGGGGGTGGGACAGTGCAATGCTATATTCAGTGAATAGCACCATGCTAAATACTTTTGCATGACTTGCCACAACACATTGCCTGGGACGAATTACCTCCTGGGAAAAGGTAGTCTTAACTCTGGGCAAACCAGCTTTGAGTGACTTTGTGGCTTTATGTAATGTTTGTGTGGCTTTGCTCAACCTTAACGGATATGTGTGACACATAGCAATAAGACAGATATAGAGGAAACATGCTGCCCACTGATGGCATCAGTTGATGCCATCATCTGCCACCAGTCTCAGCCATACCAGGCAGTAGTGGTGACCCATCCCCCAGTGGACAATATGGCAGTGCAGCCATACAACACATGCCAGCAGACCACCCGTCTGTGGACACCAACAGATGCCAGCACACACATGCTGCACTGAGGGTGTGGAAGGTGTACAGGTGACCTGTGTGCACCACATACTGGGTGCCGCCACATGGCTGGGGCAAGCCCCACAGTGCACATAGTCAAGTGTAGGGAATTCCCCAACACCTGCGTGCCTGTCTGATGGTAAGGCTCCCTCCCAGCCACATGCCGCACATCTATACAGACACCACAGCACATACAATCAGCAACAGGGGTGTAACCAGGAATATTAAACACATACTCAAAACAGCTACACTGTTGCCCCCATCAGTATGTACACATATGCCAAAGTATGTGCTGCCATTCCACACCAACAATAGCCCCCCCCAACTGCCGTGATTAAGGTACAGTACATGGTTTCTTCCTCTAATCCTTCCTCCTTTGTGATTCCACCTGCCTGGTATGTGGTTCATGTTTGTGTATGTAGCTGGTGGCATCAGTGTCCCATAGTGAACAACAAAGGCAAAAGGGTTCAGCGCAAGATGGACAAAGTGTGCCTCACAATGTCCCTGCTTCCCTCTGTGTAGTGACCCTGCCTGATGTTTGTACTGTACTCTGCTGAGTATGGTGCCTATGCTTGCTGACACACCTGCCCAGCAATGTATATGTCACTGTGGGCATCCTGTGCCAGTAGTGCAGTATATGTGGCTTGCACAACAGCAGTACAGAACTGTTCATTGTTGGTACACTCCTGCAAGATGTGGTGTCACTGTATACAGTGCTGCAGGCAGTGCTGCCCACCACACCATAGGCAGTCCTGTGTCCCACACTCCACTGGCCCCCATGTCACTGTACTGTCTGCTGTGTACTGTATAGCAGGACCTACAACTGGACTATTGCTTCCCACACCACCACTCATGGCTGTGCTGTTCAGTCCTCTGGAGCACATTAATCTACGCAGGTCTGTACATATGTAACCTGCAGTTACCACCATGTTCTCCTGACCAACCTACAGGTGGAGCTGTGGGCAGACCCAGCTGGCCCCTGTACATCCAGACTGACCTACAGGGGGAGCTGTGGGACCCTGCAGTAGCGCTGGGAAAACTGCATGCAAATCAAGGCATAATGAGATGCTAATCTGGATGTTTGTCCACTGCCTACCTAAGTAGGCTCATTTGCATATCACTTTTGAATATAGCAGATTTTTGCCCCTGGCTAACATGATAGCACCACACAAACAGCTTCGTTTTTCATTTCTGCGCACTGTACATTCATTTGTGCTGATGCTTGCAGCTCTACTGACTCCACTCCCTTGCTGGCACACACATTGGCCACATATTTCACTTCTGCAGTCCTTCTGGTCACTGTGCACTGTGTTGCTGTTGTGGTTTGTACTTCCTGGTTGCTATGTTAAGGACTGTCTTATTCCTGGGCTATGTTTGCCCTGTACTCCCAGCCCTGTTTGCCTGGTGTCCTTTGCATCTTATATTCATCAGGGTTAGCCCAGGCTATTCCTTTTGAATATAGTGATCAATTGGGTCCAGGTTAGGTTTGCACTCTGGGTGGGGCTAATTTTTCCCCACGGCAAAATTTCAAATATTTGGCCTATAGTCCCTAATTATGCTGTCAAAAGCACATATAATCAACATAGTCATTATAAAAAAAGTGATGGTGTGACTAAATTGTCCACTAAACCCATTAAGAGCAGCCATGTTTTTTTCCTGAAAAAAAACACTCATATACTACATGTAACCAATCACAGTGCAGAAAAAGCAAAATTGACAATCTACAGTAACAAATGGAACTATATCACCAATGTATGCATTTTTAATATTTTAGAAATTAATTTTAGACAACACAGTAAATTCTTTCAACCATCCAATCAGGGTAAAAAACATTTCATAAAGAAGATGGAACTAAATCCATGTTATTCTAACTGCAGAGCCTCACTAGAACAACTGTAAGCGCATCACATTTAAATCCCTTTTAAAACCTTACTTTCACTACTTTTTTCCTCCTAAAAATAGGGTTGTTGAAAAAGGTCTTTTTTCTCATAGCTTACTGCAATCTTGAATATGTACAAAGTTCAGTTTACTGCAAATCTTTTACAGTTTAATGTAGAGCTTGAGGTACTACTCACCACCACAAATGCCAGCTCAAAAGGGACGGAGACCACAATAGGCACATGATGTAAAAAGTTGTAACCACAATGATGTAACTAAATGTTGTACTGTATTTGGCCTCTTTGTGACCAGGTACCTTTGGAAACGAGCCTCTGGCTCAAAGGTCTTAAACTGATGTACAAATAAATAAATAAATAAATGTATATGTTTGAATTTCACAGCCAATCAAAATATATCTTCTGCTATGTTTTTTCAAATCACCCAATCAGATACTATCAAATCCCCCCAAAAAAAACATACTGCATTTTGTCTATCCTACACCCAATCAAACCCTGTTTACTGGCATCTGTGAAGTAAGATTTGAAGCAAAGTTTGACCTACTCCAAGCGTGGATGTCCCACCATGTACCTGACATTCTCTGTCTGACAGAGACCTGGCTGTCAAGCAAGATAAAAGATAATGAAGTGGCGCTCCTGGGATATCAAACATTCAGGAAAGACAGGTGTGGCAAGAGAGGCGGAGGAGTCCTTATCTATGCCAGGGATTACCTATGCTACTCGGTCCTCCCTGTTACCAGGGTTGAGGATGATCATGAACTACTAGAAATAAAAGCACAGGTCGGATGGCATGGCAAATCTCTAATCTTAGCCTAGGTTTATCTTCTACCCACTAAAGCCAGGAATGACCTCCCAAAAATCCTGGATACAATTGCTACCCTTTCTCAGGGCACAGAGCTTCTCATAACAGGTGACTTTAACATCAACTGGGAGGGCAGGGAATCCATGCCTTTCAAGGACATGGTCGCTACTTCCAATCTGACCCAACTTGTAGGCAGCCCAACAAGGCAGAACCACAAAACAGGAAAAGACACCCTCCTCGATTGGCTCCTCTCGAGTTACCCTTCTCGGATCTCTGAACTTAAGGTTCTGTCTGACACCTTAAGTGATCACTCCCCAGTCACTTTCACATGGTCAAACAAATTGAGCAAGCCCCCGCCTATCATAATTAATAGTAGGGTCTTGGGGAAGGGGAAGCTTGGAGCCCTCTCCTCTGCCCTCTCCCAGTATGACTGGTCCCCCATCGATCATGCGCCTAATATTGACCAGGCCCTAAGTTTCTTTATAGAGGGCTTCAACAAGATTTGTGATATCTTTGCACCACTGAGGAAAAGAAAAATTCAGGGTCAAGTTAATGGTTGGATCACAGGGTATCTCCTCGCCCAGATGAAGGAAAGGGACAACCTCTGGGAAAAAGACAGGTCCTCTCACAGCAAACACAACTTCCAATGCTATAGAGCTGCAAGAAACCACTGCACCAAACTTCTCCGCCAAGCAAAGACCAACTTCCACAATTAGCAGCTTAATAAAACTGGGGGCAATGGGAAGAATTTTTGGGAGAACATTAAAAACCTTCTTGGAAAAGATGAGAAGAAGACCCCCCACTTGCTCAACATTAACCACTTCACAATTACTGATCCTTGGCACATCAAAGATTCTCTCAACACAGCATTTACTGACCTGACTGGAGTGCTACCCCCCTGACTACCTGCATCCTGCTGGGGAACAAACCAACTGCATGCCTCAAGGGGGCTCAATCCCTGTCTTCTACTTCAAAAAAGTGTCAGTGAAGGAGGCCTACAAACACATAAAAAAAATACTAGGCAAGACCAGAATTCGGAGTAATGGAATCTATATGAAACACCTATCCCTAACACCGGATGTCATCATCGTGCCAGTTACAAAACTATTTAACAAATTGCTGGCTCTTGCACAGTTCCCTGGGATCTGGAAACAGGCTCTTTTGACGCCGGTGCACAAGAACAGTGATATGACATGCACCGCCAATTATAGGCCAATATTCATCCTCTCTCCCTTATCTAAAGCCCTGGAAAAGATTGTGGCCTCCCAACTCACAGATTACCTCAACAAATACAACCTGTTATGTCCCAACCAACATGGCTTCAGGCAGAATCATAGTACCTCCACAGCTTTGCTGGACTACACTGACTACTCGCACAAGGCACTAGGAAGAAGGAAAACTGGTGGGGTCAGTCTTCATAGACCTCACCAAAGCCTTCGACACTGTCAATCACTCTCTCCTCCTGACTCAACTACAGAATCTGGGGGTTGCAACCAATGCTGTCTGCTGGTTCAAGGACTATCTAACACACAGAAGCCAACGTGTAAAATTTGGGCACACATTATCTAGCTCCAATGAGGTATCTTTAGGGGTCCCACAGGGGTCAATACTGGGGCCCTTACTATTCAGCCTCTTCCTAAATAATCTTCCTGAAGCCTGTGGCACTAAACTGATACTTTATGCAGATGATGCTGTGCTTCTCACCAGCAGTTCATCAATAGTCACCCTCCACTCCGAGCTACAGGCATCCTTCTGCAAGCTGGAAGACTGGTTCTGTAGTCATAAACTTCTATTAAACTGCATAAAAACCAAGGTGATGCTCACAGCCAGCCTGCAGCACAAAAAGAAACTCCCTCCCCTCACCATCTCCAATAAAGTCAGTGAGCCGCTGGAACAAGTTCAGACCTTCAAGTACCTGGGGGTCACCATTGATGACTGCCTCACCTTCACCCAAGACATCGACACAGTGGTAAAGGCAGTGAACACCAAGCTGGGTGTACTATTTAGGAATAAAAAGTATCTCACTCCAGAGGCCCTCCGTCTCTCAGTCTCCAGCTCCATCCTTTCTACCATCGACTATGGATTGATGGTCTAGGGTGCAGCAACAGACACTGCACTAAAAAGGATTCACATTGCCCTCAACAAGGCATGTAGGCTCACAATGGCTGTAGATCGAAATACCCACACCTGCTCCTTAGACGAGGAGACCAATTGGCTGCCACTAAAGAACAGGATTATATTTCAAACATGTCTCCTTGGAAAAAAGGCACTAATGGGTAAAACTGCCCCATGCATTTCTAGCATCCTCACACCAAGTGCTACCAGCTATACCACCAGAGGCAGGATGATGGGGGCCCTATCAACACCTTTCTGTCGAACTGTGCGGGGACAGCATGCTTTCAGCTATAGGGCCCCCAATGGCTCAATGAAATCCCGGTGCACATTCTAAACTCCCAATGCATCTCGCAATTCAAAAATGGCCTAAGGCAACACCTTCTTACTAGGAAAGTTTGTGACTGCCACTAGGACTTTAACACCTATAATGCCTACTCATCCACATTCTCTTTCCCCTTTCTTTAACCCCTACTCTTCCCTCTTGCCCTATCCCTCTGTCTTCCTCTCCCCCCTGTGCCTTTTCTCCACTGGATCAACCTTAAAACCAACCTACTACCACTACCTCCCAACCTCCTAGACAAAGCCATTTCTTTTGGCCACCCACTCTCCCCTCCCCAGTCTCCCCTCCCCATGACTCCTCCTTGGACTCTCACACTAGGTGTCACACCTCTTTATCTCCTTCACTACATATAAACACTGTCCTTTACCCTAGTTGAATGCTCTTGATGCTGTACTATCACCATTAGTACTATGAATGACATTGTAACCTTATTGTATACTAGCTACCTACTATTCGAGTATTGTATGTAAAGTAAGCAATAATACCCAACAGGGTGGGCGGTATTGTGCTATACTGGACCGGCCAGGGGCATAATGAGGCCCGACGAGGGTGGAGGGCCTTATAGCCCTGAATAAATCATAGCACAATACCGCCACCCTGAGGGTATTATTGCACTTAGAAATGGGCTTGTCTGTAAATGTTAATTAAATAAAAAATTAGAGAAATTAGTTTTGAATAGAAAGATTAGAAAAAAACTTTTATAAGGTTAAATAGTCCCTGCCTTTTTGTGCTTTTCTAGCTCCCTCCCCCTCACACACAGCCATTCCTTCTACTTACCCCCACACACACACTATTAGATTGAGAGACATGTTTTGTGAAACTTGCTATTTTCTTGGTGCTTTTAAGAAAAGACTACTACTGTTCGTTTCCTGCAAGCTTTTTTCTTTCAAAAGATGCTGCCGTTCAGCATGCGACCTTGCGTAACCCCGTTTGTGAAAAAACAGGAAGTGAAGAATTATGTGGTGACACAGACAGCAGCAGTCTAATTGTTGTTGTGCTGTAGTATTGCTTGGTTGCATGGTACGAAAGTGTACGGCTATTTTTTTCTGTAACGGAAAGAGTCGGGTGCGAGGGCGGGGAAGGCGGCAGTAGATCTGGCGAACTACGAGATGCTGGAGGTCTATGGCACTATTATGTGCCAACATAGGGAGCCAGGTAAGACTGAAACATTACTTTTTTTTAATCTGCTGCTCATTTTATGTATGAGGCAAGTGCCGTTGTGTTACCGTCTTTCCGCGGCATTGAACCTGCTCGTATTCAGGCTGGCACCCAGGGTCAGACTGCGACTTAGTGAGAGAGTCAGATTACAGGACACAGGGAGCAGCAGGGCAGGTATCTGGCTGCAGCCTGCCACCATCTAGGAACAGTCATTCATGCCAGGTACTGGGGGGTACTCAGAGGGGAAAGACTTTCTGTGTCGGTCTGGGAGGGTGTGTGTTTTGTGCACTGAAGGGACCCTAGCTGATGCATGATGTTTACCGGCGCAGGATGTCAGGAGATGTCTCGTTAGTGCACTGCAGTTATTTCTATCTATGCGGTCTGCTGTGCTGAATGGATTAGTTTACTTTCTAATTTTCAACTTGTGTGTGGATTTCTTTGCGTTGGGACCACTGGTTAAACTGCTGAATTTTGATTTAATTATAGTGACTGTGCGTGTACTGTATTGTGTAAAATCACTCGCTAACTTGAATGGAAAAATGGCACCTAGTTTGAAATTTGTTTTTACATATTGGCCAATTGGGAAACAGAGTGGGTGCTGGGATACTACAGTGGGTAAAGGGGCACTGTTGGCTGGCTCTCATTTTTAGGTGGGCATCTATTGTCTGATAGATGCCCACCTAAAAACATGTCTCAGCCAATCGGGGAGAGGATTTACTTTAACCATTTTCTAACTGTTTGTTATTGCTGTCTTTGTCACTGTTTGACATGGAACCTTTGTAAAAGAGCTCTGAGCTCAAAGGTATGATCCAAATCCCTAAATAAATAAAATAAATTAGGATTTTCTTATTGGCACAAACCTACTGCTAGCAACCAATATATATTTTTTAAACTGACTGTTGCTACCTGTCTGTGCAACATTACTCTGGCATTAAGAAAATTGTTCAATTTGACCATTAGATCTCACCAAGAAACACCGACTGACTTTTCAGAGCTCTCTGTCACTCTGTTTTCTAAAGAAACTCATCATGGCAGAAAACTCCAGCATCACGTGTGGATGGTAGGCAGCAGTTTAATTTACAGAGGTGGTGAATATGCTTGAAAAAGTCACTTTGATAGTGACTTGAAGCTGCTTAATTTCAGGGTTTGGTAAGGGAGACATGAGGTGTGAACAGCTCATGCCAACCATGCACCACTTATTGAGCACCCACTCTGCTCCAGACATACTTCTGATCCATCTCAAAGGGAATGATTTAGGTGACAAAAGGTGGCTAGATTTAGTAACTGAAGCAAATTCAGACCTAGCTTCACTTTCAGAAATGTTACCCACCTGTAAGAGTGTCTATTCAGACATCACAGACTGTATTGTCTGGCATGCAGATCAATATATGCATCTGCTCGACAGGGCAAAGAAAATATCAAATGTACACATTTCTGCATTTTTATATGATCTGGATATGCACACAATTCATCACCATCAAACTAAGTATTTTAAAGAGTGGCTCTACTTAAGAGAAGGTGCACACATTTGAGATGCTGGCAATTGCCTCTTCTTGGGGGACCTCCAACATGACATCCTCTGCACAATCTGAAGAACAGTGTATTTTAATAACTTGACAATCTGTTTCACAAAACAAAGACTCTTTTAAGAGCCAAACTTTTCTGGTAAAAAACAAATAGAAAAATACATAGTTGCCAACAAATTAGGCTTAATGGTCTATCTTGTCTGCCTGACATGGCTCACTGTTAGTGCACTGTAACTGCCCTACCTACCCCCATTATATCCCCACTCCCACCCATTTCCCCATGCTGTTCAACTCTGGTGATGTCCATACCCTTACCCCATTCCGTTCCTCTGTGCCTGTACCATCCATTCTTGAAACCACCCACAGTTGCCAATTTTACAAGATCATCCAGCAGTGCATTCCAGGTCACCACTACACTCTCTGTGAAGTAATTCCCACTAACCTCCCCTCTGTACTGCCTCCTCTAACTTTAGACTATGGCCTCTCATAGTCCCCTCCTCACTCAACCTGAGCAGACACTTCTTGTTCCCTCTGTTGAATCCCTTCAGTATTTGAAGGTCTCAGTCTTATCCCCCATCCCTTCTGTCTTCCAGAGAATACATATTCAGTTCCCTAAGTCTATCATCATATGACAGCCCCTCCAGATCACTAATCACCCTCATCGCCCTTCTCTGGATTCTCACCAACAGTGTGATGTCCTTTTAAAGGTGGGGGCAAAAAGAACTGCCCATAATACTCCAAATGTGGCCTCACAAATGTGGTGTACATGGGAAGTATAACCTCCCATTTCCAGGAGGTTATCCCCTTGGCAATACACCTAAGCATTTTGCTTGCCTTAGCCGCTGCTGTCCTGCACTGTTCTAAATGGTTCCATTTAACATCAATTGCCCCCCCCAGGTCCTTTGCCATTGTCATGACAGACAGTTGTACCCCCCGAAGTGATAAGCATACCGAGAGTTCCTAACTCCTAGGTGCAGAATGCCACATTTGTGTGCTATAAACCCCAGCTGCCATGTGTGGACCAAGTTTTCCATCTTATCCAGGTCATCTTGCAATGCCTTCCTACCCTCCTTGCTATCTACCACAGCCCCCAATTTAGTGTCATCAGCAAATAAACTCATTGCACTACCAACCCTCTCCCCCTCATGTCCGCAGTGAACACATGAAAAAGAATAGGGGCCCAAAACTGAACCCTGCAGGGACCCACTGATGACCACTCTGGGTGTCGAGACTTCACTCCTTACTACCACTCTCTGCTGCCTATTCCCAAGCCAATTTGCTACCCACTCCACAAACTTTTTTCCCATCCCCAGTTCACCCAATTTCCAAATTAGCCTTCCATGTGGGACTGAATTGAAAGCCTTCCTGAAGTCCAAATACAGGACATCAACTGGCTTTCCTACATCCAGGGACCATGTCACCCAGTCAAAAAATTCGACCAGCTTTGTTTGACATGATTTCCACAGGACAAACACATGTTGGTTTTCATCCTGAAAACTATTTACCTCCAGGAATTTCAGCATCCATTCTTTCAAGATGGCTGCCAACATTTTCCTTAATATGGATGTTAGGTTAACCAGTCTGTAGTTCCCTGGAACATCCTGGGGTCCACTCTTATGCAGGTGCACAAAATGGGTCAACCTCCATTCTAAAGGGACCCATCCTGATTGGAGGGAATACTTGAATAGGTCCATCACTGGAGCCACCAGGACATCTGCCAGTTCCTTCAGAACCCCTAGGTGAATGCCATCTGACCCTGGAGCTTTATCCATCCTCAAAGACATGAAAACCTCCCTCACCCTCCCTCCCTGGATTTCACCATCTGTGAGATCCCCCATGCCCCCTTTCCTGCCCCCTCCCTGAGGCAATGGCCCAACCTTTTCCCTAGTGAAGACTGAGTTGAAATGTTCATTCAACACTTCAGCCTGCTTCATCCCCACTCTGCTCATCTGCCCCCCCTTCCTCAGCTTTCTTATTTGCCCCTCACCACTTATCCACTCCCTAACTTATCTAAAGAATTCCTTCTCCCTCTCCCTGATCATTCTTGCCAATCTATGCTCTTTATCTGCCTTGGCCTTTCTAAGCTTTCCACTAACCACCCTGGACATCCTATGATACTACTGTAGGTCTGCCATGCTATGGGAGCATTTGTACCTCCTAAAGGAGAACCTCTTTTTCCTCACTTCCTCTTGTACTTTCCTTGTCCACCAGCAAGGTTTTCTGGCATTGGTCATCTTGTTTTCTGACCTGGTGCAGCTTTTTGTAGCCTCTATAATACTTTACTTTATATATATATATATACACACACACATACACATATGCAGTATATGAAAAAACTTCATTAAACCTTTTTTTTTTTGCTTATTTCTTTTATTTCTTCATCGGCTGGTGGTGTTGCCTATGGTTACCCCAATCTGACAGGTCCTGTGGCATCACACCACTCCCAGTGCTCATGGTCTACCCCATCTCCATTCCTTTCACAGGCTGCTTCACAGCGGGTATGTACCCCACCACTGTGGAAGCCATGGGTCAGCATCTGAGAGGCACAGCCTGAGTGAGAGTGGTGTGGTGCCACTGGCACTGGTCTTCATGGAGTGATTTTTTTTCAGTGTATTGCTTCCCCCCTTCAGTGTGGGTGTGCAGTGACATCAATGATGTTACCGTGCATGCTTCTAGGCATGGCACATCCAACATTGGTCCACGTTGACCCCACAGCTAACCTTGGCATGCATCAACCTCCAGCGACCACCAGGAGCCAATGCAACCAGGGTTGTCTATTCCCACCCTCCAAGGATGAGGAGAGCAGTCCCTGGGATGCTCAATCCTCCTCCCCCCAGCTGACCCTCTGACACCTGATGTTGCTCCAGACCATGGGCCATCAGCATGGCATGAGGTGTGGCATCCAGTGCCTCAACCCTCAGCACCACTATGTTGGCATAGACAAACTTTGTTAATTCATTAGTTAAGGTTAAAGTGACAAAAGTAGGGAAATGTGGTATTAGGGTTTCCAACCCTAACACCCCACCCTCACCCTGCACAGATTAAATGGGATCAGGGGGTGGCATTGGCTTCTCCAGCCCTAGCACTCACCCCATTCTCCTGTGCTGTGCCCACCCAGCTAATTTTCTAATGGAATGTGGTGAGTGTTAGGGCTGGAGAAGCCAATGCCACCCCCAAACTCTCTTTGTCTGTGTAGGATGGGGGTGGGGTGTTAGAGTTGGAAACCCTATTGCCACATTTTGCTACTTCTGTCAATTTAACCTTAACTGATGCATTAACGAAGTTTTTTGCAATTTATTTCCTTACTTTTTAGATAGTATAATAATATCTTTATTTTACTGTGGGAGCCCAGTAAAAAAAGTCAGACTCTTTTCTCCAATCCCTCCACAGATGTGCATATATATTTAGCTGTGGGAATGCAGGGGCTTCTTGCCCCTGTGCTTTCACAAATAAAGTTATGAGGAAGTGTAGTGAAACTGCAACAAATAGTCATAACTATGTCATCTTAAATAATTTGCACCCCACAAATTCAACATAACCTTCTTATCACTTCACCGCATGTACCCAGTATAGCAAACTTCTAAATCCCAGTGAAAATGTAATTCTGCACAACTGTAATGCCATATTGTACCACAGGTGCAGAAAAAAACATTGTTGGCAGGATTTGAAAAATAACAGCTCTACTGTTCATAAGGTGGTTTGAAAAATTGGCAATGTTGAAAATTTGGAGCAAAAATATGACAAACTGCCAAAGTTATACACATGAGTAGAAAAATTGCAATGACCTCTTGAGAATTTTTAGGTACTTTAGCACCAAATATTCAACATGGAATTTTTGAGACCCCACCTCATGAACACTGGCACTGACATTTCATTAAACAGTCTCAAAAGGTGATTCTATGCAGTGATCACAAAATCACCTTTCAGGACAGATTAATTAGATGACATTGACAGTATTCATGAGGTGGGTTCCCAAAAAGGATATGCTGAAAATCTGTTGTAAAAATAAAAGAAAATGGCAAAGTTATGAACAAAAGTTCAAAATGCCATTTACAACCATTATAGGGCACTTACCTTGATTCTTCAGTTTGCAGTTTGGCTTTGAAGTGTGTAAACATGTCCTGGTCCACAGAAGATGACAGGCCTTGACCATCAGTAGAGGGTAATGGTGATGTGAGGTGGTGGGGTGCTCAGTGGATGGGTCGGGATGGGGCAGCAGGGATGATTTTTCAGGCTAAGAAAAGACATTGGGGACTGTTTTCTTTTTTTCAGGGAAACCTATATAAAATACAGATTTTGGGACACTGGGGGTGGGCTCCCTAGTATCACAAACTACAGGGGGGTTGGGGGTTAAATACTGACATGGAGATTGAGCCCACCAATGTCAGCACATCAATAAAATAACAGGCTGTTGGGCAGGGGTTAACCAATATCTTGGGTGTGCATCCCTGTGTCAGAATATATTAATTAAATACCAAAGTGAGCAGGGGACAGTGATCAGATGGTGGGGGCCACTAGACATCAGGGAATGGATTGGGAACAGTGATCACAGATAATAGGGGACACAGGGCTAAAGGCTTCTCTCACTAAGCTGGGTACCCAAGATTTTTGGGTGACCAGAAAAGGTATGTCTGGCCATCATTCTAAAAAACAAAGTTCAGAATCTAGCTAAATGAGACCAGTTTAGCTAGATTCTGATGTTTGTTTTTTAAAATGATAAAATATGTATGCATTTCACAGTTTTTTTACTTAATGGGGTGTAAAACAACATGGCAGCTTGTAAATAAGGATTTTTCCTCACAAAAAGATTTGTGTTCTCGTGCAACATGATCACTTTTGCAAGACTAAATTCATTTTCCCCCCTAGATCAAATCCTTTTTTAAAAAAAGAGACCTCTATCCTAATGTTCAAAAAGGATAAAATGGGAACTAAAAAACTTAATTTTGCAACAGATTGATAGTTTTGCACCAAATTTTCACCGTATGTTCTGCTACAAAGGTTCATTATACTCTACAAAAATCATGCAGATATTCCTCACCATCTGTCCACAAGGTGATGAGGAAAAACTGAAAAAGGTTTTTTTTTTTTTTTTTTCACTATCTGAATCTCAGAATCCACAAATCCGACCAGAAGGAAACTTGTCACATCAAGAGAGCTATGCCACAGGACAGTGTGTACCAAATTATGGGCACATCCATTGATTGATTGCAAAGTTATTAAAGTGCAAAATCTGAGGTTTAACATAGAAACTGCTACTGAACCCTAACTATAGAGGCACTATCTTGTGTCTATAATATAGATAGATAGATAGATAGATAGATAGATAGATAGATAGATGTTGCAGTATAACATTCTGTTACATTAGTTTACAGTTTGTAGAACTATAAGGGTAAAAAAAGAAATGTAATTTCTACTATGTTTGCATGTAATCATCTAAATAGCCCATTGTTGATAGGTGCTACCTTTCCTTAAGCTAGTGAGAATGTATGCATTATTGAGTGCAACCGAGAAGAAGACTAAGATAAGATTAACAAGGACCTTTAATCAAAATGAAATCAACTGTTTGATTTCTTCAAGGGCCATGCTCAGCAGACCACCTAGTTTATTGAAGCATCTATTAGCCACTTAAGCAACTAGGCATGACAAGGTGTGTGTTATCGTGTAATAATGTCACTCCTGGAGTGGATTGAAGCACGAGGTGAAGCCGAATGCTTCCACCACCCCAGGAGTGACGTTATTACCCAATAACACACATCTTTCAGTGCCTTATTGCAATTATACAATGGCTCCATGTTATACAAAACAAAAATAAAAATGTTTTTAGTAGATTTTTAGTGAGGCAGTATATCTTTGTTTCTGAAAAAAAAAATCCATATCCTCCAAAAAGCAACACAGTGATGTTATTGTGTAATATCATCACTGTCTCAGGCACACACTGATCAATCAGAGTCCAGGAAATGTTATTGCCATTGTATAAAATAATTTACAGTAGACCTTTTTAACTGCTTATGTTTTATTTTTATTTATATATATTTTTTGTTTGTTTTATTCTTTGGTAACTGGGTTAGGCCCACTAGGCACAGGTGCCTGTTATCAGGGGTGACCTGGGAGCACTGAGGAGGTTAAGTGACTTGCTCAGAGTCACAGAGTATGCAAGTGGAGGCTGTGGGAATCAAACCCAGATCTGTCTGCTGGATGTACCACACAAATTCACAGCTCATTACTCTAACCTATAGGCGATACTGCCAGTCCTGTTCTTTATGACGAGCATTCACCAGCTCAAATGTAAATGCTCTTATCTATTAAGTTAAAGGTAACTGCAGCTATCCAGTTTAGTCAGACACTAGTAAACAATGGATTGGATTACATACTAATGCATTTAATTGCCTTTGTCAAACTATTAGCATCTTTAAAGCAAGTGGGATCTTCTTGCAGCGGTAGCCAAATGCATTTAGTCATCCCACTAGCACTGCCAGCAGACCCTCTTGAGTAATTCTGCTAAAACATTGGGGCCCAGATATTCAGACTGTGCCGGGCAGTGGCACAAGCCTAAGCACAGTGCAACTGGGCTGCACCGGGGCCAGGGCCAGGCGATATTCAACGGTGATGCAGCATGGTGCAGCACCATTGAATATGGCAAGGGCAGTGCACATACTGCACATGGTGCAGTGGCACTGTGGCAGTGCAAGCCACAGAGGGGGAGCACAGGGATGCACCAGCACAAGTGCCATTGAGCTAGGTGCATCGCCAATGATATTTAGTTGGGGGCATGCAAATGAGGCCATAATCAATTCAATGCACAAATGGGGCCATTTTCATGTCATTATGGTCATTTGCATGTGTTGCACTAGGCATCCTGGCGAAATGTGCCTGGTGCCCTGCCAAGCTGCTGTCATCAGGGGCTTGCTCCCTGGTTGGCTATTGTAGTCCCCCTTCCCATATGCCTGATCACAGGCTGTAGTATTAAGAAATAATATCCTGGTGGGCTAGTGGGCCCCCCTCCCACCTTGTATGCCCAATCAAAGGCTGTAGTAATAAGAGGTGACAACCTGCTGGTCTAGTGGTATCCCCCTCCCCACTCACCACAGAGGCCCCCAGCCACCCAGCATCCCTCCCATCATCGGCGGCCGGCAGCAGCCCATCCACATACTGCAAGGCTGCCCACCAAATGACAGCATACAGTATGATATGTACACCTATTGGGCCACAGTGTGGACCAATGGGTTAGCAGACCATACTGTACTACACAGGATCAGATATGTGAATGAACACATTCATTCACATATCTGGTCCTGTGCAGGATGTGGCTCTGAAACTGTCCTACTCAGCCAATTTAATACCAACTGGATAACTCACTGTGAACTGACAGGCAAACAAATAGAGCCCGGGGGGGTGTGGCCATGGAAGGGAGGGGAGGGATGGTTGACAACCACTGAATCACCAATGACGGCAGGACTGTGGATATTCATCCACAGAAAATACAAAATCACACATGCCCCCACAATGCAAAGCATCATGGGCTGCATATGCAAATCACCACAGAATGTTACGCTGGTCCAACTTTAAGCAGAATTGCATGGTGCGGAAAGGCCTCTCACACAGTTTGCAAAGGGTACTAACAGAAGACATAGACACGTGTTTCGTCCTACCAGGACTCATCAGTATGCCTCATCTGTTTGACACCCCAGTGGAATGGACCAGCTACCCCTAAGGCAGTGTGCCTTGGATATATTGTGGTGAACCCATTAAAATAAAAAACTATTTAAAATACAAAGAACCTCTGTGCGCAAACACTGAGGCAAGGGTTACCCCAAAGGGCATTTGGCTGGGAAGCCAAGTTTCAAGAAAATACAAAATCACACATGCCCCCACAATGCAAAGCATCATGGGCTGCATATGCAAATCACCACAGAATGTTACGTGGTCCAACTTTAAGCAGAATTGCATGGTGCCGAAAGACCTCTCACACAGTTTGCAAAGGGACTAACAGAAGACATAGACACATGTTTCATCCTACCAGGACTCATCAGTATGCCTCATCTGTTTGACACCCCCAGTGGAATGGACCAGCTACCCCTAAGGCAGTGTACCTTGGATATATTGTGGTGAACCCATTAAAATAAAAAACTATTTAAAATACAAAGAACCTCTGTGCGCAAACACTGAGGCAAGGGTTACCCCAAAGGTCATTTGGCTGGGAAGCCAAGTTTCAAGAAAATACAAAATCACACATGCCCCCACAATGCAAAGCATCATGGGCTGCATATGCAAATTACCACAGAATGTTACGCTGGTCCAACTTTAAGCAGAATTGCATGGTGCCGAAAGGCCTCTCACACAGTTTGCAAAGGGTACTAACAGAAGACATAGACACGTGTTTCGTCCTACCAGGACTCATCAGTATGCCTCATCTATTTGACACCCCAGTGGAATGGACCAGCTACCCCTAAGGCAGTGTGCCTTGGATATATTGTGGTGTGGTGTGGTGTTGTGGGGGCATGTGTGATTTTGTATTTTCTTGAAACTTGGCTTCCCAGCCAAATGCCCTTTGGGGTAACCCTTGCCTCAGTGTTTGCGCACAGAGGTTCTTTGTATTTTAAATAGTTTTTTATTTTAATGGGTTCACCACAATATATCCAAGGCACACTGCCTTAGGGGTAGCTGGTCCATTCCACTTGGGTGTCAAACAGACGAGGCATACTGATGAGTCCTGGTGGACGAAACACGTGTCTATGTCTTCTGTTAGTACCCTTTGCAAACTGTGTGAGAGGCCTTTCGGCACCATGCAATTCTGCTTAAAGTTGGACCAGCGTAACATTCTGTGGTGATTTGCATATGCAGCCCATGATGCTTTGCATTGTGGGGGCATGTGTGATTTTGTATTTTCTTGAAACTTGGCTTCCCAGCCAAATGCCCTTTGGGGTAACCCTTGCCTCAGTGTTTGCGCACAGAGGTTCTTTGTATTTATTCATCCACAGTACTGCAGACACAGACAGGGACTGAATCCAGTCACTTGCTTCCACAGTCCCTTTTCTAACTGTTAGAAAAACATCTGCAGGGCCCTGCCCATGCAGCCATAAAAAGTATTCATTATGATCTGCAGCTTCTATTTGATGTCAGTTTCTGTTTGAGGGAGGCTTCTGTTTGAAGAAATATGGTATTTAGCAACTTATTTTTTTAGTGAAATAAACTGTTCATAACTTTAAAACTAATTAACATTATTTTTCATCAAACCACCAAAGAACCAATGGTTCCATAACGTCTAATAAACCTGAAAGATTCATAATGCAACTCTGTAGATTTTTCCAGCTACAGGTATTGTTTCAGTGAACAGAACATGCAAGAAGAATTAGCGTAATAACTACTACATGAATTATCATTTTTCATCAAACTGCCAAAATGAACTATTCCTCTATAACATTTAACAAACTTGTAAGTTCCACAGCTTAACTATTTGTATTTTTTTCTCTAGCTAATCTGTAAAAATACACAAATTCAGCACTCTGTAAGGCTGAAATGGACTAAGATATTTCTACAAAATATTTCACATTAGTAGTACCTAAGACTGAGGTGATGCATGCCAAACTTCAGAGTCCTAGGGTCTAAGATGGTTTAGTTAAAAGCATAGGAAAATACATGTTTAAACAGTAAACCCCAACACAACCATAATATACAGTAATGGTACTAGCAGGCCCCTATTATAATGGTTTGATAGCACCACTATAGTTAGGGTTGAGTAGCCTGTTCAATTTTAAACCTCTAACTTTGCACATTAATGTCTTTGATTCTGCACAGAATTTGAAACTTAGAACAAGAAACATAGAATTTGATGGCAGATAAGGACAGCTTGGCCTACTTAGTCTGCCCATTTCCCTACCTAATGGATAAGCTGCAGATCCTAGTTAAAAAACAGCCTACTTCCTCTTACCTCCCATTAGAATTGCTTTATGTCTGTCCCATGCATTCTTGAATTCCCCCACTGTTTTTGACTCCATGACCTCCTCAGGAAGGCTATTCCATGCATTTACAACCCTCTCTGTGAAAAAAATATTTCCTCATGTTGCCCCTGAGCTTCCCCCCTCTATCTTCAAATTGTGCCTCCTTGTTCTTGCACATTTCTTTTTCTGAAACATGCCACCCTCTTGGATTTTGTTGATTCCCTTGAGGTACTTAAATGTTTTTATCATGTCCACTACCCCCACTCCTTTCCTCTAGGATATGCATACTAAGCTCCTTTAGTCTCTCTTCATATGGTATCTGGTGCAGATCCTGCACCATTTCAGTTGTCCTCCACTGGATAGCCTCCATCCTGTCTATGTCCTTGTGGAGATGTGGTCTCCAGAACTGCATGCAATACTTCAGATGGGATCTCACCAACTGACTTTACAGAGGGACAACAACTTCCTGTTTTCTACTGGTGATGTCTCTCTCTATGCATCCCAGTTTCCCCCTCAGCCCTCCTCACTGCCTTCTTACATTGATTGCCCACCTTTAAGTCATCTGACATAACTACTCCCAGGTCCCTTTCCATTTTTTTTGTTGTCAGTATCTCACCCCCCCATTGTGTGCTCTTCCCCTGGGTTTTTGTTCCCAGGTGCATTACTTTGCACTTCTTTGCATTGAATCTAAGCTGCCATATATTTGACCATTCCTTCAACCTGGCCAAGTCCTTTCTCATCCTTTCCAGCCTACCTTGTGTATCAACCCTGTTGCAGATCTTTGTTTCGTCTGCATAGAGACATACTTTTCCTTCCAGTCCCTCTGCAATGTCACTTATAAAGATATTAAAAAGGATCAACCCCAGCACTGAACCCTACGCTACCCCACTAGTAACCCCCCTTTCTTCACTGTGGACTCCGTTTACTATTACCATCTGTGTCCTGTTGTCCAGCCAGTGTTTTACCCAGGCTACCACCCTGGGACCCACTCCCAGGCTGGCTAATTTGACTATTAATTTTTTGTGCAGGACTGTGTCAAATGCCTTGCTAAAGTCTAGGTAGGACATGTCCACAGCCCCTCCTTCTACTACTTTGGTCACCCAGTCAAAGAAATCAATTAGATTCATCTGACATGACCTTCCTGCTGTGAATCCATGCTGTCTTGGGTCCTGTGCCCCACTGGCCTCTAGGTCAGGGCTTGACAAATTTTAAAATTAAGTACTTGTCCACAGACAAGTGGCTTGTCCAAAAGTAGTTGTTCCAGTGCTTGAGTTGGTAGTCCAGGTATAAAATGGCATATTTTTAATGCAAAGTAACAAACTACAGAAAACTCAATGGATTTATTATAGTAGTTATTTAGTGTTGAAATAGACAATAAGGAGAATAAATAATATGATTTTATTTTTGTCAGCAGCATGGCGAGCATAAGGATTGTGACAGAATTAGCATCAGCAGCGAGGAACTAACAGCAAGTGTGGTTGCAGCAGCAGCACAGAGTGCCAGCCAGCAGCACAGTGAGAACATCATTACTGCAGAGTAGCAGACAGTACAGCATCAGCATCAGGAAAAGTTACAGGAAGCCTGAACTTGCTCCAGCTGGAGCATCATATTCAGTCATGTCATCATCAAGACTAGTGAAAGCCTCAGGGACATTTTCGCGTGAATCAGCAGAACTAGTAGTTGTTGAACTAGCATGACCATGATGACCATGAATGTGGTGTGTGCCAGGACTAGATAGTAGCCGGTGGTTGATAGATTGATCTGGATCAAAGCTGTCTAGTGCAGGGCCTTCAACTGCTATATGCAGAAGTGACTGGAGTGTGTCATCAGCCAAACTTGTTCTTATTTTTGTTTTTATAAGATTCTGAATGGAGAATACTCTCTCACATTTAGCTGTAGACACACTCATAACCAGTAATATTTCTATTAGGTCAAGGATGTGAGCAAGCTGGGCTAGTTTCTCTCATAGTAGTCGTGAATTCACTTGCAGATATGTCTTATCAACTGCAGAATTAAGCATTGCTTTTAATGCACAATATTCCCTTTTTATACTGGTTACGTGATCTTTAGAAAAAAAGTTGTGAAAGTAGTCTAATAAATTACTTAAATCAGTTGTGCCAAATAGTGCAAGTTCTTCTCGTGTCAGATCGAAATTTTTGAAATCTAAGCAACTGAACCATTTTAGAGGTTCTTCTGAGAAATTCCAAAAATGCTGATCAATGTAAGATATTGCTGCATCTATTAAACTGTGCAGCTGTGTAGCAGTCATAAAATTTACTTCTGGACAGCTCACTTTGAAAGTAAAAGGAATAATCTTGTCCTCACTGCCATGTTTTGAAATGAGATAGTTCATGCATTTCTCTGCAGGATTATATTGGTTTAGAAATGATGTCATAAACTTTCCAGGTCTTGTTTTTAGCTCAGCCAACTGGAGTAAGCATGTCTTGATGAGTTGGGGGACTTCTAATATTAGTAGGTCATCCTTCTGAAATTCAAGTGATAAATTTTTCAATATTGGCAGAAAATCTTGAAGAATTAACAGTGATTTTACAAACTGTACTGCGTGCGCATCTCTTAGAAGTGCCTTTACTTTGGCCCCATCATCATCAGCAGAGTTTGAGACATGTTCAAGATGTTGAATTACTGTAGGCAGGTTGACTTGAACAGCATGAACTGAACACGTCTTACTTGCAAGCAAACTCACTTGCTTTATTGCACTGAAATGAATCAACTCGGTGTGTATGACATCTGCTATTTCCTGCAGTTCCCTAAGTTTCTTGGGACTGCAGTGGTAACATTTTAAATTTCCTTTCAAGGTGTTTTCTACTTTTTGAACAAAGGGATTTTTTTTCATGATGTTGGGAACTGCTAACTTCAGTTTGTGGGCTATGCAATGCATGGGTATTACAGTGGGGACATGTTCTCGGATTTTTTTCTATGGTGCCACCTGTATGGCCCATCATCACACTGTCACCAACAAAGTTGGCACATACAAGAACTGGTCCAGGTCTGCTCACATTGTTAAGGTCTGCAAAAGAAAGTGCACAGACTCAAGTGCAGAGCTTATTGCTTTAAAAACTCCATCTGCGTGAGAATGTTCAAGAGGTATAGCTTTAATTAACACGGTTGTAATTTTTTTTTTCTGCGCCATCAACAAAACGAAGGAATACATTTTCCCACTCTACAATACTTGCATCTGTACTGCCATCTGCAAGAACGGTAACGAATTTTGTATTTTTGACAGTCTGGATCTGTGTTTTAGACATGACAGCTGATATTGCATTATAGAAATCTCTGGCCCATTTACCATTTGTGTAATTGCTGTGAGTTTAACCCCATTTTTTTCTTGCAATGTGCAAAGCCACTCCATATCTGAGAAAGGACATACATTTTTAGCCAAGGAATATGCGGTGTTAAATAAATGCCTCATTTTATTTTTGGTGACTTCCTCCATCTGAGAAAATGCATGATATATTGCAGTTTCAGATATGTTAAAATTGACTACATGTTGACCAGTTTCATGACTATTCTGGTTTGCACAAATTATATGTGGATTTGATTTCTCATGGGCTCTCACAGACTCAATTCTGAAATTATTTAAACCAGTGGCAAACACATTAGGTTTTTTTGAATAAGCAGGAGTCTCAAGAGTGGGATATTTCTCACAGGCAGAGCAGTACATGACGTATTTTTGGTCATCATACCTTAACCAGGTAAACTGATTTAGCCAACGATGCTGAAATGTTCGAGCCCTTTTTTCAACATCATATTTTTTATCTTTGCTCATCAGACTTTAAGTTTGTTGTTTCATTTTCCTCATATAAAATCAAAGGTCGCTTTCTGCTGCTGCTATAATTTTTCTCACTCATTTCAGAAATCGGTATGATCAAGTCAGATTGATCACCTGTTAAGTCTACAAATACTGACCCAGACTGAGAATCATTGTTTTGGTCATTTTCCTGACTAGGGTGGTGAGGGCTCGGAGGGGGGGCTAGTTGGGACTGGCTTGACTGTGAAGAAGAAGGCTCTGAGTCTGCATCTTTACTTTTTGTTCCTGAAGAAGATGAGATGGAAAATTGTTTCCCAGTCCAAAGGGAAAATAAAGCAGTTTGCTTTGGCTTATTTTTTGCATTTTTTTAACTTCTAACGCAATCGTAAAAAATATTGAAATATTGTTGTACACAATAAAACAGAATTTTATGTTATATTTGTGTGTGTTGTGTAATATTTTACCTAAAGCTGTTGTGCTTAGAAGTTAGTGCTTATGCTTAGAACACTAGTACAAAAGGGCTTGTGCGGAGGACAACAGAGTAGGTGGGAGTAGGAGTGAGAGGGAGGTAGAGGTGGTGGTGGTCGTCAAGTACTACTCCTCCGCAGTTGTTCACCCCAAGTTCCTATACCATCCTTCAGGGCAGGTTAGGTCTCTCACAGCCACTTAAGCACACCTCCACCAAAGAAGAGTTTATTTTTGTTTACCACAACAAATGTTTTCCTCTTAGTTTGTATTAATTGCTTATTTCTAAGAAGTCTGCAGTTGTTCCCCTCGTTCCTTCCTCTACCCTCTAGTGCAGCAGGTTTTATTTGTCTCACACACCTTCACCGAAGTAAGTAATAGCAATATAGGTAGGTAGCTACACCAGGTGGTTTATTTTTTTTTCTGTGTAGCACAAAATGGACCAAAAGTCCACAGTTAGTTGTTGAAATTCCTCGACCTCTACCCTCCTAGGGCAGCAGCACTCAGGTTGGTTGTGTATCACAAAAAATGTTTCCCCTTCAGTATAGTTTATATCTAATAAGTCTGCAGGCGGGCATAGTTCCCCAAGTTCCTCTATCTCTCAGCCTGGGGGCGCAGGGTATTAGGTCTCACAGCCACACAGTGTCTCGGACACCTTCACCAAAGTAATAGTAATGTATAGGACAGGTAGGTAGCTACACTACAGGTGGTTTATTTTTTCTTGACCTCTACCCTCCCAGGGCAGCAGCACTCAGGTTGGTTAGGTCTCACACACCGTCCTTCAGTAAAGTAGGTAATATAGGTAGCTAGGCTAGGTTTATTTATTTTTTAGTATGTATCACAAAAAAAATGTTTTCCCCTTCAGTATATACGCAGGCGCAGTTGTTCCCCAAGCTCTTCTACCTCACAGCCTGGGGAGCACCAGCGCAGGGTATTAGGTCTCACAGTCACACAGTGTCTCACACACCTTCACCAAATTAATAATAATAATATAGGTAGGTAACTACACTGGGTTTATTTTTTTGTGTAGCACAAAAAGTATTTTCTCCTCCTTCCTATAGTTTATTTCTGTTAATCTGCAGTTCTTCCCCAAGTCCCTCCTCTACCCTGGCTCTCAGGGCAGCTGGTTAGGTCTCATTCACAGCTGAGCTGAGCCACCTCAACACCTTCACCAAAGTAAGTAGGAGGTAGGGGTTTAGGTGTATAGGTAGCAGATGCCAGACTAGCCGTAGTAGCAGGCAGTTGGGTTGGTTTTCTTTTCTGAAGCTAGCAAAAAAAGTTCCCAAGTTCCTCTACCTCTCAGCCTGAGTGCAGGTTATTAGTTCTCACAGCCCCAGCTACACACAAACACACCCGAAGTGAGGTACTAGCTAGATTTTTCTTTAGCTAGTTATAAGTATACTAGTTAGTTAGTCGCACCCCCCCGATCAGTAGTAGTAGTAAGTTAAGTTTAGTTGACTCTCCTTAGACACAAACACATAGAGCCCTCTGATTCACTACTGCAGTGCTGCTGCCTGCTTGCCAAATAAAATCCCCATTATTTATTTTTATTTATCTTCTCCTCTCCACTGTTTCTTAATTTTCCCTTCTCTCAGCACACTCTGAGTCCCCCTCCATGTGGAACGGCTTGTCTTCCCCTCCCACCAACCAGTCTCTCGACTGATCTGCTACCCCCTCAGTGCCCTCTCAACAACTGTTTTTTTTTTCTGAAGGCAGGATAATTGTTTAGCCAGGTAGCAAGTTACATTATATTAGTTGTAGCTAGGTAGTATTCAGTATGCGGCCCCTCGGGCAGTCGTTTCTCTCTCTCTCCACCGTGCAGCCACCCAGCACAAGCTAGCAGCTAAAATGCCTCTGCTCTCTGCAAGTGTTGGTAGTGAAATGGCGCAATTTCCATCCCGTGCCAGCTACTGACACTCTCAGCTCCTCCTCAAGATGCGTCCTCATCCAATAGCAGGGGATAGCAAGCCTATCAGTTCCAATCAGTGCTGTGCCACTCCCATAGTCCCGCCCAACCTGTCTTCACACTCCACCAGCGCTCCCCACCCCCGGTCCCACTCCCTGCCCCCGAGATAGAGACAGTGCCCGCCAGTGCCTGTAACAGGGGCACGCATTCCAGAACAGTGCCACATGACTACTGTTGTGGCAATCAGGTGACTGAGCTTCTGAGGTTTTGTTATGCTGCTGAGAATGTCGCCTTGGTGCTGCTGCCACCTAGTGGCTGGGAAAAAAGCTGCAAAACGAAACAACGCAAAAAAAAAATTAAGATTTGGTAGTCCATGGGACAGGCAGTACACAGCAGACTGCTTGTCCTTGGTTAAAAAATAGTTGTCCAAGATGTCAGGCTATGGGATTTGTCAAGCCCTGCTCTAGGTACTCAACAGTTCTTTCCTTCAGAAGTGATTCCATCATTTTCCCTACCACTGAGGTCAAACTGATAGGTCTGTAGTTTCCTGCCTCTGTCTTGCTCCCACTTTTGTGAAGGGGAATCACATCTGCCCTCCTCCAGTCCTCAGGTACCACACCATCCTCCCATGATTTGTTAAAATGGGTAGTTTGTGGTGTTACTAGTTTGCCCCTTAATTCTTTTAGAATTCTGGGATGTATCCCATCAGGCCCCATTGCTTTATCCACATTCAGTTTTAGGAGTTCTTTCAGAACCCTTTCTTCTATGAAAGGACTGATATCAACCCCCCCCCATCCAGAGTGCATCTATTGACTGGATTAAGTACCTCTCCCTCCTCTTCCTTTGTGAATACCGAGTATTCATTCAGTATCCCTGCTTTTTCACTGTCCCTCTCTGCCCAACCACCCTCCTCTTTATTCAGCCTCAGTTTCCCTGCCTTAGTCTTTCTTTGCTCCCTGATGTATCGATAAAAGGTTCTACCTCCCCCTTCTTAACTGAGTTGGCTATCTTTTCGTTGGTTTGGGCCTTTGATATGTGTATGATGGAATGAGATGGAATTTTGTATGTGTTGTCTAGTTGGCAAGGTATTGATGTGTGGATATTTCTGTGATGGCAGCTTGTGCAGAATCTGAGCTCTGTTGCTGTCATTGTCTGGAAAAATCTAACTTTGTTCCTATACTTAAAGCAGCAGTGCATAAAAAAATGTTTTACCAAAAAAGCTAGTTTAAGCTATATATAATAAAAATATTAACATACCTATCATACAGGTTATATACTTGTCTAGGTACCACCTATGCTGCACAGCATGAATGTTTTTTTTGTTTTGTTTTTTGTCTTAACACCTGCTAGGCCTTCAATGCAATCTCTATGTTAAATGTGGTGGCCATCTTTTTTTCTTGAGAACAAAAATTCAATTTAAGCATTTATAAAATATTCAAATTTTGGTGGAATTAAAAAATTGTATTTCCAAATAAAATGGGAACATGTCTGGAATCTTTAATAGTGAAAAAGGTAGGGTCAAATTTGTTGCCCAGTTTCATTGCACTACTACTTTAATATGCCTTTTTTTTTTTTTTTGCTCTCTCCTACAGCCTACATGGAATGGAATTTTTTTCCCAGACTTGTAGGCGACATGTGTTATGTCCTAAGGTAGTGCCTTTGATAGGCCTGGTGAAAAAATACTTAACAGTTCAAGAATTATAAGGCTTTTCAATTTAGTGTTTTCTTTCTTGTGCACAGAAGGGGTTTTAAGATAATATATTAGTGCGAAATGAAAAGTTTGATGTCACAAATGCACATTTTTTTGATTTCTCATCACTTGCACGGCATTTATTTGTGCTGTAAAAACCATCATCTTGTTGATTTTTTTTCCAAGAACTAACTAGCATGGAAAATACTTAAAAATGCTGGCATTTAAAAAAACAAACATCAGAACATAGATAAATGGGACTCATTTAGCTAGATTCTGATGTTTGTTTTTTTAACATAATGGTCACTCATATCTTTTACGGGCACCTAAAACCTGAGTGCCTAGCTTAATGAGAGGAGCCGTTCACTGTGTTCTCCATATGAGAACAGTATAATTTTCTTGAATTTTGCAGCTGGAACTCATGTTGAGGGCTGCAGTAAGAGCAGTGAGCCACCATTTCCCTCATGTCTAGTGGCACCCAAATCCCTTGTATTATTCAACAAAAGCATTCCCTGGTGTCTAGCGGTCCACCCCCATCGCCAATCACTGGTCAGAACTGAATAAAGTATATTCCCTGGTGCAAGTGGTTCCCCCCATGATCTCCAATTGCCAGCCAGAGTTGAATAAAGTAAATTCCCTGGTGCTAGTGCTCCCCAAATCTACAGCTGGTGATCCAAAACCCTAATGTTTTGACTATTGGTCTTTGGGAGCGAGGAGTTTAAATGCTGGAGAATTCTAGCATGGTGTGTGACAGTTGTACAAGTTTTCAAAGCAAGTAAATCCCAAGCACACCTAAAAGCAGCAATCAACCCAACAATAAACATCAACATGATTTTAATTGTCTGTGACACATTGTCATAATTTAGTGGGGAGTTTGTGTTACTGTTAAAAGCAAAACAAAATGTAATGAAGATGATCCCTCTACTCCACACAGAAGAGGGATCATCAGCTGCGTGGAGTTATGCAGTTTAATGAGCTGTTATTTAACTTAATGCTTCAATGGATCCTTGCTACAATGTAAATTTAACAGTTTAATTCCCTACCTCAAGGCAGATTGTGTTTGTCTGGTACTTTCACCTTTTGGCTTGTACAAAGTTTTCATCTCTGTCAGGAGGATTTACTCTGGTCAGTCGATGGTATGTCTAAATTGGAAATATACCACTCTAAGGATTTTGCTGAGTTTCTCTTGAATGAATGCTGTCAGAAAAGAGAAACCCATACCACCTGGTCACAAATGGAAATCAGCAGTGCAGCAGTGAGTAGTCAAGTAGCAGAAAAAGTTAGAGAAGTTATGGCTGCTGACATTACTAATGCCATCAGAACTGTTAGCAATGACCTTATTGAGGAAGTGTTGGAACAGGGAATTTCAACTAGCTGTCACACATCAGTAGCTCTTGATCTGACAGACCAAACAGCCAGGCTGACAAAGCTGGCTATCCTTACTCAGACACTCTCTAATCCTCTGGATTCAAAAAATGGTACTCCTTTTCTCACCAACATATCA
Source organism: Neoceratodus forsteri (assembly GCA_016271365.2). NCBI lineage: Eukaryota > Metazoa > Chordata > Ceratodontiformes > Ceratodontidae > Neoceratodus > Neoceratodus forsteri. Next base: position 805,502,823 of record CM057459.1, read on the forward strand.
GATCTTCTAGATCTGATGACTACTCACAATGTAAGCATTTTGACTGCATCAGCTCCATTACTAGTACCCACAGCAGCTTTAAATTTTTCCTGTTAAGAGCTCACAATTACACTATAAATCTCACAAAGGCATACATGGTGATAACCAGCTCCTCTTTTGCAATGCCTTGTCAAGTCAAAATAGAAGGGGACCACCATCAAAGGAAAATGTATCTGGCTCAGGACAGGGAAATTTAGAGGGAACGTGCCTGCTCTCCTGTCTGATTCCAGCCTTGTGGTGGATATGAACAACCTTATCTCTAAAAGAAGTGACAACTGTTTCTGCTCGTACTGATATTATTATTGAACACAAACAGTAGGATGCCTCAGTATCCTGTGTGCCTTAAAACAACAAGCAGTTCTCTGACCTCCACTAATGCTATTAGCATTAACCTGCTACAGGTTTTATGGAAACCAATTTCACCCTTACTAGACTCCCCTTTGCTTTCTCTGGTATATGAAGCAACATTTGGTCCAGATACTGCTGGTTCCAATAATAATGAGCCACTAATAATTCAGAATGAACTAAAATCACCTATGGGTTCTGCTGACTGGATTTCTGATATAAAAAAAGGACTTATTAGCTATGAGAAATAAACATTTGGTGTGCTTTTAAAATAAAATATATGACACCATGGCTAAGCTTAGCTGACCCATTCAGTTTTTAATCTAAATACTAAAATGCAAGCCCTGTCACTTCAGACAAATTTTGTGGAAGAAAGGGTTAGAACTATAGAAAATAATGTTCACCCATGAGTTGAAACAGTTTCAAAACCATAATTCACAACTGAAATTTCTAATGGAAAAATTTCAAGATCAACAGTACAGATTCAGGACAGGGAACCTAAAACTGCTTCAAATACCAGAATTGGTGGAGAGTTAAAGTGACCCACTTAAATTCTTTGAAAAAATTTATCACCATTTCAATTGGCAGTTAATACCCAGAAAAATGGTGATCCATCTTCTCTAGACTCCCCATCAGCAAGGATGGTATCTGTGCCAAGGACCAGGGCCGGGATGGGAAGGAAGGGGTACCCCTTCCTCCTCTCAGAATGAAAATATAGTGGCCATCCCCCACTCCATCAACTATATCTATATCTATATCTACATCTATATCTATATCTATATATTATAGTGTTATGGTCGTGCCCTTATAGTTAGGGTTAAGTCAGCAGTTTAATATTAAACCTTACATTTTGAAATTTAATAACTTTGCAACCATTCAACGGATTCACACAAAATTTGGCATGTGCTGTCCTTTGGGGTAGGTCTCTTTTATTCCAGTCAGATGTGAGGATTCTAAGATCCAGATAATGCAAAAACCTTAAAATTCACACCTTTTACCTTTATTTCATAATGTCCTGTGTGCAGATGGAATGGAATTTTACTGTGAAATTTGTCTGTTAGAAAGAGTGTTGATCACAGCACAAGCTTGCACTTATTAATCTGTTCCAAAGTTATTGCTTTTGCAGGTCCCATTATTTTTAGTGGGAATTTCACTTTCCAGGATATGATTATACTATATCAAAAAGTAAGGAAATAAATTGCAAACAATGTTGTCAATGCTCTAGTTAGGGTTTAATGACAAATGTAGGGAAATGTGGCATTAGGGTTTCCAACCCTAACATCTAACACCCACCCTGCCCGCACCAACAGGCATTGGAGTGTGCCTTGGGGTTGTCAGCCCTAATGATCACCCTATTCTCCTATACTGTACCCATCTCAGCTTGTTTACTTATGGAATGGGGTGAGTGTTAGGGCAGATAACACCAAGGCACACCCCAACACCTGTAGGTGTATGCAGGGTTGGGCTGGGGTGTTAGGATTGGAAACCCTAATGGCACACTTCCCTAGGTTTGTCACTTTATCCCTCACTAGAACATTAATGGGGTTGTTTGCAATATATATCTTTATTCTTTGCAACAAAAAAATCTTTATTAATGCATCAGCTATGGTTCTTCTACAGCAAAAAAAGTGAGGAAATTCAATTGAGGGTTCTACGTACCCACCAACGAGCACTCAGGGTGCGTTGGGTTGTTGGCCCTAACTCTCACCCCATTCTCCCACACTGCATCACCTCAGCTTGTTTACACATGGGATGTTGAGAGTTAGGACCAATGATCCTAATGCACACCCCGATGCCTTTTGGTGGGGGCGGCAGGGGGTTAGTGCAAGGGTGGTAACCCTAAAATCAAATTTCCTCACTTTTATTGCTGTAGAAGAACCCTAACTGACACATAATGAAGTTTTTTGCATAGAATTTCCTTACTTTTTAAGAAAGAATAGAAAAGTAGAAAGTTGCACAAGTTGGTGGCAATGTGGGGACCTTTGGGCCCCGCGCTCCCACCACGTGATTTTGTGTGACATAGTAACAGTAAGTGCAATGCAAACGCAAGGCAAATGGTTACGCACATGGTGACCCATATGTAAATGGTAACACGAAAGAAAATAGAAATGCAAGCTCAAAGTGGCGCCAAAGCAGACAGTGATGGAAATGGACACGTAAACTGAAGTGCATACAGAATGCAACTGGTAACGCGCACATTCACAGTGCTGCAACTGGAAATGCAAATGCTAACGGTAACAGTAACAATAACGCCAAAGGAGACAGAAATGGAAATGCAAGCACATACAGAAATACAAACCATAAGGCACACGGTCATGGAAGTGCAATTGTAAATGCAAATGATAACAGTAACAATAACAGCAACAATAACACCAAAGGAAAGAGAAATGTAAACACAAATGGAAGCGCATGTGGAAATGCAAACTGTAATGTGCACGGGCACTGTACCGCAATTGCAAATGGTAATGGTAACAGCAACAATAACGCCAAATGAAACAGAAATGTAAATGAAAATGCAAACCATAACTCACATGGTGGCGTAGAAGGGAACAGTGATGCGAACGGTAACGGAAGTGCAACTGGAACCGGTAACTGGCACAGTAGCAAAAGGGCACACCCTTATTTTCCCCAAAAAGTGCATTGAAAAACACAGTGAAAACAAAGAACGTATGCATAATAATGGACCTCAGAGCACAAAATTAGGACTTGGAATACTAAATTGCTTATATCTCAGGAACCGTACGACGTAGAAAAAAAAATTTAAATTTCGTATGAATTCTGACTTTCCTGGCTAGTTTTGAACTTAGATCTCATGTGGGAGGGCTAAGCATTTTTGTAACGAAAACTCCGTATCTTGCACCGTTTCTGAGATACGGGCCCTGAAAGGTGCAACAACCTCTATAATGTTTTCCTATGGGAAAAAGTGTCAACTTCAGAGTGCCGTCACTTAGCCACCCTGTAATATTTTTTCAGAAAATCACCAACAGGCACATCAGTGGGATGTTGGCATTCTTCCCTCCAAATTCCAGCCCAAAAGACCAAACTGTTATTTTGCAGCAGGGCGGCAAACAATTCCTGTAATGCGGCAGATGCCGTAATGTTATCCTATAGGAAAAAGCATCAACTTTGTAGTGCCGTGAGTTTGCCGCACTGTATAATTTTTTTGACCAAGCTACCAAAATGCACTTCTGTGGGATGTTGCCTTTCCTCCCTCCAAATCTCAAGTAAAAATACCAAACCATTTCTGATATATTCAATATCAAAGATTACTAAAATTTCCCTATCTATTCCATTATAAAAAATCTGGCCATCTTGCCCCTCCCTCACGATCAAAGAGGGTGATCAAAGAATCTCACAATCAAAGAAGTTGCAGGCTTATGGTCAAAGAATTTGCAGGCTCATGAACAAAGAATTAAAAATGTCATAAGTCAAAAAATTGAAGGAATTGCAGCAAACCACCACCATGGTTCAACAGAATGAAGCCCCCTGAGTAAAACCCACACTCATTTGACTTCCTAGGGCACCTCTGGGTTGAAAAAATTAATTTATTAATCTGGCCATCTTGTCCCTCGCTCACGATGCACGATCGTGATCAAAGAATCTTGAAGTCAAAGAATTTGCAGGGTTACGATCAAAAAAAAGCACGCTCGCAATCAAAGAGTGAGGCACGAGATGGGCAGATTTTAAAATGTTTTTTCTCAGCCCAGGGGTGCCCTACAAAGTAAAATGAGGCTGGGATTTGCTCAGGGGGCTTAGTTCTGTACCATGCGAATAACAAAAATAATGTATTAACTATCCATGGTAGTCTAATGGCTCCCCCCATCATAATACAATATATAGTCATTTGTAATGCCCTGGTAGTCTAGTGCCCCCCAATGTGTATTGTTTTACATCCCTGGTAGTCTAGTGGCCCCTGAGCTCTATAAAATAATTATTACTCTTCATATCCATGATAGTCTAGTGGCCCCCCGATCTGTATTAAATAATATTAATTGTACATATCCCTGGTAGTCTAGTGCCACCCATCATAATAAAATAAATAATGATGTATTTCCTGTTAGTCTAGTGGCCCCCCACCCCCAAGCTGTATTCTAGTGGCCCCCCGAGCTGTATAAAATAATTATTATTGCTCATATCCCTGGTCTAGTGCCCCCCGATCTGTATTAAATAATATTCTTTGTAGAAATCCCTGGTTGTCTAGTGGCCCCCCAGCATAATAAAATACATACTTATTTTGTATTTCCTGGTAGTCTAGTGGCCCCCCACCCAGCCATGCCAGCCCACCCTGCACCCCCCACTCTTCCCCAGCCGGTGACTGGCACAGCCCACCTTTCACCTCCACAGCCAGCCACCGACTGTGTCCGCTACGAGTGCTAATGCAAAGAGGCACCTGAAAATATTTCTGAGTCAACTATTTGCATTACTGATCATAATGCATACAGTCGGTGGCTGGCCATGAGGTAAGAGTGGGCTATGCCAGCCACCAGCCAGGAAGCGTGGGGTGCTGGGTGGCTGGCAGCCTGGGTGGGGGGCCAGTGGCCACAGACTACTGGGATATCTACAAAGAGTTTTATTTAATACAGATTGTGGGGTCACTAGACTACCAGGGATTTGAGCAATAATAATTATTTTATACAGCTCAGGGTGGCCACTAGACTACAAGGGATGTAAAAAGAAATACACATTGGGGGGCACTAGACTACCAAGGCATTACAAATAACTATATATTTTATTATGATGGGGGGGCCACTAGACTATCAGAGATAGTTAATACATTATTATTATTATTCAGACAGAGCAGAATGAAGCCCCCTGAGCAAAATCCAACCTCATTTCAGTTTGTAGGACACCCTGGGCTCAGAAAGAACAATTTTAAATCTGGCCATCTCGTCCCTCACTCGTGATGCACAATCGCGATCAAAGAATCTCACAATCAAAAAATTTGTAGGCTCATGATCAAAGATCGTTAGCGAGCCGAAGAAAGATTGTAAAAGCTAATAACTCTATTTTTTGACTGATTTGGAGCAACTAAAGGCATGTCTCGATAGATCAGGACATCTTAGAAAAACCAATCCAAGTTTTACTTCAGAAGTGACCCTTGAGCCGAGATATTTGTGTTTTTCTGATCGGAAACCTGAAAACAAGATGGTGGACCTCACGATCAAAGAATTTGAAAAATCCTCAGGTACAAAGATTCTTAAACCATGAGGCTGCAAATTCTATGACCGCCAGGTGGGACCAGATGGCCAGAACCCCATTCTTTGTTTGCTGAACATATGTATACTGTAAATTTTCCCATTGACTTATAAAGGAAACTTAAAAGTGGCATAACTTTTGAATGCCTTAATATTTGTTCACCAAATGAAAAGCGGCATGTTCAGCCACCAAAACTCTTTCAAATGAGCTATTTTGCAGACTGGCAAGCCACACAACGGCCGTGCAGCCCACATCCAAAATCCCCAAATCTGCCTCCAAAAACGGATAATTTTGCATTTTTCAGCACTTTCATATGCAAAGAACTTAAGTCTGACCGAAACAGAATTTGGAATCAAGAGATCTACCCTGCCCTACTGTGTGTACCAAACTTCAGGCAGATCTGTTGAAAGGATCCAAAGTTATTAATGCCCAAACTTTTGATTTTAGTATGTAACTGACCATTGAACCCTAACTATAGTGGCATGACCACCGCTATAATATAAATATGTGTATATATTTATATATATATATATATATATATATATATATATATATAGCCAAGTAGTGGCACTATAGAGTAGTTAGGGTTGAGTAAGCACTGATCATGAGGGGCTCATCTTCCTGCTCTAAGCCTGCAATTTGTTCTCTTCCCCCACCCAGGTATTGTACAGGATGCTTTGCTGTGTTCTGGGGTTGTGGAAGTGTGGGGAGTGTTTCCACCTGCAGTGCATCATTGGGGGGTGGGCTGTCCATCTGTTCAAAAGTTTGCACTGCCAGTACATCGTAGGAGCTGCTGTCTTCATTTTCAACTGCAAGGAGCTGATTGTGAGGGGCTCATCTTCCTGCTCTAAGCCTCCACTTTGTTCTCCTCTCCCCCCCAGGTATTGTACAGGATGCTTTGCTGTGTTCTGGGGCTGTGGGAGTGTGGGGAGTGTTTCCACCTGTAGCACGTCATCGGGAGGTGGGCTCTTCCTTTGTTCAAAAGTTTGCGCTGCTAGCAAGCATGAGCGATTGCGAGTGAAGCGAGCGCCACTCCTCAGAAGAAAATCACCCAGTAAACAAGTCTGCTTCAGTTTGAGGAGGTTGTTTTCTTGGAATTGCTACGTCCATAAGTGTTTTACTTTTATCTGATTTGATTATGTTTAAGTAAGTTTATTATTTTTATTCTCTGAAACTCTATGTATTAGCCTATGTTACATCTAGGTCAAGAAAGTTCCAGACTAATTTTAAATATTACCCCATAAATGTTTATGAATTATATTGCTTTATTTAGATTTTTATTTTACTAGTACTTACTTTATATTTAAATTTAAGCTATTCTGACTTAAACTAGGGCCCACAAAGTTCCAGATTTAATTTTGCAATATTAGGGTTTATTTGTTTTAGGAAGGCCATCCTCCACCATTCATATATGCTATTAATACTCATTTATGTCTGCCATTTATTTTGAAATAATACTAACTCAAAACTTTTGCAAGTGCCATCTTTCTCATATCTGAAGTTACAAGTATCCATTTTGTGCTTATCTTAGATGTGATAGTTCACTGTTTAATCATTTTAAATAGCTTGCTTTTATTATGTTTTTGATTCACCCAATGTTGTTGTCATTTGTGCTTTGTTCAATTTCAACTAATGTTTTATATGATAAAAATGATGGTTTTCAGCTGTTTTAATCTTGCCCATATAGTACAAATCAGGACAATGGATTCACTATGATGGACTTGTTTGAATCTTGTTCTCTATATTCTTCTTCTTCTTAAAAAGTCTGCTCATTTTATAATTTTCAACCTAGTAAATTTACTCATAGATTGATCACTACCATAACAAAAGTGAAAGACAGTAAGACAAAAGGACCAATCTAAAAAGATTACTTATTTTGCTGTTACTTATGTCTGGATCAGTGCATCCACACCCTGGGCCTAATCTTCCATTAAAGGAAAATCATGAGTCAATCTCAGCTGGTGCCAGTAAGGGCCCAGTTCCCTCCAGACTTAAGATTGTTCATTTAAATATACAGAGTTTGTTATCTAAATGGACCCAATTTGTTGCTTGGTCCCAATATCACTCATTTGACATTATTACCCTCTCTGAAATGTGGTTGCATAATACTATATCGGATTCGGAGATTTATCTCCCCAATTATAACCTGATCAGACAAAACAGAGAAGGAAAACAAGGAGGTGGAGTCTTAATGTATATTCTTTGCAAATTTTATTACATTGTTCTAGATCATTCTCTGAGAAATTCAGGATGTAATATGATTTCTATTGATCTGATTCTTGGACAAAGTGATCATTTGACCCTTAGTACAATTTATTTTCTCCCTGGTAAAATATCTCATGGTCTTGAATTGCTGACCTCATTTCATGAGGTTTTACCCACTAACAGAGAGTGGATCACTCTTGGTGACTTCAACTGCAGCTGGGACAGAAGTTTGAAGGATGGAATTGGAGAAACTCTGGCTGGTCTGGGTGTTACACAACTAGTAGAGGAAACTACCAGGCCCAACTATAAAACAGGTGGGGGGACCGTCCTTGACTGGATCATGGTCACTCATGTTGACATGATTACTAACTGTGAAGTTATGCTTGATATCATGAGCGACCATCACTCCATTAAATGTGAATTGTCCGTAAAAGAGTTTAAAAGTCCCCCTAGATATGTTGAATGTCAAAATTTGTCTAATCTAACTTCCCAGAGAATTCAAGCTCTGTTTAATGAAATTGATTGGTCTCTCCTAGTATCTTGCACCAACATTGAGGCAATGTGGGAATTTTTTTGAATAGCCTACAATGCAATTATAAATACAGCCTCCCCCTTAAAGAAAATAAGAATCAGAGCATCCAAACAAGAATGGGTCACAAGGGACCTCATTCATTTAATGAGAAAATGTGACAAATATTGGAAATTTTATAAGGTATCCAGAACCCCTGCTCTTCTCCAAGAGTACAAGACACTTAGAAATACGTGTAAATCTGAAATCAGGAAAGCTAGGGTCACTTATTGTTTAAATGAACAAAGGAACTCCAGGGCCAATCCCAAAAAAACCTGGAATTTCCTAAACAAAATTTATGGGAAAAGAAAAAAACAATCTCTGCCCCAACCATTCTCCAAAATGGACAAAGTATATGCAATCATTCTAAGGTATTTAATATTTTCAACAGTCACTTTGGTAACCTAGGTTCCTATAGAACCCCAATAAACTTGGACGGTGTGACTGATTCTAACGATACCCATAATGACACTAACACAAAGTTTACTTTAAATTTCTTACCCCTTCTTTAGTAAAAAAATATTTTTGGAAAAACAATCCAAAACCCCTTCAGGGTCAGGATGGAGTAGACATTAGGATTATCAAATTAGGTGTAGATTGTTTTGCTTATCCTTTAGCACATATTTTTAATTTTTCTTTACTCCATAATGTTTTTCCATGCAGTTGGAAATGGGCAATCATAAAACCCATCCTGAAGAATGGAAATCCCTCTTTTGTCACCAACTATCGTTCAATTTCTCTTTTATCGCCCTTATCAAAAATTTTGGAAAAGATTGTTATGAACCAAACCTTAGATTTTCTTGGGAAATATTCTTTACTTTCAGGGAATCAACATGGGTTTAAGCCTGGACATAACACCAAAACAGCCTTGGTGGGGCTCACGGGCAGTGTACATGGTGCACTTGACAGATGGCACTCGTGTGCGGCACTGTTCGTGGACCTCACCAAGGCTTTTGACCTGGTTGAATTTGATCTTCTTCCAGGTGTTCTTCATGGTCTCCATTTTTCTGGGGATGTAATCTTGTAGTATCAAGACTTTTTTATGTAATAGATCCTTTAGAACCATTATTGGTTCATCCTTATCCCACTCCCTTCCATTAGTTTGTGGTGCACCCCAGGGTTCAATCCTGGGGCCACTCACTTATTCTTTATTCATGAATTCTGCTCCAGATATTTGTACTAAAACATAAATAATTCTTTACACCGATGACACCATTATTTTTTGTATTAATCCCAGATCTGACACTGCTCTATCCCACCTTCAAACTGATTTTGATCATCTGCAGGATTGGTTATTATTAAATCACCTGGTTTTGAATTCTCAAAAAAACAAAGGTAATATTTTTTTCTAGGACTAAGAAGGTATCTACTGATTCCCTTTAATTACTGATAGAAAAGGCAACAGAATCAAATTTGTTTCAGTTTTCAAATATTTAGGTATAACTTTGGACAATCAGTTTTCTTTTGAATCTCATATTCAGAATCTTAGGAAAACCCTCCACCAGAGATTGGGTATCCTTTATTGAGCTAAAGTTCTTCTGACTCTTGAATAAAGAAAGCTTTTAGTTCATAGCTTTCTGTTTTCGGTACTCCATTATTGAATACTAATATATACCTCCTCATGTCCCAATGTTTTTAGTCCGCTTAGAGTAATACATCACTTAGCTTTGAGATTTTGGCTAGATTTACCTTTCTGAATCCATTGTTATGATTTGTATAAACAGTCTAACTTCCTATCTTTCGACAATCGAGTTCTCTTCAAAATGGGTATTTTTTTTTATTTAAAGTAAAACGCAACCTTCTTCCCCCGTTTACTTCTCTAATGTTTTCTAAGGCAACAAATGCATTGTCTTCTAGGTCCCAGTTTATTATAAATTCAAAATACCATTTTTTAAGACCACCTTTGGGAAAAGATCTTTATTATTCAGAGCCCCCACTGTTTTCAACAAAATACCATCAGCAATTGTTGAGAGTAGTCTCACTCAGTGTTTTAAGAAAAGGTTGAAATATTGGCTTTTCTCAAAAACATAATGTATCTGTTTCTGCACTGCACTTTATTGATTGTATAGTCTGCTCCCATGCTGTATGTTGTATTTTAATATTGTGTTTTTAGATTGATCTTGTCTCCAGTGAAAACAGGCAATCTTGCTCATCTGGATTTACAAGTATAAAAAATAAAAATGAATGAAATGAAATGAAATCTCAAATTTTGCACTATAATAACATTGCCACCGTATGATGGATTAGCCTGAAATTTGCATGCATGGTCTGGTACCATAGATCTCTGGATCTGGCAAGTTGCGCTATGGTCAGATGTGCGGTTGCGGAATTACAGAATGCAAAAAAAAGGACTTTTTTTTGTATTTCTTTGCTTGCACTCACAGCCCACACAATTTGTCCATTTGGTCTGAAATCTTCAGAGAAGATGCAGTCTGAGTCATTAATGTACATTTCAGAGATTTGGTGTAGAAATATTAAATTGTTTGAAAGTTATTTAAAAAACAAATTTCCCATCATAGTCAATGGGGAAAATAAATATGTGTCTCACGAATGTGTCGCAAGTACAATTTTCCTTTCACAAATGGCCCTTAATCTTTTGTTCTGCTGCCATCTTGTTTTCAGTAAGTGAGAGAGAGAAAAATTCCTGGCATTTAAATCAGGGACCCTCTAGGTAAACACTGACTGTTGGGTTTACCTAGTCGGGACCTGAGGATGCCAGCCCTCCAGAAATGCCATTTTAAAACTCAGAGCCTCGGTACTTTAACAGATTGCAGGAAAAACACCTGCAACATTTTTGCAAATATGAAAGTTTAGTGCTGTTTTTTTGTGAAACTTTTGTGATTTGTGAAAGAATCTTGCCAAAAAAACAACAAATCTTTGCCATCCTCATGCAACAAAACAGTTGGGGCTTTTGGGCTGAAATTTGCAGGGTGGCAAACCCTGGTGTCACAGATGTGCCTTTTGGTGGTTTGGTGCCCAAACATTCAAAGGGCCCAAAGTTACAGCATTCGGAAGTTGAGAAATTTCCCATAGGATAACATTGTGGTGTCGGTGATGCTTTTCAGAGCCTGTATCTCAAAAACGAAGAGAGATAAGGAGTTTTCACCACTTGCAGCTTAGGTCACTTTTAGGTGACCTAACATGCTGAAATAAGTCATAGATTATACCAGCAGTGGAATATTTTTCCTACTTTCTATGGTTAGAGAGATATTGGCAAAAACCTGTTCCAAGGGTTCAAGGTGATTTTTTAGGACTGTTCGGTGCCCATATCTTGTAAATGATATGGGATACAGATTAGGTCAATTTATGTCATGTGGAGGATACACTGTCATGATTACAATGACACTTGCATTTTTTTCATAACTTCTACGCTTGCTGAGATATTGGTACATTAGTGTTACAAGGGTTAGTTGCCCTATAGGGCTGCTCTGTGGCTCTGTAGTTATATGTAAGTGGGAGCACTGAGTACCCACGCTCCCACACACGCATGCCTTTAGGAAAAATTAGGCAATGTGAAGGGAGTACAGGGCTGGAGGGCCCATGCTCCTACTAACACATACATGTTAGATTACACTTTCTCAAAAAGAAGGGAACTTAATTGCAAAAAACTCTGTTAATGCATCAGTTAGGGTTAATAGCACAGGGGTAAAATTAGTACAATGTAGTGATTATTGTGCTACAGATGTGACTGACTCATACAGTGTCTTACAATATTTCATGTATCTTGCATGTGTGTGGGGGGGATGCGGAGTTATGATTTTGAACCCTAACATCACATTTCCAAACTTTTGTTGCTGTGCTATTAATCCTAACTGATGCATTAGCTGAGTTTTTGGCAATGACTATATATATATAGATGTAATCTATACACACACACACACACAATATATTATAGTATCACGGTAGTGCTACCATAGTTAGGGTTGAGGAGCCATTTCTATGTTAAACCCAAAATTTTGCACCTTAATAACTATGCAACCATTTGATGGATTTGCCTGAAATTTGGCATACATGATCAAGACCCATATGCCTTGGGATCTGCCAAGTTTTGTACCAGTTGGATACACAGCTGTGGAGTTATTAAGCGTGATCTGTGCATGCATTTACACCTTTTCTGGAATTCTACGGTCGCACCTACAGGTTGCACGGTTTGCACTACTGGCCTGAAATCTTCAGGAAACGTGTGGCCAGGGTCCCTGATGTGCCTTTAAAAGATTTCATGAAAAAATATTAAACGGTTCAAAAGTTATTCAAAAAACAATTTCCCATTTTAAGTCAAAGGGAAAAGTTAACAAAAAGTTTGACAGTGTCGCAAATGCATTTTTACTTTCACAAATGGCCCTGTTACTTTCGCAAATCTGCCATGTTGTTTTCAGTTAGTGATCATAAAAATGCTTGGAATTTAAATTTGGGACCCTCTAGCAACCTAATTCTTTTTGTATTCACCTAGTCTGACCCTGAGGATGCTAGCCATATCTTTATTTTGGGGTAAAACACCCCAGAAATATGTTTTTCAAATTTCTGGAAAAAGTACTTTCGCAAAGTACTTTCGTGCTCACGAAAGTGTCACAAATTTTTGTGAAAGCTTTCATAAATTGTGACAGTACTTTTCTAGTTTGTGGGAAAATGACAGAAATTCTTTGGCACTCCGCTGCAAAAGAACAGATTTGGAGTTTTGGGCTGAATTTGGAGGGAACGTAGCCGACATCTCACAGATGTGCCTTTCAGTGTTTTGTTGGAAAAATATTGCATGGTGGCAAAGTTACGGTACTCCAAAGTTGACGCTTTTTCCCATAGGATAACATTACGGCGCCCGACGCATTACAGGAATCCTTTGGCACCCTGCTGCAAAATAACGGTTTGGTCTTTTTTCCTGAAATTTGGAGAGAACACAGCCAACAGCCCACAGATGTTCCTTTCAGTAGTTTGGTGAAAAAATATTACAGGGAGGAAAAGTTATGGCACTCTGAACTTCTCTTTTTTTCCCATAGGATAACATTACGGCGTTCGCCGCATCTTTCACGGTCCGTATCTCGGAAATGGTGTGAGATACGGACTTTTCATCTGAAAAATGCTTAGCTCCCCTGGTGGGGGCTAAGCTTAAAATGAGCCAGGACAGTCGTAAATCATATGACTTTTAAATTTTTTTTCTATGTTGTACGGTTCCTGAGATATAACCTATTTAGTATTCCAAGTCCTCATTTTCTGCTCCAATACCCATTATTATGCATACATTCTTTGTACTCACTGTCTTTCTCTATGCAGCTTTTGGGGAAAACCAGCCTGTGTGCTTACATTACTGTTACCGTTGCCCTTTCCGCTTGCGGTTCCGTACCTGTTTCACTTACCGTTGACGTCTACGCCACCATGTGCGTTATCCTTTGCGTTTTCCTTTGCGCTTGTGTTTCTGTTATTTTTTGCCATTTGTGTCTACAGTACTGTTTCTCTTTCTGTTTCACTTTGCGTCACCATGCCCACTGACATTTCCATTTGCAGGCACCATGTTACTATGTGACAACACATCACGTGGCAGACCGTTCCCGTCTACGCCACCATGTGCGTTACCTTTTCTGTTCTCATTCATGCTTGCATTACCATGGGCGCCACTGTTAGCACTTCTGTTTGTCTTGCTGTTCCTGTTACTATACCACAAGACATCACGTGACGGGAGCGGGCCCCACGCTCCCGCCGCCGATACATGGTGGGAACTCCTGCCGCTGCATTACATTCACTATTTCTCATTATCATTCTCAAAAGAAGGAAATTAGAGGCACAAAACTCATTTAATGCATTAGGGTTGTTCCACAGTGATAAAAAGTGAGGAAATTCAGTGTTAGGGTTGAAAACCCCCCTTGGACCCCATGCCCACCCCCCCAACCGGCATTGGGGTGCGCATTGGGGTCATCGGTCCTAACTCTCACCCCATTCTCCTATAATTCTGCTGCTTTACACATGTGATGGAGTGAGACTTAGGGCTGACGACCCCAATGTGCACCCCAATGCCAGTTGGGGGTGTGGGCTGGGGGGTCCGAGGGGGCTTTTCAACACTAACACCGAACTTCCTCACTTTTGTCACTGTGGAACAACCCTAACTAATGCATTAAATGGAGTTTTTTGGCTCTAATATATATATATATATACACACACACACACACACACACACACACACACACACAGGTGTGTCAGCCTCAACTAAGTGCAGTAACTTGCAGTAATGATATGTCACAAAATCCTACATGACAAAAAGGCTTCACTGCCATTTACTAACAATGTCCCCTGCAATAAATTGCAGTATTCTGTGATATTCTGCATCATTTCTATGCTTCATCCTCACTTGACACATCTAGTATATAATTTGCAAAAATCTGTGTTAATACAACAGTTAGGGTTCAAGTTAATGCAACAAAAGTAGGGAATAGAGGTGTTAGAGTTTCCAATCATAACTCCCCACCCCATGCCCCAAGCAGTAAAATGGAAAAAACATTAAAGTATTGGGTCTCCAGAGTCTTGACCAGTCAGGGGTGGGGTCCTCCTTGGGGCTATCAACCCTAATTCTTAACTCCCCCACATCCCATAGCCTCTTGTCCAAAGTACAAGGTACAGCTCAAAGACAATTCCTCATAGTGATGCACTCTTCAAAGGTTTAGAATTATGTCTCAGTACATGTTGCCACAATAGTCTGTTGTAGCTTTCTTCGCCCAAGGCTCTGTCTGTTTAGCATGGTCTGAAAGTTGAGCTGTGATACTGGGCATGCACATATGCACAAGTACAGTATGCACGTAATGTTTATGTGCGTGCCCAGTTTTAAGGCTTGAGATTCAGACTGTGATTTATCTAACATAGAGCGACCATTTTAAAAATGAAGAAAGACTTTCCCAAGTTCATTAAAAACTGTGTTTAGCTGAACTTGGGTAGAATAGTCAGCTCATGAGCCTTTTGATGCTTTAGTGCAATTTACAAATGTGACCATGATTTGGAATCCGGTGCAGAAATTAGTAGCAGACCAACAGGGTTTCACCTTTTAGTAAAATTAGTGAAAATAAATATTTGGGAAGGGCCAGTACATTGCTGCTCTCTAAATTGCATCACAAGAGGGGCTGCTGCAGGTAGTGCAGGCACATTTAGTATACCTGCAAAAAAAAAAGAAAGTAGCAGGCTGAAAGTGTTCCTTTAAAACTGTTTCTTGACCAGTCAGAGTGGCCTTCCACCTTGAATTTAAGGATAAAATAACTGTTCCTCATTGTATTTCCCCAGTGAGAGGAAGGACTTTATTGGATTAAATTATAAAGTTGTTCTTGGAGAGGGTTAATGACTCGATGAGAATGGGCTGGTTTCCTTCTCTCCTCCTTTTTATTTTCTGGCTTTAACTTATATGTCACTCAGAAAGTCCTGAATCATACTAATTGCCAGCAGATTAGGCCTTACAGTCTATCGAGTCTGCTTGACCCTCAGATCCCTAGTTGGGTGCCAAGGCCCTCCCCCCCTTGTGTTCCAGAAACCCCTATCATCCATCCCGGCCCCCCTGGGCCAGGCCATCATCTGATATATCCACTTTCTGTGTCTGTCCTACCCTCTCTTGAAGCCCTCCACTGTGGATCTCTAAACCAGCTCACCAGGCAATGCATTCCAAGGGTCCACCACCCTTTCAGTGAAAAACCTCCTCCTCTTTTCCCCCTCGCCCTTCCACCTTCCAACTTAAAACCATGCCCTCTGGTGATACCTCCCTGCTTTAGTCTAAAGATCCCCTCCATGTTTACCCTATGTATTCCCTTGAGGTACTTGAGGTACTTGAACACCTCAGTCATGTCCCCCAATCTCTCCTCTCCTCCAATGAAAACAGGCAGAGCTTCTCAAGTCTGTCCTCATATGTCAAATCCCCCAGTCCTTGTATTATCTTAGTTGCCCTCCTCAGTACCCTCTCCAGGAGCTGTATGTCCTTCTTCAAGTGTGGTCTCCAGTACTGTACACAGTACTCAAGGTGTGGTCTAACCAGTCCATTGTACAGTGGCAGAATCACTTCCCTGCTCCTAGAGGTGATCCCTCTTACGATGCCTTGCTAGCCGCTCTCCTGCACTGCTCAGAGTTATTCATACATGCATCCATCATGACCCATAGGTCTTTTTTCTCTGTTGAGGCCTCCAGCACCTCCCCTCCAAGGGTGCACCTGTGTTTAGGGTTTCCCCACCAAGATGTAACACCTTGCAATTGGTGATATTGAAATTTAATTTCCATGTGTGAGCCCAGCTGTCCAGAGTGTCCAGCTCCCCTTGCACTGCCAACCTCCCCTCTTCCCCCTCAACTACTGATCCCATCTTGGAGTCATCAATGAGACTCATTTCACACCCTATACCCTCCCTGATGTATGCATTAAACAGGATTGGACCCAGGACCGAGCCCTGCGGTACTCCACTACTGACCTCTCTAGGGTTTGAGAGCTCCCTAGCAACCACTACTGTCTTGGTGCATCTAGCTAGCTAGTTTTCAATCCATCTGACCATCAAAGGGCCTACTCCTAACCCGTCAGTTTCTCCACCAGACCATTGTTGGGGACAGAGTCAAAGGCCTTGCTGAAGTCCAAGAATAATACATCCACAGGCTTTCCCCTGTCCAGTTCTGTTGTTACCCATTCATAGAACTCCACAAGATTGGTTTGACATGATCTACCTGGCACAAACCCATGTTGCCGACTATCTAGACCTCCCACGTCCTCCAAGTACACCCCCAATCATTCCTTTAGTATACTCTCCATTAATTTTCCCACCACTGAGGTCAAACTGATGGGTCTGTAGTTACCTGGTACTTCCCTTGACCCCTCTTATGGATTGGCGCCACATGTGCCTCTCACCAATCCATAGGTACCCTCCCTAATCCACCTAATTGAACTGTGCAGTGAATTATTTAATTAATTTTATTTGCAGTGTTTCAGGGTATATATAGTTAATCAAGTTATTTATTTAATTGTAAGGTGTGAATCTTGTATGATTATTTATTTATTTATTTATTTAGCTTTTGTTTACTGGGTAAGTACACTAGACAAGTATTATGCCTATTTTCAGGAACGACCCGGGAGAATACAACATAGGGATACAGAAAATTGTACAGAAAGAATGCAAGTACATCATGACAATATAATAACATATGGGAGTAGTAACATTGTCCAAGGGGGGAGTAGTAGGTTATAATATAACTTATAACTTTATAGTTAGGCACCCCCGAGGTGAGCAGGTCACAGATAACTTCTAATAAGTCATAAACACATTAGAGACATACAAGTTAAGGAAGACCAGGGTACATGGGTGTAGACAATTATGCCCATGACCAGGATACATAGGTGTAGACAATTATGCCACAGTCAAGTACCCGGGTAATTGATAGAATCATGGGAACAGCAAGAAGTTTCAGGCACCTTCTATAGAAGGCAACTTGGGTCAGGTTTGACAACAGTTGATAATTACTCTATGGAGGCTTGGGGAAGGTGATTACATGTTCTGGATTTTAAAGTATTATTTTACAATGGCAAGGACATTTCCTGCCCTCTGATTCATCAGTAGGTGCCTGGAACAGTGATGTTATTTCACATTATAATCACTGTATGAAGTCCAGGCACACAAATGACTGCTTAACATACTGTAAATCATGGCAGAGCTTTCAGATTTGATCCCTGCTGCATTATCCTGAACCAAGTAACTTCCTCTCAGTACCCCTATCCTGGTTAAATAAAGTGAAGAGACAGACACACACACACACACATATGCATGTACGCACATGGTTAAATAAGGTGAAGGCATACATACACATACACACATGCATGAGCACGCACACGCACACACACAAGCATTCTTTTTTTAGACAACCCTGCACTTCTACAATCAACTTTTATTTTTTTTTTTTAAATGAGCCACTACAGTGAACTGCAAACTGAAAGTTCTGATCTCCTGTCACTACACAGTAATGTATTCCTCATAAATCACTGAGCTGTTCTCCATATTTAATACTACTCACTTGCTCATGCTATACACAGAACTCAATATTTTAAAAAGTTCCTTTGGCAATGTTTATTTATTTCATTCAAATTCCACTGCCCAAGCCCCTCATGCACTGCTGCCATGGAGTGTAGAAACAGAACAGATAAACCTGCTCCACTCCAAATGACTTTCACTTTCAGTGTGTGTCTACAGCATGAGGTACTTACCTAGCCCTGTCTTCCCTTCCCTTCACTTCACTTAGTAAGGGATCATTCAGCAGTTTTCAAATTCTTCTTCTTAAAAAAAAAAATTAAAAAGTCTCACTGGTGCCAAGGGAAAAATACTCAGACTGACACCAAAAATTGCAGACAGTGCAGTGGGGGGGCAGAGAAAAATACAAAGCTGCACACAGCAAACAGTAAACAGCAAAACCTGCTGCAGAACCTCAAAAAATAAAGTTCTTTTTTACTTAGTCTTCTGCACTAATAAATCATAAAAAAAATTAAAACTGCATTCATTTTATTATTTAATTGTATATATATATATATATATATATATATATATATATATATATATATATATAAACAGAGTCTTTGTATAATAGCAATAAGACACTCCAACGTGTGTGTTATTGTGTAATAACGTCACTTACTGTGTGTTTAATGCACTCGGCCTGCAGCCTTGTGTTTTATCCCCCACGAGGTGTAACGTTATTGCAGAATAACACGCACACTGTTGTGCCATATTGCTTAATTATTCAATTGGGTGGCTGAGTGGCATTTATGGTGAGTAGGTTTTTTTGTTTGTGGAGGAAGTCTGATTATTGTTTTGTAAGCTTTTTAGGATGTGATTGGGGTCCTTGGGCAAAAATGTGCCTCCTCTCCAGCCCAGCTCCATTTCTTGCATCTGGTTGTTGTCCCCCTGCTTCTAAGTTATATTTTCATGATGTTCAGGAAGCTGCAGATCCTGCAAAGGAAGATTAAGAGACATGGTCAGGAGAGTGGCAATGGAGGAGTTGTTATTCTGTGGGAAGGGACCAGAATACACCATGGGAGATAGGTAAACAAGAAGAAGAGCCAGATGTGTTTGGTCCAGGTTGCTATGGTTACTGGCGCACACTTTAATTAGCTGTCTTGGGACCAGATGATCAACTGCATCCTCTGCTGATAATTCTTTGTAATATTCCCTAAGGGACAGGTCTTCTGTAACAGCAGATTTTATTTCTTGTTCCTCAGCTTACTCAGTTGCTAAATCATCATGTTCACTCATTGGAAGAGTGTCTTCTCTTGGTCCGTAGATCTCACCTGAGGCTGTCTGGAAACAAGGCATTTGCTGTATTTGCTAGTGTCTTTTGGAATAGCCTCCCTTGGGAACTGAGGCAGTTTTCTTCCTTGGAGGTGTTCTAGAGGCACCTTTGTAATATCCCAGGTTGTACCTGAAAATAGTCACTTGGTTGTCTAATGTACCTACCTGGTTACCAAAAAAACAAATGAAAAAGATATAAATAAACATAAAGACATACCCATTTCATTATGCTTTCTCAGAATGATTTTACGTCAGTTTGTTCTCACTATTAATATAATTATGGCTGCTTTGCATATCCTGTAACTGTTATTACTGAAAATACTGAACATTTTATGTGTTTCAATTATTGTAATGTTAGTTGTATAGTTTAATGAATGTGCAATATATTTCTTTATTGCTTCACTGTTATCTATTTGTCTGTCTGTCTGTCTGTCTGTCTATCTAATGCTAGGTATGGTGGAAACAGCAGGAAAGGGAATGTAGCTGGAAGTCATGGTCCATCTGGGGACCAATGACCTGACACAGGGTTTGGTCAGATCAGTACAGGGTTGTTTCTGAGAACTGGGTATGGGCAGAAAGAGGGTTGTGCACTCTTTTGGGTTCTGTGCAGTGCTCCAAGTACAAGACACGCACCAAGTGAGGGACGTCTGAATGTAGAACTTCAACCTTTATGGTGTTTTGAAGAGGGGTCGGGTTACTCTGGGGACTAGGGTCCAACCTGGATTGAAAGAGATCTGTGAAAATGTATGGCCTACACCAGTCCATGAGGGGGACAGCAGTCTAACTGGATGGTTCAAATGCTACTTGAACAGCAAGGGACTTGGAGGAGAAGGAGGAATGCTGTTTTCTTTTCCTCACTGCCTCCCCTTCCTCCTTACAGAACCATAGACATCTGTTCTTTGTTTTTTTTTTTTTTTTTGGTAATCTTTCTGAAGATTAGGCCAGAGATGTGCAACAACCCTTTCTTTTTGGCATCTTCTTCTTCTTGATCTCTCTCTGCACCTCTCCTTTGCTGAGCCTCTCTTTCAATACTTTCCTTATAGCTTGGAAGTCTACCTTTTTAAAGTGCAGCATTTTTGTCTGTTTGAGGTACTTCTCTACCATCTTCCTTATATGAAGCCATACAATATTATAGTCACTGTTCTCCAGAAGGGCTCCAACTGTGACTTCTACAATACCTGTTGCCAAGTACTAATTCTAGTGCTACTCCTTCTCTTGAACACTCTGTCACTAGTTGCTTCAGATGAGAACCTTGCATATGTTCCGGCAAAGCCTGGCTCCTGGATAAGACTGCTGCCAATATAGCTCTGTTCACAATGGGCATGTTGAAGTTTCCAAGCAGCAGTCTGAGCCTGTAGGGAAATTTTGTCAAACAAGGTGATATTAATGTAGTACTGAGGAATCCATAATCAGAAGTACTTGTAGGCTGAGAAAGAGTCTATAATCTGGTAAGTGAAAGATAATAAGTCTTCAAAAAGTGGCAGCAATGATGATCCTGCCAAGGCCTCAGGCCTTGATTAACAGAAAGGGAGAAACTCAGTATAAAACTGTACTTCATTGAGGACTGGAGGAAAAGGCAAACATGATAGTGACCTTTAAGGATCTCCAATGTGTGAACAGGGTGGAGGATGGGAGTGAACTATTCAGATACAGTACAGACTAAGTTGTCTATAGAAGCAGATACAATGAAACTGGTAGGACAAAGATTCTGGAGGAAGGAGAAAAAGCTTTTCTTTCATTTCTTTACAGAGAGGGTGGTGGACAGATGGAAGAGATGGCCAAAGGAAGAGGTCTTGAGGACTAGGACAGTGGTAGCCTGTCAAGCAGGATAGGATTTGGCCCTAATTTTGTGAGGTGGATACAAATGCTCTATGTGAAACCCACTGCTCATATTTTGACTAATTCCACCCTTTCTGAATCCAGGGAACTAAGAAGAGGCACTTATCAGGGCTTCCTCCTTACTACATAATTTTTGTTTTGGCCTTTCAGCCTTTAGCTGTTGTCATCTGCCAAAAGGGCGTGCAGTGTCAGTGGCTCAGTAGGTAGCACACTTTCCTCTGAGGCCGGGAGATCAGAGGGCTGTGGGTTCGGTTCCCACATTTGGCACTTTGGTTAATATCTCAGTACTGACACTGTAGTGTAGCATGAGAGGGATGAGGGGGTACCACACTTCTGAGGTGCCATCTTTCAGATTAGATGTTAAACTGAGGTCCCATCTGCCTGGATTGGTGGTAGCTCAGGTGGATGTTAAAGATCCCATCACACTTATCGAAAAGAGTAGGCAAATTTCCCTCATTCACTGAAAATACCACCAAAAGCTTAATCTGGTTCAAGGTCAGTTGGCATTCATCTGTATCCCCCTCCCCCAGGTTGTGCCTGAAAATAGACAGGATTTGTCTAGTGCACTTACCCGGTCAACAAAAACTAAATAAAAAAATAAAAAATAAAAGATACCACAAATCCACTCTCAAAATCAAAAGCTTTTTCAGAATTGATTAGAGATGACTCTTCTCTATCTTAGCCATCCATCCTAAGTGGGATTTGTGAAGGGCCTTCTCAGCTCAGACCATCACATAGCCCTTTTCTCTTTGATATTCCATATATTTTCTGCCCCACTTAAGCTCAAAATTGATGGCTAGCACTACAGCTTAAGCACTGCAGCTCTAATCTAGTTGCCAGTACCTTAGCAAGAACTTTTGTGTAGGTATGCATAAGTGAGATACGTTGATAACTACCCGAAGCAGTATTATCCTTACCTCACTTTGGTAAAACTGTGATCAGTGCCTCCCAAGTAGTCCAGGGAGGAAGTGGATTGCATTAAAGTTAAACAGAGTAACAAGCAAGTAAAACTATGCTGATAATTAAACAATAAAGATTCCAACACTCACAGGGACCTTATGTGCAGAGAGACAGAAATAGCAGATTGAATTTTCCTGAATGAAAGAGGCACATCCAACATTGCTTTATGGGTGTCCATTAATGTAAGGATAGGAAGATCTGCTAAGAAAGCTTTGAGTTTGACATGATCCAAATGCCCCTGAGAGGAATAGACCTCTGCATAGAAAGTCTTCATAATAAGGTTTAGTTGCCCAGGCTGGTAGCAGAGAGTACCAGAACCATCTTGTAAACCATGAATATACCTGCTGGCTTGTTGTTTGCACTGCCTGTATGGCAACAATTTCCTCGCTTTCTCCCCACTATCACAAAACTTGTGTTTTAAACACAAAACAGTGAGTTCCATCTTTTGTGTAGCAAGAGAGTTGACCAGCATCTGGAGAGAGTGAATTTCTCTCAATAGATCTTGGGACTGAACTATAAGGTGTTTTCTCCTTCTCCGCCAATTCTGATTCAAGACTATTCTCAGTCAAGTCCCTGTCCAGATGGCATCAGGCTACATAATCCATGAGCCTTAAAGGTTTCCTGGTGCAGGGCTGTAGTAGTATTGGGTGTATCATCTATTTCAAACAATCCAATAGATTCCTTTTGTAGCTAGACAGCAAAATCCTGGTTTGGAAGGAGGAGAGGATCAAGACACCAAATTGCAGATCTGGAAGAAATTGTGCCCCAGCTCAGTTCAAGCATAACTGGGGTATGCTCAGAAATATACTGCAGAGCTATATGGTCAACCAGATGTCAATAAGGCTACAGGATGAATGTGCAGTGGAGAAATAAGAGTAATCTAAGGCTTTGGAGTGCTGAAGTCGCCAACTGTCTTGTAGAGAAAATACAGATATGCGCTCTCAGAGTGCCATCAGAGCTCTAACATGAGGTTCAGAACAACTAGAGTTCCTGTCCATACAAGCATCTAGTATTAAGTTAAAGTCTCCACCAATACATAGTGGGGTATTGAGAGAGATGAATGGATGAAGAGAGCATGATGGAGATTGTTAGTGACTGCTGGGTCATCCTTGTTCTGCACATACACATTGATAATCACTGGGAGACCTTCTGGGGTGCTTAACTTTACAAAAACTCATCTGCCCATTGCATCAGAAGCCAAGGACAATACAGTCCACCAAAGTGTTGTGTGTATTAGTATTGATACCCCAGCTTTAGAAAAAGGGGTCACTCTGCAATTCTATACCCACTCACTCCCTGGTAGTTTATGAATTTCCTCTTCTCAAAGTTTAGTTTCTTGCAAAAGTGCTATTATGGCCTGTAAGGAGTTTAAACGGGATAAACATTGTTTCCTTTTGACAGGGGAATTCATCCCCCTAACATTTCAGGAAATTTATTAGATAAAAGCCATGATATGGGTAACAAAGGGGAAAAAAGAAAAAAAAGTAAAAGACTGCTATAACGTAGACCTGTGTGTAGTCCCAGTACTTCTGTATCAGCAATGTCAAAGATCTACAGTTCACCCAGCTCAGACTAAACTTCTACTATGAATTACAGATAAAAAATGTGCTTAATAAAGATAAGTTTATAAACTCAAAAGGGAGGAAAATACAACAACCTGCTAATTAAAAGGGCAAACAGTCAAAATGCAAGTATAGGACCATACTAGGTCTTACAGGCAGGTAACCCAACTGGTGACAAGGCTCAGAAAATATTCCATTTATAAGAACATTTTTGCTTGACATTTTGAGTGACCTTGTAACTGGGCTCCAAAGTGCATTTTTTATGGTCTGCTCCATTTTGTTTTACTTTACTCTAATGTGTTATTTTGATGCTCCTGTACTGCAGATTTTTACCCATGATACATAACCTGAATAAAGAAAAGTGCCTAACACAGGCAGCCAATTACTGGCTGTTGGAGAACAATGTGCTTATTTAATTTTTTTCTGATAAAAGCACGATTTCCCTTGAACAATTTAGCATTGTGGTGGTCAGACTGGTGAGGGACCATTTCAGTTTTTACATGTTAAAAAAAAGACAGCGAGGGACTGTTTTCTTTATTACAGGCAGGTTAGTGACTGGAGGGTGGGTGGGGATGCCACTAGACACCAGGGAAAGTAAAAATGTAAATGGGAACAACACTCACAGGGTTGGTAGTGCCACTAGACACCAGGGAAATAAAAAACAATACGAGGACAGTGATCAGTGTGAGGGAGGCACCACACAACACCAGGGAAAAAAATAAATAACTATGGGAACAATGCTCAGAGGATGGTGGGCCACTAGATGCCATGGAAATACTAAACTGTACAGAGATGGCAAATGATGGGTGGAGAGTGCCACTAGACACCAGGGACAAAGCAAGCAATAATTCCCTTCAGGGTGTGCAGTATTGGGCAATACAAGACCACCAAGGGGCATAATGAGGCCAGAATTCACAGGCAGGCATTTTAGCCCCTGAAGGGTCCTGTATTGCCCAATACTGCCCAACCTGGAGGGTTTTATTGTATTTAGAAAATGGGTTACATGAAGTATTTATGTGCAGGATTGATAAAATACAAGAAATAAAGTTTTAAAATGACTAAAAAGAATAGAACATAGTTTATGGATAAAATAGTCCTTCTACTGGTATATTTGTCAGTAGAGGGCATTGTAGTGTTTCACACATATTGTATTTTTTTTTTTTTATTTATTGTCCTCAGTTCCTATTTTTGTTGTAGTGCTGTCCCTGAAATGTGAGAATTACTTTGTAATCAGAGGGGAACAGTCAATGGTGATAAATAAATAGCAGCATAATAAATATGCACTAGCAGTAGCTCAAGGCAAAAGATGAAAGGCTTTGTTGGGAGTTCAGAACAGCAAATGTTTACCAGCTGTCAAACCTCAAATGATAGAAAGACCTCAATAGTTACTGTTTGTCCCTAGAGAGGGAAATTGTGTTCAGGAGTTTTAATTTTATTTATTGACATAAGTGTATTCTTTAAAGAGAATTATTTTCCTGTGAATGCCAAGGCTGAAACCACCAATTTGTTTTATAATCCAAGATCACCTTTTTCTTTGTTTCACACCACATACTAGTACACAGTCAATTACAGGTAGGCAGAGGATTCAAGTTTGAATTTTGATTACTGGATTAAATTGATACTTTTCTGGCAAGTGTACTTAAAGTCTGGATATATCCTTACTTACTCTACTCCTAAAAAAACTGCAATGGCAGTGCAGCAGGTTTGGTGATGAACTTAAGAGGGCATTGGCAGCCAGCCCACCAAAGTCACAACACTAAAGTCCAGAAAGGGCACAAAAAAAACAGCAGAGAACTTAAAGACTGTTAAATGAATGTGATTTTAATTTGTGCTCTGAAGTTTTCATACATAGCAGATTTACAAATGGCAGTACAGCAAATGCTTATTCTGCTCGGCAAGCTGTAGCTCAAGCAAGGCAGAGTAAGCATTTTCTGTACTGACATTTATATATCTGCTATGTATGAGAAATTTGGAGCACAAATTGAAAACACACTCATTTAAGAGCACTTCAGTCCTCTGCTGTTTTTTTGTGTGCTGTATACCTTTTCATATTCTTATTTAACCTTGTATTCTCAGTCCAGTTTCTGTTTTGGTCATGAGATGCTAACTTCTTGGTATCGTCCTACTTGTAAGTGTTCTAGTTATGGACTGTAGGTGATTGACAAAACGGATGTTAGTTGGATTGGAAATACTTTTAATTTTGAATTGTGAATACATTGCTTTATATTTAACATATTAGCAATAAAATACCAATTAAATAAAAAAAAAATCACAGTTTGCCGAGCCACATAAGATTTTTCCCGACACAATAAAGGGATGGCCCCAAACAAAAAAGGATTTATTTTTTGTTTCATACAGCTTGGAAGCCTGTCATGAAAAAGGATTGGAAATGCAACAAAAACATATTTGGTGGTCATTTTTTAAACACTTAAGAGCAGAATCCACCTAATGAAGTTCTAAAGAGAAAGATAAATGTATTGGTCTCTCTCCAAGATGAAAGTTTTGTGGGTTTTGACATTTTTATTTGGGGGGCGGACAAAGACAAGATGGTGACAAACAAAAAGGGATTTTTCCAGTATTAAAAATAATTATTTTTTCATATAATACAGCTAAGCTGAAGTGCATACTGAGCATGCTCAGAACCTAAAATTTAAAAATGTAATAACTCTTAAAAGGAGTAATATTTTTTTCCACCAAACTAGCAAAAGGCACACTTCTGGGCCATCCCTTTTCTACCCTGAAACTTTCAGACCAAAATTCCAAACCACCTGGTTTATAGACCTCTTCAAAGAAAACAGGGAACAAAAATACACGTTTTGCACTATCTGCATCTCAGAATCTACATATCTGGCTGGAATGAATCTAGGTACACCCAGACATCTACAGCATGAGACAGTGCATGCAAAATTGTGTGCAAACTCAATGAATGGGTGTGACGTCGTTAAAGTTAGAAAATTGGAGTTTAACATTAAACTGCCTATTCAACCCTAACTGTAGTGGCATGACCATACCACTATAATATGCATATATATATATATATATATTGGTAACCCAATAGGTGTGCTGGATCAGATGAGTAACTCCTTTTCAGGCAGGACACAGGCTGTAGAGTCACATGCAATCTCAACAACTACAGAACAAAAGTGTATGCCTGAGAGGAGGTGCATAGCTGTGAAAATAGCAAAATGCAAACCAGCAAATAAGATATAACATTAAAAAAGTAAGCTATGACAATAGACAGTAATATCAAAATAGTTACAGGGATAGAGTACTAGTTAACATTCAAATGTACCATGAATTTATTTGATTTATTTGTTGATTGATTGATGTTGTGACTGTTAACTGGGTTAGCTCTGCTGAGCATAAAACAAAGCCCATTTTCTGGGAGGACCCAGTATGCAAAATGTATCAAAAGTAGCATAAAGTATAGCATAAAAGCAGTCAAAAATAATTGTGGGTGATCTTGTCAATTGGAAGTCCACGTAGTATTTCGTTAAACAGAAGAAACAAGTTACAGTGACACTGCGCCAATGATAACTAGTTCTACACATGGATTGCACAGCCAAAGAATGAGAACTGGCAATAGCAGTTCTACATCTTGGTATCTTATGTTTTTCCTCTTTACTGGATTTTGTAACTCCACCAAAATTCTCATAGGTAGAGAGAGTTTTTAAAGCAGGAGTGAAGTTGTCGTGAATAATGTTCCACATAATGGTCTCAAAAAAGTCCAAAGTGTGATTGATAGCCAGTTAAGGCTCAATTAAAATTCATAGTGATGTGTAAATTTTGGCAATCCAAGTACAAATTGACAAATTGCATTTGGAGACACATTAGGTCTACTTAAAACTGTTTTGGAACAGCTACGTATATTTACATGCCATAGTTTAAACAGGACAACAACTATGCTCCTGCAAGCACCTTTTCAGCTGGTAACATTAGGAAATCCTTGTGCTGGTACAAAGGTCCAAGTTTTCTAGGAGTGACTTCAATAAAGGAATCAATATGAAGGCTAAAGGTCAATCCACAATCAAATATGACTCCCAAGTAATGGAAATAATCATCACAATCAATCTGAGTGTTGTCAAGAGTAAAAAGCTTTGACGTATCGATACTGACAAAACCTGTATTAGGTCTAATGGAAAAAAAAAATGTATTGTAACCAAATTATATTTATTTCAAGAATTTGTATTTTTCTGTTCTTGAGAATCCTTCTGAGAGTGATTCCAGCAGTTTAAATTTCAATACTGGCCAGATAGATACATGGATTAGATTTTTTACTTGATCAATTCTACTGAGAAGTGTGTGTGCGTGTGTGTGTGTGTGTGTGTGTGTGTGTGTGTGTGTAGCAGGAGAGTGTAAATGGGTGTGGGATAGATAACGCAGACACAGGATATAGGCTTTAAAACACACTTCGGTGTGATATTTATTTTCAACAAAAATAAGAAAGCAAAACAAAAAAAAAATATGCAACAAAGCAAATGTCCAGCTACAATCGGTAGCCTTCACAGTCCTGATCTGTCAGTATAGATCCTTTACCTCTATGATGCATTTCTAACTACTTCACTCAGGAAGCTCTTTACCATACACTAGTCAAGGCTCAACTGTGGAACTCCCCTCTAGGAGCTGTATTTGAAGTGAAAAAATGGATCACCTGACCTGGACCTTAAGCTATAAATTCATGTAGCTAACTCTACATTTAATAAATCAGGCAGGATTACCCTTATACTTAACCCTTCTAATCTTATACACAGAATAAAGCAATGAGAAAATAAGTTTACTCATTTGGAAGCCTACACAGTGCTCTGCATGACTAATTGGGCTATAATGAGCTCAAAGCTCCTCCCACTTCCCTTTGAGTGGCAGCTCCATATAATATAAAAACGGCCATGTGAGGGGGCTGTTTCCCCCATACCGACTAGTTGTTCCTGAATCCCAGATGCAAGTAAACCTGGCACAGGGACTCTGGTAGGACATTGGTTAAAGGATATAGCAAGGCATAGTGTTTATTTTAATTATTCACTATGCCCAGATTTCTTTCAGAGTTAGTCACAGCCCTCTGGTTGT
This sequence comes from Neoceratodus forsteri, assembly GCA_016271365.2. Taxonomy (NCBI): domain Eukaryota; kingdom Metazoa; phylum Chordata; order Ceratodontiformes; family Ceratodontidae; genus Neoceratodus; species Neoceratodus forsteri. Next base: position 805,531,871 of record CM057459.1, read on the forward strand.
GTAATGCATTACTCATTATGAGCCTCATGTATTTGTTAGTTAAAAATAGTATGCTATATTGACCAGCAGCTGCAATTTCATTGCAGCAGCACACATGCCGCTCATTTTTTTTTATCTTGTTCTTTTAACCCAAGAGTAGGAGCAAGGAGAATTTCATTCATTTCTTTTGGCTCCCTCTTGGGTTTTAAATAACTTTCTGTAGCCCAAGAATTAAATTTACTCTAATGTGGCATATGTGCAGAGTGCAACAGAGAGCAGCGGCTGCACCCTTTTCATTTGGCACTTTGCCAGATGCTCACTCATGCCCTGCACAACTTCATTGCTTCTGCAATTCTGGACCATTACGGTCCCTTTCTATTAACTTTATGCTGTGCCTCCTCTTTATTTTACTTTCTAAAGAAAGACTGGGAGAAAAAAACATTACTGGGAGCAAGTGGTACCACAGAGAGGCTGCAAGTGAAAGTTCAAATCGCTCGCATTGCTATTGTACTGCGCTCTGGTTTCGCATTCACTTTACAGAAGGCTTCTCCTAGAGAAGCAAAGCAGCAGCAGGAATATGATACTGGCAGGTATACTTATTTATAATTCAATACCACCAGCTCCATCCTGTCCTTAACTTAATAGTTCTAAGCTTCTTTTTAATTTGGGAGCAGTCTAACTAAAATATTGAAATTAAAGAAAAACATAAAGGCTCCCAGCTTTACAAGCATCTGGTTTTCAGTTTACCAAGAAGCTTCTCCATAACCAGTGGTGCAATAATACCCATTTTTAACTTACTGTGTAATTTATATTGCCATATCATAAGGGTTTATTCTGTAATACCTCTTACAGTAAGTTAAAGCACCAGCATTTGTATAATGCCTTAATACATGGCTGGTTTAAACTCTTTATACATCCATATTACTATAAGCACATTTTATCAGTATAATAAGCATTTGTCCTAAATGGCTTCATTCCTATAGTATATATACAGTTCTACAGTTTCCTGTATTCTCGATAGGTTTTGTTTATTTATGACTTATTAATTCCCTTCTATAGGTGCAAAGGACACCTATTAATGCATTCTTAAATGGTTTCCGCCTTTTTACTTTAGGCACCATATTTGTCTTACATGAATTCGTGAATGCACTCCTTATATATGCCAACATTTATTTATTTGGACATATTCCTTCGTGTCTTACTATTTTCATAGACACATTTTCTCTAGGGTCCCCCAAGGAAGTAAAAGGAATAAGAAAGATACAACATTAGAAAGGAATTCGTACATAAGAAGACAGGACAAGGCTACAATAAGTGGCCAACTTATCGTAACCTGAGAATAAATATAGCTAGATAAAGAGGTACAACAACTGCACAGAACATTTTAAGAAGGAAATACAAGATATAGGAGAGAAGATTTTCCTGGGGTCCTAACTTCAAATAGAGGAGGAGCAGTGGTCCACCACAGGAGGCAAACTCATTTAATGTTTGGTATTATGGAATCAAGTTTCCTGTTATGCTGTCAGTCACAAGATTTAACAAAATGGGCTTTTTTGTAATAATTGGCTCTCAACTCTCATTAACTCGTACAATAAAGGAGTTAATAGGGACCACTATTTCCTCATAGTTTAGGCAGGTAAATGAGCAGACAATCTTGGCCCATTGGCCTTTTTCTCCTGACAATGTGTATGTGTTTGTTTATCTCTGTATCTACTGTAGGTATCTATGTAATACATTAGAATGTTTTCCAAAATAGTACATTCAGCATCTGAGTCTTTACGAATGCAAGAACTCATAATTCTAAAATTATTTGGTATAGTGCACCTTCTTTGTATCTGGAAGCTGTTTAAAAAACAGCTGTTAAAAACTTTCGAAACAGTTATAAATTCATGGTCCTCTCTAAATGTCTCTGAGGTGAACTGCCATCACAGATACACATTCTGTAAGCTATGCCCTACTTCCTAATATAGCAACCAAAGCCATGCTTTCCCACATCTACAGTATATTCAAATACTTGATCAATTGCCCTGCTGTTAAAGCCTTTTTCAATGCTGCTTTTTGTACAGGCATGACTGTTGCTTACATTGAACACAGAAGATTTGCATAGATACATAGAAACTGATGTCAGAAAAGATCCTTGTGGCCCACCCAGTCTGCCCATTTGGCCCACCTTCCAGCAATCCAGTGACCCTATGTGGTCTTGGGTGCAACACCCCACATCCCTGTCAATTTGCACACATTACCCTCATACCTGTTCCATGCATGCTTGAAATGCATCACTTTCCTGTCCTCTACCACCTCTAAAGGCAGAAGATTCCGGTGCGATACCACCCCCTCTGCAAATCCATACTTCCTCCTGTTTCCCCTTAACCTGACCACCTCCTGTTTTAACTGATGACCCCTACTTCTGGTGTTTTGGCTTATCGTGAAGGAACTATCCCTCAGCACCTAATTTGCTCCCCTGAGGTACTTATAAGTTCCAATCATGTTCCTCAAGCCCTCCTTTCCTCTAGTTAGTACATGTTAAGGTCCCTTAGTCTGTCCTCATATGTACTCCCTTGTATCCTCTGCACCATCCTTCTGGCTGTCTTCTGGACTGCCTGCACCCTATCGGTGTCCCTACAGAGATGTGGCCTTCAGAAATGCATGCAATTTTACAAGTGGAGGCGCACAAACGATTGTTGGAGAAGCACTATGATTCTATCTTTCTACTGCTGTTGCCCCTTCCTCTGCAACCCAGCATTCCACTGACTTTACCCACTGCTCTGACAAACTTTGTTGCCACTTGCAGGTTATCTGTTATGATGACCCTAAGATCTAACTCCTTTGTAATGCCTCCCAGGGCTTCCCTTCCTATTCTATTTTCAACTTTTGGGTTTCTGCACCAAAGTATTCACAAAAGAAGAGGAGGGGGAAGTATCTAAACCAAATAAGAGAAGCATGAGACAATCCAGTGGTGTGGAAGGCTGAGGCACCACTGCCTTAACTCCTGCCATGCCGGCGACCTGTGTTCGTGGTGTGAGCTGGTCACCAGGGGTTGGCCTGGGAGGGCTATAACTGAGCATTTGGAGGACAGCTCTCCTGTCCCAGGGAGGGGTTGGGCCAGATACCTGTGCATGCTTGGCTTCTAGTAGTGGCTGGAGGATGGCACTCTGGCTCCAAACGACAGGGGATGGAGACTGAGCAGACACCCAGTGTTCCACATACAGAAGCATGTGCAACTTGGCAATTGGAATCATTTCAAACTAAGGCTCCACACTAGAGGATGGGAAGAAAGATGGAAGATGGGAAGAAACATGGAGCCTGAAAATACCACCCACTGGTGGGATGATGTCAGCCCCCTGCAGGTGCTGCACCCAGCCAGCTGGCATCTCAATACCAGTGGTAAGTACCAATGGACACCGTGGTGATGGGGCTGGGGGGGGGCTGGTGGAAGGGGGCCGGTCGGTGGTGGAGATAAAGAAATGAAGTAAAAAAAAATAAATAATAGAAGCACACTGGATAGGAAGGTCGACACCAGTCCATTCACATAAGAAAGGGTCCTGAAAGAACTCCTAAAATCAAAGGTGGATAAAGCAATGAGTCAGAGAGTAATGAGTGCACACAAACCAAATGTCAGTCAATGCAGTTCACTGGGTAGCAAGCCCCAATAATTAACAGTACAGTAGAAGAGCTGCAATTGAGAACAAAACAACTCTTCACACAGGCAACTACAAGCTCAATGCTTTAATCCAACATCAGTCAGGAGTTACACTGGCAAAGTCTGCAGCGCTTTGACCACTCAATGTCTTCCTCAGGAGGTGTGCCCTGTGGGGGGTTAAACTCTTTCTTATACATTGTATATTGATCATGTCATATCCATTCCTTCATGGTAATCATCATTACTATGGTAATAATACACATAACAATAAAGTAAAACAAATCCAAATTAAAGTAAGCACCATTGGTACACAATGGGTATCTTAAAAGGTGAAACAAAAGCAGAATTCAGTCGACTACCATCATATGTCAATGATACCATGAACGTACTTTGCAAACTTCATAACTTTGAAAGGAAGGATGGGTACAGATACCTGCATTCCCCATATTAAGAGTATAGTATCTGTGCAGGAAGCACTACAGGATCACGGCCACATACCACTCCCCTTTATATTAAAGGGTTTGCAGTTTTCACTGAACAAAACCTTTTTTGTCTTTGACAGAGAGTATTACCTTCAATAATGTGACACAGCTATAGGGACAGCTTTCACCTCCCCCCATGCCAACATCTGTATGGGGGAGTGGGAAAACAGTATATCTATGTTAATGTAAACAATTTCTCTGAAAAAATTATTTGCTGGATGTGTTTCACAGATGATATACTGTGTATATGGAATGGCACAGAACTTGAATTCAAAGAATTCATGAAGGTCCTGAATTTGAATGATTTTAATCTCCAGTTCATATATACGCTATCAGATGCTGAGATAGATTTCTTGCCTGTTACATTGCAGGGAAAAACTAACTCTAAGATTATAAGTAAGGGCTATAGAAAAAGGAATTCTCCTAATAGCATCCTTCATTTTCAGAGTTTTTTTTACCATAGGAAACTAATCAGTTCTATACCCTATGCTTAATACTTAAGATTAAGAAGAAACTGCTCTGAAGGAGGAATTTTTGAACAGCAAGCTGTGAGCTGACAGAAAAGCTAGTGAATCAAGGCTATGATAGGGAACTACTACAAAATGTTTTAGCAAAGGCCAGAAGCCAGAGCAGGGAAACCTTTCTTACTCCTAAGAATAAAACTGAAACAGAAATACCCTGTACTTTTAGTATTGAGTATAGACCAATAGCAGCTACATGAGAGGGATCCATTCACAGACACTAGCCACTACTACTTAGTGATAAAAGCTTGGCAGTAGTAATTGAGGAAATGCCATTTGTCACACTCAGAAAAAAAACAAAAATTTGGGGGATATTCTGACTAGTAGCCATTTCAAAAGAACAATAACTAACACAACAACAAGCCATAATTGGTTATCACTGAGACCACCAGGGTTCCACCACTGTGGTTACTGCAATGTTTGCAGATATGCCAAAACAGGAAATATTTACATACTGTACATTCTCTTGAATATAACAGAAAAGTGATTGTGAAACAGCTTATGACATGCAGAAGCACTTTTGTTGTTTATATTGTATGGTGTACGTGTGAGCTACAGTATGTGGGAATGACCACTAGAATGGTCAAAATTAGATTGCAGGAACATATAAGGGCAATCATGAACAAAAATCTTGAAAACCCTATTGGGGCTCACTTTGCTGTAGCACAGAGATCGAACCCTACAGGTTTAAAGTTCAAGACTCTTGAACAGATCCCCCACCTTCCACATGGAGGAGATCACCTGAACCTCCTTAGGAAGAAGGAAAATAAGTGAATCAATACCTCGGGAGCTCTAAACCCAATAGGAATGAATGAAGAACTTGACCTGAGACCATATTAAAAAGATGATTAAACTTATTCCATGGGACAGCTTCTCTTTTCTTGGATTAAGTAAAACAAAATTGAAATATCATAAAAACATAAACATTTAAATACAGACTAATAATCATAATTTGTAAATATATGTGCCCTGACTAACTTTGATTTTTCTTTCTCACTCTGTCTTTTAATAGCCCACAATCTATATAACAAATAAAATGTGTAATATATTACAGAGCAGATTATCTTCAACTTCTGAAAGAATCATTTCACATCTTTAAACCTAAATGGACATTCTCTATCCTTTTGGATTTTGGTTTATTCCTCTCACGTGGTGGTTTTCTCTTCTGGATACAATTTATAAATTTCTTACTTTGTATCTATCCCTCATTCCTCCTTATTATAAAGGGTCTGAGAAACTGAGCTTTCTGATTGGCTATGAACATTCTAATAGCCTTATGTTAATCTTTTATTAACATACATGTGGACCTTAATCATATGCTGAACAAGGTTTAACACCATCTAAAACACATTTTTATAATAGCAATAAGGCATTGCCAGGGGTTATGATAATGGTCAGTTAATCACCCTCTAGGGCCATGTGGCACTCAGCTATGCCTTGTGCCACATTAAACCCCTAGAGGGTGATTAAAAGACCATTAACATAACTCCTGGCAATGCCTTATTGATCAAATAACCCCAGTATCACTTCATCCATGTATATGTAACCTCATTCATTCAGTTTTGAATTCAGCAGTACATATACCTCTGATTTGCCAGGAGACAAATAAAGGCATCTCTCAGAACTATGTACGTAAAAGATATTGTTATGACCCTATTTTTATTCAATGTATTTAAAGTACTTTACCAGATTAATAATATCAAGCTGAATGAATTAGCCTAGTACCTCCCGGATGAGATCTTTGGAACCTTATTACCTGTTTAAAATAGGAAACAGCAGCGTAAAGCTTTATTTTTCATTAGCAATAAGAGATCATTGGAAAGGTTCCAATTTTATATGTCATAAAATGCATGACTTATATTACATAGATCAATTCAATTCTGCTATTGTTTTACCTTTTAACATATATGTTGTGTAACAATGGTGCTTATTTTAATAATAATAGTCTTTTTTTCTAACTAGCAATTAAAATTTATCAAAGAGCTATACAGATAAAACAATAAAACATTCAAAGATAAAACAGTAAAAACACAGTGAATCCAGCTTTCACACCACCTTGCAATAAACAGTTACATCACATAAAATCCCTGAATGCAAGATAAAACTAATGAGTCTTTAAGGCCTTCTTAAAGCTCTCTATGGTCTGGCACTCTCGGATACGATGAGGTAGGGAGTTCCACAGGGTAGAGGCTGCATACATAAAGGCTTGCACCCCTGAAGTTTTCAGTCATACCCTAGGAACCTCTAGCAATCCCTCATTGGCTAAGCGGAGAGGTCAGAGGGGGAAGTAGAGAACCAGGAGCTCTTGCAGGTAGCCCCGACCCTGTCTGTGTAGGGCCTTATAGGTCAGTAAACCAACCTTGAAGGTGATCAGCCACTGCACAGGCAGCCAGTGCAGTTAGCGCAGCACAGGCATGATGTGACTCACCTGGGAGACCCCTGTCAGTAGCCTGGCCACCGCGTTCTGCACCAGCTGCAAGTAGCCAATATCAACCCCTGGAAGCCCTAGGTAAATGGAGTTTGCAGTATTCAATGCACAAGATCACAAACGCGTGGATCAGCATTGGAAGGTTGCTAGACAGAACAAGATGCTTAATCCTGGTGATGTTCCTCAGGTGATAAAAAGAGGACATGACTATTGCTGACACCTGCAAATGCAGTGGCACCACTGACTGCTCTTTTTAACAAATCAAGGGAGGAGGGTGTGGTACCTGAGGACTGGAGGAGGACAGATGTCATTCCCCTTCACAAAGGTGGGATCAAAACAGAGGCAGAAAATTACAGACCTGTTAGTTTGACCTCAGTGGTAGGGAAAATGATGGAATCTCTTTTGAAATAAATAATTGTTGAGTGCTTAGAGGCCAGCAGGGCACAGTACCCAAAGCAGCATGGATTCACAGTGGGAAGGCCATGTCAGATGAATCTAATTGATTTCTTTGACTGGGCGACCAAAGTAGTAGACCAGGGAGGAGCTGTGGATGTAGCCTACCTAGACTTTAGCAAGGTGTTTCACACAATCCCACACAAAAGATTAATAAACAAGTTATCCAGCCTGGGAGTGAGTCCCAGGGTGGTAAACTGGTTAAAAAATTAGCTGGACAAAAGAACGTAGACAGTAATAGTAAATGGTGTCCACTCCAAAGAAAGGGGGGTTACTAGCAGGGTACTGCAGGGTTCAGTACTGGGACTGGTTCTCTTTAATGTCTTTATAGGTGACTTTGCAGAGGAACTGGAAGGAAAAGTATACCTCATTGTAGACGACACAAAGATCTGTAACAGGGTTGATACAGAACGGGGGTGGAAAGGATGAGATGGGACTTAGCAAGGTTGGAGGAATGGTCAAAAGTATGGCAGCTTAGATTCAGTGCAAAGTAATGCACATGGGAAACAAAAACCCAAGGGAAGAGTACACAATGGGGTGGGGGAGGGTTATTAACAAAAACAAAAATGGAAAGGGATCTGGGAGTACTCATATCAGATGACCTAAATGTAGGCAAGCAATGTGAGAAGGTAGTAAGGAGGGCTGGGGGATATTGGGATGCATAGGGAGAGGCATCACCAGTCAAAAACAGGAAGCTGTTATCCATCTGTACAGATAGTTGGTGTGACCCCATCTGGAGTACTCCATGCAGTTCTTGAGACCCCATCTCTGCAAGGACATAGACAGGATAGAGGCAGTCCAGAGGAGGGCAACTAAAATGGTGCAGGGTCTGCATCATAAGCCACTTGAAGAGATATTAAAAGAGCTTAATATGTATACCCTCGAAAAAAGGAGGAGGGGGGGGCATGACAGAAACTTTCAAGTACCTCAAGGGAATAAACAATGTCCAAGACAGTAGCATCTTTCAGAAAATGAAATGTGCAAGAACAAGGGGGTATAATTTGAAGATAGAGGGGGGTTGACTTGGGGGCAATGTGAAGAAGTATGTTTTCACAGAGAGGGTGGTGTACGCATGGAAAGGCCTTCCTGAGAAGGTCGCGGGGTCAAAAAGAGTGGGCAAATTTAAGAATGCATGGGACAGACATAAGGCAATTCTTGTGGTAAGTAGGAGGAAGTAGGCTGTTGGTAAAACTAGGATCTGTAGCTTATCCAATAGGTAGGGAAGTGGCAGACTTAATGGACCAAGGGTCTTTATCTACCATCAAAGTCTATGTTTCTAAAGTTGTATGACTTTCCACTTTTTTTTAATTCTTCAGTAACAAGGTAAGGCCTACTTGGCATAAGTGCCTTTTTTAAAGGGTGACCCTGGAGTACTGGGGAAGTTAAGTAACTTGCTCAGAGTCACACAGTATACATGTGGAGGTTGTGGGAATCAAATCCAGGTCTGCTGTATGTAACAAGCTCATTCATAACTTGCTACTCTAACCTCTAGGCTATACAGCCAGATACAATCTTTTGGCAAAGGCATGGCAGTTGCCATGCCTTTGACCAGTCCTTCCTCCAGTTTCTTTAGGTCCCTCCTCATAGCCTCCACGCCCCCCCCCGGGAGTCCTCCTTTTCACAGATCTTTGTATTGTGTATAAACAAGCAGACCTTTCCCTCCAGGCTTTCTGCAATGTCCCCAGTGAAGGCATTGAAGAGTGCCAAGCCCAGTACCAACCTCTGATGTACCCTACTTGTCACCTCCATAGGCTGGAATGCCTCCCTTTCACCACAACCCTGTGCTTCCCATCAGACAGACTTTTTCCCTCCCTCCTAGCAGATCCCCACCTGTTTCGGTGAAAAAAAAATTCCATCTTAAAAGATCATCTGGTACACACAGATCACCCATAATAAAGCCAAAGGAGAGTAAATAGTTACTATTAGGGCACCTTAGTCCAGGAATGGTCCCTTGTGGATGCTGCCCTGTTTGCAGAAATACAAGTAACTTACAAGTAAATTACAACTTTCTGCAAACATCCATTTACTTGCAAAGCATTTAGTATAAAACAACATATTACCTGCAACAACATAGGAGAGGTATATGTCTTACAATGTCCATATGACAAAATATATACATATAGGGAAGACAACACATCAATTGAAATTACGTACACACATCTAATATCAGAAACAATTTACTCACACCAGTATCAGAACATTTTCACTCAGTGGGCCACATGGGAGCATCACTGAAATTTGGGGCCTAGAGGCAGTAAAGCCCTCTGAGAGGGGTGGAGATTTCAATAAATTAGTGCAGTGTGTGGAAATAAAATGGATTTTTGAAATGGGAGTCCTAGACCCTTGGAGTGGAATGATCAAGGAAGTAAATTGGAATGCTTTTAGATTAATTATTAATACATACATCAGTTTGATGGAAACAGCTGTCACTGGTCTCTCATATGAATAGTAACTGATGTGTATATAAGCAACCATTTCCTACATAAAATTATATTGCTTGGGAGTTAGTTTTTCTTTCCCAAGTCCTGCAAGTCAATAAAACATGTAGGACTTAATTGTACATTGTAAACCATTATGCAATTGTTTGTATTATGTAATTGAATAGAGTGAAATATAGTTTGCTATGCACTATTGTTTCCTAATGAGAATAAGAGTAAAACAATTATTTAGGTTTCCTAATGGGGATATTTTCTCAGGAAATATATTTTTTCTCAAGAGAAATACTGTAGCTATAAGGACAGTTCTGAAGGGAGTTCTATAACAATAGATGTCATTGCATATTGGTTGAAAATACATCAACATTTCAATTATATGTAACATTACAAGCTGGATTGAAGGGATAGTACCAATTCACTGTAGTGTATTTTTTCTTCAAATCAGTGCATAAAGGGGCTTACACCGTTAAAAACCAGCTAAAAATACTAATGAATTTGCCCCTTTAGCCTTTATGGGCCCCTGTGCTATGTATAACATTTTGGCTCCATATACAGTCAGCACTAAAGAACAGATAAAAAAAATAAATACATAAACATTCAAACTACTGCTATGGCCCCCAAACATCACACAGCAGAGAGCACAATGTTTTGTGTTTGGGTTACCTTGGTAACCATGCTCGCTTCAGCAAGCATGCACGCGCAGTTGATAGTGGAGTTTGCCCTTTTAAGGGGCAGACCAAGTTGTCCTGGTGCACCCCTTCCCTTTACCTGAAGATGGTATACTCAGAAGGGCGGGGGGGACAGGGAGACAGAACAATAGGCAGGCAACAGGAAGGAGGGGCTAAAGGAGGTATATAATGGACAGCACAGGAGTGGTTCAGCCACTTTTGCTGAAGTTTTGAAACACATGAAACTACAGCACATCAGATTGGCTATCATTTGGAAGGTTTGTGTACTTGCATACAGCAGGTAAAGAAAACTAACAGCTATGTTTGGGCAAGAATGAAAAACATTTATTTGTTTTGTCGTTTAATGAGATTTGAAGGGAGATGGTTTGTTTGGGAAAGTTGTGAAGAATGGTTTTAGACAAGGATAGGTGGATTCAGAAATGCTGAGTATTTAAGCCTTGTGAAGTAGAACAAAGGGTAAGAAGTATGAGAGGCAATTACGTTTTTCAAGAGTGGGAGCTGTTTGCAGGGCGTTTTTGGATTCAGCTGAATGGCTATGTGGGCTGAAAACTTTAAGCACGCCAAGGTTCGGGGGGAGGGGGAGCCTGCATGGCAGGGAGACTGATTAAACTGAGAATGCTTCAAGTTTTTTAAAATAAGGCAGCAGTAGATGTTAATAAAAAGAAAATTCTGCTGAGCCTGCTATATCTGGGTATTGAAGAGGAGTTTTTTCTACAGTCCAGTCAAAAATCTGAGCCTATTTTTCTTTTCTTCTAAATGCAAACTGTTAGGCAGCTGGCTGGACTAGGCCTCCACTGGCCTTTAACATTGTTGGAGCGAATGTAAGTGGTTTAGTGGTGGGGAACAAGTTTTGAAGCTTTACTGTGGATAGTATACCTGGTCCTTAAAATCATTGTGGAGTTTTCGGTGGTTTTTGCATGGTGCATTTGCTAGAAAAAGAGCTCCCCACGCCCCCCCACCGGGCGGTGGATACACCGGAGCATCACTCGCGCTCTTTCTTCATAAAGCTTGTGCACCTGCAATTTCCTGAGAGGTCCAAAGGGGCCACATCCAAAAAAAAAAAAGAAGTCCCCGTTAAGGCTTCCGATGGGGGGGGGGGTGTGGATGGCGGAGGATCGCAGATGATGAGCAGTGCTCACCGGAGCATTCATGGGACAGCACACGCCTGCCTCACTGCTATTTCAAAAGTGAACCCCATCCCTCCCCCAGTCCCTGTAACTCCTGCATCTCCATGAGGAGATTGCATACCTCCCCTTTTCTGTGTGGCTTCCTTGCTCCCACCAAGGATACTGCATGGAGCCAGCATCAGTCTTGCCACACTATATGGTGACACAGGAGCATGGGGGAGCAAGAATGATCCATGCGGCCTGCAAGTCACCCCCTATGAGTGGGTATGCCGAATGATTTTCAGGACAAATTAGCTGGGTTTTTTTGCCTGATGGGGGGGGTGAAGTGCAGAAAGGAGGGGGTTTCCCCAGTAATGTAGCCCTGTTTTGGTGATAAAGAGAGAGCACTACAGAATGGTGGGGGGATGGAGAAGACCCACAAAGACGTGAGGTGAGGAGGTGCAGCAGTCCAGGGGACTGGGAGGAAATGCCTGGCCATGTGGCATGACATCACATGCCCAAAAGTTTCTAGAGGTGAAAAAGGGAGCACGGGGAAAAAGGGAGGGCAGGGGGTGAGGCAGGTGTAGGGATGAAAGAAAGAAAATAAAAGGAAAACAAAGGCCCTAAAGGGGAAGGGGTCAGCTGCAGAAAGGTAGAAAGGGATAAATAGGCTTGGGAAGGCTGTGAGAGAATGCCAGAGGCCCAAAAGGTGGAACAGGAGGCCTAGGTGAAGGGGGGGTGTATATATGTAAAAATAAGTTTACACAGCAGCGTATCGGGGGAACAAAAGGGATGATCAGATACACAATAGCGAGTGCAGGGAAAAGAAAAGTGGGCCTGGCCAGATGAAGTACTATTAACAACAGAGTTAAAAATAACATTTTGTCAGTTATCTTCACAGTTTTTGCAAGGAGCATGGCACCAAAGAAGAACAGGCCATCAAAAGAGGACACCTACAGGGCTATTGTGGAATTGGCAGACAAAGCCAATAGAATGTGACAGATGGTAGAAGGGGAGGAACCAGGGAGATCAGAGGAAAAAAGGAAAGCGGGGAAGGGACAAGGGAGCAGAAGAAAATGGCTGGATGGGAGGCCACACAGCCCAGCCAGGGTACAAACACCGATAGTGACACCTCCCAAGGTGGCTGCCCCAGTACCTCTTCAGCCTGTTGACCCAGTACCACCAGTACCTCCCGAGGACCAGATCATGGTTCCCTGATGGAGCCTGGCCCAAATCCCCTGGGCACAGTGGTTCCTCCGGAGTCACTATTATTGCAACCAGCATTTCAACCACAGGGGACCATACCAGGGCACCAGGAGTACAGCAGGCAACAAGGTGTCGAAAAGGCCACTGGTAATGTAACAGGTTCGGTGAGTGAAAGTATCAAAGAGTATATAAGCCTAATTATTTCAGCGTTTGGGACAGATGGAGTCAGCAATGGCAGAGACTAGGTCAGACAAAGAGGTGATGAAAGAAGGGGAAAGAGGAGTAGAGAATGAGGGAAAAGGAACAAGGGAGATAGGAACTCCTGGAATGAGAGTAGAGGAACACGTCCCGCTGGCCACAAAAGAGAAAATATGGAGGGGAGAGTATGTGGATATTTTCACGTTGGTAAGCCAGAAAGCAGCAGCAAAATACTAAGAGACAGAGAATATAGGAAAGAATGAAATGGCAGCAGCAGTAGTTTTGTTAGGTAAAAAAAGAGGAGAACAAATTTACGAAAGGGAAGACTTGGGATGGATGGTTTGCAGATTTTGCCACATTCTCAGTCGTAGTGCTGGAGAAAAAGCCAGAGCTGGGCATCCCACTCATCACGCACTCCCTGATCGTAAGGCAGGCAAAGGCAAAGGGAGGAGTAGGGTGGATATACTATGATGAATTCTTTCAGCAAAGAATGGCAACATATGGGGATGTAGGATGGGACATGAAACAATTAGACTTGTGGACAGATTATGTAACTGATCAGTCCATGCTGGAAGGGGGGAGATGAGGAGGAAGGGAACGATGCCCCAGAGGTGTGGTTGGGGCTACAAGAAGGCCTTTTGTTCCTGGCCACAATGCCGCTTTTGGCACATGTGCTCAAAATGCGGGGGAAATCACCCAGCGAGCAGATGCAGAACGGCATGGGTACAAGAGGCCCAAGGGTCAGGGGTGCAAGGAACAGGTCAACAGTTTTTTCAAGAGGGACATGGGTATAAGGGGACAGGCATGGAGTAGGGGGAGAGAGGCAGGGGGCATGCAGGTGGAGGAAGTCAGAATTACTGACCAGAAAGGCCAGAAAATGAATAAGGTTAGGGACTTTGGCGGAGGAGAAGGAAAGGGGGCAAGGGAGCAATTTCAAGAAGCAAGAACCCCCATCAGGACAGATGCATGGGAAGAGTGGTTGGGAAGATACCCTAACAGAAAAGTGGCAGAGATGATGGAAGAATGCTTTCACACAGGTTTTTCATTGCAGTGTGAGGGCCAGAGGCAAGCGAGAGAGGCAAATAATCTGGGTTCAGTAAAAGGGAGAGAAGAGATTTTAAGATGAAAAATAGAGAAAGAAAAGGTGGCTGGTAGAGTAGAAGGGCCATATGATAACCCCCCCTTTACAGAATATGAGGATTTTCTCCATTGGGTTTGGTCCTCAAAAAATAGCCAGGAGAGTACAGGGTGATTCACGACCTGTTTTTTCCAGAAGAGGACTCAGTGAATGATTTTATAAGTGAAGAACATAGTAAAGTGACCTATGCCACACTGGAAGAGGCAGTCCAGATTATCTGAGCAACTTTGGATGCTTGGATGGCCAAAACGGACATACAGTCCGCATTCAGATTGCTTCCAGTTAGGAGGGAAGATTGGGACCCATTGGGTTTTAAGATTGAGGGGTCAGAACTATTTTGATAAAGCAATGCCCATGGGATGCTCCATAGCGTGTGCTACATTTGAAGCATTCAACACATGCCTACAGTGGATATTTCAGGAAAAAAATGGATACAAGACTGTCATACACTACCTGGATAATTGCCTTTTAATAGGCAGAGGGAGGAGAGAGACAGAAAGAATGTTTTGGGCAGTTTCCAAGAATTGTGCAGGGAGCTATGGGTCCCACTGGCACCAATCAAAATGGAAGGCCCCAGTAAGGTCTTAGAATCCCTGGGCATAGAAATAGATGCCCTGGGGGAGGTCTTTGGGTTACCAGATAAAAAAAGTGATGAAACTGAAGGAACTGATTCAAGTACATACAAGTAGGAGAAGAGTGCAATTGAAACAGGTGCAACAGGTCTTGGGACATCTAAACTTTGCATGCAGAGCAATTGGCCCAGGGAGGGGTAGACATGACAAGTGGAATTAAGGAGGACTTTCGGGTATGGGAGGTGTTCCTCAGCACCTATAATGGCTGTTTCTTTTGGCAAGAGGACCGGGTTTATAACACAGATATCAATCTCTACACGGATGCAGTGGGGGGCTTAGGCATGTGGGGCTATTTGAGGGGCAGATGGTTCGCTGAACCATGGCCTATAGACTGGCTGAGGGATGGGAAAGTGAAAGACATCACACTGTTGGAGATCATGCCCATTTGGGCCTGCACCCAGGTGTGGGGGAAAGAGTTGCAGAATCAAAAGATGACATTTTGGTGTGATAATAAGGCAGTGGTAGATGTTTTAAACCACAGAGGAGCCAGGTCAGAAACGGTCATGGGAGTCTTGAGACAGCTAGTGTTAAGGGCCCTAAAATTGAACATGTCATTCAAGGCAAAACACATAGAGGGGGTACACAATATCCTGGCTGACAGCCTTTCCCATCTGCAGCTGGATCATTTCCAGAAGCTGGCTCCTACATCAGAGGAGTGAAAGACACCCCTACCAATTAACATCTGGGACATTGACAAGAGGGAGCAGAACTGTTGTTTCGCAGCTCATGAGCACCATGGACTCTGAGGGCCTATGAAGGGACCTGGTGGGTGTTTCAAACATTCAGGGCAACACACCATATGGAGGTAAGTAGGCCACTTATGGAGGAACAGTTAGGAAAACTCACAGTAGAGCAATGGCAGAAAGGAATAGCCCATAGCACGAGGGGGGTCTATTTAGCAGGGATCAGTTTAGTTTGCAGCCTGAAGGGTTGGAATGACCCGACAAAGTCAATGTTGATTTGAAGGATGATGCAGGAATGGAGTCATTTAAAACAGAGAGCTATGGATAGTAGAAGGCCAATAGGGAAGCAATGGCTGAAAAAACTGAAAAGGGTTTTTGCTGGCAACCTGCAGATCGAAAGCTGAGGCCCAGTTATTCCACATGATCTAGTTAGGAATATTTGCAGGGGCCATGAGAGTGAGCAAGGCTGTGAGACGTGGCAGTAAGAATGAGGAAGGGGGAGTTGGAATGGGAAGATCTAAGTTGTGGGATGAAAGAGATACAAATCATGATTAAGAGGTCAAAAATGGATCAAGGGTGTCAGGGTTGTATGGTAACCCTGAAGGCTCACATAGACAACACAGTGTGCCCAGTAAAGGCTTTGTGGGCTTACGCTGCAGAGCGTGGGAATAGGGCAGGGAGATTATTTGTACATGGAGAAGGAAAGAAGGCCACAAGTTATCAAGTCATGGCCATGCTTTAAAAAAAAAAAGGCATGCAATTCCTGGGGGAAGATCCATGCACTTACTCATCCCACTCCCTATGGATAGGGGCTACTTCACAGTGGGCAGCAGCAGGTGAGACATTGACTAATATGTTGGAGAAGGGGCGTTAGTGGTCTGCCAGTTACAAGAGATACATTTGAGCACTGCAGTATGGAGACTAAGGTATCACCTGTGTTTTGTTTTACAGATACAGAGCCACATAAGCGAGGCATTGAAGTGTGATACAAAAAAAAGGGAGCTAAGAACAGACATAAGATACTTATTTTGCTTAAATCCTATAGGAAGAGGGAGGATCATGGAAGTATGATCTGTGGTCACTCCTACATTTATTTGGGTGGAAAAGAGAGCTTTGAAAAAGACTGGGGGAAAACAGCTATACCAGGATGTGAGAAAATGTAGGTTGGTTTGGCTCTGCATCCGGCATCTGTGGGATGAGATGGCACAACGGCTTCCTACCCTGAAATACTGCGTTGTGTGGAAGAGAAGGTAGAGGATTTTTACAGGTCAGATGGCATGCACCTGTCAGATTTAGACATAAATATGTTAATACAGAAACAATGGGATTTATAGAAGCATGGAGGAGACATGCAAAAAAAATGGAGAAAGAAAAGGGAGGAGGTCCCCTAAGTGGTGGGGGAACAATACCCTAAATGGAGGGAAAAGCCAGCCATCCGATGCAAGCTAGAGACTGGCTAATGGGGAAAAAGGGGGAGGGAAGGAGGGGAGGGGGGAAAGAAAAAGGAATAGGATGAAAAGAAGATGCTGAAGGAGGAAAAGCGGTCTCGGTTCTCATCATTACGTAACAGGAAAAGAGAAGAAGAAGGCACCCAGGTTTTCACCGGGGGAGCGACAAGAGGAAGAAAGAGGGATGATAAGAGATTGATATATGGATGCAATTAAATACAATGGTGAAAGATACAATAATAAAAGATGATGAGAAGGAAAATGGAATTATGATATATAATAAATTAATTGCCAATCTGAGCACAACAACATTCAATGGTCTCTGACCTTTTGTGAGGAAAAAAGGGGGAATCCGGGACAATGTCATCTAGACAGATGTCACTTTCAAGCAGGACTGGCAGGGGGTTTAAAATGGTGCAAGCAGTTTCTGGTGTCCTCTCAACCCAGACCAAAAGGAAAGGTGCATCTAAATGGTCAGCACCATATTTGTATATTGAACACAAACTGCACTTTGATCGTTTGAATATTTCCTTACAAGTAAAAGTTTAATTCATATAAAGTAATAACTGAGGGCAATACAAGCCTATAAAGTGTAGGGGAAGCCATCTCTATCAGCTGTCTAACGTGATTGTAATGTTTAAAAATTCATGAGATCCACATCGTTCACATAAAAAACTCTATTTTAAAATATTTCAGAATAAGTCCTTGTGGAGCTGTTGATAGCTACCACAGTTTATAGTTTTTTATATTGGGGTTGAATTTCACTGAAGTTTCAACAGTAATTACAGTTACGTTGAACCAATAACATCACATTTTACCACACAGCCCAACATTTGTGGGTAGATATTGGTTGGGAACACACAAGAGGCCATAGCCATTTTCATTAAATAACAGTAGTTACTGCATACTTTTGAAATACAGTATTATGTTGTTCCATCAGACATTCAATAAAAATGTCTCTGTATAAATTCTGCTCAAGATGAGGTTGGTTATAACAGCCTAGATCTTTAATTTCTAGATTACAAATTAGCAATAGGAGTTATAAGATTTGGACTAATACTGGGATAATTTAATGAAAAAACAGTTTTCTCAGTATCAATAATTATTGCATTTCACACAATTAGTGTATTTAATGATATAGTTCTAAATTACAGTTGTTTATTCTGTAAGAGATTAAAACCTCAGGGTTTAAAAACTGGTTGGACACATGAAAAATCAATTAAGGGTTTTGAGGTAGCAAAACTTTCCTTAAAAAACTTCTTTGAGTCACTCCAGCATTGTATGTCTTCAGTATTTGGTGAATGGATCTTGTTATGTTTATGTAATTAAATCAAAGCATTCAAATTAAGTGAAACTATTTTTCTGGAAACTTTTTTTAGGATATACTTAGATGCATAGCATGCTTCAGGTATTTTCCATCTCCTTTCTCCCTCTCCACTTGAAATTGTTTAACTGTTTTAACCACTGATTCAGTGTATTCTAACTGTTGTAAAATGTTGTACAAATTGTCTGTATCTTGTATTAACTACTACTCTCTGTATAAACTGTATCTCGGTAACACCTGGAAACGAGCCTCGGCTTAGTGTGCCTTTCCTGGTCTTCAAATTTTAAATAGAAAATAAATAAAATAAAATTTTGGAGAAGGAAGCATATTATGTATATTGTAGTATTCAAATCAAGTAAAATTATTTTTCTGGAATTTTTTTTAGGATATATTATGAAGGGTTTATACCATAAATCTTCAAATCTATTACAAGCACTTACTTGCAGTACGTAGCATAAGACTTTGAAATGAAATTCCATTTAAAGATTTTTTGATGGGCAGAATTGTAAATATTCTTCACAGGATGGTGAATATGTAAAAAGGCATTCTCCTTTGGAAATCTACATCTGTTAGGTGAAACGTTGAGAATTTCAGCCTTGTGAAATGTGACAACATAAAAGAACATGAATGATACCCTAGAAGGTTGCTGTTTCTCTTTACTAATACGCCCCCCCCCCCCATTTTCTGAACATTGGAAGTATTAACAGTATGTGCACTTAGGCCTCTTCAGCCTCAGCGGCAACAAGACAACTAGAAGGCACTGCCTAAAACAGGTGGGGGGATGGTTCAGGAGGGAGATGAGGAAGCACTTTTTCACCTAGGGAGTGGTGGCCAAGTGTAATATGTTGCAAGAGGAGGTGATATCCCTAAAAATGGTGGACAGCTTAAAGAGGGATTGGGACAGGGAAAGAGAAAAATTGTGGGTAGGCAAGGAGAGGGACAGAGAGAAGGGGAAGTAGATGGGGGTCAAAAGGAAAATGGGAAGGGGGCAGTTCTGTCTGTAACCACATAGGGAACTGCACAAATTGAGCAGACTAGATAGATAGACAAAAGTTATCTATTGGCATATTCGTATGTATGCTTGTATGTATGTGAGAAAACAGGCCCAAAAGGAAAAAAGGTTGAGGTAGTTACGGAAAGGACAGGAGATCAAAGAGCAGTAGGGATGAGTGGGGGATCTAAGAGTGGAAGAAGTGGGTGGCATGGGAATAGAGGGTCATCTGTTCAAATGCCAGGAGCTTGAGAAACAAGGTTTGTCATCTGGAAGTGCTGATAGTAGAAGCAAACGGGGATCTAAGAGGGATTAACAGGAGAGAGGAAGGGGGGTTATTCAAATACAGTACAAATGTCATGACAAGAGGCAGTGGAATGAAATTTGCAGGGAACACATTCAAGAGAGAAGTGAGAAAGCATTTCTTAAAAGAGAGCATGGTTGATAGCTGGAACAGGTTTCTTTATGAGGTAGTGGTGGCTAAGATGGTATCAGGATTAAAACATGCCTGGGACAGGAACAGGGGCCTATACAGTCAACTTAGCCAGCTGGTGGGGATGCCAGAGGTTGCTAGGGTTTACCTAGAGTTCTTTTAGAGTAGGCAGGTCCAGGGCAGACTGGCTGGGCCTGGTGTCCTTTTTCTGCTGGCATTTTCTATATATCTACTGTATGTATCTACAGTATGTAATAGGCACGTTCAGTGCAGACTAGCTGGCCAGGTAGCCTTCTTCTGACAATATTCTTTATGCATCTATATGCACATTTGCACAGATTCCCACAGCTGTACCAGTGATCATGTGTAATCATGACCAGGAGCATTGTAAAATGCTCCCAAGAAAGAGCCAGGAATTGCTCCCCAGGTTGGGATCATGACCAGTGCAGGTGTATCACACCGGCATGCAAATGTGTTGTGCTGCCTGCGCCGTATCACTCCCCATTTGTCCCTGGCTTCAGGCTGCATCTTTTCCAAAGGCTCACTCATGCCAGTAATGCTGCACAATGCTGTTGTGAGAATGTGACTAGCTTTGCAGCAGCCTGCATGGGTGTGTAAGTGCTGCACAGGGGTCACAGCCCCAGACATAAGTGTAAACACAGCATCAGTACCTATATACCTAATGTGAACTAGAGTTTACAAGCAGTAACATTAGTTTGGAGACAGGCCTTGTTAAAGCAGCTGCAGGGAGCTTTTCTGAAGCAATTTGTGACAGACCACATAAGAGAGGAAACAATGTTGAACCCTGTGCTCATATACAGCAGCCTGGAAAGGTTCACTAAAGCCACGCAGTTCATAGGTTCAGCAGTTCGTTCAGTGTTATTGTGGTGAGCTGCTCATTTTAAATGAACAGTTTGAGGTTGGACTTTATCGCAAGTTCACAAGTTTACAAGCATCCATGCTGCTTTAGCAGGAAAAGTTTCACGTTTCAATCCAGGCTGAGCTAATAACAGCTTTGTTGCAGAAAATGTGCCTCAGTTTTGATGAGCTGCTCACAGTTGCTTGAATTGTAAGTACTCCACTTAATTTTGCAGACTTCAATGCCACTTTAGCTAATAATGTTCTGTGAGATGTTAAAAGGATTTTCAGATGACTGCTACTGTATGCTGTGAGAGTTTCAGGACTGTAAAACGAAACTGCTGATTGTGTAACAACTCTTTTCCCAGTTGCTGTATATATTTTTCTGCTAACAGCATGTCTGACATGGGAAATTATTGGAGCTATTGCCATGAAATAAAAATAAAGTTGTTTGAAAGTTTGACTGTGCTGACCTGTTTGGCATGCAACTGCATTCTGATTGTACTTGGTGATTTATGGCCCTGGGTATGTGCACACAAGTTTGTGTGAGCTGCTGTGTTCTGTGATTCTGATTATTCATGTGCTTGAGCAATGTCAGAGATTGGAGTAGTATCCCAAAGAACAGAGAATAAATGGATATAAACAAAGCTTGTGCCCCTGGTGTTGTCAGGTATTTTGAATATGAATAAGGAAAAAGTAATGCACATGCATTATGACATGAATGCATAAAAAAAGGTAACACTAATAGTCATATGAAAATGACATGAAATTATTTTTTATTTTCCCCCTCCCCTTTCCTTTCTTTTTCCTTTCTACCTCCCACCCATACAAATCCCCTTTTTTAGTGTGATTGTATTATAAATATGGTATAAGAATGGTGTCTTTGTGATATATGTGGTGTTTTATTAGGTCGCAGTTATGGTCATCATACATTTTAAATAATTGTACTGTTACTTTATAGTTTTTCTCTGTATATATGGTAATTGTAAGTGGGTTGTTATCCTTGAAAAACTGCACTTGTGCATAACATTGGTGGCCAGGGCAGCATTTGGTGTTTGGAACAAGAATGTGAGTAAAAGCTATTTAAAATATTAGCTTGACTGAGAGTTTTTTGTTCTTATATATGGTATCTTAACATATATAGCTGGGGTCTATGATCTCACTGGATTCCCACTCATGGATTTATCAGCTGCCAGCAGTTTTCCCTCACCAAAGGTCTGCTAGGCCATTGAACTAGAGCAAGAAGAAGGAGAACTGATTGCACCACTAACTCTGCTGATCTGTTGCAGAACTATATATAAATTGATGGGGACAATAATGCATCCTAATTAGTCAAAGCATTTGGAGCTATGAAACAGGTAAAACATCTGGACAGTAAGCTTACCCTACATCAATTGTCAGCTACTGCCCAGATTGGCTTCCATCATATATGAAATATTTCTCGGATTAAACCAGCTCTAGCTCCTGAGGGCCTAGCAATTGTTAACATTATTTCATGCCCTTGTTAATCCTTGAAAAGACTACTGTAATAATGTCTGGCTGCACTTATCTGGGGGATCAGTGTGTGGACTGCAGCTGGTGAAAACACAGCAGCCAAACTGACTGGGAACCTGCCAGGTTAAGCATGTCATAATTGTACTCCTGAAACTGCAAAGGCTGCCTGTATGCTGATGCATATCCTTCAAGATCTACTTGCTAATAACCTGCTGACCATGGTCCTTGGGCCTTGGCTACCTCAAAGAATACCTTCTACTGTTTCCCATATGTTCATAGTTGGCCTGATTTTTCCAACAAAGGGGGTTTGCTGAATGTCCCCTATTTTAGTTGAAACTTTGGGGATAGCACATTCCAGGTGGCTATTCCTTAGCTCTGGTAAACACTTCCACCCTCTAATCAAATGATCATTTAGTGTAGCATTTTAAAAGTGTGTTAAAGACACATATCTTTAATTTGGCTTTAACCCTTAGGCTGCCGGAAGATTTAGAATGCATAGGTTTTTAGGACAAGATATCTTGTCAGCGGCAGCCTAAGGGTTAAATTAAGTGTTGATAGCCATGTACTGTTTCATCAGTAAGTCACCGAGAGCTCATGGGATTGGATGCCAATGTCATAAATTTTGCTTTGCTCTTTATTTACTTTGAGACAGTACAATGTAAAGAAGGCATTGTCAGGGCCACCCGATGGCATAACAGTAGCATTCTGCCCTTCTGTGTTGATGATCTAGGTTCCAAAGTGAGCCTGGAAGCCAGTTGGGTGCCAAGGCTGAGAGAAAGCATTGCCCAGAGCAGTGTGTCCCTATTGGGGAGAGGTGGGCAACATGTTCCTGTGCCATGGCAACATCTGCGGGCATGCCAAGGAGCTTGCTCTCCCTACAGATGAATCACAATGCTAAGATCTAGAGATCCTTAATGCTGACTGCACTGCACCATCAGAAGAAGAAATGGAAAATCAGAAAATAGATGCTGTCAGATGATGAAGACTCCCTACTTAGACCTGGTGCTACCCACCTGGCACCAGACCCTGTTGAATCTTGTCTTGGAGAAGGCTTGGGGAACGTCTTCTGAGCTCTGTCACAAGGGATAAGTTCTGAGGAATGTGTACCAGATTACCATGCTGATGGGCAACATGGGTGAGCAGGGGAGCCGAAGCATGAGGGCCAATTGGTCAGGATAATTTAAATCTCTGTGTAAAGAAGGGGGTTGGCAAGCTGTCTCAAAAGCAGTAGTAGTATCGCTGCTTATACTGGTGACCTGCATTTGGGAATGAGTGCATGTTGTTATGAGCCAATCAGGGCAGGAAGGATTGTGCATGCCAAAAACTGCTTCCTTCCTTGGGGTTGGAGGGACTTCATGTGCTGCAGCTCAACTGACCAACAGTAGAGGCTGGGGGGAAAGTCAGTGTAGAATTCAGCAGGGAGAGTACAAAACCTGGGACAACTTCAGCTCACCCTTTGGGCAGAGCTCTAGGTGCACTGTACACCAAGAGAGGCCTCACTGGTATTTCACCACTGTCTGTACTCATTACACCCTGCCAAATCTGGAAGAAAATGATGGCACTGGAGTATGAGGACCTCTGACCAAGATGTTGTACCCCATTCTGGAACAGCAGAACCCAGGTAAAGTGTAGGAAAAACAAGGGTCTGGATAGCGGCTGGTGTCAGGAGGAGACCACCCAGAAAGATAGGCCTGAATGTGAGGGCCGGCAGCCCAGAAGAGAAACACCTTGTTAACAAAGGAGCTGGCATTCAGGACATAGCACGATATTAATATCTATGCCTTTTTAAGAAATTTCCAATTTCCTTTTCAAACATGGTTACACCCTTTCTTACTTAAAACCTTTCTTGTTAAAATAAAAAAAAAAATAGGCCCCATAGCAAAAACTATCTAAAAGAAAACAAAATATGCTTTATACTTTTTCTTTATAATCTCCTAATTACACACATACACAAAATTAACGACAACAAAAAAATATGAAGTACTACTTTCAGTTTTGTTTTGTGAAGATTAATTTCTGAACATTATTTTTAATTTTTTTCCATTTTCTTTCTCTCTCTTTCTACCTCCTCTCCTCCACTGTTACATAAAAGTTCTCTGTTATTGCACCTTCCTGTTTTCCTGATGTAAAACATTTTCCCATTTTCTGCTATTACCAGATCAAAGCCATTTTATTCTGCATTTCTCATGCAAGTACAGTATGTTGGCACTTCCATTAAATTCTATTCTATTCTGCTAAACAGTTCTTCCCTCTCTATTGTTTTACCAGCAGCACTCCCCTTTAAAAATATACACTTCACCTAAACATAATCAAATCTTGTTTATAAAGGTACACTGTTAACAGTTTTTTTAAGTAGCTGTTTGTGGTGTCTTTTGACAGCAATTCTAGCAAGTATGATACACTGTACCTACTACTATCATGAAATTCTATTTTTTACCAAATTTCTTACAACGTAATATTATGAGCAGGCTGCCTTTCGGACTGTCTCCTGATACAGATGCTGTCCATTTGTTAAATATGGTGCTGAGGTGGTGGTAAACTAATGCATGCACATGTACTTTATTTAATAGGCAGACTGGGCTAACTTTAGTTCTTTATACACTCCAGTCCCCTGAACATTGTAACATTAGTAAAACTTGTAAGTGAGCTCTCTACCATACTAAGAATTATTTTTAAAATGAAAGCCAGGACTCTGAGTATGGACATTACTGTTGCTTACAATATGTAGCCATTGTACTGCACTGCAGCTGAAGTTTCATAACTGATCTCTAAAATGATTAATTAAACTACCATATGAACTACCATATGTACAGTTTATTATATGTCCTGATTATGCTACTGGAGAGATCAAGTGTGACATTCAAGTCCAAAAATGTTTTTTTAATTGTCATAACTATATCATGCTTACATAGGGTACATGCTGTTGTATTGTAATACCAAATATAATGATAGTTAATAGTTTGGAGGTTCTAGAAAATGGCAATAAAAATTTCCACAGGTCCAGTGTAACATGGGTAACATGGTATGCTTGACATCAAATTTGCCATTTTATCAAACATGCATTTTTATATTACCATGTCTACGGTATTTATCTAGGTAATATATTACTTAACTTTTAATTATTTTATCACAATCATTACTTATTGGTAATTATGCCACAATACATTGTCTGATACCATTATGCCCAAATTGGAACATTTATTTATTTACTTAGCTTTTGTTAACCAGGTAAGCATACTAGACAAAACAGATGCCTATTTTCAGGTGCAACCCAGGAGATTATAAGGAAATATGGAGGCAATCACAAACTGGGTAAGGAAGTACAGAGTTTCAGGTAAACGATACACAGACATTTCAATATGTAAATGGAAACAATTCAAAAATACATAAAATACATAACCCAAGAAACACTATGAACAGGTATGGTTAAGTGGGCAACCAACGCAGAGCTCTGGAAAGTGCCCAGCATGGAAAGCCAAAATCAAGTGTAATACTTGTGGGAAAGGCCACTAATTTCTTAAGTGCAATTGCATGCCGAGGAGAGCTGCAAGTGATCCCAAAGGAAGTTTTGGAAACAGGTGTGGAAGGGGGTAGTACGAACATGGGCAGGAAGGGAATTCTATAGTTTAGGTGCACATATAGCAAATTCTCTGTCACCCATTTGCGTGTGGGTATTAGGAACCTGAAGTACTACAAGTTTAGCTGCTGCATTCATTTCACTGATTTTCTAACACATTTGTAATACACAACTATGTTACCCTCATGGGATAAGTTAGAAATCACTGAATTTTATGAAAGTTAATTATACTTTATTTACAAGCACATTTTTCATAAGACGTCACATGGATATATTATAATATTCTCAAATGTTTTATGCTAAACAGTATAGTATAGTATAGTATATAGTATAGTATAGTATAGTATAGTATAGTACAATACGGTACGGTACAGCACAACACAGCACAGTACAGCATAGCATAGCATAGCACAGTATAATATAGTATAGTATAGCACAGCACAGTATGGATTGAATCCCACTTGGTCTGTTTGTTAGACATACCAGCTGGTCCCAAGCCCAGAATAAGAGAGAGGGAATCTTGCTTATACCTCTGTGTATAAGTGAGGAGAATGTGAATGTTTGGCATTAATGCATGCAATTGCTGTGTATGATATTCAAGGTTGCAGGCTGAGTGCCCTGCTATTTCACAGGAAGAGTATTAGTGAATACAACTATGCCCTGGGGTTGGTTGTTTCATTGTTAAAGTAAGTTTCATTAAGAAATAATAATGAAATAAAAAACTGACTCTGAGGGCCAGATATTCAAAAGTTTGCTTGTGTGCAAAGCCTAGTTTGTGCGTGCAAACCCAGATTTGTGCAGATGTCCCATGTTCAAAAGCCTTGTTTGTGTGGGCAAACAAGGTATGCATCTGGACGATATTCAGAGGGGGGTGCAATGCTAATGAAGGGTCAGGGACTTGAATATCGATAAATTGCATTAATCACAGTATTCATGCTGCATGTGGCTGTTTTGCATTGTCCCCTTCTGTGGTGCAGATACCGGTGACTGAAAACATGACTTACTCCTGTGCAAACCTTGCTGTTGGTGGAGGAAGTGAATTGCTCCAACCCCCAACAGAGTAGTCACACCTCCCAACTCAATCACCAGTATCATACAGAATAATCATTCCCTGGTGTCCAGTTGTCCCCCATCCTGATCCCTTATATGGTACATTATAGTCATTTCCTGGGGTACAGTGGTACCCAATACTGATCCCCTGTATCATACAGAAAAAACATTCTCTGATGTCTAGCGAACCCCCTCACTATCCACGATTGCCTGTAAAATAATGTAAAACCATTCTTTGGTGTCTAGCAGACCCCCTCCCTAACCATGATCCCCTGTGCAATGAAGTAAAGCTGTTCACCGATGTACAGTGGACCCCAAACACCACCACCCTGGCAGGTAGTGCCGCACCACAGCACCCCACCATTCCCAACCCCACGTCATTGACCAGTACAGCCCTCCATAGTCCTCTGCGGCCAGTCACTGACTGAGCAGTCATTAAGCACATACTGTACAATCAGCTGTTACAGTATGAGCTCATTGCCAGCTCAGTTGATGGCTCACCATAGTGGAGTGCAGAAGGCTGTGCCAGTTCCCAGCTCAGGATTGGGATGGGGAGGAGCAGGGTGATGGTGCACAACCTGCTGGGATGGGTTTTGCTCGGGGGGCTTCCCTCTATCAAGCCATTCCTGTGGTTTAATGTAGTTGTGTCAAAAAATGGAGTTTTAAACTTTTAAATTCTTTGATCATGGCTAACTAATGATCTTTGATTGTGAGGCTGCAATTCTTTGACCTTGAGATTCTTCGATCATGATCTTCGTTCACGAGGGAGGGATGAAATGGCCAGATTTTAGGATTGGAAAAAACAAATATCTCAGCCCAGGGGTGACTTGTGAAGTAAAACTAGCATGGGTTTTGCTGTGGGGGCTTCACTCTATTGAGTCATGCCTGCAGTTTAATGTAATTGTGTAAATAAATGGAGTTTTAATGTTTTTAAATTTTTTGATCGCAAGCCTGCAAATTCTTTGGTTGCAAGATTTCTTTGATCGTGAGCTTTGTTTGTGAGGGCGGGATGAGATGGTCGGATTTTTGCTGCAGCAGATGTCTCTGGGAGGGACCAAATAGCCCAAATTTCATGACCAGATGTCCCCTTATGATCAAAGATGATCTTTGATAACGAGGTCATGGCCAATTCTCGCTATCAAAGAATTTTTAAAGGTGCAAAAACTGTAAAATTAAATATCTAGGAAACGGTTAGGTCTTTTAACTTTAAATTTGGAGGGTGTTGAGGGGATGTCCTGTAGATGTGAATAATTGCACTTAGGTGTCAGAAAATTAATTTGCTGTGGAGATATTGCATGACACAATTTACATTTTGCGGATAGCGTTCTGCCTTGTGGTAGTGGTTTGACATTTATAGGGTAACTAGCCTTACTGCCACAGAGGTAATATTCAGTGGTTAGGTGTGTAAAATGTAAACAGATGTGGAATTATGCCACTCTGATGTATGAAAATGTGATTTGTTTCAAGTTGGTGCAGCCCTGCACTCCCAACAATTTGCGCAACATTGTACTTTACTATGCTTTCTCAAAAAGTAAGTAAATTCTTTGCAAAAACTGTGTTAATGCAACAATTAGGGTTTTTTACAGTGACAAAAGTGAGGAAATTCACCATTAGGGTTACCACCCCTTGCACCCCATGACCACCCCGCCCCCACCAACAGGCATCAGGGTGTGCATTGGGGTCATCGGTCCTAACTCTCGCCCCATTCTCCTATACTGCACCACCTCAGCTTATTTACATATGGAATGGGGTGAGACTTAAGGCCGATAACTCCAATGCACACCCCGATGCCTGTTGGTCGTGGCAGGGTGATCGTGGGATGCAAGAGGTGGTAACCCTAATGACGAATTTCCTCGCTTTTGTCACTGTAAAAAAAACCTAACTGTTGCATTAATGCAGTTTTTTGCAAATAATATCTATCTATCTATTGATCTATCTAACTATATATATGTGTCTATATATATATATATATATATATAAGATATATGTATATATATCTATGAGGTAAGTGATATGGAGGAGTGTGATATATGAAATATATTCATGAGTGAGCAGTGACCTCTGGATACTCACGAGTGCTGAAGGCACGAGTGAGACTATCTAGAGGTCACTGTTCATAAGTGAAGGTATTTCACATATCACAGGATCTGCACATCATGGCCCAGATATTCAGAGCAGCTGTACATTGCTCAACTGAGTTGCGCTAGCGCAAGTGCGGTAGTGTGCCAAGGAGCCATATTCAGAGTGTGCAAGTCCACAGCACAAAATCCATTGCACCAATGTGCAACTATAATGAATGCATGTGCAAGAGTAGGGGGATGCCCATGAATATCCAGCGCGTGGCATATTCAACCATGAATCCATGGTGCAAGTGTGGAGCAAATCGAAGTTGCTCCAAGCAGACTTGTTCCTATAAATATAGGGCGCGAACACATAGACAGCACTTGCACCAGGGGTGTGAGTGAGAGGGAGTGAGCGAGAGAGAGAGACAGAGATAGAGACCAAAACCCACACCCAGAGGGAGAGGGACAAAAGTGGCGTTGGAGTGAGAGAGAGGGGCAGAGAGAGATAGAGAGAGAGAGAGAGACACACACACAAACATAGAAGCAGTGCACCGGGGTAACATACAGCCAGCAGCCAACCACCTAGGGGGACAGTGGACAGCAAGGACCATGGACAGTGTACCCTTCATGATGGAGGCCATAATGAGGGGTGTGAAGGGGCAGGAGGAACAGCAATGTGACTGAGGAAGGGCCCGTCGGTGGTATGCCTGACACAGGTGGTACCGTGACTGCATCACCTTTGAGAACTACAGTGACTCTGAGATCGTGGGCTGGTACTGCCTGAATAGGGCTATTCTGAGGCAGCTCTGCAAGCTGTGCAGTGAGGAGATGCAGGCACCCACCAGACATAGCCATGCCATGTCCATGGAGACAATGGTGATCACCGTCATGTGCCTGCTCACCACGGGTACCTTCAAGAGACCAACAGGGGACTCCATAGGCATCACCCAGTAGGTCATGTCTTGCCTACTCACACAGTTCCACAGTGCCCTGCTGCCACATGCTTTGAAATTCATCTGTTTCCCCAGCACACAGGCAGAGAGCGTACAGCATCTATGCAGGACTTTCACAGGGTGATACGTATGCCTGGCATGATTGGGGCCATTGACTGCACCCACATGGCCATCTGCATGCCACCTGGTCCTGAGGGCAAGGCATACATAAATCAGAAGGGGAGCTTGAATGTCAACTGGCTGGTGGAGTGCGATGCCACAGGGAGCATCACTAATGTCTGTGCCACACACCCTGGGAGTGCACATGACGCATTCATCTGGCACAGCTCTGCACTGTGCCACAGATTTGAATGTTGGGACATCCTCACAGGCCACCTAGTGGGTGAGTATGACATGGGCAAGGGGCGATGGGCAGAGCAGATCTTGGGATGGGGTGGGCAGGGTGTGCATGGTGGTGTGGGCACCAGGGACAGGCAAGGGGTGCAGAAGAGAATAGCAGAGGGATAACCATGTCAATATCCACACAGGTGACAGTGCGTATCCACTGAGGTCCTGGCTGCTCACCCCCTACCGGCGTCCGGCATCCCCAGCAGAGGAATGGTACAATGAGGCACATGCCAGCATATGCAACATCATTGAGCATGTCTTTGGCATTCTGAAAGCTCAGTTCCACTGCCTAGACAGGTCAGGCAGTGCCCTACAGTACAGCCCCCCAAAAGCCTGTGGCATATTCCTGGCCTGCTGCATACTGCACAACATGGCCATTGACCATGGGATAGCTGTCGAGGCTGATGAGGGTGACCATAGTGGGGATGATGGAGGCAATGGGCTTACAGGACCACTATGGAGCACACAGGTAGGCGGTGCGGTACACATGCATGGGCCACACAATTAGGTACAGCACACATGTAGAGGTGTGCATGGCAATGGGCATGCACACACAGAGGCGGGAGGCAGGGGTAGGGGAGACAGTGGCACACAACCACACACAGCACCACACACACACACACACACACACACACACACACACACGCACACACCCACATACACCCACACACACACATACCCACACACCCAGGCATTGGTATATGGTGTTGATCAGATACATTGCACCGGTGCACAGGTGCAACCAGTGCTAGCCTGCCTTCATCACCCCCACACCATATGGTCCAGCGGCCGGGCAGCCATACACACAGGCAGCCTGTGCCATGACACACAAGTGTGACACCAGTGGAAGGCACACACACATCACCCATGTGTGCACAGGGCAGCAGTGGCAGACAGCAGTCAGAGCAGCCCACACATCAGGACCACTGCACAGAACCATGGCCACCATGGTCATAGGGGCACCACACAGTGACTGATCGGTAGCCACAGGTTGCACATCAGCCATGGGAGTGTTTTCAACAGCCCCTCATGGGTGAACCACAGGACCACGACTGTGTCTGTGTAGGGGTGTGCAGGCGCCCAAACAGGCCAGCCCCAGGCATGCCTGGGATGCTTATATCAGATCCCAGCATTGACTGTGATGGGGTCACCCAATGCTGGGTTTGTGGGGTGGACAGTGCACTGCAGGATGTCACCTGTGCACAGCCATGCCCTGTGGCAGTCAGCAACACAAAGCCATCCATGATCGCAGTGGCAATGTGATCCAAGGATGCAGTCGTGGCCTCCTGCATGTGCTGCATTCTCTCCAGGATCTGTGCAATGCCTCTCTCCTGCTGCTCAGCTAACTAGTGCACCTCTGCACACAGTGCACACAGCCAGTGGCAAGCAGCACCCATTGCTGACCGGATGCCCGCAGCAGTCAGGTGTGCTTAGCCAGCTGGTTGGCATCCTGGGGCTCCTGGGTGTGATGCCGATCCTCTTCTGGTGACCAACCATGCTGCACAGACCTCATCTCTGGTGGACACTGTACAGTGGGGTCTGCAGAGGGAATGGGCACAGCAGGCGTGCCAGCAATGGATCCTGTGTCCAGCTGCCCGGGGGCATGAGCAGCCTGCTGCTGTCTCCCATCCAGCCACTGTACACCACCCAGCACCTGCACAGCCACACCACCACCACTGCAGGGCACAGCCAGGGCAGCACACACCGCTGCACCTGCAGTGGTGGCAGGCAGCTGTTACACTGCTGGCAGAGCGTTGGGCGTGCTGTCTGTGTCAGTGGCCAGCAGGGGCATCTCACCCACAACATTGCCCATGCTGTCCAGGATAAGTGTGATGTCATCATCGCAGTCCAGACCCTGCCCCGATCTGTGTCTCTGTGCAGAGGACAACAAAGCTGGCATCCTGCAGGAACACATCCAGGGCCTCATCTGACCCCAGGTCCAGGACATCCTGTGGTGGTGAGCTGCAGCCTATCGGGCCCATGGATGCCAGTGGAGGTGGACGGCTGGTCCTCCGGGGCTGTACCAACATCCATGGTTGCTGCCGCTGCCCCATCATCTGCACATAGGCGTGCTGGTGCTGCAAGAGACAGAAAGGCATGTCAGTTTTGAAATGGCCACATGTGCCCCCCCATACACTGCTGTTGCATGTGTCCTGCAGCATGGCATGCACGTGGGTGTGCACACATGCACATGACATGCATGCTCGCTGCATGCACACCAGCATGCCCATGTACGCACCCTCCATGCCACTGGCTGTGCATGGCAGACAGATTTACCATTCAGTGATGGGCTGCCACCCATCTGGAATCCTCCTCCAGGCACACCCTCCACTGTGATGCAGTGCATGGTGGCTGCCACCAACTCCTCCTGTGGTGTCAGTGTGGGTGCATCTGCAGGCCCTCCACTGGTGGCAGTATGGGATGCCCTGATGGCCACCACCTTCTCCTTTATCCATCGCTTGTCCATTTCCACTTTCTGGCACTACAGCGCCGACCGCTGGTGGCTTCCATGCTGATTGACATAGGCTGCAACCTCCTCCCACACACAAGCCCTGACCTGTGGTATGCCTGTGGCACCACTCAACAGGGGTTCTCTGTCCAGGTAGGCCTCAAACAGGTCATCAGTCTTGGCTTTTGTGACGTTGGGCCTGTGCTTCAGTGCAGGCCCACGCTCCTTGCCCTCCTCATGTGCTGACATGTTGCTGCCTGTGGACAAGGACAGCACAGTGTGACAGTGGCAGCATCTCCCCGGTCTGTCCCACCATGCAATGCTGTCAGCTCCCAGTGAGCTGCAGCAGCATGCACAAGTTACCTATCAAGGTTGCAATAATGGTCCATGGCCTGTGCTGTTCCATGGCACTTATATGGTGCAACGCATGCAAATGAGGTTTGGCACAACAGTAATGACATGCTAATCCACACACTGCACCATACAGTGGCTGATGAGCTCATTTGCATGTGGTGTCTGAATATCACAATACTGTGCCATGCACACTGGGATTGAGCTGGAGCAAGTTGCAAAGGCGCAATGCACATGCATGCACATTGAGCAGGCCCACAGTGCGCATGCGCCTCACTGCATCATGGCGTCAATCACACACTGTGGATGCACAGCACAATGCAGTGGCATTACGCATGGTGTGCATGGGCCAGCTATGTGCATGGGGTGCCAGCCCCTATCACGCACATACGCAATACTAATCGACCACTGACCCCTGGATTGGACCTCTGACCATGTGACCCTGTGTAGCCACACCCATTCCACACATCTCCAGCACTGCACGATGAGTGTGCACTGCACATGCTCCCACGCATCGTACAGCTGGCGCATGGTGTGGACACATGCGCCTCCCATCACCATTTTTGCCACCGAATGTGTTCAGCTCAACATGGCGCAGGCAAGATGGAGGAGGGCCCAGAACTGGCCACCTGTCAAGTTGGCCAACCTAGTGGCCTGCATGGAGCCCCATGACCCCCAGCTCTTGGGCAGCTTCCCCTGCAGTGGAACAGGGGCACTGTGTTACAGGACATGGCCATAAGCCTGGCGCACAGGACGGGGTGCCCAGGACTGGGGAACAGTGTCACCACCATTATGGGGACCTCATGTGGTGGGACCCAGAGCACCTGAAGAGGCTACAGGCATGCACCAGGTGAGGGGACATGTCACAGCCAGGTAAATCATCCCATGTTACATGTCTGTCCTGGTGCTGTACTCTGGTGTTGGCTTGGCTGCCTACCATGCCCTGCCGAGGAGTACACTGTCATTGTGCGCATCGCAGGGTGGCATTGCCAGCTTCACTTGTGCTGCAATGCAGCTGTGCAGCCATGCAGGACATGTCGGGCAGGGGCATACCCTGTTCACAGTGGGTGGGGGTGGAGGGCAGCTGCTGTGGTCAGTTCCTGATGTGCACCTGCCTTCTTTCCATTCCCAGGACCTGAGGACCATTGGAGGGCCCAGGCTGCTGCAGCAGCACAGCAGGCCACAGTGGGACATGCTGGAGCAGGACCAGCACCAGCACCATCATGGCCACAGAGGGCAGGTAGGCACTGTCATGGTCCTTCACACTGTGCATGCAGGGTGGTTGGGGGAGTGGATGCAGGCATGGCCGCCTGAGCCATGTGCCCTGGCAGCTGTGTGTGTCACACTGTGAGTGGCGCATGCCATTGTGGCGTGTCCATTGGACACATGTGCTGGCATTTGATGGGGTAGGCATGCGTCTGGCTGCCGCTGTTGTTACTGTGGTGCTGCCAGTGCACTGTGCCATGTGGCTGACATTGCGCAGTCATGTGGCCATTTTGCAGCAGGGACCACCTCTGAGCAATGTCGTGGTGTGCTGAGTTGCTGGCTGGCATTGGCCCACTCCCCTGTGGGTGGCCATTACAGGCCCTCCAGGGGTGTGTGTTTCTGAAGCCCATTGTGCACAGTGGGTGGGCATGGTTCCTTGGGACATTGCACTGATCACCTGTCCTGTCCCTTGTTATAGGTGTCCGGTGGCGAAGACCACCTTGCTCGATGCTGTCAAGACTGCTGCGCCAAACCCTTCTGGTGGCCTCCATGACACTGGAGGTGGTCATCCAGGTTGGAAAGATGCTGTTGGTGGAGTGAAGGCAATGGCAGCATGCCAGGGTGGCCAGACAGGGCTGCCATTAGTTCATCCCCTGTTTAACCCTGTTTCCCTTGCTGTACCTCTCCCTTCAGTCCCCCCTCCCACTGGACAGTCCCTGTTCCTTATCCCCTTCCCTTGCCTTACCTACCCTTTCCCAGCCCCCTGGTTATTGTAAAAAGTTCCTTTAAATATATATTTTCTGATTTACCTGCCTGTGTCCGTGTCTGCTTTGCAGGTGGCATGAGGAGCCATGCTGCAGTGGCCCAGTGTCTGTCTGTGGGCTGTGCATGTGTTGTGCTTCCATGGTTCACTGCTGTGTGCTGTGGTGTGTCCCACTGTGGTGGTGTCCATTCCCTGGGTCGGTGACTGTGCCTTGGGGTGCCCTTGGGCCACCTGTCAGGGTGTGTGGCAGTTGCGTGTGTGGTGGTGGCACACAGCCATGGTCCTTGGTCAGGTGCCATCCGCACACTGTGTTGGGGCCCCTGCTTGGCATTGTGCAGCCTGTCCCATGTGGTCTGCCATGCTATCTGCCACCCGGCGTGATCCGTGCCTACTGTATAGGCTTCCTGTGTGCCTGTGTGGCATGTGTGTGCTTGGCTGCATGGTCCTGGGTGTGGCCTGCTATGGTCTGGGTGGAGGGCACAGCCAGAGGCCTGCAGTGGGGCTCCCTTGGTGGCACTCCATTGGTCTTTGACACCTCCTGTTGCATGCTTGCTCTGCCACTGTTGTGTTCTGGGGTCAGGTGTCTGGGTGCCTGTGCATGCCCTGCTGGTGGTGGCCTCCTGTGGCCTGCCACTGTGCTTCCCTGGCTCTGTCCCTGGGTCTGTACTCTGTGCCGTGCCCTCCTCTGTTGCTCTGTTGCTCTGCTCCCACAGTTGCACTGGAGCATCTCTTTTTGCACCATGGTGCAACTCTGTGTGCGCAATGGCGTAACTCTGCCATATTCAGGTGGGTTGCACTGGTGCAGTTCAGCCTGTGCAACCTCTGAATATGGCTCCTGTTGCGCCATGTGCATTGGATTTGTGCTGCACCAGACTAGCACTGGGCTTTGGCACATTTCTGAATATCTTGGCCTATGTGTGCAATTTATACAATAGGCTTTTCTAAAGTGGTTCTGTGTTGCTTTCAAACTGTGTGCAAGATAGAATAGCTTCTTCCACATTTATTGGTTTTGTTTTCTGCTGTATGGAGAATTTATTTATTCTTCCAGTATAGTTCAACTGTATCAAAGTATGTTTGTTGCTTTGAGTCTGCATGGTTTGATGTATTTAGCAATCAGTGCTCTTTCTTTTTTTTCTTCTAGTAGGAACTTTATAGATCTTCTCAGCATGTGAGGGTCTGAGAGACTGAATGCAGTAACCCTGATGTTGGGGCATCAGGTACTTGAAAGACAGGTGAATTTTGTTTGTTGTTTTAATGAGCTAAAACAAGTTTCAGCACTGAGGGAGAGTTAATGGACTTGTCTGTGACTTCACCACAGTGAGAATAAATGCTGGTGAGGTAAGCACAGTATGTATAGACAGCATTTATGCAACAGGCGTCAGGATAAATACTGCTGCATGAAAGTGTTTATTTAAGACACTGTACAGATAAATCCCCACGATGTAATCACTATGAGAATAACGTGAAGTTATTCCCATAGTGGTTACGTCACACCCCATTTATCTGTACAGTGATTACATCATACCTTACAACAATCGAACTACTTCCAACCAGCACCAGAATCACATATCACCCTGGATTATACACCTGTGCAACACACCTATCTCAAATCAAGCACCATCCCAAGCACCAAACCCTTGTGTACACTCAAACGCCACCTCGCGCTCTCACAGAAACCACCCTTCTCTATACAAATGGCAAACGCAAACCACAGCAATATGCCTCAGGCCCTGAAACTCACGACTGGAAAAAATGGAAAAAACAAAAGGAAACACTACAAACTTCAAATAGAGATGGAACAAATAGTGACACAGCTGGAGAATTACCTTGAACCACTGGAAGATCCAGCCAGAACAGAAAATGAACAACTAGCAACCTCTGAACTATTTGTACCATCAGGACAACATGAAGAACCTCAATCCTCCACAAGCGGTATTGGAAAACCAGCAATTACCTATGCTGACCTACTAGACCAAGACAACATAGATGTATACATTGAAAAAGCCCAGAACATTAATACAGCCAAAAAAAAAAAAAACAAATAGACACTAAAATGTTCAATAACTACCTCACCAAAAACTTCTGTGAACAACGTCGCCTTCAGGACATTCCTCCAGCACAGTTAAACAGCTACTTCTGCCACTAATTTATAAACTACTTAAGAAAAGATGGCACAGACTACGAACCCCTCACCCTCAGGGCAATGTTTCAGAGTGTGGAACACTTCTTAAAAATAAAAGTCTACACCGAGTCTCTCTCCACATCCCTAGCATTTGAAAAGGCAAGGCAAGTACTCCTATCTAAGCAAAAAAATCTAAAAACCAAGGCAAGGGGTCCAAACCAAAAGCTGCAGACAAGTTCACAGACTCTGTGATACAAAAACTATATGATGGGCAGTTGCTAGGACCTTACCATTTTGAATCTCTTCTAAATACCATGTGGCTCATAGCCAGCATGTACGTCTGCCTTCAGGGAAACACAGAGATAAGAAACCTCAAATGGGGACTGGACATTGTCCTCAAAACTGATAAAAATGGCCAAAGATATATTCAGCTCCACCAGGAGAGACAAACTAAGACCCGCACTGGAGCCAATCCTAAATACTGCCACAAAATAAAACCTAAAGCCTACCAGCTCACCAATAACCCTCATAAATGCCCAGTGTAGAACTACATTGTCTATCAACAAAAACTCCTCCTCAATGCCTCTCCAAAGACTCCCCATTCTTCCTCGCAACTAACTTCCATGTTAAAGAAGGGCCACCTAATGCCTGGTACAAGAACCAACCAGTAGGAATCCACAAACTGGCATCTAGCATCAAA
The DNA here is from genome assembly GCA_016271365.2 of Neoceratodus forsteri. NCBI lineage: Eukaryota > Metazoa > Chordata > Ceratodontiformes > Ceratodontidae > Neoceratodus > Neoceratodus forsteri. The sequence goes on from CM057459.1 coordinate 805,569,630, forward strand.
ACTAAGATTACAAAATCAACTATCAGCACTGACTAAAGGCTAACAAACCATTCGGTACGAACACACCTTATTCAAAAACTCACAGACAGTGGCATACCTCCAACAGACATTGTACAGATTTCTGGCCACAAGCAACTACAAAGCTTGAATGACTACTCCAAAATAAATGAAGAAAAACAGAAAAATATTTCTAACATACTCAGCAGTGCACCCAACAACCAACAAGATACTTCTTCAGCTTCACAGTTACATCCTATACCTGCTTCAGCCCCACAACCACCTCTAACAACAATACCAGAAAACTACTCAGACATCCTGGGAACTTGCTTCTACAGACCATCAATAAAAGCAAAGACCATTAAATTTATCATTATACAAGGTAAGATACCACAACACCACACTGCACCACCACCACCCCAACTTGATCTAACAATAAAAAGGTCTCTCTCTTTCCTACAGGTAATAAATATGACTCCTACACTAAGAAGAGGCCACGAGTACTGCACACTGACAGTGACTCAGACTAACAGATAAAGGCAATGCTACAGTCCACCTAAAGAGAAAAAAGAAGCCGACCAAATGCATCAACACATAAGTTACGAAGCCAGAAAATGTTGAAAATTGTTTCCAATGTGAACTACTGCAAAACATCAAGACACCTCTCAAAGTCCAGCACATTAAACATTGTTCCTAGAACTCATCCACAGTGAAGATTGATTCTACCAGTTACTAAAAGAACTCATCAATGAACTTTGCTTCTACCACTTTGGCTCACTAAATATTCACTGTTCCTGTACAAACATCGACGTTACAGCTCTTCCACAGTACAAATTTATTCCATCACTGTTACTGCACTGTTCCTAAAACAACTGTTAAACAAATATGCATTCTACAGCTGTTATTCAATAAAGATTTACTGTTCCATAATGTATGCACTGCAATAAATAATAAAATAAATGTTTCAACCACTACTTCTCTATCACCCTCCCCCCTCCAATCTCTACCATCCTCCTCCCTTCCACTATATTATCTAACTACAGTTGCCTATCAATAAAAGCAACCTTTCTCCCACCACACATACCACATCCCATTACCCTATATCTCTAAAAAAAAAATACAGTGCACAACCTTTACAAACACTACTTTAAAATTCATATGTTCTGCACTTGTAATCAAACTGTTCTCCATTACCTTTTCCTGCAAAATGCCTTGTACTTCTACTATCTCACAACAGATATTTTGCTCCTGGCAGCACAAATAAAATATTTAAAAAGTGACTTACCTTTGTTCTCCATGTCTAACAACCTCCACCAAACATGTAAACAAAACCCAACCCCCAAAAAACGACTCAGTAACCCTTCCCTTGTAATCCACCAAGAAATGGACTCTCCATGTCCTACTCCACATGAACAAAGGCCAATAATCCAGCATCTGTAAAGAAATCCAAAATAAATCCAAAAGACACCACAATCGAAATGACAACACCACGAAAAAAAAATCCAAACTCCATGATGAACCACACAAAAAGTCCACAAAGCTCCTCGATCCTCAAAGCACTCCTCCTCAATAAGCGAGCACTCCAATCCACGTACTCCTCCAAGCAAGGCCCGCTGCTCCATGCCACTCCCTGCCACTCCAACATGAGGGATCCCACTCGAAGCAGCCAACTGAACTGCGTCACAACCCAATGCCATGCCCTCCATCCAATAAATACACTCGATCCTAAACAGCCACCCCAACCAATCACAATACACGCACCCTTGTCACTCAAACACACACTAAAACCACACCCTCCACCAATCAGAATACACAAACACCCATCATAACCATACCCCCACCAATCACAAAACACACTACCCTGCCACTCAAATTCCACACAACCCATGCCCACCTCTTCCATGGAACCAATCATAAACCACACACCACAACTTATCCACCAATCAGAAGACACATATATCTTCCATTCAACCCTCCCATTCATGAACAGACTCCCAACCAATCCCCAGTCACAAATAAATAGCAAACTACTGCGCAAAAATACAGCGGTTGAAAAAAGTCCACAAAATACATTATTCAGTACCACAGCAACACAAAAATGCATACAAATAATGCCTATTACATAAATTTAATATGCGTGGAGGTGCCTGGTGGGTAGCGAAGCCACTCGTGAGTTTACTCAAGGTCACAGGCTACTGTACAAATAACTTCATTACCCACCAGGCCCCCCCTCGCATATCCCTTGTTTATCATCACTGTGTTAGTCTGGGCTTGGGGCTTGCATTTATCTCACTGTGGTAGTAATAGATGCTTTTATAAGTGAAAAACATAGCTCACTCCTATTGTATAAATATACATATACATATAGATAGATAGATAGATAGATAGATAGATAGATAGATAGATAGATAGATAGATAGATAGATATGTAGAGAGAGAGGATACATAATGGGCAGGAGTGTGATATAAAAATATTTTCACTCCTACAGAGTGAGCTTTGGATACTCACAAGTGCCAAAGGCATGAGCTAGAGTATCCAGAGCTTACTCTGCAGGAGTGAGAATATTTTCCATAGCACACGATCTGTATATCATGTGTGCCTTATATACAATGGGGATGGGAGCTTCATAAGTAGTGTTATGTTTTCCTGTGTTCTTTTCCTGTTTATGTGTGCTTTCTGCTCTTTCTGAGTGTGGTCTGAGTGTGTAAGTGTTTTTCTGAATGGGCTGGGAATCTCAGAAACACTATGGGATACAGGTGAGTGTCCTTTGCAAAGCTAACTGAGTAAGCTGCTGGTAGCAGTGAGAAACAGAACCTTTTTTGTGAAGCAGTTCCGTTTAGAATGCAGGCTGTAGTGAAGCTGAGATCAGCAAAATAATGGTCTGGGAGTCTCAGAACCACTATAGGACACAGGTAAGTGTCTTTTGCAATGCTAACTGAGTTAGTTGCAGGTAACAGTGAGAAACATAAACTGTTTTGTGAAGCAGTTCCATTTAGAATGCAGGCTGTAGTGAGTGAGTGGTGACATCAGCAGAGTATGTATAACTGTCAGATATTTTAACTGTGCTGATGTCCTCTTCAGATAACACACTCCAGTGGAAATAACTGAGGTTATCTCACTGATATTGCTCCCACCCCCACTGTATAAATATATATATATATACACCCCACAGATTTGGGGTTTACTTTAATGTCTTCCTGGGGCTCCCTCAATGCCCACTGCCAGGCTGATGTCCTGTCTTTGTTTGATCCTGCTCCTTTATGTGTGAGACTGCCATGCTGAGACTCCACACCCATCCCTTTAAGCACTTAGTTAATATGTGTATAGTGAATGGTCTGAGTTAGGGCAGAGTGATTTAAGGCTTGCGACCGTCCAGACACCACTCTGATTTACTCCACTCTGCAGTTGATACTAGTGAAGAGAGAGCCTGTATGGAAACTGAACTTATTTACTGCTTACATGTTGTTATATTTGAATTAAAGAAGTTTGTCTAACCTGCTTGTCTTGCAGCTTGCCTTTTGGAATGGGAGCCACCATGTTAGGTCCGGGACTTCTAGCCATTATATCAATAGGACTTCAGAGGACCTAAAATGGATCCTGGCTCAAGTGTCTTGTTTGAAGGTAAACTATAGTTTTTATAGTTTATAGGTTGGCACCAAAACTGGCCTGAAGGGGGAGTACTAACAGTGACTTGACAGCTTCCCCAGTAAACCTGAATCCTGGATTATGAGGGAAATCACCAGTGCTGCATGAGACATTGGATCATTTAGAGTTGGAGACTGAAGTGTGAACAGCTTGCACATTCGAGCAGCTGCTCCCTGAATGGAGCATAAAGGAATCGACAGGAAGAGGCCTAACTTTCCTCACTGCCATGTTTCTCCGGCCTTGAACTGCCTGATTGCAGAAGTCAGACTTATTCCAATTTATGCCTGGAACTGATGCAGAATGAAGTAAGAAAATTACCAGCACCGACTGCAGTTTGGACCAAAGAATTGCTCCTGGAAACGATCTGCCCAGTTAGTGTGCAAGACCAATCTTTGATCGAGAGGTTTGCTCAGTGAAGCTACTGTAATTGCAACCAGACTGTATCCAACTGTACAAAGTTAATGCTGTTTGAGTTAAATGTGCTGAAAGTTTTCCGTGGGTTGAGACCTGCCTGTTCACGGTCTGCTTTGTTATGCCAGCTGGAGGCTTCACCAGCAAGAAACAAATTAACTTTGCCAGTTTTCTCATCCTGTCTGTGCCTTTGCCAATCAGGCCCAGACCAATTGCCCTGCACCAGAGACTGTTTCAGTGAGAGATCGGCTTTGAAGATCCAGCCCCTATGCAACAACAACTAACAGGTTGCAGCCACCTGGAGGGAAAGGCTATGAAGAGGAGGTGCGTTGTGTCAGCCCTGCTTCCCCATGCCCATTGGTGAACACTGCGAGGTCTCCATATCATCTGCCTTTCTGCAGCAATCTGGTAGCATGAGTACAATCATGGTAGCTCCCTGCAATGGGTATTTTAATAATCTTTGGCACCATCTGATTTCTTTAAATTTCTGGGTTTCTAAAAGACTGAACCAACCGGCTTGGATTACAAATAATCATCGTGTTGTTGTGCATACTAACTGCCTTTCTTTCTATCAAGGACCCCAACATCAGCTGCAATGCCAACCACCCCCCTGGCAATGCCTCTTGCTAGCCAGTTCTATCCTAGGTAGCCAGTGTTGTAGAACTGCCTGTTTTAGGACTAAAAGTGCATGCAACAACCCTGATTCAAATCAGAGTCCAAATCATTCAACTAAATTCACACCCCTTCTTTGTTCACGTCCCCTGAATAAATCTGATTGTCTTGTTCACATTTAACCTAGCTAGTGTGCATAATATTAGTTGGGTTACAGTACTGAAAGCATGCAGTTGTCTTGCTAACCTTATTTTACAGGTGGTTTCCAGGGAAACTGCTGAAGGTCTGACCCTGATGTTAAGTGTGAAGGGTGTGTGCATATTATTATTGCTATATACTGATTGTGTGTTAACTGCTGTTAAGGGTTCTGAGCCACTAGGAGAGTTAGTGGGTGGTTGTAGCTTCCCAGCGGGCTACAACAGGCTAGACAGATGTGCCCAATACTATTATTCTGGGTGGAGGCACCTTAATACTGAATCCAGGCCCCTTAACCTGTGTTCTGACTTACAGGCAGGGGTAGTAAACTTAAGGATAGCTCCGCCTAGGGGATATATATATTCATAGCAAAAAACTTCATTTAATGCATCAGTTAGGGTTAAAGTGATAAAAAGTGGGGAAATGAGACCTTAGGATTCGGCCCCTCACCCCCACCACCATGCCACCACCCATCCTGCACAGTCCAACAGATGCTGGGGTGTGCCATGGGGTCATGAGGCCCAGCTCTCACCCCATTCCATGTGTAAACAGGTTGACATGCTACAGTAAAGGAGAATGGGGTGAGAGTTAGGTCTTGTGAACCCATGGCACACCCCGGCATCTGTCGGTTTTTGCAGGATGAGTGGTGGGGTGATGGTGGGGTTAGGGGCTCAGCCCTAACATTTCATTTCCCCAGTTTTGTCATTTTAACCCTAACTGATGCATTAAACAAAGTTTTTTTGCAATGAATTTCCTTACTTTTTGAAAAAGTGTAATATAACTAGTAAATAACATGTGTTAGTGGGAGTGCAGGGCCCCCACCAATCTGCACATTTCTGCATAATGAAATGCATCTGTGGGAGTGTGGGCCTTCTGGACCCTGCACTCCTACTTCCATATTGCTACAGAGCCATACAGCAGCCCTATAGGGCAAGGAATCCTTGTAACACTAATTTGCCCATATCTCAGGAACCGTAGCAGCTAGGGGAAAAAAAATCAAGTGTCATTGTAATCATGATAGTGAGGCCTCCATGGAACATATATGGACTGAATCTATATCTTGCATCATTTATGAGACACAGGCACCAAAATCCACACAAAAGTCAGCCTTGGAACCCTTGTGACACTAATTTGTCAATATCTCCCTAACCGTAGAAAGTAGGAAAAAAAATCCACTGGTGATGTAATCTATGATTTCCAAACTTGTTTCAGCAGATTAGGTCACCTAAAGATGACCTAAGCTCTGGATAGCTAAAAATCTGTATCTCACTTAGTTTTCAAGGTACGGGCGCTGAATGGCATTATGGGCATAGCAATGTTATCCTATGGGAAATGTCTCAACTTTGGAATGTCATAAATATGTAACCAATGCAATTTTTTACACCAAACCAGCAAACATCACATCTGTGGGATACCCCCTTTGCACTCTGTAAATTTCAAGCCAAAAGTCCTTACTGTTTTCTAGTAGTGAACCGGCAACATTTTACAAATCCTTGTTCATGAGCTGTCAAAATCCTCATTTGTGAGCTGAATCCCCATTTGTGAGGTGACAAAATCCCTATTCATAAGCAGATCCTTGTCTTCCTCTCAAGAACGAAGATTTTGCTAGCTCGTGAACAGGGATCACCTCATGAATTGGGATTTTTGACAGCTCACAAAAGGGTTTTTTTTTTGTTCTCCCCCCCGGAGTCCTCTGCAGCCTCTCTGACATCCCCCCACACAGGCACCGGGTGTGAGACCCCCTTCCCTTAACCCCCATGGCTTACCCTTCATGGCAGGAGGTGGGGAGATTCTTGACCCACCATACCAGATCCAGTATTGGGGAAGGTGCCCTCCTGGGCTGTTGCAGTAGGGGACCATCATCATCTTTGCAGAGGACTCCCTTTTTCCATTTTCTCTGCTTCCCCCTTGAGGAATGTGCCTTGTAATGATGCTAGCGGTGGCAGCAAGCATGCTGCCGTGCGCACTCCTGCCAGGCATCTGCCGCAATCCCCCACCCACAGTCTCAAGTGTCGGTGTGCCACCTCGCAGCCTCCACTAGGGGGCAGGCAATCACTGAGTGCTGTTAACCCCCTCAGAGAAGGATAGCAGTCCTATGGATACTCAATCCTTCTCCTCCCTGCAGAGCCCCAGTGGCCCATGCTTGTTCCCAAACATGGGTTGCCAGCAAGGCCTGAGGTAAGGCATCCAGTACCTCAGCCCTGAGCACCACTGGGCCAACCCAAATGGGGATTTTGATAGCTCACAAACAAGGATCCCATTCATGAGCTGATCCCCATTTGTGAGATAGGGCCATCTGTCATTATTTCATGAACAGAATTTTGACAGCTCATGAATGGGGATCGACTCACGAACAGGGATTTGGACACCTCCTGAACGGGGATCAGAAGTGAGTCATGAATAGGGATTTTCAAATACAAAAATGGCCATTTTTGTAATTATCTGATGGAAACCACATGTATGGCTTTGTAGACGGCATCACCCTGAACAAAACCCATGCATTTGTTTTCTCAAAATGCATCTGTGGGGCAAGTAACTACATTTTGTTTGGGTCTAAAAATGAAAACAAGATGGCGGCTCACAAACAGGGATTTGTTTCTCATGAACGGGGATTTAATGACTCCCCATTTGTGAGTTATCAAAATCCCCATTCAAGAGACGAAATCCTTGTTCACAGCTATGTGTCTAACGAAAAGACTGAACTGAGCATGCTCAGAACCCAAATTTTCTAAATTAAATAACTTTGGATCAGAATAACATTTTTTCACCAAACAAATGCTGGTCTGTTTGTTAGGTAAGCTCTTTCTGCCCTGAAATTTGCAGGCTAAAATTCAAAACAATGTGGGTGCAGGGCAATGAGGAAAATTCAGGAAAAACTGGTGAAAAAGTGAAAAACACACATTTTTCCTATGTGCTGCGCAAACTCTGCACATCCAATTGAAACAAAACTTGGCAAGTCAAGATACCTACATCATGAGACAGTGCATACCAAATTTCATGAAAACCTGTTGAAGAGTTGCAAAGTTGTTAAGGTGCAAACTTTGGGGTTTAACATTAAAGGGACACATTCATGTACAGTGACATACATAGTTTGAAAGCCCATGAAAAGTTCTTTTAATTGAGGTATTGGGCATACCTGTAGCTGGAAGCCATCCAGAGAAAAGGATGACTGAGTTTGTGAAATACAAATACTACATTAGAGACATTCTTAGAACCTTGTGATGTCAGTGATGATCAAGCAGTGCTTAATCAATGCAGTTAGGCACTGCTTGATTGACATGGAGATCACAAGGTTCTACAAATGGCTCTAATGTAGTATTTATATTGCACAGACTCTGTCATCTATATCTTTCGACTACTTCAAGCTACAGGTATGTCCAATACCTCAATTAAAATAACTTTTCAAGGGCTTTCAAACTATGTATGCCACTGTACATGAATGTGTCCCTTTAAACTGCTTACTCAACCGTAACTATAGAGGTGTGACTGTGCATAATATATATATATATATATATATATATATATATAATTTTTGGAAAACATCACTGTTACAAATGATAGAAAACACGAAGCACAAAATAATTAATTTATGTTATACTTGGAAAAATACCATCAGTGGAATTTGAACCATTGACCACAAAATTTGATAACATGTAGCCATCAACATTAGAATAACAGATAGTTTAAAACACAAAGCAAAAATCAATTTGTACTATACTTGACAAAATCCCATCGGCTGGATTTGAACCACTGACCACAAAATCCAATAACATGTAGCCATCAGACCATGCCACAGCTAAAGTGTTATAACTGACCTCTAAAATGATAACTTAAACTACCATATGCACATTTTAAAACAAAAAAGATAGGAACAAAAATTAATTTGGGGAAACATCCCTGTTATGAAATATCGAATACACGAATCTATTATAAAATACATGAAGCAAAGAATTTATGCTATACTTGGAAAAATCTCATCAGCTGGATTTGAATCTCTGTACCAACTTCAACTGTAAATGTGTTCACTGTATTAATCACTCTGACCCTGTGTCCTCCCTCAGAGAGGGATTTTGATGTTCAGCAGAGCAAACCCAGTACCAAAGAGAAATGAAATTAAATGAACCATTGACGACAAAATTTAATAGCATGTAGCCATCAACATTAGAGAAACAAGTATCTTAAAAAATTAGGCAAAATTTAGTTTATGTTATCATTTGAAAAATCCCATGATCTGGAGTTGAACCACTGACTACAAAACCTAACAACAGATAGCCATCACACTACACCATAACTAACATCTTTTAATTTACCTTTAAAATTAATTAAACCACCATATGCAAAGTTTAAAACAAACAAAAAATTATATTAAGTATAAATAATTTTTGGGACACATCACCGTTACAAATTACATAAAACACAAAACAGAAAATATATTTGAAAAATCCTATCAGCTGGATTTTTGGAACTATTGACCACAAAAAGTAATAACATGTAACCATCAGTATTAGAACACATAGTACAAAACACAAGGCTAAATTAATTTATATCATACTTGAAAAATCCTATCAGCTGGTTTTGAACCACTGACCACAAAATCTAACAATATGTGGACACCATACTTCACCACAATTGAACTCTTGCAACTAGCCTCTAAAATGGCCAGCTAAATTCCTGCATGCACAGTTTAAAACAAACAAAAAAAGGTATCATCCAGAAATTATTTTGGAGAACATCATTTGTACAAATTTTATAAAACATAAAGCACAAAATGAATGTATGTTATATTTGGAAAAAAAATCCCATCAGCTGGATTTGAGCCATTGAGCACAAAATGTACTAACATGTAGCTAGCAACATTAGAGTAATAAACTGCATAAAACATCAAGCAAAATGTAATTGATGTTATACTGTACTTGGGAAAATACTTTTGACTGCTTTTGCCATTTCCACCTGATTTCAGGATGTTACCTGGTGGGCATTTCTAAACTCTAGTATGGTTCTGACAAAAGCATGCCTGTTATAGAAGCAGCAAAGCACACACACACCATCTCATGTCCATTCTAGATATTACAAAAAGAATATTAGATGATTTTTTCCACCAAATCTTTTAAAGGATTAATAGGAAATCTGTCTCACAATTGCTTAACACATTTGATGCTACTACTGTATATCAAAGCTGGGGTTGAGCTGTGTACCACCGGGAAGAAGATTGGCACATCTGCTGTAAGCATGTCTTAACTGCAGCAAAGGTCTGCCACTTTTTGCAGAGTTCAGCTTAATATTCTGGAAATATTTGAATGGCATGTCCCTGCACTGCCATGGCTCCCTGTCCCTTGTGAGACTTAGGGTGGCTTCCTTTACTGGCAAATGTAAGAACTTGGCCAAAATCAGATGTGGTCTTTTTCCTTGATGGGGCTGGAAAGAGGTGAGCACAGTCAATTTCCAACAGTGCCTTTATGGATGCCTTAAGTATTATGTGGATAATGTGGTGCAGGAACCTTAGAGTGTTTTGGTTTTTGACCTCCTCAGTGAAATTGATGAACTGGAGACTATTCATACACTTCTGGTTCTCAAGGTTCTACACCCTGGTCCAAAACAGCCAAATTATTCAGGCTTGGTCTTGGAGCTAGGTTTTGATATCAACAGTTTCAGAGTTCACTTTAGCTATTTGTTTTTCTGCTGTACCCACACAATCCCCAGTTGCAGTAATGTTCTGGGTATGATGGATGGAGACTGACTTTAGGTCTGAGATCTCTCTTAGGAACTGTAGGAACAGTTGCTCAATCCAGCCAAAGTTGGAGAGAGTAACCAAGTGTCCTGCCACTAACGTACTAGATGCCAGTAGAGTAGGCCTATTGGTCTATCAAATCTGCTCATGCTTCAGCACCCTGATTGGGTACCATAGCCCTCTATCTGTCTCCTTCCACTGTTACTCCATCCCCCAGACCTGCCCCCCCAGGCAAACCAGCTTCTACTTCACCCCTTGCCTACACCTGTCCCATCCTCTCTTGAATCCCTCCACCGTAGCTGCCTGTACCAGCTCCCCAGGCAGTGCATTCCATGGTTCCACCACTCTCTTTGTGAAGTACCTCCTCCTCATTTCTCCCCAATCCTACCACCCTCAATCTTCCAAATGTGTCCTCTGGTGATTCCACCCTCCTTCAGTCAAAAGATCCTATCTCCGCTTACCTTATTTACTCATCTGAGTTACTTGAAGACCTTAATCATGTCCCCCCAGCCCCTCCTCTCCTCCAGTGAGAACAGGTTGAGCTCCCCTAGTCGTTCCTCATATGTCATATCCCCCAGGCCCTGGATCATTCTGGTTGCTCTCCTCTGAACCCTCTCCAGGAGTTTGATGTCCCTCCTTAGGTGCGGCCTTCAGAACTGCACACAGTACTCAAGATGTGGTCTAACCAGGCAGTTGTACAGTGGCAAAATCACCTTCCTGTTCCTTGAAGTAATCCCACTAGTGATGCATCCCAGCATTCTATTTGCCCTGACCACAGCCCTACTGCACTGCTCTGAATTATTCATGTTAACATCCACCAAGGCTTCTAAGTCTCTTTCCCCTGCTGTGGCCTGCAACTCATCCCCCCCCCAGGGTGTACACATAATTAGGATTTTCCCATCCTAGGTGTTGCATCTTGCATTTGGAGGAGTTAAATTTCAATTTCCAAGTACAGGACCACCTATCCAGAGTATCCAGGTCCTCTTCCAGGTCCAATCTCCCCTCCTCCCACTCCACCACCGCCCCAGCTTAGAGTCATCCGCAAAGAGACTAATTTCACACCCAATACCTTCCCTGATATCGGAGATGTTGGCATTAAACAGGATTGGCCCCAGGACTGATCCCAGTGGGACCCCACTGATGACCTCCCTAGGAGACGACACCTCCCCTCCGACCACTACCTGCTGAGTATGACCTGAAAGCCAATTTCCAATCCACCTTACTGTCAATGGGCCTACCCCATCCCCCCCAGCTTCTCCCTTAGGTCATTGTGAGGGACCAAATCAAATGCCTTGCTGAAGTCCAGGAACAGTACATCCACTGGTCTCCCCATGTCGAGTGCTGATGTCACCCACTCATAGAACTCTACAAGGTTTGTTTGATAAGATCTACCTGGCACAAACCCGTGCTGCCAGTCATCCAGGTAACCCATCTCCTCCAAGAAACCTCCCAGCCTTTCCTTAAGTATGCTCTCCATTACCTTCCCCACCACCGATGTCAAACTGATGGGTCTATAGTTTCCTGGCTCTTCTCTCAATCCCCCTTTATGGATGGGCACAGCATGCACCTGCTTCCAATCCCTTGGCACCCTCCCTGTCTGGAGCGACAAGTTAAAGAGATCCACCAATGACGCAGACAAAACATCCACCAACTCCCTCAGTACTCTGGGATGAATAGCATCAGACCCAGGAGATTAATCCATCTCACTGTTGTTCAATAATGATTAGCTAGGCTTCAGCTTAAGCACAATACTGTGGATAAATCCAGTCAACTAAAAATAAAAATCATTTGTGTTTGAGAGGACTAATAAAATGCTGTTGATCTAGGTGGTTTATGAAACAAATTTGAATCTGTTTGAGTGGAAGAATGAGGAATAATTACTGAGGGGGAGCCTAGCTCCTATACTATGTGTTCTTCTTTGATGGTGGTCAGGCCATGCCCCCTCCCCCCGTCTAATGCTCTTTCATTTAAATTACAGACACCTGTCCCCTCTAAGGAAGGGGTCATGTGGTTTCTGAAACAATGTTAGCATTGCAGCTGGTTATAGTAACTTTGTTTGAATGAAATCTTCAATATTGAGTGATTGAGTCATTATTCTACTGCATATTCTGTACTTGATGGTCACAAATAACTTGAATTAGGACAGACTGTTCCCTCATGGATATTCTCTTCTTACTTTTACAGAACCTGAGGCCATGCTGGACCTTTTCATATCCAGTTGTATAACCTGCTTCAGTTCCCTTCCTGCACTAATAACATGAGATCTAACATGAAATGTCAGTGGGTTACACCTCAAGTGTCCACTAAGATAGGACAAAAGGCTTTTCCTTACATTGTTCCCCATCACTGGCATTCGCTCCCTTAAATATTAGGATAGATCCAGAAGCAAATGGTTTGATATATTTTAATGGACCAACATAGATGTAACAACAAGAACAAAGTGCTCTAGCTTTCGGACCAACTAGTCCTTCTTCAGAAGCTAATGGCAGTTGTTCAGAAAATACAATACTTATAACAGCTAGATTATGCAGAAAAAAACAAAAAAATCCCCATTGATTTAAAATACTCATTTAAAAAATACAGAAGATGATGTCAGAGAAGTTTAACAGTACCATACTGCTGTCAGCCAGGAGGGTCCCCCGGGTCAAAGGACAAGAATTTACCAGTAAAGTTGTCTAAAAACATCAGTGCACACTGTATGATGTGTAAAACCTAGCTGGACCTGTCACCCAGCTGTACTTCAGGTTCTGTTGGAGAGACACGCCAACAGCTCCGCACTAGGATGAACTCGCACAGACATACTATTACAGCAAAGAACACTGAAAAACCAGTGGGGCACCACTTCTCCCAGCCTGACCTGTCAATCTCAGATATGTCAGTAATGGTCTTAAAAGGAAATCTCAAAAACACACAACAGAGATGAACGTTTGAGATTAAACTTATTTTACATCTCAATATGGTAGCAGATGGGATGAATGTCGATCTTGGTTTTATGGGAAACTACAGAAACTGACATCCACAGACCTCTTCTTCTTCAGACTGGCATATTATAGGACTTCGGCATGTGTGGGATGTGGGTGCGTGTCTGTATGTATGTGTGTGGGTATGCGTTGTAAGGTATGTGATATAACAGGTGTGGGACTTGCTGTCACATTGAGGTAGGCCTCTATTTAGATATATGGAGTTATAGTGTGTTACTCTTCTGACTTTACACACTTAATGAATATTAATTCCTCCTTACTTTTTATCTTTGCCCGGGGGTGGAATTGATTCCATTGCACCATATTCAGATTACCTAGTCTGTTACTGTACATACAGGAGTGTTATCATATACTGTCACATATTTTTTTTTTTTACTCTGTACATATTGGGGTGTGTGATCTCATTTGCATGGGGGTCCTGGACAGATCTTTTTACATTAGGCTAATATTGTAGTAATTTGTGGATATGTAGGTATGTTAGACCTCTGGTCTTATACACATACTTTATATTTACTTCTAGTTACCTTATCCTGGGGAGGGTGGCAGATTTATTTCATGGTAGTTCTATCCAGAATCCTTGGAAATGTTACTATGCAGATAGTAGTATGGTTAAATAGTGTCACATTTTTGCTCTGTAGGTATTAGGAGACATGAGCTCTTTTACTTAGGATTTCATGACAAGTTGAATTCCTTTGGAGAACAATTGCAGTGACTGATGTGAATAAAGGTTCACTAGGAGTGTGTGTGTGTGTGTGTGTGTGTGTGTGTGTGGGGGGAGAGAGAACATCTCCTTAAAGCTAGGTATCCCCCCCACATTATGGTGATGTGGGGTGGGGTGGGGTAGGGTGTATTGTTTGTATGAGAGAAGAGAAATTACATTTTTATCTCTTTTTCAGATTCCTTAGACACTTGTGGTACATCAAGTTGTTACATTCTCAGTGTATATTGTCATCAGTACTTATCAGGCTACATGGTCTTAATTCCTTGAGGTTCCTTGACTAGAGTTTTTTGTTTGACACTAATATTGTCAATTTATATTTAAATTATCATTTATACAGTCCTGTCACTACACTAGAGGTTTTTGAAATATCTTGGGCCTTATATCTAGCTTGAGAGTACAGCTAGCTGACAGGTCCAGCTAGGTTTTACACATCATACAGTGTGCACTGATGTTTCTAAGACAATTTTACTGGTAAATTCTTGTCTGTAATGCAGGCATTGAAACTTCTTGGAGCCCTAAGACAATCTTGGTTTGTCTTTAATCTGGGTGGGGTTGCATTTCAATAATCGCATCCTTATACAAACTGTGACACTCATAGCTTGATTTAAGAGTCATCTGCTTCAACAGTGTTATCTTATGTCAATTAAATTTATATGCAGTAGGATTCTTTGTATGTGTGTTCCACCAAGCACCTTTGACCCAGAGGACCATCCTGGCTGAAGGCAGTATGGTACTGTTAAACTTCTCTGACATCATCTTCGGTATTTTTTAAATGAGTATTTTAAACCAATGGGGATTTTTTCTGTTTTTTTCTGCATGATCTAGCTGTTATAAGTACTGTATTTTCTAAACAATTACCATTAGCTTCTATAGAAGGACTGGTTGGTCCGAAAGCTAGAGCACTTTGTTCTTGTTGTTACATCTATGTTGGTCCATTAAAAGGTATCAAATCATTTGCTTCTGGATCTATTCTTGCAAGGACCAATACGGCAACTACTAAATCTAGATTTAAATATTAGGAGTACCGTTGGATATCTGATTTCAGCACTGCATTTACAAATCATCTGATAAAATCTAATACCTGCATTTGTTTTAGAATTATGTGACTGTATTGCACACTCTCTATATACATTATATACCTGTATTGTATAAGTACCATACTTTTGGATTGTTTATGTTCAAGTTTAGCCTAAAAATAGGCATCTGCTATCCTTGTGCACTTACCTAGCTACTAGAAACAACAAACTCACTAACAAATTATCTCAGTAACAACCTAGTTAGCTAACTAATGAATGAATACAAAACAATACTGCGAAATTCCTCTTAATCTCCTTAGTGTGAGCACCTGCTGTGCTAGCAGTACATTTAGAGAACACAGGCGATGATATATTTATCATCCAAATTAAACAGTAGTTCATTTTGTTGCTCTGATGACTTCTGCACAACCATGCAGTAAATGTACCTATTGAATAATTAACCTCTGTGTTAATGTTGTAGCAATCAAAGTTAAACTTGACAGCATAAAGCCTAAGGGGAAAAGAAACAAAACACAAAAAACATTACCCCTGTAAAACAATGAAAGTGAATCACTGTAGAGTAAAAGAGTAACCTGGGTATCCACAACAACATAGCTCACTCACAAGGTTTTACCTCTTAGGTCTCTTGGAGTACAGAAGTAGAAACTACCATTAATCTCTAGCAGGAGTTACTTTGCAAATAACCAGTTTTATTAGTTTCAGTTGTACCATTCCCTATTAAGATCAATGTCTACAAATTAAAGCACTCTTGACTTCTTGATGCCCTGTATTGTTTGTTCTTCAGTAAAATAGTAAACCACCTCACTCTAAGTCATAACTATGATGCCTTCAATAATGCAACTTGAGCATTTGATAATATTGGTTAATAAGGAGTTATCACACAACATGCTTAGTAGTGCAATGAAGAAATTCACTGTTCAAGCATGAAATGCATGCTCCTGGTAACAACAAGGCCTGAGACATTAGCCTAGTACTTTTGAACACTGGAGTGTGCATTCGATCCCTATGAATGCATTATCTCCCTGTTGTGCACAGCCTATAAGTGTATTAACCCCACTGCCTTTTCTTTTGTTAGAAATTAGAGTTAATGTTTCCTTTGAAACAGAAGACCATTTTGTATAGGTAACACTAGTTTAGGGAAACATTTGTTGGTACAGGATATTTCTCTGTGCTTAAAGTAGGCATTACAGCATTTACAGTTGTTTCCAGTGCTGTACCTCAAAATAGTAGATGCAAGCCGGCCCATTGGCACAGCAGTTGGATCTCTGCTTGTGGCGCTGGTGACCCGGGTTCAAGAATGGACCCAAGTCATTGGAGGGCTGGCCAGGGGGGAAGAAGGATCGATCATCTGGAGGACTACTCTCCTTCTTCAGGGGAAGGGTATGGAGTGTGTCCGGTACTTGATGGAACCCTGGCGGAGGCCAGGGGTATGCAGCGACTGGCACCTGAACATTCAGGGTGTGGGGTGGACACTGCACATCATTGCACATCCCAACCCCCCAAGAAAAAACTCACAATTAATGCTGGCTCCAGCATGATGGCTTGTCTCCCGCTGCCCACTGCCACTGATTCCCACCGGTGGGGGTCCCGCTCTCGTGGCCCCAACCTGGGGAGGGTAATCAGGAGCTTGCCCACTATGTCCTTTGGGAGTGGGAAGCTCCCTCAGTGGCTCTGCCCAGGGGTGTAAGCCTGGGCATGGGGCTGGTTGGCAGACAAGCTCTGGGGGGGAGGGAGGAGCAGGCCCACAAATAGGGAAAAAAAATAGTAGATGCAGCGTTGGCAGCATTTTGCAGCTCAGGTTTCCTGCTATAAATTACAGGATTGAGTTGTGGGGAGCAGTATAGATCCACGCTGCTGTAGCAGCTTTGTGAATTCCTGATTTTGGTGCATGCTGTATGCTTTTATCTATAATGGTCTTTACTATGATTGTTGTAGAAGCAGCTGTGTTGGGAACTAGTTCAGTGGTCTCAAGTCTGAGTCTGTGACAATAGATGAAGTATGGGTACTGCCCTCTGAGAAAGCTGTGGTAGAGTAAAGTGCTAGGGCTGGTGGGGACAGTTTTACTCCTGCCAGTTTGGACATTTAATCCATATACACTTTGGAAATTTTGATATTAAAACATTTATGCTAGACATTTGTATACTACTGAGATTTCAGAGACTTTGATTTCATGAATACATTATGTGATGCTGCTTGTCCACTGGATCTGTCTGATGCACCTTATCTGTATTTGCATTGAGCACTTAGCACTTTGTGACAAGTAAACAAATTAAGAAGCATTATCAGAGACTCTGTATATGTTTCACTGCCCATTTTCATAGAGCACTGGAGTGCATTTACATTCTGTTTGTCTGCGTGTGGTGAAGAGAGCTGTTCTCTATAGAAATTCACCCTCAGATCTTGTGTACTTCTGACCCAGGTCTTGTCCCTTGTGTGTGTGTGTTGCAATATGGGTTTGACTGTGGTTTAAATCTAGTCTTTTAAACCATGACCATGAAGTACATTTTTAAAGCACAGTTTTACTGGTAGGATTGTGCAATAAAATGTTTTAATGTACAGTTACTGGAAATTTATTGGGGATTAAGCAATGGTTATGGAGAACCATTGGACCAGTGAAGTGACTTGATTTTATCAATTCTTTTGAACAGTAGAATTATATGAGAAATGATACAATGATACAGTGATCATAATGTGATCTATGGGGAAGTCATGAACTGTTGTCCAACAATATGATCATTATGACATGCTGCTGGTAATCAGAAAGTAACTTTGCTTGAATGGAGAAGAGGAATTTATATTCAGAGGAGGATTAAGAGTATGGAAACAAAAGCATGATGAAAATAATAAGTATAAGGAGGCATCATAATATGTATAACAAATTGAAACTAGAAACTGGGTAGCTATTGGGGAATGTAATAGTGGATTATTGAAGGAATACGTGAGGACTGCAATAACAATTATTATGACTGTTTAAGGCTTTTAGGAAATATCTAAAAAAAAATGTCAAGCGGATCGGTAGCAGCATGTATATTCAGCTTGAAATGGAGCTTTGCATGAAAGTGCCAAAGGAACTGATAATACTATTAGGTGAACAGTGATGATTGATATTACACACATGTCATAAATAAGAGAATATGTAAATAGCAGGATATTGGTTTCAGAATAAGTTGTATTCAGAGACAAAAAGTACAGAACAAAAAGAGAATGATATGCAATCTTTAATAACTTTGAAGAGTAAGCACACAGATAGCTAAGCAGCTAAAGTGAGTACAAATACTTGAGTCTGCAAGGCAAGCTAACATGTGTCAGCATGCATAGTGTGTTGCCTGCCAACCCAACATGCATCGTCCATCACATGATATCAGGCCCTCACAGACAGAAATGCAGCGAATTTAAAATCCACCTGCGAAGTGAACGTGAAGTGGCCACTTCACGTTGGTACTTCGCTACGTGGAGTACCCCCTAGGAAAGGCTCACTTCCTCTTGTTATTATTACTTTGCATTATCATTCCACTTTAAACACAAAGTAAGGTGGGGGTAACAACAATATTGGCAGCTCCTCAACCACACAGTCACCAGAATTAATGCGCATCCTCAAAGTGCTACTGTCTTGTGTCCAGAAAACTCCCCAGTGCTGACGAAGTGAAATGAGAGCATAACAAGAAATGCAAAGTCTCCCAGAATTAATGGTGCACTCAGTCATGTGCACAGTGGTCACATACAGAGTCACCAGAATTAATGTGCATCCCCAAAATGCTACTGTCTTCGGTCCAGAAAATTCCCCAGTGCTGATGAAATGCTACTGTCTTGTGTCCAGAAAATTCCCCAGTGCTGACAAAGTGAAATGAGAGCGTAACAAGAAATGCAGTCTTCCAGAATTAATGGTGCACTGCAAACACACAGACAGATTAAGATTGTGCTGCACACTCAAGAGATGCATACAAAAAGGTACAACAACACCTAACTAGTGCACACAAGTCACAAATCCAAATCTGGAAAGGAATACGTTTTGCCAGTTGGGGGATTAGTGCACGGCAGTAACAATCCACTACCAGTAAAGATACCACAAAGCAGTATAAAAAATTCATGCAGGTGTGTTGGATAGCAGGTTCACACTGCTGCAATTACTCTATGGCACAATAAAAGATGCCTGATTTAATGGCATGCATCGCACACACACTCACAAACACACTACAAGTAATACGTAGCAAATTGAAAACCTTTAGTAATACAACCAAATGTTTTAAACAGACAAATTATACTCTGCTGCACCCAAACAATCAGCAAAAAAATGTCAAGAATTACTGAAAATATTACTGTGTGCACATTAACACAATTATACAAGAAAAATATAACCAAAACAGAAATACTGCCTTTTTCTACCGGTTAATGTACCTACACCACAAATACACCCCTCCCCTAAAGCACATTTCACAGTACACAGACTGACTGTTCTAAATTAAGATTCAAAATCCACACACAACAATAATCACTTGATGATAGGAGCACAGAAGGGTTTCCTACAATCGATGTAGTAAATTTTGAGCAAAGAAAATGACTCAAAAAGGCATTTTAAACAGCTTTTAGAGATTTTGAATCACAGAGCTCTGAGAGCAAACTGTCTCCTGCTGCCACTACACACACACTACCTAGGCCAGAACTGAGGCTGTGCAGAACAATCTAGAGCCCACGTGACCTGAAATCCCATGAATGACTGCAGAATCTCATTTGGAGCTCAATTACAAGGCGAACCGAGGCGAATTACATTGATTTCAATGTACTTCACCTTAAAATTGGTGGAGAAGTGGTTTGGGGAAGGCGGAATAACGCAAAGTCATTGGTTTCAATGGACTTCGCCTTCCTCATTATGAAGCGAAGTACTCCGCTTCACACTGCGGCGTACTCCATGGGTTCTGCGTTACTCCACAGTACTGTAACTCACATGTTGTATAGGAAGAAACGTGAATGCCTATGGCTGTACTTCCCCGATGAGCTGCAGCACAAAACTCCCCAACTTAAAAACACGTATTAATGAATACAATGGTGGGGTGGTGATGCCTGGAGAGATACTAAAAAACAGGCTTACAATATATCCAAGTAACTAGTAAAAAAATTAATGTTGTGATTCGTGACGTGATCATGAATCATGATTTGTAACTGCATTTGTGACCATGATAATGAAGAATGTGATTTGGTGTCAATGGTGTGAGATAACCATTATGAAACTGTATTGGGAACATGAATGCCTATGGCTGTACTTCCCTGATGAGCTGTAGCTTAAAACTCCCAGACTCAAAAACACATATCAATGAGTACAACGGTGGGATGGTGAAGCCTGGAGAGATACTACAAAACAGGCTTACAATACATTCAAGTAACTAGAAAAAACATTCATGTTGTGATTCGTAACGTGATCGTGAATCGTGATTTGTGACTGCATTTGTGACCGTGATGATGAAGAACGTGATTTGTATCATGAGTGACTAGTGATGATGGTCCTGACTTAAAAACACATATTAATGAGTACAATATTCATTCAGAATTATGCACCACACCTGTCCAGTACTCTGAAGGGAAGCCAAAGAAATAACTGTGACTTAAGTTACAGATGGAGATTGGGCCCTAAAGAGATGCAAATGCACAGACAGATTAAGATTGTGCTGTGCACTGAAGAGATGCAGACACAAAGGCACAACACCTAACCAGTGCTGACCATCAGAAATTCAAATCTGGAAAAGAATACCTTTGCCGGTTGGGGCGGGCCACAGGGAGGGGGGGCAGTGTACTGCACTGCTGCAGTAACAGTCACTAGTACTAGTACCAGTAAAGATACCACAAAAAAGTACAAAAATCACACAGCTGCAGTGGATAGCAGCTTCACATTTCTGAAATTATTATGTGGCACAATAAAAGGTGTCTAATTTGATGACATGCATCACTCACATACTCACACACACACTAAGTAATGCATAGCAAATTGAAAATTTCAGTAATATAACCACATATTTAAAAAAAACTAAAATTATGCACTGCTGCACCACAACAATCAGCAAAAAAAGGGCAATAAATATTAAAAATATTACTGTGTGTACATTAACACAGTTATACAGTACAAGACAAATATCACCAAAACAGAAAGCAGTGTCCTTTTCTCCAAGTTAATCTACCTACACCAGAGGTATGCCCCTCCCCCAAAGCACACTTCCACTGTCTCTCAGTACACAGACTGAATGTTGTACATTAACATTCAAAATCCATACACAAACAATAAACGCTCAATGATATGAGCACAGGAGGGTTTCCTATAATCGATGAACTAAAGTTTCAGCAAAAAAAAAAATTACTCAGAAACAGCTTTTTGAAGGTTTGAATCACAGAGAGCTCTCAGAGCAAATTATCTCTTTCAGCTTCCTACACACACTAACCCAAACTGAGGCTGTGCAGAAAAATCTAGAGCCCATGTGACCTGAAATCCCACGAATCACTGCAAAATTTACCTTTGGAGCCTAGAAACAAGGCGAAGTGAGGTGAAGTTCATTGTTTTCAATGTACTTCGCCTTAAGAATTGGTGGAGTAGTGGTTTGGGAAGGCGGAGTAACGCAAAGTCATTGTTTTCAATGGACTTTGCATTACCCATTAGAATACGAAGTACTCTGCTTTGCGTTGCGGAGCACTCCGTGAATTCATCTTCACTCTGTGAATAACTTTGCAGAGCGAATTGGGGCCACTTCACCCATCACTACTCACAGACTCAAGAGGGTCTTCCACACAGAGACCAGTTTACTTTCTGTGTGAGGAAGAGAAGCTTATAAATGGAAAGTGCTCTATTTATAACATAAAGACAGAGTGTGTATTGGCGCAGGAGCTTTAAAGTCATTTATAAACATACAGAGAATAAACAGAGACTAGATTTTGAATCCTGACAAATTGTGTAGTAGCTTTGAAGTTAGTACCTGCAGAAAGGGACAGAGCAACAAACACAGACTAAACTGAAAACCCTGTATACTATGTAGATGGGTACAAGGAACTCAATGCTGGATTATGGGGCTGAAAGGCTGACTTCAGACATTTTTACTGGAGTGCACAGGGTCACATGGGGTGATGAGCATGCATCACAGGTGCAGAATTGTGCATAAATATGAGAATATGATAACATGTAGTTACATATTGTACATTTTATTCCCTAGAATAGTGGGAGATTATTACTAATGTGCAAGTAAAGTTTTGGAGAACGTATGATGAATTGTGAACATATGTGACATGATTGCACTTTAAATTTGAAGTGAACTGATTAATGAAGTACTGTATATAGCAATAAATGTTGCAGTTTTTAATTTTAGAAAGTGGTTGATACAAAACGTCATTCACTAAAGAAGCCATTTAATTATGGTGAAACATTGGGGCCAGAGGAATTAAGTTTATCATGTGAGCTGAATACAAGTACAGAATATTTTATGACAGACTGTGTTCTATTGAGAGCACCCCCAAACATAGAGACATAGAAAGTGATAGCAGAAGGGAACAACAAGGTCCATCTAGTCTGCCAAAGAACCTACCTGGTGCTATTACCCTTCCCCTTCTTCACCTTTCTGTTTGCAACCTTTATATCTATCTCATTTTTTCTTCAGCTGGTTCTATAGTCAGCAATGAACTGAATATGAGTACAGAGATGTTTTGAAAGATTGTTTTTTTAAAGATCACCCCCCTTCCATTTTGTCAGCTGGTTGTACAGTTAGTCTAGAGTATAAAAGTCCCACCTTGTGCAACATTTAGATTTAAGTTTTTAGTACACATTGAATCAAAAGCAATAACAGTGAACTGGTCTTAGACTGGGTACTTTTCTTGACTCTTCCTTCCTATTGAAATGTGGCTGCCAAAGAATATAAAAAGCCTTTACAGCAAGAACCTGTTGACAAAAGAATTCCCTCTGCTTCTCAACAATCACTTTCTTTTGTACAAAATTATCTGCCTCTTTATGTTTGCTGTAATGAATTGGAAGTTCAAGGATTCTGACATTTTTTAGAGAGTACATTACATGAATGTGGTCCAATTTTTGGCTTAGTACAACCCAGTATCTTAGTAAAATTTGTCTCAAAGGGTTCAAAGAAAAAAAATAGTTTTCCATATTTTTTCTCACAAACAGCCAACATAGCATGGTTTCATTCAGTTTTAATTAAAACTTGCCACATTTCATGTAATCATGTCAATTTCTATTTGAGTTCCATAAATAATTTAAAACATTCTGATCTCATCCCCCCAAAAAAACACTTCCTAAGGATATCCATGTTTTCTACAAACTTGGTAAAATAACTGCCAGTCTGTCATCTTTTTCATGTGTGTCAAGGAGTCCAATTCAGACCTTAGCCATCAATAAGATCTGTCTCAAGCATACCTTGAAACCTCTTGCACCAAAATGTCATCCAGTAATCATATTTTTCTAATGCTCTAAGTTTTTCTTAGACATTATTAACTTATAGAGCAAGAGAGTGTTCTCACCAATCAGAGGGTTCCATTATCCATTACATGAGACGCTCTTATTCTGTAAGCAGTCTTGCATGCAGCTGGCCTGGAAATGGGCATCTCAGAGTAAATTGTTAACATTTTTAATATATTATTGACCAACCTCCGCCAATTACCACTGCTGAGACCACACGTTAAAATGAATTTCGGCTGTCAGTGAATTGTAACAATATATGCAGCAATCTTTTTTTGTCGGTGGTTTGTGTGCCATTCACCTTCAGTTATAGCTGGGTTCATTTATTTCTAATGAACAATAAAGCATACTTGAAACTGCTCAGATCACCCTTACAGCTGTAAGAGTGGTCTCACATTTTTTGATACTAGAACTGCTCACTTTCAGTCTGTGCACTCATACTCTACAAATGCACATTGGACCACTCTCACAAGTGGTGATGTTAAAGTGCATTTAGAAGGCATGGTATGCAGACTTTGGATGAAAGTCTTCTGGATCATGTAGGGAGCAAACACACATGCTGTCATACTGTAGCTGAAAACCAGTTCTACAAAACACATTTTTAGGGGAATCTTTGGACAACTCAATTGGGTGATTAAATATAGGGGACACTGCACATTTACTACACCATGCTGCACTATAGTGTTTACAGTATGTGTTGCTGATAGCTGTCACAACTACAGAGCACATAGAAAAGTTTGAAAAACTAGTTTCACATTTCATGTTCATATTGAAACATATTTTCAAGCGTGAGAGTTTATATTGTTTTAGTACATTTTCTTCACTTGTTCAGAAAAAAATAATTTCAGTTGTCACTGAATTATAACAACATAATTTTTTGTCAGTGGTTTGCATGCTGTTTACATTCAGTCACAACTTGGATTAATTCCTTAAACAAAAAAAAGTAAAGTACTGTATGTATAAAAATGACATGTGATTCTCCTTGTTAAACTGCACAAATCTGAACAAATCAAAGAGAAAAATTAAGCCAGATTTTATAGCTTTCCTAAAACACCTTGGGCTCAGTGTTAGAAAGCTCCCTAGATTGGTACAATTTGCTTCAAACCCCCAGCTGTACCAAACTTGTGGTTCGTCGGGGGCCCTGCACTAGATTTGAGAATCTGAGGGGTCACAGAAATAAAGTACCCCATTTTGCCACAAGTCCATGGCTGTGCTGTGTAAATTACACATAGATGGGGAATGCCACAAGCCATGAGATGAGCTTGCAGCAGCAGTGGACAGCGAATGTGACCCACCAGCAAATCACACTGGTGGCAGTCAGGTCATTCCAGACATGATGTGGCTCCTGGTGGGGGGGGATGGGTCAAGCTGGAGGGAGGGGAGTTGCAACTTGCCCCAACGGGGCAACTAAAATGTCTGCATGGGTCTGTGTTGGGGGCCAATACAGCAATACCACCATGGGGGAGAGCAGGCTTGTACCAGCCATGGACTAATTTCTGCTCCAGTGGTGGTCTAGCAGCTGCTGGGAGCTGTACAGGTGTCTGCCCCAGCAGGTCACAGGATCACTCCCCACCTAATGAATGCTACTGCAGTGGCACATGGCAGGTTAGACCAGCTCCAGGCTGGTCTAATGACAGGTTCCATGTGGCCATTGGGGGTATGCAAAATCTCCAACTTAGGGGGATATGGCAACCCACTGTGGTTCAAGTCCCCGTATGCTATTGCACACCAGCATGGCCATCACATGGACAGCACAAGCCTGGTTGGCACAGGTGGTTCCTCCAGTGATGCAGGCATTAGAATATCAAGACTGGCAAAAGGTGTGGCTCAAGGAACACTTTACACCATTTCTCCTTGATGCAAGCCCTTTGTGCCTGTCCTGATTGTTTGAAAATCCAACCACTTGTTTCTATTTAGTGACATCAGTGGCTCAATTTCTGAAAACCCTGTTAGATCAGTGCATGGTGCATTGTACCACCACCTACAGCAAACTGGGGTGTACCAGGGACTCTGTGCCTAATTTTGCAAAATGCTTGATCCTGGCACCAAAGTCCATGGGCTTGCCATGAGCTGACAGCTGTGCTAAAGAAACAGTACATGGGGGAAAGCTGCAAGCCATGGGACAGCTGGCTATTTGACCTGGTGCCTGGCAGGTCATCCTGTGCATGCCCTGGCTGGCAGAAGGAACAATGGGGTTCAGGATGGGGAAGGGGGTGGCAACTGCCCCCAATGCAGCAAATGCATGGCCATCACCTGCAGTATAGGTCCATGTGGGAGGGGGCAGATGAACCAGTGCCACCATTGGAGGGTAGGGATGGGGGCTCATATGGCCACTCCAACGGTAGTCTGGCATGCATCTGGGGTTCTGAGGGTGCCTTCACAGGGAGGTACAGTGTCACCCCCTACCCAGCCATGGCTCAAGGAGTGGCACAAAACAGGTTAGACCAGCTTAGGGCTGGTCTTACAGCAAGATCCATGAGTCCATGTGAGGGCTTACAAAATCCCATTTTAGGAGATATTGCAATGCTGCCCCTGTGCAAGTCCCCTTCAGACATGGTGCACCGGTTCAGCCATTGCAAGGATGGTGCAAACCCGATTGGTGCAAGTGGTCCTCCCAGTGGTGCAAGGTGCCTTCCAAAATTGGGACTGGCACAAGGTGCAACTCAAGGAGCCCCTTGTATCATTTCACCTTGATGCAAGCCTCTTGCTCCATTCCCAATCATTTTAAAATCAGGCCCCAGTTGTATTTAAACTAATCTGTAGTGTAGCAAGATGGATAGCACCATGACATGTAAGCATACTCATTTTGGTAGAGCTGCTTAAAGCCTACTTTAAGGCTTCAAAATGCTTTGTCTCTCCTATTCTTGATGTCCATCTACTGTTGCAGTTTTCTATACTATTCTGCTAGTGGCCCAGTTATTTTATTTCTACCATGTGTTTTTACAACTCTGACATCTAGTCCTGCAGCACCCCCCCCCTGTCACCATCCTTCTTGTAGATCTACTGGTTGTTCAACATTTCCCCAGGACAACACATGGTGGTGCATGGCCCATCATGTCAGTAGTGCGCTGGCCAGTGGTTGGGGTGCCACATCAGACCAGGGCTTTGTTCTGAAAGTTTTCTCCCCAGAATTCTATCATGCAATGATACAAACTCGTGTGTGGTGGCACATGAGCATGCATGGCATCCAGTGGCAGGTCCATCCCTGCAGTGTGTGCTCACTTGCTCTACCACCTGGTTTCTGCCAGGTAACAGTAAAGCAGAAAGATGCTTTATCACCCCACTTTGAAAGAGGAGGGTCATCACATGATGCTTCATCCTCCAACCCCCAGCCAGTCCCCCGGGAACTGAGCACATACTCCAAACCAGGTCACCAGTGTTGTGAGTAGTAACTGTACTGCTGCGCTAATAGGCCGGCATCAGTGCAACCATTTTAGAACTGTTTATTGACACTACGGCAACCCCATTCCTACACTTTCTGCAAGCTACATTTTGGAATTCTTCCTGAAAGGAATTCTCAAATGCATTCTTCCTTACATAATTGTTCTGTTGATTTATGTTATGTTTGTTACCCAGCTTAGCACAGGTATGCAGATGCTGATAGTTCCAACTAACAACAATAGCCAGCTTAAAGGGTACCTAAGCAAGCAGTTTTTTAAAATTGCAAACTCCAAAATTTGGCTTCATAGGCCGGCCCGGTGGCGTTGAGGGCTGAGGCGCTGGGCGCCTTACCTCAAGACACGCCGGTGACCTGTGTTCGGGAACGAGCATGGGTTTCCGGGGGTTGGCGAGGAGGAGAAGAATCAAGCATTTGTTGGACTGCTCTCCTTCTCCGGAGTGGGGGGACACTAGCTGTTGGTGCTCCACTGGCCCCTAGCGGCTGCTGGGGTGCAGCGTGCCGACGCTACAGCTGAAGGGGAGGAGAAAGGCAAATGCTTGGTGAGAGCATGTGTGGTAGCGTGCGCGCTCTCACCACAGGCATCATTGCACGCCCTGCCTCTTCACAAGGGGAGAAAAGCAGAAAAAAGCTCCAGCTGGATGACATGGTCCCCACAGCACCACCTCCAAGAAGGCACCTCCCTGGCATGGATCCGTTTGGGGTGGGTTGAGTCGCTCCCCACCACCCTGCCATGAAGGGTAAGTCATGGGGTGCACAAGGGAGGGGGTCTAACCTTCGGGGGAGGGCTGCACTGGGGGACAACTGAAGGCAGAAGCTGGGAGCTTGGAAGAAATAATAGATAAAAAAATTGGCTTCATAGCAATGTAAATTAAAGGCAGCTGTTTACATTTATGCTAAAACTGCATTTATGTAAATAACATAAATGCAGTTTCATAGCTTTGGAAAAATGTAAACATCTACCTTTCACTTTCAAAAAACAGCCTTGGTTTCTCCCTAAGATGTCTGCCAAGTGTATTAAGTGATGAGTCATGATGACATCATCAGAGCCAGAGCCTGAGATCACATATATATCTATAGTGCTAACTAGTTCTTCTTTCCTTCTTTATTTTGAATTGTTGTAACAGAATGATAAACAGTATGTATTACCTCATGAATTATTTTGATCAGTACACATGTTAGGCTATGAATTTGTTCATTTTGTTTACTTTAACTTGTGGAAAATGTTTTGCAATCCAGCTGACTTTTTCTTTGGCAAACTGCATTACAGCACAACACTTCAAATACCTGATGATCTAGTGGTTATATGATGCACTGAATTTTGTTTCTTGTTAACCAGGAGAGACACACTAAACTGAAAGCTTGTTTACAGGTGTGACCTGGGAGCACAAGGAAGTTTAGTGACTTGCTCAGGGTCACACAGCAAAGTACTGGTCTTGTTCAGTTCCAAAGCTCATGCTCTCTTGTTAATCCACAAGTAAGGCTTTCTTTTTCCATGTGAACACCCTACACCTAGCCTGCCTTCTGTTGAACACCCCACCATCCATACCTTGTCCTTAGTACTGCCTGGGGCCACATATGAGCTTGCGGTCTCATAAAGAGAATTATCACACCTCAGATTGTAATCTAGTAACTCAGAGAGTTGTGCACACTTATACTGATATGCATCATCAGCTGGCACTGTTAAAAAAATGCCTCTCAAATCACTCTCCAGTCCCCATTCTCAGTGTCTGACTTCTGCTCCCACAGTAAACACTGAGTGGATCACCACCCTTCTGCACAGTGAAGGTAGTATGTACAGTTCCCTGTTGTGTTTCTTCCCCACCTCATTAACCAACAACTAGGTCTTCCTGAAGGGCCAAGCAATAAGCATCATGACCCACCAGAATAACTGCTGTTCATGCCTCATAAGGGCTGCACTTACAATGGATAACAATATTATTAGCAGCATAGGCATACTAATACCTTGAGCAAATCCACCTGACTTCCAATGTCAGTCTACTCCTTTACCTGTGCTCTGCAGAACCTCGCAGGACAGTTCCCAGGAATTCTTCTCCAGTACTTTTCTGTGCCCTACTCCACAATGCGAGTTGGCTGGCTACCACCTTTCCAAATCTTGAATGAGCTATACACAACTCCCTCAATACTGTCCTAACAAACATCAACATCCCCCAACCCCCACCAAGGGTAATCTCCCTACACTGAATTCAAGTAACAGTTTAGGTGCAGCCCTGCCACTCTGAGTATTTGTCATCACTGGCTACTCTCATCCACAGTCAGGTAGTGATCACGATGTTAGCAGCCCCACATTTCAGATCTCACAGTGATCTGCTCAACGTCCTCCTTCATGTCTTCAACTAATCTGAATATAGCTGTACCCTGCTGGAATGGCCTCTTCAGTCTCTCTCTGGCATTAATTCTTCTTACCTGCTCCCCACAGAAAAATCTGGTGAGTTCACTACCCTTCCACATCATGAATGTGGTTAGTACAGTCTCCTATGTTATAGTAACATATTAGTAATAACCATGATCTTCTGGTAAGCCAGGCTGATAGCAGCATGGCACAAGTGGAAAAATAGGCTTTCCTACCCATATAAGATCTAAGCCACCTATGATTAGACACTATTAAATGATGTGCTTATTGATGTGCTCACCCATCATTTAACAGTGCCTAATCAAAGGTAGCCTAGATCTTTTAAGGATATGAAAGCCCGTCATTCTGCAGTGTCAGTGGCTCAGTAGGTAGCACACTCACCTCTGAGGCTGGGAAATCAGAGGGCTGTGGGTTCAGTTCCCACATCTAGCACTTGGGGTAATATCCCAGTACTGACACTGTAGTGCAGCATGAGAGGGGTGCTGCACTTCTGAGGTGCTGTCTTTCGGATGAGATGTTAAACCGAGGTCCCATCTGCCTGGATTGGTGGTAGTTCAGGTGGATGTTAAAAATCCCATGGCACTTATCAAAAAGAGTAGGGGGAAATTCCCTTGTGTCCTGGCCAAATTTCCCTCATTCACTAAAAATACCACCAACAGCTTAATCTGGTTCAAGGTCAGTTGGCATTCATCTGTAGCCCCCTTCCCTGGGTTGTGCCTGAAAATAGGCAGGATTTGTCTAGTGCACTTACCTGGTCAACAAAAACTAAATAAATAAATTCCCCTTGTTCCCTGTTGGTATGAGCCTGACTTACTGGAAAGAATGTTTATATTTGATATGTCAAAATAAAACGGGGACTGTACAACTTGCATTCATGATGCAGTCGGGTGATGAACTCTTCAGTTTTCATTGTGAGGAGTAATAGTGAAGAATGAATACCAGAGGTGGCTGAGAAGGTTACTCTTGCAAGGTACTGCTATATTCAGGGAAGGGGGAAGACATAAGGAGAGGAGAGGAATATGAGCAGATTACTGTGAGAAATAAGATGTGGGGCTGCCAGCACCTTGATCACTACCTGACCCCATTGTCCTGGCTAACATTCCCCTTCCCATAAAAGCAGCTCATGCAATTGTCCAAGGCTGTATGTGGATATTAATGTATGAAATGGCTTCCACTACACGTGCAGTCACTTAACTACCAGTCTAATATTGCCTGTAAAGCACTTTGGAACACAATGCATATGAAAACCTCTATATAAATGCTGATTCTTCTTATTATTATTATTTCCATTGGAAAAAAAAGACAAGACAAGCTTATATTTGAGTTTTGAGAAAGTATGAACTCTAACATTGGACTGCACAATAACTTTGCTACAAAAAAGTGGTGGCTCTAGGGGGTGGGGAAGGGTGTGGCTGCACCCCCCCCCCCCACATAGTAACGTACTTGCATGCTACTACTGCTGCATTTCACTTTGTTGAAGAAGTTTGATTTATTGATTGTACAAAAGTTTGCATTCAAACTATGGGTTACACTTGTAGGTTCTGTCAAAAATGTACTAGAAATGAATAATAGCAGAAAATATGCAGATTTAATAAAAATGTTAAAAAGTGCATATTAAGCATGCATACCACCCCAGCACCACCATTGCAGCATCCCTGATCCACCATAACCACTAGACTACCAGGTTATTCAAGATTTGTACTGCACTGTGGTTTGCCACAGAGAAAGTCGATTAGACTAAAACACATTTTCAGCAAGTTAAGGTAAACAAAATGAATAGAACCATAGCCTAACATGTGCATTATACAAAATAATGCACTTGGTGCTGACCATTTGGGTGAAACAATTCTATACAAAGGGAAAGAAGAACTAGTTAGTACTATAGAGAGCCATATATCTCTCTGGCTTTGGCTCCAATGATGTCATCACATAACACATTTGGCGGGCCATTTTAGGAAGCAGGTAAGACAGTTTTTTTGAAATTGGAAGGCTGATTTTACAATTTTAAAATGCTCTGGAACCACATTTAGGTAAATTATGTAACTGTAGTTTTAGCATTAATGAATGCAACAGCCTTTCCTTTAGTCACCTACGGAGTCAGATGTTTGAATAGTTTGTTGTCAAAATGTTGTTTAGGTATCCTTTAATGGCATAGAGAAGTTACACATTCACATTAGATACAGAATATGTGCAATCTTCAACTATGTGCCTATAATTAGTATATTGTATATTGTGAAAGGTCGCTTCTTTATTATATGTGACAGAGCATCCAAACACATATTATGTATTACAAGTGACAGAGCATTCAGATACACAAGATCGCTGAATTGTGATCAGTTTCTGAGAGTACACTGACAGGATCCCTATAACTGCAGAGTATCGCATGAGTAGGCAATGGTTCCTACAGTATACCTAGTGTTGAAACTCTCTCCTGTGTATGTATCAATAGTGGGCACTGACAGCATGTAACACTAATGATCATCCCCTGCATTCCCTGGGCACTGCGCACTGACAACTGCCTCAGTGAAGATGCATACTTGTTGACAGTCACGCCATTATTAAAACATAAATGCCTTGAAAAGTATATGGATCGGGAAAACATTTCTCAGTGGAACTGGCATAGCTGTTTGGGTCTTGACTCATTTCCTCCTCTTATGTTTCCACAACTCTGAAGACCTATGCTTGTTAATGTGCTGCCGTTAAATCACATTATAAACTGAAAACAACAGTGCTAGCCATTGTTATATCACATCACACTTAAATGATCAGAACCATAAATCATTAAGGAAACAAAGTTTCCACAACTAATTGCAGACTAATTCATTTTAACAGACATTCTGCATTTCAAGGTAGGGTCTTAAACTATTTCAGTTGCTTGCAATGGTAAAAATGTGCATTTACTATGTCAAAATGAAATTAAACTTGAACTATTTATAACTTTTTTAAGAGTCTGAACCAAGGGGCAAATAGAATATATTCTAATGGGAAACAAGGATTAGCTCATTTTATAGACAGGCACTGCCCTGTTTGTATTCTGCCTAGGGGTTATTTCAAAATCATACATATGGCATTGATTTAATATTTACTCTGTACACTAGAAATTAATCAATTAATCAAATGTATTACTTTTATACAAGATAGGAACTGGTGAGCAGAGATTGTTTTCAGGAACCATCATGTTGGTTAGAGCTGCATATGTATTAGATTACTTAACAGGTTAATGGCATTGTTAAATTGACATACTTAGAAATATCAACAAGGTGATGACTTTATTTCATATAATTTCCCTATGGGAAAACAATATGCTATGATTTGTCTACTGAAATAGAATAAGCATCCAGAATACCAGAGTTTGATTCCCACAACCTCCACTTGCATAATACCTGACCATGTGCAAATCCCTTAGCCTTTCTGTGCTCCCCGATCACTCCTGTAATGGGGCCTTGAACTTAGTGTTCCTTACAAGGTTACCAAAGAATTAAAAAAAAAGCAGAAGTCACTAATGTTCCTTACCTGGTTATGAAAGAATTAAAAAAGTAGCAATCAGTCTTAGAGTCCAATTCATGTGTCCAGCTGGTGTGTGTGTCTTTTATGCATTGGCAACCCACTACATGCCATATGCTGACAGAAAGCAGCCCAGGCAGCAACCACAGCTGCTGAGTGTAAGATACTGTAGAAACATAGAAACACAGAATTTGTCATCAGAAAAGGACCACTTGGCCTACTCACTCTTCCCAGATGTTCCCTGACTTATCTGCCTCCACAGACTCTATATAGTCTCTGATGACCTTCCCACATCCCTACCTCTTTTCTGATATTTCCCTATGTATATCCAATGCAGGTTTGAAGCCCACCACTGTTTTGACCTCCATCATTTCCTCTGGCGTTCTGTTTCAGATGTCTAAACCCTTTCAGTGAGGAAATATTTCCTCATATCTCTCTGGAACCCTCCACCCCAGCTGCATTACATGCCTCTGGTCCTGGTACTGCTTCTCATTTTATATTAAGGTTTATACTGAGGTTGTAGAGCAGACATAAGCCAGCAGTCTATTAATACTGCTCCCCACAACTCTGTGGTAGATTGCCATTTTTTTCGCCACCCAACCTACGTTTATCTATGTGATTTCTTAATATCTGCTTTCTCTTAGTTTCTACGATATGTTGCGGCAGTCTATTTCATATTCCTGCCACCCTCTTTGTATAGACAAACTTTTTCCTAGTTGTTTTGAAGTAAGTGGATTTAATTTTCCTACTCTGGCTCATATACAGTACATTTTCCACTGTTTCAGCTCAATGTCCATTCCCTGCATTTGAAAGAGATTTCCTCCAGCACCCTGTTTACACTGGTGAGGGACTTCCAGGTCTCAGTCATGTCACCTCTCTCTCTTTCTATCCACTCTCTTCCATGGTGTACAGCTAAGATCCCTCATTCTCTCCTCATGGTGCTTCTCATTCCAGCTCTGCACCATTTTAGTTGTCCTCCTCTGGACTATATGCACCCTATGTCCTTTCTAGGGTGTGGTCTCCAAAACTTCTAACAGTACTTCAGGTGAGGTCTTATCAGTTTACAGTGGCAACTCAACCTCCTTCCTCCTGCTGGAGATAGCCATCCCTGTGTGCTCCAGCAACCCACTATTCCTATCCATTGCTTTTTCACACTGTCCTGCCACCTTGAGGTTCTCAGACATGAGAAATCCAAGATTACATTCCTGATAGTACCTGTCAATAGCTCTCCAGCATCCTATACTCAGCTCCTGGGTTCCTATACCCTAGATGCATGATTTTGTACTTTTTGGCATTTAAACCTTTTGTCATGCTTTTGTCTACTACTCGAATTTCCCTAGATCACTGTCCATTCTCTCCACCCCTTCCTGATTGTCCTCCCTGATGCAGACTTTGGTGTTATCTGCAAAAAGGCCTATCTTCCCTTCCAATTATTCTGCAATGTCCACTATAAAGAAATTGAAGACGTCTGGACCCAGTACTGAGCCCTATGGTACACAGCTGAACTCTCTTCCATCATTAGAGTGAGTGCCATTAACCACCACCCTCTGTCTCCTATCTGTTAACAAGTTTCTAACCCAATTCACCAATTTGGATCCCATCCCTACATGTTCACTTTCTGTATCAGCCTCCTGTTTGGCACAGTGTCAAAGGCCTTGCTAACATCCATACAGGTCATGTCTATCCCCCTCCCCTGGTCTATTTCCATTGTCACACTGTCAAAGAAATGTATCACATTTCTTTGGCATGACTATCTCCCTATGAATCTATGTGTTGCCTGTGGTCTTGCAGCCCATTGGATTCAAGATACTCTTACCAGTCGTTATTTCAGTAGGGTTTCCATTAACTTCTCCACTTCTGAAGTAAGACTTACCAACCTGTAGTTGCTAGCCTTCAACCAGCTGCTTCTCTTATGTAGGGGGACCATATCAGCCTTTCCCCAGTACTCTAGAACCACGGTTGTTTCCTGTGAGCTGTTGAACAAAGCTATCAGTGGTACAACTAGCACCTCTCTGAGTTCTTTTTGTTCTCTTAGTTGTATACCATCCTGTCCCATAGCCTTTTCCACCTTCAGAGCTGCCACTCCATTCCAGGCTCTTTCCTCTGAAAAAGGACTTACATAGAAACATAGAATGTGATGGCAGATAAGGGCTCCTGGGCCCACCTAGTCTGCCCAAATTTTTGTTTTATGGCCTTGTATCCACCTCATCTGTTTCTGTTACTTCCTGGTCATCTGCCTCACACCTTGCCACAGTTCCTCAGTCAGACCATCAGCTTCCACCATCAAACCACCCACCCAGCAAGGAAACTCCTCCCCTGCCAGGGAACCAGAAAGCTTAGTTTGAATCTGTGTCCACCTAGGGAAGGTTTGTCAAGGTAGGATATAAGTTAATACTGTATGGGGGCTTGTGAGTGGCATAATGTGCACAGCATACTGTGTTTTTGCCCTTTTATATTTCCACCCACTTTGCTAGTTTGTCTGACCTATACTTCACCTGACTTCCTGGGGAGGGACAATGCCATTCGGTCACCCATGATATCAAAACCCTCCACCAAGCCCACCAGAGGAAGTGTTTGCATATTGGGGTGGGTTGATTCCTCTCCCAGAAGTTTGGGCATTCTGATTCTACAACTTCTCCACCAGCTTAGTGGAGAGAGTCAGGTTCAGAATATAAACCCAGGTCACTAGTAGGGAAGAACAAGGTGCTCTCCTGGCAGCACTGGCCAGCTAGGTAGGGTATTCAAGGATATGTCAGCAAGTGCTATATCCCCATCACAGTTCTGTCAGTGGGAACTTTGTTGCCCTGGCCACCCCATAATCCAGCAATCTTTCCCCAACCCAGTATGGAAGTGGTTGGCAAATGGGTGATGAGTGGTGCCTACAGCAGGCAATGAGTGTCTTTATGGTGTGCATGACCACTACAGTGGCCTTCTAATACTGGAAAGCTATGCACTCCCAGTAGTACTAAACATCAGATTTAAACATGCTGATGATCCTGTTCTGTGTTGGTATTGTCACCTCTCACCTCCTCTATCTTATCAGATGCACATTGCCAGGGATAAGGCAGGAGGTGGCATGAGGCAGGTGTTGTGGATGGCATTGTTTTCTCTGCAGGCACGGAGTGGGACCTCTGAATTATTTGGCAGTGCAATGCACCCACATGAGGTTTCATAGGAAATTAAAGATCAGGACTGTAATTGGCAAACAACTATTAAAATGATGTGGTACTCCATGCACATGCGTTATTCTTATGAGTAAACATTTGCTACTTTGCTTCTACCAAACCAAACCTGAGCTGTCTATGCACTACTATATGAGCAGTTATTGAACATTGAGCATAGTAAAAATGACTACATTAACATATTTTTTTATTACACTATTTTTTCTCAGTTCATCACAATTCTGTTTTCTGATTTGGAATTGTAGAGCTATAATCAGGAATAAGGATTTTTAATTTTTTTTTGTTTTTCCAATTAGTTGCTCTTTTTCCTATGCACCGAACACATTATCCTGTGTTCCCCCAGTCCCCCAGGATTTATGGTCATGCAAAGGCAACATAGCCTGGGTCATTGGGTGTGAAGCCTGCAGGTGGCTGGAGTCATCTTGCCACTAATGTACTTTTTTTTTGTGTTCTCCTTCCAGATGAGCAGAATGCAGTGATGCCAATGGAGGTGCCATGTGCTTCACACCAGGTGTTTGCCTCACCTCTGCCCAGCTCTTGTGGTCTCTGCACAATGCATCCCAGCCACTGCTAGGGGCCAAGCATTAATCCACCCCCCACCCTGAAGGACAGCAGTCCAGCAGACACTTAATCCTTCTCCACCCAGCTAACCCTGTGAATCCCCAAGCTCATTCCTGAACTCTTGTGGTCGGCAACACAAGCAGTACAGCTACTGCTGCACAGGTGTGCCGATGGTGTTTGATTTAGTATCCAAAATATTGCTTTGTTGGTGTAGTGGTGTGGCTCCAGTGCATCATGCTGTCCCCTGAAAGACAGGAACGATGGTCATTCATGGCTTATCCATAATGTTAACCGTGGTTATCCATGGACAACAAGTTAAGGTAAATGGCCCAGGCATGGACCATGGATGACCATGGTCACTATAGTCTGACAGTTATTCAAATTGACCATGGGCATCCCTGGATATACATTGCTGCTAATTTCAGACCTTCCCTTCACTGTGAGATACATTTCTACACAGCTCAGGAAATGTTATTGTTTCTAAGATCCTTAGCATTCTTTAATTATTTGCATGTATTTTTGAAATAGAGTTAATTTATGTACCAGCTGCTGCTGTTGTTCTTCTTTCTTATAGTGTCTCTTTTCATTCATGCTAATTGGTATACTGAAGCAATAAACCACAACAGGGTGTGGGTGATGTTGGGTTTAACCACGCTGGCATGGTTTGATCATGAGGCAGCTTAATTTTTTGTTTAAAAAAATGAACAGAAAAATAATAATTTTTTATTTTTTTATAGGTTTAAATTTAATTTGTTCTTACACTACAAAAAATAGTCCAGTGTATCTGGGTTAAAAAAAAGTGTAGTTTAGTGGAGCCATGGTCGTATTACAAAGGTTGCATTAACAAAACATGGTACAATAACAAAAACATGATTTACTTTCATTGCGTGTTGTAATGTTATAATATAATCTCCACATTTCTTGTTATTCCAAGCGCGTTAAATTTGTTTTTCATATGCTTTGTCTCAGTGTGTGATCTCAGTAAGCCAAATCGCTAAAGCATATTTATCTGACAGGGCATAATTTATTTGTGTAAGTATCTAGAACATGGTAGGACGGTGAGAACAAAACACAAGTCAGCACAGAGTGCAGATAGAAATGGGTGCAGTGACTACGAGGCAAATGTCAGTGAAGCAGACACAATTATTAAACTCAGTAAACAGAGAAAACAACGGGTCAGCATTGTCGCGTACCTGCTGCTGGTTTTCAGGGAGGGTTTGAGTGGTTTGGCAGATACAGTGGTGTTGTGACAACGGTGCCGGTAATTTAGTCTCTTAGTCTCGATTTTTCAATCAGCAGTTGGGGTTGCTGCTCTGCACTGTTAGTTGTGGGCACACGCCACTCAAATTTTTTTTGTTTTACTTGGAGAAGTAGAGGTTCAATAAGTAGAACAATGTTTAGCAAGGAAAGTAACATGGTGGCTTGGAATTATTTAAAAACATTTTTTTTTGACTTACTGAGATGCGGTTGGCTAGCACCTTTTGTGTTGGTAATGCTGAATTTTACAACGCTGCAAACATGCCAGTCACCAATCAGATCTGTTGATTTTGAAGTACCGTTGCATAATTACTAATTATACCACCATAACATAAAATCATTTTAAAATAGGTGAATTCTTAAGTTTATTTTTTATGCTGAAGAAAATGTATTTATTTGTAGAAACCATATGTTTTCATATATTGCAAGCATGTTACTCTTGTGATTATATTGGCTTAACATGGCACATTCTGCACAATTCATGGTAAAACTTTGATGAACCTTGGTTAAACATGGCTGACCATGGTGTGTACTGAAAATCCAGAAAACATTTTGGGAGAGATCATAATGCACAAAGACAATGGCTGAAGAAGTCTACACCTTAGCAAATTTTTGAAAGACCATTAGCAAAATAGAATCAAACCATTTAATAATTAAACATAGAAACATAGAATTTGATTGCAGATAAGGACCGCTTGGCCCACCTAGTCTGCCCATTTCCCTACCTAATGGATAAGCTGCAGATCCTAGTTAACCAACAGCCTACTTCCTCCTACCTCCCACTAGAATTGCCTTATATCTGTTCCATGCATTCTTGAATTCCCCCTCTGTTTTTAACTCTATGACCTCCTCAGGAAGGCTGTTCTATGCATCTACAACCCTCTCTGTGAAGAAATACTTCCTCACATTACCTATGAGCCGTCCCCCCTCTATCTTCAAATTGTGCCCACTTGTTCTTGCACATCTCTTTTTCTGAAAGATTCAATTCAATTCAATTCAATTTTATTTATAAAGCGCCTTTCAAAATCAAGGCGCTGTACAAATTTTAAAATAATAAAATCACAACATTTAAAAGACAGCCACAACTAGCAGAGATACGCTAATCCAAAAAGATATGTTTTTAAAGCAACTTTAAAATGTTCAACGGTTGGACATTCTCTCAACCAATGAGGTAGAGAATTCCACAGGGTTGGTGCTGAAAAAGCAAAAGCACGAGATCCTGATGACTTCAATCGAACCCTAGGAATCTCCAGCAATCCCTCGTTGACGGAACGGAGAGGGCAGAGGGGACAATAGGGAATCAGAAGATCTTTCAGGTGGCCGGGTCCCTGGTCATGTAGGGCTTTAAAGGTTAGTAAACCAACCTTGAAGGTGATCCAGCACCAAACCGGCAGCCAGTGCAGTTCGCGGAGCACAGGCGTAATATGACTGGTTCTAGAAGTCCCAGTCAAAAGCCTGGCTACTGCGTTCTGCACCAGCTGGAGGTGGCAGATATCAACCCCTGGTAGCCCTAGGTAGAGGGAGTTGCAGTAGTCAAGACGGGTAGTGACAAAGGCGTGGACCAATGTTGGAAGGTCATCCGGGAATCAGATGTTTCACCGGGTGATATTCTCAGATGGTAGAAAGAGGATTTGACGACAGCTGACACCTGAGATTTCAGGGTTAAACCATCATCAAAATAATGCCCAGGTTTGCACCTGTTTAGAGTGAGGGAGTGCATGCACCAAGTAATAAACCTGATCGTTGCCCAACACCACACCCATCCCGGACGACCTGGATCCACAACCAGCACCTCAGTCTTATCCAGATTGAGTCTCAACAACAGCTTGAACTCATCCTCAGTATGATCTCATCGAGGCAACTATTAAGTACAGAGAGTGCATCACCTTGACTAGTGAGAAAGGACAGATACAGTTGAGTATCATCTGCATAGCAGTGAAAACCCAAACTGTATCGCCTGATGATTTCTCCTAATGGCAGCATGTACACTGCAAACAACATGGGAGCTAAAATGGTACCCTCTTGGACTTTGTTGATTCCCTTGAGGTATTTGAAAGTTTCTATAATGTCCCCTCTCCTCCTTTCCTTGAGGTTATACATCTTAAGCTCCTTTAGTCTTTCTTCATACGTCTTCTGGTGCAGACACTGCACCATTTTGGTTGCCCTCCTCTGGACAGCCTCTACCCTGTCTATGTCTTTGCAGAGATGGGGTCTCCAGAACTGTACACAGTACTCCAGATGTGGTCTTACCAACTGCCTGTAGAGAGGGCCAACAACTTCCTGTTTTCTACTGGTGATGCCTCTCCCTATGCATCCCAGTATCCCCACAGCTCTCCTTACTGCCTACTCACATTGCTGGCCCACCTTTAGGTCATCTGATATGACTACCCCTAGGTCCCTTTCCATTTTTGTTGTTGTCAGTATCTCACTTCCCCTTGTGTACTCTTCTCCTAGGTTTTTATTTCCCAGGTGCATTACTTTGCACTTCTTTGCATTGAATCTAAGCTGCCATACATTTGACCATTCCTCCAACTTTGCCAAGTCCCTTTTCATCCTTTCCACCCTGTAGTAGGGAGTATTCCTGGAACATCCTATCTGTTAGTTAAAAAGTCTGTTGCAACAGCATGTCCCTATCCTTTACTATCCCTTTTCTTCTTCTTTCTGTGTTTTTCCCCCATCTTACAGGCAGGCCACCTGTCAGATGGCTCTCTTGCTCTTTACTGCCTCTGTTTTTCTAGGCTATTCCAGGAATCCCCCATTGCAATCCTTCCCCGAAGTAATTTGCGTTCCTGCATGAATGTGCATATGTAGCAAATTAGAGCAAGCTTTAGCCGCACCGCTAAAATAATAAAGGGCTAAGAAACAGGGTAAAGCCAGGATTTAGCTTCTAGACTGTCTCTTTAGGTTTTTCCTGTGTTAGTGACACAGGTTAGGCAGGGTTTGTAAAATAATGAGAAGTCCCTTGTGGTAACTCATAAGCAAACAGGCTGTTGTTTAAACACAACTGAGGAAAGTGTTACTATCTGCCTGACTAGGAAAAACTTTTCTGTGTTTTGAACAGCACAGGTTAGGCAGGGCTTTTAGTAAAAAAAAGTTCAGCATTGCAGCTAGTGCATTCAGGCAATGAAATACTGAATAAATTACTACTGTTTGCAGTCCAATGGAGGAATAGTTTTCTTGTTACTATGACATGAATCCAGCAAAGAAAGCAATTCAGAACAATGTTTTATCAGGAAAGGTTTGCCTTGGGCTGCTGTTTAGGTTTTAAACATTGTTTAACCCTGCTGTATATCCGACTTGGAAACAAGCAATATTTCTGAATTTAAAATGCTTAGAGAGGAAATGTAGTGAAGGAGTAGGGAGCAGATGTTATAGCTCAGCAGATGGTCTGACTCCTCCTCGGACCCTAGCTCCTCCTAGTGGTCAAATGCTATAATTTTTTCTGTTACTGCATATTTCAGTTATCTCTCTTTATTTTTATTTGGTCGCTGTACAGTTCGATTCTTTATTTTCATCGAGTTCTG
This sequence comes from Neoceratodus forsteri, assembly GCA_016271365.2. Lineage (NCBI taxonomy): Eukaryota > Metazoa > Chordata > Ceratodontiformes > Ceratodontidae > Neoceratodus > Neoceratodus forsteri. The sequence continues at coordinate 805,611,191 of CM057459.1, forward strand.
TTTGCTGAATAAAAGCTATTTTGAGTTCATTTATGGGTGTCTGCCTCCATCTATCCCCCACGTCTACACTGGTGTCTGAGTGGGATAGTTGAAGCACCCTGTTCGGTGGATCAATTGGAGTATCGTCCCAGATACGATGGAGGAACAGCAGAAGCCAGTATTGACCCTTCAACCCAGTTTAAGCGGGGTCCAGACCCGCCACATGATGAAAATATCAGGAGAGCTACTGCCTGGATTGGGGGATGTGAGGAGGAAGACAGCGACCAAAAGAGAGGGTGAGGTACAGGAACCAGAAGGTGCCACGGCTGCAGAGACAGAAAAGGTAGCTGAAGAACAACCTCTGGAGAATATACAGGCCCTATTGAAATGGTTATGTATCAGGCAACTAGACATGGAAAGACAGAGCGAGGCAAGATGGAATGACACCCTTCGTGCCATCCATGCCATGGGAGTATCCAGACCTAATGTTCAGCGGGATACAGATAGTCCTAAAGACATTAAGATTTCTAAACTAACTGAAGGGGATGACTTGGAAGCGTTCATCACTACCTTTGAGAGGGTAGCAGAAGCCTGTCGGTGGCCCAAGGATCAGTGGGTAGTACGCTTAGCTCCTTATCTCTCAGGTAAGGCACAGCTGGCCTACAGTCATATTGATGCAAGACATATTAATGATTATGACTTTGTGTGTCAAGCAATACTTAAAAGATATGACATTAATACAGAGACTTATCGTCAAAGATTTTGGACATTTCGGTTTAATACAAATGACTCTCCTCAAGAAACATATACCCGATTACAAGTCTTATGTTATAAGTGGTTACAACCAGCGACTAGATCTGTAGAACATGTCATGGAATCGGTTATACTGGAACAATTTATTAAGATATTACCTCAGGATGTTCAAATGTGGGTAAGAGAACACCATCCTGAAACATCTAAGAAAGCTATAGAACTGGCTGAAGACTATCTGGCAGCACGTCCGTCAAGAACAAGAACCCAAACTGGCCCACGTGGGCCCTTACCCATGGTAAGAAACAATAACTTTTCTAGTGTGAACAGTAAACCTGCTATTATATCATCTGCAGTAGCTAAGACTGGGAGACAATTACACACAGACACTGTCTGCCATGGCTGCCAGGAAAAGGGACATATTGTTAGGTATTGCCCAAAGAGAAAGAAAGAGACAGCACCTATATCTCTGGCATGCTGGGGACATTATATGACTAGTGCAAAGATAGAAGGAAAAGAAGTTGCAGCTTTATTAGATTCAGGCAGCCGACACACCTTGGTACAGAAGTCTTTGGTTCCCCAAACAGATACAGAAGGCAGTATGGGTGTTACTTGTATCCATGGGGATATTCACTACTACCCCACAGAAAACAAAAGATACAGAAGGAATATTATGATTGGGGCATAGGTCAAAAATCATTTTCTCCTGGAGAAAAAGTATTATTGTTATTGCCTTCTACTGAAAGTAAGCTAACAATGAAATGGCAGGGTCCTTATTTAGTACAAAGACAGGTAGGGCCAATTAATTATGAAATCATAAGGCCAGAAAAACAAAAGAAATGCCAGGTTTATCACGCAAACCTGTTAAAAAAATGGATTGATCGCACCCCTCCCTTACCTGCTCTTTTGTGCACCCAGAAACCCAATTTCAGAATTAGAACAGGCTTACCAAAGGTTAGAAAGTTCAGGAGGATACAAAGATGTTGATATTAATCCTGACTTGAATCCAACCCAAAAGAAAGCCTTGGACCAACTGCTAGGACAGTTTCAGAAGACTTTCACCAGTATTCCAGGAAAGGCAAAAGTGGTGGAACACACGATTCAGGTAAACCAGGCAAGACCCATTAGACAGAATTCCTATCGATTACCAGAGAAAGTAAGAAATGAAGTCATCCCAGAAGTCCAAAAGATGCAGAGATTAGGGGTAATAGAACCATCCAATAGTGACTGGGGATTTCCTCTAGTTATTGTTAACAAAAAAGAGGGTGGTATTAGGTTATGCCTTGATTTTCGCCGCCTTAATACAATATCTAAGTTTGACACTTACCACGCCCAGGATCGATGACATTATTGATCGACTGGGACAGGCCCAATACATTAGTACCCTCGATCTAACAAAGGGTACTGGCAGATCCTCTAAAGTTGCAAGATAGAGAAAAGACTGCATTCAGTACACCTTTAGGTCTGTTCCACTTCACCACTATGCCTTTCCGGCTACACGGGGCGCCAGCCACTTTCCAGAGGTATATGGACCAAATTCTCAGAGACCATATAAACTATAGCACAGCTTACCTGGATGACGTCATAGTTTACAGTCCTACCTGGGATACTCATTTACAACATTTGAAACAGATTTTATTGGTTATATCCCAGGCAGGACTAACAATAAACCCCCAAAAGTGTTCATTGGCAAAAGGAGAAACAAAATATCTGGGTTTCCGGATTGGTCAAGGGCAAGTGAAGCCAGATATTGGGAAAATTGATGCTGTTGCCAATAGCGCCCACCCTCTTACAAAGAGACATGTACGATCCTTTTTAGGGTTAGCAGGATACTACAGACGATTTATCCCTCAATTCACCACTATAGCCACGCCCCTTACTGATTTAACAAAGAAAGCTAAGCCCACAACGATAAATGGATGCCCGAGTGTGAGGAGGCATTCTGTACTATAAAAGCTTTGTTATGTGCTTCTCCTGTACTTAGAAGCCCTGATTTTAACCGTCCTTTCATAGTCCAGACAGATGCCTCCAACACAGGGATTGGAGCTGTATTATCCCAGAATTTTGAAGGAACAGAACATTCCATTATATTCATCAGTCGAAAATTACATGAGAGAGAAACAAGGTATTCAACGATAGAAAAAGAGTGTTTGGCTCTCAAATGGGCAGCAGAGACTTTAAAATTTTACTTATGGGGTGTTCATTTTGAAGTCTGGACTGATCATAACCCTTTATGTTGGTCACAAGTTATGAAAGATAAGAACCCCCGCATCATGCGGTGGTATCTATCTTTACAACCGTACAAGTTTACTATTAAACACAGATCTGGACGAACCAATCTAAATGCTGATTTCATGTCCGTTATGGGGATGAACCAAATACATGAACAGAACCAGACCACGGGGTGAAAGTTAAGTAAAAACATCAGAGATTAGTCTCTGATTCTTCGTTATTTATCCTTGTTGTTTATTTTTTTCTAGGGACCCCGAGGTGGAGCTTCGGAGAGCGGGAGGGCCGGTGCTCCATCTCTTCCTGTGGGAGGGATCTGGTTATTACTGTTTGGATAATGGTACTTGTTCCCTAGCTATAGGGAAAACCGAGGGGTTTTCCTCTTGAGTGGGGAGGAATATGTAGTAGGGAGTATTCCTGGAACATCCTATCTGTTAGTTAAAAAGTCTGTTGCAACAGCATGTCCCTATCCTTTACTATCCCTTTTCTTCTTTCTGTGTTTTTCCCCCATCTTACAGGCAGGCCACCTGTCAGATGGCTCTCTTACTCTTTACTGCCTCTGTTTTTCTAGGCTATTCCAGGAATCCCCCATTGCAATCCTTCCCCGAAGTAGTTTGAGTTCCTGCATGAATGTGCATATGTGCAAATTAGAGCAAGCGAGTCGCACTCGCTAAAATAATAAAAGGGCTAAGAAACAAGGTAAAAGCCAGGGATTTAGCCTCTAGACTGCCTCTTTAGGTTTTTCCTGTGTGTTAGTGACACAGGTTAGGCAGGGTTTGTAAAATAATGAGAAGTCCCTCGTGGTAACTTGCGACAAGCAAACAGGCTGTTGTTTAAACACAACTGAGGAAAGTGTTACTATCTGCCTGACTAGGAAAAACTTTTCTGTGTTTTGAACAGCACAGGTTAGGCAGGGCTTTTAGTATAGAAAAGTTCACCATTGCAGCTAGTGCATTCAGGCAATGAAATACTGAATAAATTACTACTGTTTGCAGTCCAATGGAGGAATAGTTTTCTTGTTACTATGACATGAATCCAGCAAAGAAAGCAATTCAGAACAATGTTTTATCAGGAAAGGTTTGCCTTGGGCTGCTGTTTAGGTTTTAAACATTGTTTAACCCTGCTGTATATCTGACTTGGAAACAATCAATATTTCTGAATTTAAAATGCTTAGAGAGGAAATGTAGTGAAGGAGTAGGGAGCAGATGTTATAGCTCAGCAGATGATCTGACTCCTCCTTGGACCCTAGCTCCTCCTAGTGGTCAAATGCTATAATTTTGTCTGTTACTGCATATTTCAGTTATCTCTCTTTATTTTTATTTGGTCGCTGTACAGTTCGATTCTTTATTTTCACTGAGTTCTGTTTGCTGAATAAAAGTTATTTTGAATTCATTTTATGGGTGTCTGCCTCCATCTATCCCCCCACGTCTACACACCCCTCCTTGTGTATCAACCCTGCTGCAGATCTTTGTGTCATCTGCAAAGTGATATACTTTCCCTTCCAGTCCCTCTGCAATGTCACTTATAAAGACATTAAAAGGATCTGCTCCAGTACTAAACCCTGTGGTACCCCACTAGTAACCCCACTTCTTCACTGTGGACTCCATTTACTGTTACCCACTTTGTCCTATTGTCCAGCCAGTGTTTTACCCAGGCTTCCACCCTTGGACCCATTCCCAGGCTAGCTAATTTGTTTATTAATCCTTTGTGTGGGACTATGTCAAATGCCTTGCTAAAGTCTAGGTAGGCCATGTTCACAGCCCCTCCCTGGTCTACCACTTTGGTCACCCAGTCAAAAAAAAAATCAATTAGATTTGTCTGACATGACCTTCCTGCTGTGAATCTATGCTGCATTGGGTCCTGTGCCCCACTGGCCTCTAGGTACTCAACAGTTCTTTCCTTCAGAAGTGATTCCATCATTTTCCCTACCACTGCAGTCAAACTGACAGGTCTGTAGTTCCCTGCCTCTGTCTTGCTCCCACTTTTGTAAAGGGGAATCACATCCACCCTCCTCCAGTCCTCAGGTACCACACCATCCTCCCATGATTTATTAAAAAGGGTAGTCACTGGTGTTACTAGTTCTTGCCTTAATTCTTTTAGAATTCTGTGGTGAATCCCATCAGGCTCCATTGCTTTATCCACCTTCAGTTTTAAGAGTTCTTTCAGAACTCTTTCTTCTGTGAAAGGACTAATATCAACCACCCTATCCAGAGTGCTTCTATTGACTGGATTGGGTATCTCCCCCTGCTTTTACATTGTGAATACTGAGCAGAAGTATTTGTTCAGTATCCCTGCTTTTTCATTGTCACTCTCTGCCCAACCACCTTCCTCTTTAGTCAGCCTTAGTATCCATGCCTTAGTCTTTCTTTGCTCCCTAATGTAGCTGTAAAAGGTTTTATCTCCCTTCTTAACTGAGTTGGCTGTCTTTTCCTCGGTTTGGGCCTTTGCTATTCTGACTGCCTTCCCTGCTTCCTTCTGCTTTAACTGGTACAGTTCTCTGTCCTGCTCCTTCTGTGTTTCCTTATACTTCCTGAATGTTATCATTTTCTCCCTTACCTTCCCCGCCACTTCTTTTGAGAAAAATAATGTTTTTTTCTTTCATTTTGATTTGTTTATTTGCTTCACACAAAGGCTTGTTGCCTCTGTGATGGTGGTTTTGATGTTTCCCCATTGTTGCTCCACCCCACCTTCTTGCCTGTTTACTAGTGCTTTTCTGAGGCACTCTCCCATTTTGACAAAATCAGCCCTCCTGAAGTTCAATACCTTCACTTTTGTATGGCTTGACTCTACAGCTAAGTTTATCATGAACCACACTGTTTGGTGGTCGATTGTTCCCAGATGGCTACTCACTTCAATATCGGAGATTCTTTCTCCATCCCCATTTGAGAGTATGAGGTCTAAGATTGCTCCCTCCCGAGTGGGTTCCAAAACTAGCTGTCTGAGGCATGCCCTCTGTAGGGCATTGAGAATGGCCCTGCTCTTGGATGTGGCTGCAGCCAAGGTGCTCCAGTTAACATCTAGCATATTCAGGTCCCCCATCAGCAATATTTCCCCTTTCTCTGCCATCCCAAGGATGCCTGCTATCATTTTCCTGTCCATTTCCTCCCCCCTGAGATGGGGGTTGAATACAACCCCTGTGCGGATTGTGGTGCAATTTCCAGTCTCCAGGGTGACCCACAGTGATTTCACTCCTCCCTATTTACTCTTTAGTTCTGTTGCTTTGATCCCTTCCCTTACATGGAGAGCTACTCCTCCTCCTCCTCCTCCTCCTCCTCTTCTTCCCTCCCTGTCCCTTCTATAGAATGTGTACCCTGGTATGTTGACATCCCAGTCATGGCTCTCTGTGTACCACATTTCTGTGACTGCCACAATATCCAGGCATCCCTCTTCCATCAAGGCCACCATTTCAGGGAGCTTTTTACCTACACTATGAGCATTGGTACTCATTACCCTCCATTTTTTATGGCGTTATTTCAATTTGCCCCATCCCTGTCCTTACTGCCTTTGTCTTTTTCTCCATTAACCCCTGCCTTTCTCCCTATTGACTGCTCTGTCTTGGTGTTTACCCACTAACTACCCTGATTTTTTGGGGAGGCTAGGATTTCCCTTCTCCTTTTCAAAGCCTCCCCCTTGGCTAGTTTAAATGCTTGCCAATGAAGCATTTAAAACTATCAACTAGGACCCTGGTTCCCCTCCTGGATAGATGCAGACCATTGCACCTGCATAGGCCTGCATCCCTCCAGGTGGAGCCCCAGTCTCCAATGAAGCCAAATCCCTGAGCTCTGCACCAGTTTTTCAACCAGTCTTTGAATCCCATGGTGTGGAGTACCCTAGCCTCATCCATGCCATAGATAGAGTGCACTTCCAAGAAAGTTACCTTGTGTGCTACTTGTCTAAGGCCCCTCTGCAACTCCACAATCTCCAGTTGCACTGCTCTGATACCATTCTCAGCCAGGTCATTTGTCCCTAGGTGGATAATGACATGCAGCTACTCCCTCTTGCAGCTGCTACCATGATCCTGAGGATTCATTTCCTGTCCCTCCAAGCCATGGAGCTGGGCAGGCACCTTACCTCCATTTCCCCTCCCTCCCCCAGTTCTACTTCCCTAACAACTGAGTCCCCAACCAGGAGTTGTTTCCTTCCCCTGTGGGGTCCTGTGTTACCCTGCTGTGGGTCTCCATTGTGGAGGTTCCCAACATCCTCCTTGGTCTCCACTGTGGGTGCCTCCATAGAGGAACCATGCTCCACCAGAGTGGTGAATGAATCGTGGAGAGGCACAACTGGAGGGATGCACCTCAGTTCTACCACCCTCATCCTCCTTGAATCTACCTAGGTCCAACCACTCCTCTTTCTTGGCAACCTCTGAGGTAGTGGTGGTGGCCTGGGTGCTCCCTGGGTGGGGGAGCAGGTTTCAAGAATTCTTGCCAGGTCAGCATGGGGACAAACAACCTCCTCCCTCAGACCAGAAAGGTGCCTGCAAATATGGCAGCAACACAGCCTCCAGAATGTCTCCCAGAAGATTGCTGCTCCACAGCCAGTGCACTGCACCACTCCCCACATGTCTGTGTCCCTTTCTGTTACAGATGCTTTTCTTTGTTTTTCTTGTTCTTGTTTAGAGTGTGCAAGCTTGTGAGTGTCTCTACCCCCTATTCAGTGTGCTGTGCCTTTAAGGATATGAAAAGGTATATGTTGTTAGCAGTTTTAGGGAAGGGATGACAGAACCCCTGTTATAAAGGAAGTTATGTGCTTGGGTTGGGTGGTCTATTGATGAACTATAGATTTTAGCAATAGCTATAACCTGAATTTATTTTAAGTAGCAATGCAGATACAATATGGATGCATTTTAAGAAACTGTTCTTTTTTTATATTTAAAAATTAAAAAAACTGTGTCAGCCTGGTGGCACTGAGCACTAAGGTATCTGCCTTACTTCAAACCATGCTGGCAACCCGAGTTCAGGTATGATCTCAGGAAGCTGGGGATTGCCTGGGAAGAAGAGGATTGATCATCCAATGGATGTCTCTCCTCTCCTGGCAGAGAGGGGGGACTCTACTCTGTGGCATTGGTGGCTCCTAGTGGAGACTGGGAGCACAACAGCCATGAACTCTAGATCAGAGTAGGCGACGGTGGACATTCTGCATGTGGGTGCAGTGCTGGAAGTCATTGCACATCCGCACCTTGGAGAGGGGGCAATATGAAAAAGGAAAAATCCCAGGCACTCAGAAGGATGATGACAGACCTTGAGGGATCGACCAACATGCCCAACACCAAACCCAGCCTGAAGAGCTCTCCCAGGCTCCCCCTCCTCTCCAGGGGCCACAGTTGAGGGAGGGGTCCAACATCTGATTTCCTTGTCAGGGGATGTTCAGGTGGGCAGTAGGTGCTGATCAGGTGAGGTCTTGCCTGAGGGAAGTCCTGATGTGCTGGCAACTGGAGGGATAAATGGAGTCCACAAAAAAATGCAATAGATAGCTGCCTTTTACAGCTATGATAAAAGACTGCACCATTTAGTTAAGAATTAAAAATGGATACTGGAAAGACTTTGGATGAACTATGGTCAGCTGAAATCAATGATGGCATAAACTAAAAAAAAAAGAGGTTAACTAGAAATAAAATAAAAGAGATGTATCTTTCAGTTTAAGCTTCCTACATGGGGTTGATGCCTCTTTTTTCTATATTCTGTTTCTGCATGCACATCCATGATGAGGCTGGGTTCCCTTCTGCCAGCTTCCACCACCCCTCTTCACTGTTTACTGTCTCCCCAAGCCTTACCTTGTTGCAAAAGTATGCCCAGAGATTACCCACCTCTGGTGGGGTCAGAAAAGGGAGGGGCCCCCACCAGAGGTACATCATCCAGTCCTTGACACAAGTCAGTCTGATGACATGGCCAGTGGGGGTGTGGTGAGCAGGTTTCATGCATCCTTGCCATGCTGTTTTTCCTCTTAGGTTTTCTTTTCATTATGCCCCACAGCCTTAGCAAATTTATGCATGCTGCAACTTATTTATTTCATTTATTTATTTAAAAGTTTCACCAGGAGCCATCCCAGTGGTGCTGAGGGTTGAGGTGCTGGATGCCACACCTCACCCTACACCAGTGATGCAGGTTCAGGAACAAGCCTGTGTCATCGGGGGTTGGCAGGGGAGGACTAGGATTGAGCATCCACATACCGCTCTCCTAGTCCTGGGGTGGGTTGGGGAAAATTCACTGCACTGTATCAACCTCTGGGGATGCCTGGAGGTATTACCAGTGTCAGTGTTAGCAAGGGGGGAGCGTGGCAGATGTCAGCATGTCATGTCTGGATGTCATTGCACATCCGCGCTCCAAATGAGAGCTATGGAGGAAAAAGGCTGGGCACGACCATGCTACTTGATGGCCATGCCCAGCACTGCCCGGATGACTCTTGAGGAGTCCCATCAGGGAGGGTTCAGGGCTGTCTTGGCTAGGAGAAGCATAGGGGGCCCTGCAGCAGGATGGCAAGACAGCCGTCCTGAATCCTCCTGTGTGCAGTTCAAGTCACTTAGCTCTCTGGGTGAGCAGGGTTGGCAGTTGGATGCCCCAACCCAGTATGCACCACAGCAGGCAGTAAAAACACAGTCATGTTAAAAAAAGAGTTTCACCAGGAAAGACATACTGAGCAGACAAGCTTGTTTCCAGATGCATCCTAGAAAGAGGGGAAAGGGAGTACATAGCAAGTACAGCAGCAAGTGAATAGTCAAAAACAATGCAAAAATGGAAAAGGCTACAAACATACACAACATACACTTACTATCAACACCTCCCTGGGAATCACCCTTGAACAAGTGGTTATCTTTAAATATCTTGGAATCACATTTGATCAAGGCCTTGTCTTTTCATCACATATTGATGGTATTTCCAAAACTATTAATCAGCGGCTTGGAATACTCTACCGCAACAGACAATTTTTCACCCATCCAGCGCTGAAGCTAGCTATTCAATCCTCGATCATCTCAGTCATCGACTACGGCTTAATTATTTATGGGTCCGCCTTCAAGCACACTGAAACGGGTCACAACCTCCCTAAACAAGGCATGTCAGGTGCTCACTGGTGCTCATCGACTTACTCATACCTGTAAGACTCTATGCTGATACTGGGTGGTTACAGCTATCAAGCAGTTCAAGTTCTCACCTGCCTAATGGCCAGAAATCCATCACGTGCCTCACCCCTCCCTGCATACAAGGCCTGCTATGTCAGAACCCAAGTGTACGATCCACAAGAAGATCAGAAACCCAGCTTCTACAGGTCCCCCATTGTCAGACCACACATGGTCAATGATCTTTTGCCTATCGTGCCCCCAACTGGCTAAATACTCTCAGCACCTCTATTACCTCCTCTTGCTCGTTAGGTGTTTTTAAATCCAGACTATTCTCTCACCTAGCCACCTCAAACTCCTGTGACAGCCTTTGTTAATCTCCTATTCTATTCTCTCTCCTCCTCCTCCCTTGCCCTCTTACTTGACAATGGCCTAGTAATGGATCCTCATCTACTACTTAAGGTCTGCTCTTGTCCTTCTACCCTCCACCCTTTTTTTTTCTCCTCTTTTATTACCTACACTGCCTACCTACCTACCTTACATATCTTTCCCTCGTCATTTGTTTTCTATACTATTGAAAGTGCCTAAGTTATTATCTGCTGTACATTTATGTCATTAGATTTAGCTATTTGTGCAACCTTGTACCTCTATTTGTCTGTAAATGTTTCTGACGCGGAACCTTTCTAAAAGAGCCTTGGCTCAAAGGTATTAATTCCTAGATTTTACAATAAACAATAAACAATAAGAAGAAAAACAGGTAAATAAATGCAATGCAATAAATAATAATAGCATGAAAGGTACTAGGATACTAATAAAACAATCAACAAACAGATTCTTAATTGATTCAGGACAGGAACTAACCTGCAAAAAGGGTGCAGAGAAAAATATAGTGAAAAAATAAAAATAAAACATTTAGACAAAACTGCAGTAAGGGGAAATGGACGTTGAGAAGGGAGTTGAATATATGGAAGGGAGGTAGCATGGCAGGTGACAGATGGGAGGGCATTCCAGATTTGTGGAAACGGTGTGAGAATGCAGCCTGACCAACTGAGGTAGATCTGAGCAGGGTTGTTAGAGTGCAGTCGCCATGGTTTCCTGAGACAGTGGGAAGAAGACTGTTTGATAGAAATAGAGAATGAGAGATAGGGAGGGAGTGATACTAGAATTTAGAAAGAAAGCTTGAGCAGTGGATATGGTGTCTGTTAGCTAGGGATTGAAGAGAGAGAGATTGGAAGAGGGTGCAATGATGGGTAAGGGGAGGACAGTCCACAGCGAAACGGCAGAAAGAGGGAAAAAGGGAGTCCATCCTAAGTAGGGATGATTTGGGAGCAGCACTGTAAATGACATCACCACAGTCAAAAATAGGTAGGATCATTTTCTGGACCAGTGCATAGCATGCCTCCAGAGGACTACAACCATGATTTCTGTACAAAGAACACAGTTTAGGGTGCATCTTTTTGTTGATGGCATTGATATGTTCAGAAAACATGAGGTGCTGGTCAAGCCAGACCATAAGGTATCTGAAGGAGGAGTTGGCCTCAAGTAGTGTCCATCTAGGGTGTGGTAAGAAGGGAAAGAAGTTAGCCTAGAGAGCCTCTGCCTTGTGCCAAAGATGATAGAGACTGTCTTCTTGGCATTTAAAATAGCTGATTTGAGCAAAATCAGAGTTAAATTTTGTCAAAATCAAGTTGAAGTTTAAAAGCTACAACAGAAGGGGATGGGCCAGAAGCAAACAACACAGTATCATCAGCATAGATATTTGGATGGAGATGAGCAGACAGGCAATGGGGAGATTGTTTAGTAAGCTAGAGAAAAGTAGGGGGCCCAACACAGAGCCATGAGGAACTGCAGTGTTGATGGGAAGGGGGGGGGCAGCTGCATAACTAATCCAAACAGATTATGTTCTCCCAACTAGGTAGGAATGAAACCAGTGTGTGGCTGCATGGTTTCATGTCAAAATCACGCATCCCGAATTGTGCATGCAATTATAACGCGATCAACATCACGCAAGGTCTTCATAGCGCTGAATTAATCATGCATATCATGTTTAACGCGCATGTGTAATTTCTATGTGGGTATAAAGATCTGGCCTGTTAACCAATAACTAGCTACAGTACTTGCATCCCCAAATAGCAATGCTGCTGTGTTGCTAAAGAGTGAGGAGGCATGTCTGAGAATTAACAGAAAAAGCAGTACACTGGAGTAGGACTTCTTTGCATAGACAACACGAACAAACATTATGCTAGCGTCAAAACAAATTACCTTCCCCCCAAAATGTACTAGAGTTGGCCAGAGTAAAAAAATATCCCATGTGTCAGTCTATACAAATCAAGTGTTTCTACTAGCCAGTAATGCTTAGACAATGCTGTTTGTGCCCAATTGCTGCCGTATTATAGCTGTATACTAGTATTTAAATGCTGTGTGCAGCCCTACTCTGTTGTATAATAAATCGTACTCGGTGCATAAATCAAGTATACCTCCCTTGTCCCCCTACCCTCTGGATGCATCTGGAAACAAGCTATTAGCTCAGTGTGTCATTTCTGGTGAAACTTTTCAAATAAATAATTACCATACCCCCCCGAAAATGTGCCAGAGTTTAAACCAGTCACTCCTGTTCCTAGTAGGCTGGTGCTTAGACAGTGCTGTTTGTGCACATTAACCCCCTCCAAAAAAGCAGCACACTTAAATAGGACTGCTTTGCTTAGACAATGCAAACAATGTGCCAGAGACAAAACAAATTACCCCCCCAAAAAAAATCTGCCAGAGTCTAAACAAATCCCATGTGCCAGTCTAAACAAATCACTTGTGTTTCTAGTAGCCTGAACTACTTAGGCAATGCTGTTTGAGCACAGTTACGTTATCACCCTCAACAAAAAGTGCCAGAGACTAAACCAAGCACTCATGTTTCTAGTAGTCCAGTTTGCCCTTGAAGCACCGGAGTCAGCATTTCCTTATCAGGTTGGAGTGGGGTTGGTAACTTGGACAAAGGCTAGAAAAAGGCATGGCAGTCTGGCAGTCTGGATTGGGATTGGGATTGGATTTAATGTTGAAACGCGCTATTATGGTAAACGCGTTTTTGATAATACGCAATCTTTTACAGGTGCGATTTTGAACGCTCTACATTTACTCACGCTATTCTGGATGCGCAGTTTTGACCACATCCCTGGCTGCATTAGAAAGCCCTGCAACAGAGTTTAGTAAGCAGAAAGTGATTGGAGACTGCATCAAATTGCCTTGGCTAGATTGATAAATGTAGCAGAGGTGATGAGGCCATGGTCCATCCCAGTGAGTATGGAATCAGAGAGCCACAGGAGGCAGGAAGTGGTGGAGTGGTGTTTATGGAAACCAGACTGATAAGGTGTGAAAAAAGAGGAGGGATCAATATAGGAAGAGAGCTGGTATAGAACAATGCATTCCTGTAGCTTGGCAAGAATTGGAAGCAGAGAGATAGGCTGGTAGTTTCCAGGGAAGGAGGGATCACCTCTTTTAGCCAGGGGAATAACAGTGGCATGTTTCCAGAGAGATATGAGAGTAACAAGAGAGAAGGATATACCGTATATACTCTCATATAAGTCGGATTTTGTGGAGTTGAAATCTACATGTTGTTTAACTGTCTGACTTATATGCAAGATATAGCGCTGACAACTTCTGGGAACTGAATCTGTGGGGGAGTCCCCGCCTGGAATGTGAATAAAAATCAGCTGACACACCTCAGGCACCTCGGGCCCCCTTCTTTGTTTTTTTTTTTTTTATTTTAGTTTTTGTTGACCGGGTAAGTGCACTAGACAAATCCTGCCTATTTTCAGGCACGACCCGGGGAAGGGGGATACAGATGAATGCCAGCTGACCTTGAACCAAATTAAGCTGTTGGTCATATTTTTTAAGTGAATGAGGGAAATTTGGCCAGGACACCGGGGAAATTCCCCTACTCTATAGACGAGTGGCGCTGTCCGTCTGTCTGCAGAGATGGCTGAGCTCACTTCAGAGCTGGAAGCTGTAGGTGCAGGATGTACTACAGGAGAAAAGGCAGTTCTTCTCACAGCACCTTTGCAAACTGCCACTGCTAACATAACAGAAACCCTGGAGGAAACCGGGGTGGAAGACTTTCGTCTATCTGCGACGCCAGTTATTCCTGATGCAAGTATCCCTTCATTGAATTTACAAATGGATAGCACTCACGCTTTGGAAGAAAAATATTCTATTTTGCAACAGCAACTGTTCCTTTTGGAGGAAGAACTGAATAAAAAAAATTTGGACATGGATTCGGAAAGAAAAAGAAAACAAAGTCCTGAGAATGCTTCTTCTTCCTCAATGTAGTCTAAAGTATTTGCGGTTGATTTCGTACCACCGGAAGAAAACAATCGGGTTGCCAAGGAAGTGTACGCAGTACCAGGAGATTCCAGATGGTCACCGGAAAGAGCCTTGAAAGACGCCGGTTGGTGCAGAATGGCATCGGAAGAATGGATTTCTGACCCAGCTCTACAATCGCAACCCCTTTTGGAAGCTCCTTTGTTACAAGAATCCATTGCTGCTTCTTCGACGGTTTCTGTTTCGGACACAGTTACTGTTATGCCAGAGTCTCAGGAGTGGTCGAACGCAGAGCCTGATACTGTGATTCCAGGTAATGTGCAGATGAATTCTGACTCTTCTATTCCTTTATCAGCTTCAAATGACTTGTTGGGGTTCTCTATTCCAAAGATTTCCACAGCAACTATTTCTCATATTGAACCAGAGCCTTTTGTATCACAGGAACAGAAAAATGCCCAGACATCAGAAAACGTTCCTCGTTCTACTTATGCTGACTTATTTCGAAAACCAATTGAATTGGCAAAAAGACGGAACGCAGTTAGGCTTAGGTATTTGGGGGGTATGGATCCTGCTCCAGATAGATACTTTGTGGGGCGCATTTTACTTAAACAATCATTAGGCTTTATGACCTCGGAAGTCTATGCATTGATTCATGCTCCAAGAGACCTAACTTTTGATGTTAGTTTTCAGACTCCTGAACTTTTGAAACGTTTTTGGATAAAACACATGACTGTGAAAACAAATCCTTTATGGGCACCTTTCTAAGTTATACACTTAACAAAACAACCGTTTAGAGTGATAACAATTTTATTTAGGAATAAGGGGGTTAATATTTCTGATATTATCTATTGGTTGGAGAAACATTGCGAACTGCAAGGTACCCCAGATCCAATCTTGGATGCAGAGGGTTTTGGGAATGGGGGCTGGAAAATGAAGATACAATGACATCAAACTGTAGGTGGTTTGGAACATTTACCAAACTGTTTTTACATAGGAAGGGACAAGGGATTCATTTTTTATCCAGGGCAATCTAAACGCTGTTTCAAATGTGGATCTCCTAGACATCTTAGCTCTACTTGTAATGTTCAACACTGTACATGTTGTGGAGATACAGGTCATGTTAATATACATTGTATAAATACTCCTAAGTGTAATCTTTGTGATGAGAGTGGACACAACTTTATGGAATGTCCCTGGGCTGCTCACAATAGTGGGGAGGCTGATTATGGTATACAAGACTTTTATGTCCACAGAGCTACAAAATCCATGATTCCCTGTCCCTTAGAGCCCCAAACACAAAGGAGACAGACAGGCACTGCCAAACATCACTCTTTTAAACCACATACTCCTTCTGACAGTAGCATTATAGGGAATATCATGCAGGATTTGCCAACAGAACAAGCTGAAGCACTTGCATCAAACTCCCAAGAAGGTTACCCAGTTAAAGACCATCACATGGTATGGTTCAATTTGGCTACTGCATCTAAATCATACCATTCCAAGGCAATAATATGGGACTTCAGAGGAGCTGACTTTGATAAGATGGCCAACAGAGTTCAGCTAGCCCTGGCAAAAAGAAACACAGGTGAGGAGGTACAGGCAAAGTGGGCAAGCATTAAGGATGCAATACTTGAAAGCAACATCCCATTGTGTTAGACAGAAAAGGAAGTGCAAAAGAAGAAGGAAACCACTTTGGTTCTCAAATACAGTAGCAGAAAAGGTCAAAGCCAAAAGGCTGGCCTTCAGGAAATATAAGGGAACACAGCGGGATGAAGATAGGAAGACAGACCAAACTGCCCTAAGGGAAGCAGGGAAGGCAGTAAGGCAGGCAAAGTCCCAAACTGAGGAAACACTAGCTCAAACAGTAAAAGGAGACAAGACTTTCTATAGATACATTAGTGAAAGGAGAAAGTCCAGAGGGGGTATTGCTAAGCTTAATGGAGAAAAGGGAGCATGTGAGGAGGAGGACCCTGTAAAGGCATCTATTCTAAATAGATACTTTTGCTCAGTATTTACTGAAGAGAAGGTAGGCAGGGCCCACAGCTCAGCATCATGGACACAGGGGAGGGAGGTGAGCACTACTCCCTTCACAAAGAAAGGGTCCTACAAGGCTTGCCTAGCTCAGGGTGGATAGAGGCAATGGGACCTGATGGCTTACATCCCAGGGTACTTAAGGAGCTAAAGGTGGAACTAGCAGAGCCATTAGCAGAATTGTTTAGTGAGTCTCTGAGCAGCAGGAGGTCCCAGAAGACTGGAGAAGGGCTCATGTGATCCCACTCCACAAGAGTGGTAACAGGAGGAGGCAGGAAACTACAGACCAGTCAGTCTTACCTCAGTAGTGGTCAAGATTATGGAGGCCCTTAAGGAAAGGATAGTGCAACACATGGAACATAGGGGACAGGATCCAAGACAGCATGGGTTTACAAAGGAAGGTCTTGTCAAACTAATCTCATAGATTTCTTTGACTGGGTAACCAGAGTGGTGGACCAACGGGGAGCAGTTGATGTCGTCTACCTTGACTTCAGCAAAGCTTTTGATACTGTTCCACATCGAAGATTGATAAATAAGCTGGGTAGGCTCAGGGTGGGTCAGAAGTTGGTCAGCTGGGTGGCAAACTGGTTGATGGGCTGAAAACAGAGAGTGGTGGTAAATGGTATACAGTCAGAAGAGATGCAAGTCACAAGTGGGGCATCTCAGGGATCAGTCCTGGGGCCAGTCCTCTTCAATATCTTCATTAGTGACCTTGCAGATGGACTAGAGGGTAAGGCTTGTCTGTTTGCAGATGACACCAAGATCTGCAACAGAGTAGATGATCCAGATGGGGTGGGCAGAATGAGAAGTGATCTGGATAAACTAGCAAAATGGTCATAAGAGTGGCAACTGGGATTTATTGCAAAGAAGTGCAAAATCATGCACATAGGGAAGAGAAACCCTGAAGCCACCTATAGGCTGGGAGGAGTTGCTAGCAGTCACAAAGGAAGAAAGAGACTTGGGCATCATCATCACTGATGACCTGAAATCATCCAAGCAGACCTCTAAAGCAGTAGGTAAGGCTAGGTGTTAGGGTGTATTAGTAGGTATCACAAGTCATAAGGGAGGTAATAATCTCTCTTTACAAGACACTGATTAGGCCCATCTGGAGTACTGCGTGCAGTATTGAGGCCACACCTTCACAAGGACATTAACAAATTGAGGCAGTCCAGAGAAGGGCAACCAAAATGGTGCAGGGACTGCATCAGAAGACATATGAGGACAGATTAACAGAGCTCAATATGTATACCCTTGAGCAAAGGAGGAGAGAGGTGATATGATCGAGACATTCAAACACCTTAAGGGCATTAACAAGGTGAAAGAGTCTAACATGTTTAAATATAAGAAAAAATAGCAGGACAAAAGGACACAGCATGAGATTAGAGGGGGGACATTAAGGGAAATGAGGAAATTCTTTTTACAGAAAGAGGGTGGATGCATGGAATGGCTTACCACAAGAAGTGGTGGCTATGAATACAGTGCAGGGCTTCAAACAGGCATGGGATAGGCATAAGGGAGCAATACAAATGACTATGAATAGATAGGCCACTGACAGAGCAAAGGCCGATGGCACATTTATAAGGTAGAAAAAGAAATGGGCAGACTGAATGGGCCTTGCGGTCCTTATCTGCTGTCAACTTCTATGTTTCTAAAGAAGTTATGCCCCCCCCCTTCTCCTTTGGTAGTTCTGGCTTCGTCGGTTCCTCTCCAAGTGGAGATCCCTGTGTCACAGTATCCGCTTCAACCTACTGCACAACTAGTAATGGGGATGCCTGTGTCTGAGAATAGATACTCAGTGTTATCGATTTAAAAGACTGGGATAGATCGTGACTCTGATTCTGCCTCATTAGCCTCCTCCCAGATGGAGATTGTTTCAGATACTGAGGTACCTAGCACGGTTAAATAAAAGAGTGATATAAAACCTAGAAAAGGAACCAGGAAAAGTGCCAGATTGTCTACTGAAGTTACCTGATTGAATGGCGTCCTTTCCTAATGGTGATAATTATAATGTTACAATAGCTAGTTTAAATACAAATAGCATCCGTTCAGTGGTCAGAATGCTAGCTACCTTTGATTTATTCTCTACCCTGACATTTGATATTACATTTTTTCAGGATACCAGATTATATTCTTTACAAGATTTTGCTAAGGCTTCTGAGGCATGGATATGGGGTCCCAGTTATTGGTCTGGGGGAGAGGACCTTTGTTCAGGTTTAGGGATTTGTTTTACCACCCCTCATGTAAAAGTTACACATATTGTAGATATTTCACCTGGTCGTGTGCTTTTATTAGACATTTCCTTAGCTTCAATAGATTTCCGATTAATTAACATTTATGGTTCACAAACCAAAACTGGTAGAATCTCTTTATTAAAAAAAATATGGCCTTTTCTTTTTACAAGTAGGAACGTTTTATTTGGGGGTAATTTTTAATATTACCCGTATGATTCAGGATAGACATTTTTCCACTTCTAAAATCTACTGTGATACTCATTTTATAAATTCCTTACTTACTCAGTCAGGGTTAACTGATATATATTTGCACTACACCACAATCCCTCATACTTTTTTTCAAGGAAAAAAAATCCTCCCGCATTGATTATTGTTTTTTTTTTCTTCTTTACAAACCAGAATGCCAAATGTTTCTTTAGTAGCCACTTCAGATTATGCACTTCTTAGTGTCACCCTTTCAAATTGCCACTCAACGTCTAAGTGGTCTGGATATTGGAAACTAAATACATCATTATTAGATATTCCAGAAGTTAAAAACGGATTTCAAGATATTGTTATGGCTAGACAATCTGTATTTGTTTTATATGAAAGTAAGCAATTGTGGTGGGAAGATACAAAACGAGACTTTCAAACTTATTTTCAAACAATTGGGAGATTACTAGGTAAATATAAAACACAGTAATATTCTGCTACAAGGCAATCCTTCATTATGTTTCAAGAACATATTATGAAAGGTCATGTATATGACGAACAAGAATTTTGTAATTTAAAAGTAAGATTGACACGGTTGCAATATGATCGTATGTCTTCTTTAAGGCAGGAACAGAGGTTTGGAATTAGTGGAACCAGAGCTCATACAAATCCTTTTGATTTTTGTAATGCTTCTAGACTGAGAAAAGATATAACAACTCTGAAACAACCCACAGGGACAGTAATTTATAAGAAAAATGATATTTTAGAAGAAGTTGACAGACAGCTTAAACTATTGTTTACTGCAGCCCTACGGCCTACAGACTCATGTATACAGGAGTGGTTATCCTCTTGTCCTCTTCAAAAGATTCCTGATCATTTAATCCCAAGTTTACTAAAACCCTTCTCAGTACAAGAAGTGAGGGATACAATTGTTAATTCCCATATGGGGAAGACACCAGGTTCAGATGGTTTACCAAATGAATTATATAAACTTTTGGTACCTTGGCTACTAGATGAACTAACTGGTCTTTTCACACATAGTTTAAAATCTAGACTTTTACCTTCCAGTATGTGTATAGGTTTGGTAATATTATTATATAAACAAGGTAATAGGACTTGTTTAGAAAATTGGAGACCAATTACCCTTCTAAATAGTGATTATAAAATCCTTTCAAAAATTCTTAGTAATCATTTATCTCTTTGCTTAGAGGAAATAATTCATCCTACTCAGTTTTGTTCTGTACCAGGAAGATCTATACAAGATGGTCTTATTTTATTGCATGAAATATTTTCTAGAGGTCAGTCAGGTGACCTTATGGGTTTCATCCTTAGTTTGGATCAGAAACAGGCTTTTGACAGTGTCTCACATAATTACTTGTGGGCATGTCTTACTCATGTGAATTTTCCGGTTTCCTTCATTGACTGGCTGAAGACGTGTTACAATGCAGCCTTAGCAATCCCTTTTGTGAATGGTTGGTTAGGATGTCCTGTTTCAGTTACAAAGGGTGTTAGGCAAGGATGCTCCTTAAGTCCCTTGTTATATATTATCTCTTTAGAACCCCTTCTTACCCAAATTAATGCTACTGACAATATTAGAGGTCTGTCTTTTAATAGTGAGTGTACGGAAATTAAAACGATTGCCTATGCTGATGATCTTTGTATTACTTTGGCAGATCTCCCATCATGCCATGTCACTGCGGCCTTGCTGATGGCATATTCGGAGGGCTCAGGTTCACAAATAAATCTCAATAAAAGTAAGTACTTTCCTCTTAATCTAGATTCAGTAGTGGTAACGGACTGTCCGAATATTCCGGTCTGCATAGGTCTAGATGACATTTTAGGCATCTATTGGGGTCTGGTAGATCCTGCTAAATATAATTGGGATTTTTCTCTAAGGGTTGCACATTCTAAAGTCACAATTTGGAATAAATGGAAGATGTCTAAGAAAAAAAGGGTATTTATGGTTAAAACTTTTTTACTTAGTATGTTTTTGTATTTAGGAGCAATCTTTCCCCCTCCGACATCCTTAGATACTGCCCTTTATGGATTATGTTTTTCTGCTATATGGGGTAGTAGATTAAACCCTATTAAGGGAGGCATATTATATCAGGATTTTAAGTTGGGAGGAATTAGAATGGTAAATCCCATTGTGTTCTTTTTTCTTTATTTATTTCTAAAAATCTTTGTCCTTTGTTACATAAAGTTGGGAAAATCTGGGAAGACTGGGTATGGGATACTGTCTCCCCATGGATTTCGGGATGGGAATTAACTAAAAGCATCCCTAAGCAAATTTCTCTGAAGGGTCTTCCTGAACATTTTAAATCATGTTTTTTGAAAATAAAGGTATGGGGTCTTTTAAGGATTTACTTAGAAACTTACCAAAGGAAAACATTATATGGGAAGATTATAGAGAAATTTTTGATTCCTTCGGCATTTACAGTATATCCATTATCTGAAGTTTCACAAATTAGTAATATGTTGATATCTAAAAGAATCCCTGCATATATGTGGGATGTGGTTTGGCTTACGGCTCATTTGAAATTGAATGTAAAGGGGAACTTAAAGCATAAGGGTATGTCAGATAGAGGTTGCCCAAGATGACATTTATGTCATGCACCCCTTGAAACTGTACAACATTTGTTTTTTGATTGCTCCTATGTGGTTGAATTTGGGTCATATGCGATTATTCAGTGGCTGACAGTACCTTTGCAAGCTTTAACGGAACAAGTTTTATTTTTTGGAATTTTACCAATTTCTTGGAGTAAATATTATCTGGATACGATTCATGTCATTTTGTCATGTATTAAATATCATATTTGGCAAGCACACTGTGCGTGGTCCTTGCAAAAACAGTATTTGACCCCTATACAGTTATCTTGGAAGATACATACTACTATTCTTAAAATTCAGCATTTTGAAAAAAGACACTTTACAGACGTCATTTTTCGAAAGTATTGGAAGCATTTAAATTGGTTGGATACAAGGTAACCCTACAATTAAGGTCATAAAAGGTTTACTGTATATTTTACTGTATGAATCTCTCTATGATGATTTTTTCTTTTTCTGTTAACTGAAGTGTAATCTTCTTATAATTTTTCAATTTTTAGGACGTCTGCTTTTTTGTACATAATTTTTGATCATTGTTTGAAAATGGACTTTGCTCTATTTCTTCTTTCTTATGACTTGAGACCAATTTACATGGCACTATGTTTCAATTTTTTTTGTGAAAGACAGGGATGGGAATTTATAAATCTTTGGATTTATTTCTGAGATGTATGACTATTATATTTTATTGACTTGTTGACTACCAGCAGTACATTTGTATGAAGTAGTATGTTGTTATGGGTTATACACTTTTTTGTTCCTTTTTTGGATCTAAGTTGGAAATTCTATGTCAATACACCTAATTTTGTTTACAGTTTTTGTATTTATCTTATTTATGAATTTTGATTTCCTGTATTATGTTTTATATGATGTAAGCCATTTATGTTTATGATGTATTTTAATAAAAAAATCCTCTACTCCTTTAATGGGGATGGGAAGGGGATATTGTATAAATATGGATTAATTAGGTTTGAGATTTCTGTATGATGTACTATTTGCTTTTGGATTTTGTTTTTTAGTTACAATGTTGTATGAAGTAATACATTATTGTATTTTGTTTTGAGTTTTGAATAAAAAATTCCCCTACTCTTTTCGATAAGTGCCATGGGATCTTTAACATCCACATGAACTACCACCAGAACAGGCAGATGGAACCTCGGTTTAACATCTCATCCTAAATATGGCACCTCAGAAGTGCAGCACCCCTCTCATGCTACACTACAGTGTCAGTACTGGGATATTAATCCAAGTGCTAGATGTGGGAACTGAACCCACAGCCCTCTGATCTCCCAGTCTCAGAGACGAGTGTACTACCTACTGAGCTACTGACACTGACTAGCTGGAATATGCACAGTTTCAGCAGCAGTTGTTCTCCAGAATATACTTAATCATGCAGTCTCTCACCCTGGCAACTTCTGGGTACTGAATCTGTGGGGGAGTTCTCTCACTATTGCAGGAAGACAGCTTTCAGATGTTCACAGTATGTAATGCCACTTGTGAGCGGCGCACAATTTAAAACACACAGTCCCCACCTGGAATGTCCTCTCACTTTTGCAGGCAGACAGCTTTCAGATGTTCCCAGTCCGTAATGCCGCTTGCGAGTGGTGCGGCAATTTAAAACACACAGTCCCCACCTGGAATGTGGATAAAAATCAGCTGACACACCTCAGGCCCCCTTCTAGCTGGAATATGCAGTTTCAGCAGCTGTTGGTCCCCAGAATATAATTAATCATGCAGTCTTTCACCCTAACAACTTCTGGGACAACTAAACTGTGGACTAGAATCCAAACTGTGGACTACATGACAGTCACTGGAAACTGGGCATCCTTTCTTAGTTCCCAACTTCTTTGTGGGTCAATGACAAAGTTGTAATTTGCCACGTTCAAGTCGGTATCCCAACTTATTGGCGAACTGACTTGTATGCAAGTTTTTATGGTAGTAGTTTTTACTTATTTTAGAATGCTTTGATGAATTATTTATTACATTTGAGTATGTTTCATGCCTTTTATTAGAGGTACCAGTAAGTGGTAATGTGCCTGATTTCCTTTCCCCTAAAACTGCATGCACACTGGCTGGATGTCACACAAAAAATCTACTTCTGAGTGGCTGGCGTAGTCAGAATTATCTTTCTGCCTGAGAAGTTATAGTCAGTTGACCTGCTTCTCAATATAATTTCATAATTCTTCTTGGGCTTTGGCAAGTCCCTAATACACTAGGGGGCTGGCAATAGTAGGAGCAGAGAGGTAAAGAATTCTGAAGTCAAGACCTTAGTAGGGTTTAGGGCCAGAAGACCATTTAGAGCTTGAGATTTTGGTGTGCTGAAATGTAGCTCTTTAAAGAGACTTTCCAGGATAGGCTCTCACATGATCCCTCCTCAAAGTGACCTTACAGCAATCACAGCCAGGTTCCATGCCAAATGCCTAAAGCTGAAAATAAAAAAAACCTTAGCCATGACCTTTGGATCTAAACAAAAACTCACCCGGCTTCCCACTCTAACAGACTTTTTTTTCTGCTGCTAACATCCCTATAGACCATGTCCTCAACTACAAGTACCTAGTTGTCTGGCTAGATCGCTCCCTCGATTTCTCTTCCCACTTTAGTGCTCTACATTCCAAGCTGTGCCCTAAACTTGGGCTACTATACCACCATAAAGCAGTCTCTTCCTCCCTCTTAGACATGACCTCATGGTTAAATGGATCCTCCCAGCTTTGGACTACAGGGACATAGTTTACAGTGCTGCCTCAGTCACCTCCCATGCCAAACATGATGTTCTGTTTCATTCCTTCTGTAGATTTGTTTCTAACACCCTCTCTTTAACTCACCATTGTCATCTTTACTCCTCCCTTTTTATCCAATCAGTTGCTCAGAGACGCTTCTCACACTGTTCCACCTTCATCGCCAAATATTGGTTTGGCACCCTTCTGTCCAACCTTGCCTCCCTCCTTAATCCAGCTAACTCCTCACCCTACAACTCATGGTCACACTGCACTCATACCTTTTCTCTCCCATGTGTACACACATGAGCTGGCAAGCTTTCCTTCTCCTATAGACTTCCTTTCCTTTCTCCATCTTTCCCTGCCCTGAAGTGCCTACTCAAACCACCCCCTACTACCTCCTGTATTTGCTCTCCTTCCTAGCACTCAGTTCTCTCTGTTTGGTAGTTCCCCTATCCTTTTGATGCAACCCACTCTATATAACAATGTAAATATTGTTTGTATCTATTAGCTATCTCCATGTTGTAAATATTCTTTTCATATTTATTAGATATTTCCTCATTATATAAAGCATTCTTTTTATAATGTAAAATCTGTACTGTAATACCTTGCTATTACTGCTATATTATCAATGCTATGTTTATTCCTTTGTACCCCCTCCCCTGGGTTGCATCTGGAAATGAGCTCCTGTTCATGGTGCCTTTTCCAGTTACCAACTTTTAAATAAATACATAATTATGATGGTCAAAGTCTCAATTTACTATTTTTGTCAGGGTTACTTTAAAAAAGAAAATAATCTGTTATGTTATACTGCTACGGGAGTGTTGCTCCATCTGCATCCACTTTTCAGTGATCTTATGGGAGATTTCATCTCCAACATTGGAATAAAATGCTCACAGCCTTGATTTTCAAAATAACTGGATGGCATTCAAACTGTTACTGGTGTTATTTATCACAGCTCACAGCAGGAGTGAAATATCTCCCCAGAGCTGCTTTGACTTGTCTGACAGCAGAAGTAAAAAAATATTTTACAGCTAGACTTGCTTAACTCAAAGTGCCTCACATAGTGTAGTAGCACTTCTAAATAATGCTTAGTTGCATGAAATTACAGAATAATTTATAAAAGCACTGTCGCTCTATGCTAACAAATTAATTTAAAGCACCTTACTAATGAAATCTGTTTAACAGCGCTAAGCATAAACAGCATATGTAATATATTATTTTTACACTTAAAGGCTTTGATTTGCAAAAAGCAAATGTATGTTACATAGTTAAACCCATGATGCTCCTGAAAGTGCAAAACCACACTGTTTAAAGTCTGTGCTCACAGTATGGCCAGAGCTGACATGGCCGCAGCTGTGGTTGCTGAGTTCACGACAGAACAATCTGCCATGCCCAAGATGGCCACTGGAGTACAGATTGCATTCTTGAGCAGTTGCACATGAGCCCTGAGCTCCAGTGGCCTTCTTGAGCATGGTAGGTGACAGGAAGAAAAGTAGTGCCCCTGTATGGGGGGATGGAGTTTTTTCGAGTTGTGGAATGATTGTGCTTCAACTCCAAAACTGTTCTTAGAACATATCCATTGGGGTAATTTTTTAAGTGCTTATAGGATGGCTGCAGGCTCCACCCACTGCAGACATAAAAAGGGCATGTCAGACTCTGAAGGAAGCATGCATTTTGGAGTTGCAGCACAATCACTCCACTGTCTCCATTCAGTAGACCAGCTGTCTTCCCCCTCCCATTCACGGGAGCACTATTTTATTGCTGCCTGTCACCCCCATTTCTGCCAACTCAAAGGGAAGCTGTTAACTTCATTCAATGTATATAACAACACAGTTGGTGTCATTCTGCCACATAATGCAGTTCCATGAGACTGGACTGGTGATTTTCATAGCTCAGTGGAAAGCCTTCGCTATATGCAAATGTCAGAAATGTGTTTGTGTTAGCTCTGCACTAACTTAAGCAAATCACTAGTCTGGTCTTGCCTAACTACATTATGTCACAGAATGACACCCACTGTGGTCTTATAAACACAGAATGAAGTTTACAGCTTGTGAGATGTATTGTGCCCCTTGATGAGCATACTTCCCCGCTAGTGTTAACACAATGCAGGCTAGCTGGATCTATGCAAACAAAAGTCACGGCACTCACAGCTCAGGATTTTTTTGCTCCTGTGATATTTCTGTTCCCTGCTGCACTGCATTTTAACCTGTATATCCTGCAGGAAGTAAAGTAAGAAGAATACAGCAACATTGTATGGACTTTTCAATTTAACTGAGCTGTGAGTGTCATGACCTTTGTTTGTATAATATTCACATTGGGCCCCTATGCTCCAAAGGGCAGTTACTATGCACCTGAGGCACGTATTCCACCCGTGTACCTATGTGGCCCTGAAGAGATGCAGGGCAAGTGGTAGGCACTACTGCTAGCACCCGTGGAGTGCCTGTATATATGTACCAGGTCCCTGAGTGGATCCCTTGCACCCTGTCAGAGGGCATAGGAGGGAGGGAGGTGAAGAACCACATATAGCAGCAGTGCTGTGGAAGTTAAGGGCAGTCATCTGAGCTGTTGCACCAGCCCTCCCCAGCAGACTAGTGGGTTGGGGCAGCTCAAAGGTCTGATATGTGGTGCCACCACACCAGGTGGCTGGAGAAGATGTGGGTGTGTACCAGGTTATGCCTGGTCTCAGTAGGTGTACCTGGCACTCCCTCAGCCTGGCACTATGTGACTTTGTGAATGTTGCATAGTGCAGGCATGCCCCTGACACACACACCCTGCATGGACATCCTTGAGGGGCTTTGGAGACAGGTGCGTAAGTGCCTTGCGCTGCACTTATGCATTCTTGTTGAATGGCCCTGGGGGTCCGCAGGACCCCTGATGTGTGGCATACATCTGTGAAGTTGTCTACACACCTTGGATCCATTACACATAGGTAATGCATTCATTCATGCATAAGGCCCATTGTCACTTGCATGCAATCCTTTTGAGCTGCTCTTTATTATATAGGAATCATTTTTCTAATTTATATTTATGCTGTTTCCCACTATGCAGTTACTGAAACTAACTTCTGGAACACATTATTTTACTCATTGCACTGTTAAATGAATCTCACATACCA
Organism: Neoceratodus forsteri; assembly: GCA_016271365.2. NCBI lineage: Eukaryota > Metazoa > Chordata > Ceratodontiformes > Ceratodontidae > Neoceratodus > Neoceratodus forsteri. The sequence goes on from CM057459.1 coordinate 805,638,398, forward strand.
TAACTAACTAGGCTGTGTCTCAGTAAAATTCACTATCGCTCTAAAAAGCACTCTGAGTAAAATAATGAGTTCCAGAAGTTAGTTGCAGTAACTGCATAGTGGGAAACAGCATAAATCTAAAATAAAAAAATTCTTCTATAATAAACAAGGTAGACTAAATACATGAGTATTGGTACTCTGTGTCTTAGCTGTTTCCAAACAGTTTGAAAAATTAATTACAGTAACTGCATAGTGAGAAACAGCATATACTGTATCTATAATAGAAGAATGAGGTTTATATAATAAGCAAAGTAGGATGAGACAGAAATAGTGGTGCACTGCCATTTAGCTGTTTCCAAAAGCGAATGCCACATATCATAGAAAACTAAGCTGTTTCTCAGTGAAATACTCAAAGGTTATAAAAAACCCTCTGAGAAAAATAATGTTTCAAAAGCTAATTACAATAACTACATGGTGAGAAACAGCCTAGGTTTAAAATAGAAGAAAGATTTTTATTTGATCAACAGTCACTGACAGAAAAAATCATCCAAATTCTAAAAAAATCTGTATGCATATTTTGTGAGTATGAAAAGTATTTTAGGGCACTGAGTGGTTAGGGGCACTGAGCAGCAAACCTGGAGACCTGGGTTTGAATCCCATGAGCCCCAACTTGCATACTGTGTGACCCTGAGCAAGTCACTTAGCTTACTTGTGCTCCCAGATCACACCTGGAAACAAACTCTGGCTTAGTGTACCTTTCCTGGTTAAGCAATTTCCCTTTTCCCTTCCCTTCCCTTTAGAGTGACCCAGCCATGATGGAAATGCTATGTTGTTGAGAAACGAACATTTAACTCTAAATATCAAAAAAAATATGTTTGTCTAGATCCACTGTGGCTGGGTACTCAATAAAAAATCAGATATTATAATAAGCATTTGTCAATGCCAAATGTTTCCTTGCATTGTATATGTGGCAGGGGTCAGTAAAGTTATGAACCTGTGTTTGTAAACTTCAACTTAGCCTCATAACTTTGTTGTTTTTCAATATTTTTACACCAAATTTTCAACATAGCCTTCTTATGACCCTACCTCATAAACAGTGATGGAGAAAATGTTCTACTCCTGCCAAAAAGGTGATTATGAGCAACAACTGTGAAATCACCTTTTGGGATGTGAAAACACATTTTGGCAAGGATTTGAAAAATGACAGCTATCATATTCATGAGGTGTTGTGAAGAAATGGCTTTGTTGAAAATTTGTTTTCAAAATATCAAACATTACCAAAGTTATGATGCAGTGTTTGTAAACTTCAACATAGCCTACTGACTTGTTTTTTAATATTTTTATGCCAAATTTTCAGCATAGCCTTCTTAAGATCCGACCTCATGAACAATGGTGGAGAAAATTGTCATTTCCAGCCCAAAGGGTAATTTCAAGCAGCAATCACAAAATCCCCTTTTGGCAGAGATTTAGCTAATGTCACTTGCATTGTTCATGAAGTGATGTCACAAAAAAGGAATGTTGAAACTGTGGGGCAAAAATATTGAAAAATGCCCAAGTTATGCAACTAAATTCAAAACCAACCGAAATACATTAAGCCACATATGTGATTTAATTAGTTCACAGTTCGGCATTGAAGAGTGAAGATGTCTCTGCCGGGTGGAGAAGATCACAGCATCAGATCCCTGCTGGGTAAGAAAGGTCTTGGGGGGTGGTGGGTGGTAGATGCTGAGTGGCAGGGTCAGGTGGGGGGATAATGGCACAACAGCAATGATGGATGGTTTTCTGTTTTACAGTATTCCAAAAAAACAAACAAAAAGAAACAAACAAAAAAACAATGATGGATAGTTTTCTATATTGCAAGTGATGACAATGGGGGTTTGGGCACCTCCAGTGTCACTATTACATTTACGGGGGGTGGCTGCTGAGAGGGAGGGTTCGGGGGAGCACAGTGGGTAAATGCTCGTGGGCACAGAGGGAAAGAGGGTGCAAGGCTCACACTTAGAGGGTCTAGCAGAGAGGCTGCAGCTCAGAGCGAACACCTGCGTATTCTGGCCACCTTAGTCCTGGCCCATCTCAATTGTCATTTCCTGAAACTCCACCAAGGCAGCAATGCCTTCAGTTGCAGAACTCAAAAAAGATGCTAGTCTAGTCTAGTTCTGTGTTGATGCCATAGTTTTGTGATTGATGCTATAAATCACCAGTGATAGCTGAGGGACTGATGGTGCAGCATTGACAACTAAGTGCTCAGTGAGGAGATTCGAAATGTGGAAACTTTGATGTTTGTATTCTGTGGCGATGCTATAGTTCTGTGACTGATGCTATAAATTACTGGTAATTGCCAAGGGACTGGTGGTGTAGCATTAGCAACTGAGCACACAGTGAAGGGAATCGGAATGGGGGTACTTTGATGCTTGCATTCTGCCACAATGCCATAGTTCTGTGATTTATCCTATAAATCACTGGCAATCACAAAGGGACTGATGGTGTAGCACTGGCAGGTGAGCGTGCAGTGAGGGGACTCAGAATAGGGATACTTTGATGCTTGCAAATAAGTGCAGAGAGAGAGAGAGAGATGTACACTTGTGTATGAATAAGGGCGGAGAGGGACTAGTGTATACCCACCTCCTGGGCTTCCTCACCTCCTAATTGTTCCTCCACCTTCTGCTTCTGATTTTCCTCTCCCGTCCCCCTTCTTTATTCAGTGTGCAGTAATATTGGAGGGCTTAGTGTGTAAAGCATTCTCTAAAGGAGAACTATGATGTACATAAAGCCACTCAGCTGCTTGCTATCCAGCTTTATGCAAATTGAAAGTATTGAAGTACTCTCCATTTGAGGGCTTCAGTCCTTTCAAGTATGCAACGTTTATGCCCATGATACTGTGACCCCCATCATACTCTGCTTGCATGCTCAATAATCTGTCAGGGATGAGCCCAATGTAGATTGCTCTGCATTGGGCTAGTCTATGACACATCTCTGAAATGCCATTCTCTGAAACAAAATGTTTCTTGCACATGTGTAAGGAAACATAAAAATGAGGAAAAACATTATAAAATAAACAACAGGATTAAGAAAATTAAACACTGAACACTGGAGTCTGAGAAAGCCCAGTCTTTCTTGGAGGTGGAAGTTGCTTTTTAAACAACTGGGAGCTAGGAAGGAGACACAATATTGAACATGGAATCAGCAGGGAAACACAATCTTGCTCACATGTGAGTAGTGTACTTTATTTTAAATTTTACACTTATTTTTTTTCATCTATTTTGACTCAAGAAGGGTTTTGCAATACTGCTTTGTAGATTTGGAGTTTAAACCCAGAGCAATTGAACTACTGCATAGTTTTTCTTCCTTTGTGGACAGCTGGCTTGTTGTGGACTGGTATTTTGGTGACATTTTGCATCAAACTATTCTTGGTACTGTGAATTATTCACTGGGCTGAAGATTTTCTATTGTAAGTGCTAGTACAGGTTACTGGTTTGTGTATTTGACCCAGACATTACCTCAGGTGGTAGAAACTGGTTTTCCCTGATTGTCTTCAGAGATCAGACCACCAGGTTGCATAAGGCTGTGTCAGGGGATGCTTACATCATAGATATTGGACTCAATTGCTTTATTTTTCTGTAATATAAATTATTTTGTGAAGGGTATATTTTCTTGCAGATTGTTGTGCAGGTTGTCTTGCTGAAAGGAAGGAAAGCACTCACCACGGTGGTGAGTCAGAGCTTTTGCTGATTGTTTCTGGAAGGCATGGCCTGGGCCCCCCACTCTGCCCCTCACCCCACCCTCTCCAAAGAAGTAATTTCCTTTATACCAGGGGTTCTGACATCACTTCCCCAAAAGGGCAAAGGACATACACCTGTCATATCATAAGCAGTCCAGCACACTACATAGGGGGTAAACGCACCCACACACTAACAAAAAAGACACAAGAAAATAATTTAAACAGGAAGGGTTAGAGACATATGGGGAGTGGTGCAATGCACTGGCTGTGGGGTGGCAGTCTTCACAGAGACATTCTGGGGGCTGTGATGCTGCCCTATTTGCATGCACCTCTCTGCTCTGAGGGAGGAGGTTGCCCATCTCCAGGCTGAAATGGCAAAAAGTAGGAAAACCTCCTCCTCCCCCACCCAGGGACCACCAAGGCTGCCACCGCTGCCTCAGAGGTTGCCAAGAAAGAGGAGCATTTGGACCACAGTGGGCTTGGGGAGGGGGAGTGTGGTGGAACAGAGGTTCATCCCTCCAGTTGTACCTCTCCACAATTCACACTCTGTGCTGGTGAAGCATGGTTCCTTTATGGAGGCACCTGCAGTTGAGAGCAAGGAGGATACTGGGAACCTCCACAAGGAAGACCTAAAGGAGGGTGGCATGGGACCCCACAGTAGAAGGAAACAGCTCCTGGTGGGGAACTTTTTTGTTAGTGGGTTGGAACTGGGGGAGGGAGGGGAAAGGGAGGTAAGGTGCCTGCCCAGTGCCATGGCTAGGAGGGACAGGAAGTGAATCCTCAAGATTGCTGAAGCAGCTGCATGGGAGAGGGAGCTGGATATCATTGTCCACCTAGGGACAAATGACCTAGCTGGGAATGGCATCAGAGAAGTGCAGGAGGAGTTTGTGGAGTTGGGAAGGGGCCTTAAACAAGCAACATGCATGGTAACCTTCTCAGAGGTGCTGCCTGTCTATGGCATGAGTGAGGCTAGGATAGTCCGCACCATGGGATTCAATGAATGGTTGAACAACTGGTGCGGAGCACAGGGTTTTGGCTTCATTGAGGACTGGGGGTCCATCTGGAGGGATGCAGGCATATACTGGCACAATGGTCTGCATCTATCCAGGAGGGGAAACAGGGTCTTAGGAAGGTTTAAATGGTTCATACAGTAGCAGCCACAGACAGTGCCAGCTATTTCCCAACATTTCTGTGATATTTCCAGAAACATCTCCTGCTTTCTGCATTTCCACAGTAGGGGCAGCAGAGAGCAACTCTTCAGAAATTTCACTAAATATCTGAAACTAGCTGGCAATGTCCGTGGCTACCACTGTAGCAAAGCTTTTAAACTAGCCAACGGGGGAGGCACTGAAAAGGGGCAAGGAATTCCCAGCCTTCCCCACAAAGCAAGGTAGTTAGTGAAGTAAACATAAAGGTAGAGAAGTCAATAGGAAGCAGGACAGCTGTCAATGGAGAAAAAGACAAAGGCAGTAAGTGCAGGATGGGGCTTAAAGGAGTAAGGCCATCAAAAAATGGAAGGCAATGAGTAGCAATGCCTGTAGTCTGGGTAGCAAGCTTCCTGAACATGTGGCCTTGATGGAAGAGGGATGGCTGGATATCCTGACAGTCACAGAAACATAGTACACAGAGAACCATGACTGGGTTGTCAACATACCAGGGTACACAATCTACAGGAGGGACAAGGAGGATAAAAGGGGAGGAGAAGGAATAGCTCTCTACTTAAGGGAAGGGATCAAAGCAATGGAACTAAAGGGTAAACAGGGAGGAGATGAGGCACTGTGCATCACCTTGGAGACAGGAAATGGCACCACAATCTTCAGGGGTGTTGTTTACAGACCCCCATCTTAAGGGGAGGAAAGGGACAAGGAAATAATAGGAGGCATCATTAGGATGGCAGAAAAATTGGAGATATTGTTGATGGGGGACCTGAATATGCCAGATGTTAACTGGAGCACATTTGCTGCAGCCACATCTTGGAACCCACTCGGGAGGAAGCAAATTTTATACCTGGTACTCAAACAGGGATGAAGAGAGGATCTCAGATTTAAAAGTGGGTAACCATCTGGGAAAAAGCAACCACCAAACATTGTGGTTCACAATAAACACAGCTGTAGAGTCAAGCCATACAAAAGCGAGGGTACTGGACTTTAGGAGGGCTGACTTTGGCAAAATGGAAGACTGCATAAGGAATGCATTAGCAAACTGGCAGGGAAGAGGGATGGAGGAACAATGCAGAAAAATCAAAACTGCCATCACAGAGGCAACAAGCCTTTGTGTGAAACAAATGAAAAAAATGAAGGAAAAAACACTATGGTTCTCAAAAGAGGTGGGGGGAGGTTGGGGAGAAAAATACAGCATTCAGGAAGTATAAGGAATCACAGAAGGAACAGGACATGGAACTGTATCAGTTAAAGCAGAGGGAAGCAGGGAAGGCAGTCAGAATATCAAAGACCCAAACAGAGGAAAATATAGCCAACTCAGTTAAGAAGGGGGATAACACCTTTTATAGGTACATTAGGGAGTAAACAAAGATCAAGGGAGGGATAGTGAGGCTTAATAAAGTGGAGGGGAGGTGGGCAGAGGGTGACAGTGAAAAGGCAGAGATCCTGAATGAATACTTTTGCTCAGTATTCACAAAAGAAGAGGAGCGGGAGGTTCTTAAACCAAACATTAGAAGCACATTGGATAGTGGGGTCAATACCAGTCCATTCACAGAAGAAAGGGTCCTGAAACAACTTCTAAAACTCAAGGAGGAAAAAGCAATGGGGCCTGACAGGATTCACCCCAGAACTCTAAAAGAACAAGGGGAGAACTAGTGACACCACTGACTACCCTTTTTAACAAATCATGGGAGGATTGTGTGGTATATGAGGACTGGAGGAAGGCGGATGTTATTCCTCTTTACAAAAGTGGGAGCAAGGCAGAAGCAGAAAAGTACAGACTTCAGTGGTAGGGAAAATTATGGAATCACGTCTGAAAGAAAGAATTTTTGAGTACCAAGAGGTCAGCGGGGCACAGGACCCAAGGCAGCATGGATTCACAGTGGGAAGGTCATGTCAGACAAATCTAATGGATTTCTTTGATGGGGTGACCAAAGTAGTAGACCAGGCAGGGGCTGTGGATGTGGTCTACCTAGATTTTAGCAAGACATTTGACACAGTCCCACACAAAAGATTAATAAACAAATTAGCCAGCCTGGGAGTGGGTCCCAGGGTGATAGCCTGGGTAAATAATTGACTGGACAACAGGACACAGAGGGTAATAGTAAACAGAGTCCACTCTGAGGAAAGGGGGTTACTATTAGGGTACTGAAGAGTTCAGTACTGTAAATGGTCCTCTTTAATGTCTTTATAGGTGACATTGCATAGGTGCTGGAAGGAAAAGTATGCCTCTTTGCAGGTGACACAAAGATCTACAACAGGGTTGATACACAAGGTGGGGTGGAAAGGATGAGAAGGGACTTGGCAAGGCTGGAGGAATGGTCCAGAGTATTGCAGCTTAGATTCAATGCAAGAAGTGCAAAGTAATGCACCTGGGAAACAAAAACCTAGGGGAAATGTACACAATGGGGGGGAGGTACTAACAACAATAAAAATGGAACGAGACCTGGGTGTAGTCATATCAGATGAACTAAAGGTAGGCAAGCAATGTGAAAAGGCAGTAAGGATGGTTGGGGGATACTGGGATGCACAGGGAGAGGCATCACCAGTAGAAAACAGGAAGTTGTTATCCCTCTGTACAGACAGTTGGTGAGACCCCATCTGGAGTACTGCGTGCAGTTCTGGAGACCACATCTCTACAAGGACATATACAGGATGGAGGCTGTCCAGAGAAGGGCAACTAAAATGGTGCAGGATCTGCACCAGATACCATATGAAGAGAGACTAAAGGAACTTAATATGTATACCCTAGAGGAAAGGGGGGAACATGGTAGAAACATTCAAGTACCTCAAGGGAATCAACAAAGTCCAAGAGGGTAGCATCTTTCAGAAAAAGAGATGTGCAAGAACAAGGGGGCACAATTTGAAGATAGAGGGGGGAAGCTCAGGGGCAAAATGAGGAAGTATTTTTTCATGAAGAGGGTGGTGGAAGCATGGAACAGCCTTCCAGAGGAGGTAGTGGGGTCAAAAACAGTGGGGGGGATTCAAGATTGCATGCGACACACATAAGGAAATTCTAGCAGAGGGTACGAGGAAGTAGACTGTTGGTTAACTAGGATCAGCAGCTTTTCCGAAAGGTAGGAAAATGGGCAGACTGGGTGAGTCAAGCGGTCCTTAACTGTCATCAAAATCTATCTTTCTATGTTTCTATGCAGCGCTCAAACCCTCTCCATAATTATGTATTATGTATAATGAAAGCTTATCTTGACTCTTTTAAACAGTGAATATATATATATGTATATATATATACATATATATTATGGTAGCATGGTAGTGCTACCATAGTTAGGGTTGAGTACCCCATTTAATGTTAAATGGTGAAACTTTGAACCTTAATAACTTTGCTACTATTCCACAGATTTGCTTGAAATTTGGCAGGCACATGGCGTTACCTTAGATCTTGGGATCAGCCAACCTACATAAAGGTCGGATATACTTCTGCAGAGTTATTAAGTGACATTCTGGGGGGCATTCAAGTTTTCTGTGCATTCTTTGCTCATGCCTACAGGTTGCACGGTTTGCGTGACCAGTCCAAAAACTTCTGGGAAAATGCAGCCAGGGTCCCCGGTTTGCCTTTTGAAGATTTCATGAAAAAATATTGAACGGTTCAAAAGTTATTCAAAAAACAAGTTCCCATTATAAGTCAATGGGAAAAGTAAAAAAAAAATTCAACACATTTGCAAATGTACTTTTTAGTGTCTCAAATGACCCTACTAGTGTATCAAATCCGCCATTTTGTTTTCAGTTACTAATCAGAAAAATGCTTGGCGTTTAAAAATGGGACCCTCTAGGAACACAATTCTTTTTGGGTTCACCTAGTCGGACCCTCAGGATGCTAGCCATGTCTTTATTTTGGGGTTAAACACCCCAGAAATATGTTTTCCTAATTTTTGGGTAAAGTAGTGTCGTACCTGTGTCACTTTCACAAATTTTTGCGAAAAGTGTGGCAAATCACGACACTACTTTTCTAGACTATGTCCAAAATGACAGGAATTCTTTGCCACCCTGCTGCAAAAGAACAGTTTGGTCTTTTGGGCTGAAATTTGGAGGGATGGCAGCCAACACCTCACAGATGTGCCTTTTCATGGTTTGGTGAACAAATATTACAAGGATGAAAAGTTATGGTACTCCAAATTTGATGTTTTTTCCCATAGACTAATATAGTGACGTCCACCGCACATTTCAGGGCCCGTATCTTGGAAACGGTGCGAGCAATTTTCATTATGAAAATGCATATGCATTAAGTGAAAACTTAGCTAGGAAACTGATGAATCATGTGAAATGTAATTTTTTTTTCTCTGTCATACGGTTACTGAGATATTAACAATTTAGTATTACAACTGCTCGTTTTATGCTCCGAGACCCATTATTATGCATATATTCTTTATTTTCACTGTGTTTCTCAATGGAGCTTTTGGGGGAAAATAGGGTGTGTGCTCCACTTACTGTTACACGTAGGCTTTACACTTCTCTTTCTGTGCCTGTTTGCATTAATATTCCTGTGAACGTCACCGTTTGCATTACCCTTTCCGTTTCCTTTTGCACTTGCCTTTGTGTTACTGTTACAGTTACTATGTCACAATAAATCACTATTTATAGTCCTCATTCTCAAAAAAAGGGGGAATTCATGGCAAAAAACTCTGTTTAATGCATCAGTTAGGGTTGTTCTACAGCGACAAAAGTGAGGAAATTCGGTGTTAGGGTTGAAAGACCTTTGCACCCCAGCCCGCCCCCAAACAGCATCAGGGTGTGCGTTGGGGTCATCGGTCCTAACTCTCACCCCATTCTCCTATTCCTCCAGCTTCTTTACATGTGATGGGGTAAGAGTTAGGGCCAATGACCCCAACGCACACCCGATGCTGTTTGGGGGGCGGGCTGGGGGTGCAAGGGGTTTCAATCCTAGCACTGAATATATATATATATATATATATATATATATATATATAATATATATATATATATACAGTATATATATATATATATAGTAACACAGTAGTGCTACCATAAGTTAGGAATGAGGTGCCCTTTTTGAGTTAAGGTCAAACGTTGCACCTTAATAACTTTTCCAACTTTCAACTGATTTACCTGAAATTTGGCAGGCATCATTGGGCATGATAGATCTTGGTATCTTCCAAGTTTTGTACCAGTCAAATATACAGCTGCAGAGTTATTAAGCGACAACGAAAAGTGCATTTATGCTTTTTGGTGAATTCTTTGCTCGCACCTACAGGTGGCATGGTTTGCACAACCAGTCCTAAAACTTCAGAGAATGTGTGGCCAGGTCCCCCATGTGCCTTTTGAAGATTTTGTGAAAAAATATTAAACCATTCAAAAGTTATTCAAAAAACAAGTTCCCATTATAAGTCAATGGGAAACGTTAACAAAAAGTTTGACAGTGTCGCAAATGCAGTTTTTAGTGTCGCAAATGACCCCAGTAGTGTCGTGAGTCAGCCTTTTTTTTTTCAGTTAGTGATCACAGAAATGCTTGGCATTTAAATTTGGGACCGTCTAGTGACACAATTCTTTTTGTGTTCACCTCGTCGGACTCTGAGTATGCTAGTCATGTCTTTATTTTGTGGTTAAACACCCCAGAAATATGTTTTTCAAATTTCTGGAAAAAGTAGTGTCGCAAAGTAGTGTCACACTCACGACACTTTCGCAAAATTTGCGAAAGGTGTCGCAAATTGCGACACTACTTTTCCACACTATGGCCAAAATGACAAGAGTTCTTTGCCACCTAGCTGCAAAAGAACGGTTTGGTCCTTTGAGCTGAAGTTTGAAGGGAAGGCAGCCAACATCTCACAGATGTGCCTTTTGGTTGATTGGTTACAAAATATTGCATGGCTGCCAAGTTAAGGTACTCTGAAGTTGGCATTTTTTTCCCATAGACTAACATGGTGACGTAAGCCGCATGTTTCGGGGCTCGTATCTCGTAAATGATGTCAGATACAGATTTTTTGTTGCAAGTTGCATAGCCAGGAAAATCATGATTTTTGTGAAATTTAAATTTTTTTTCTACATCGTGTGGTTGCTGAGATATTAGCAATTAAGTACTTCCAATGCTCGTTACAATACATACATTCTTTGTACACATTGTGTTTCTCCATGCACCTGTTCAGCAAAAACAGGGTGTGCGCTTCGGTTACTGTTACAGTTACTGTTTCCACTTGCGTTTATGTCCCCGTTTGCATTACTGCTGCCGTGTACGCCACCGTGTGTTTTACCCATTGTGTACTCATTTGCACTTGCATTTGCATTACTGTTACCATTTGCATTTCCACTACTGTTTGTGTTTGTGTTTCGGTTTGCATCACCGTGCGCATTGCCATTTGCATTTCTGGCAGCCCTTTCATTTGCATTTCCATTTCTCTTTCGTTTTGCCTCTTTCTTGCTGTTACTGTTAACATTTGCGTTTGAAACTGCGTTGCTGTGCCCGTGCACATTACGGTTTGCGTTTCCATATGTGCTTGCGTTTCCTTTTGTGTTTCTGTTTCCTTTGCTGTTATTGTTGCTGTTACCATTACCATTTGCATTTACAATTGCGGTACTGTGCCCGTGTGCATTATGGTTTGCGTTTCCGCATGCAGTTCTGTTCCTGTTTCCATTTCTCTTTCCTTTGGCATCATTCTTCATGTTAACTTTACCATTTGCATTTACAATTGTGGTACTGTGTCTGTGCACTTTACGGTTTGCGTTTACGCATGCACTTGTGTTCATGTTTCCGTTTTTGTTCCCTTTCACATTCTTTTTGCTGTGACACTTAAAATTTGCATTTAAAATACCGCTGCCATCACGGTGCATGTTACCAGCTGCATTTTCATGTGCGCTTGCATGTCTGTTTGCATCACTGTTCGCTTCTGTGTCATTTTGCACTTGCGTTTCTATTAGTGTCTGCGTTACCATTTACGTTTCTGTTACCATGTGTGTGACTGTTTGTGCTTGTGTTTACATTGCTGTTCCTGTTGCTATGTGACAAGACTCATCCTCATTCTCAAAAAGAAGGGAAATTAGAGACAAAACTACTCAGTTTAATGCATCATTTAGGGTTGTGCCACAGTGACAAAAGTAAGGAAATTCGGTGTTAGGGTTGAAAACCCTAAATCCGCATTCACCCCCCCCCAGCACCACATACACAGACACACACACACATGCAAGTAGGGGTGAGGACCAAGGCAACATGACCAATCACAGACAACCAGCAGCAGGTGACATAAATAAAATACAACTGTCAAAATGTACTGCAAGACATCTCCACCACCCCAGACCAGGTATTGCATACTCAGTGTAGATTCACAACAAAACTGAGGCCATGTACACCAATAGTATACATCCCTGATTACAGGTGCACACAAGTTACCACACTTAGGGGTTGCATGCGTTACCTACCAATGCCTCATGCCCCAACACACCAGGTACTGCAGCCTGACTGAAGAGCCACGGCTACACTAAGGCCATGCACATCTAAGGTATATCTCCCTGACTGCAGGTACACACAAGTGAACACGGTTATGAATTGGAGGACCTCTGCCAGGCAATGCCCCCCCAGAACAAGTACTGCATACTGAGTGGAAAGGCACAGCATCAGTAAGGCCATACAAATCAACAGTGCACCTCCCTGATTGCAGCTGCACTGAACTTACCACACTTAGGAGTTGCATAGTGTCAACAAGGAAATGCACCCCCAGACCACTTACTGCATCCTGACTAGAGATCCACTGCAAAACTGCTGGTATGGACATCAATGGTACACCTCACTGACTACAAGCATGGGCTCAGACAGTCAATGCCTCCCTGTTACAAGGTACTGCATCATGAGTGCTGAGCCACAGCAAAACTGAGGCTATGGGCATCAATCCTACACCTCCCTAATTGCAGGTATGCTCCACTTACCACAGTTAGGAGTTACATGGCCTCAATCAGGCAATGCCCCCCACACACACACACACATCAGGTACTGCATCCTGAGTGTACAGCCACAGCAAAACTAACTACATACACATCAATGATACACCTCCATCACTGATGGTGCACACAACTTTGTACCATTTTCAGTTGCACACGTTTGACCAGGCAATAGCCCCACACCCCCCCCACCAGGTACTCCATCCTGACTGGAGAGCCACAGCAAAACTACAGCCATAGACATCAACTGTTCAAATGCTACAGTTGTTGGCTCATCATCATGGATATGTCTTGTACTACATTTACACAGTTGTATTTTATTTCTCTCACCTGCTGCTGGTTGTCTGTGATGGGTCGTGTTGCCTTGGCCCCCTACGTGTTGTGTGTGTGTGTGTGTGTGTGTGTGTGTGTCTGTGTGTGTGGTGCTGGGGGGGGTTGGGGAGAATGCGGAGTTAGGGTTTTCAACCTAACACCAAATTTCCTCATTTTTGTCACTGTGGAACAACCCTAACTGATGCATTAAATGGAGTTTTTTGCCTCTAATATATATAAATATATATATATATATAAATAAAATAGGGATATGAAGGCACTTCTATGTTAAACTTGAAACCTTACGGGTTAATAACTTTGGACCCATTCAACGGATTTACATGCAATTTGGTATCCATGGTGGGGTATGGTAGATCTCTTGATTTACCAAATTTTGCTTCGGTCTAGCGTACGTTTTTTGTGCATCAAAATGCTGAAAAACGCACTTTTCTCCAGTTTTGTGGTCAGTTTTTCAGATTTTGTCCATGGTGCTGCACAGCTGTTCTGCGGCATGCCAGTTTGCAACTTGCAGCTAGAGTCAAGAAACATGCCCCTTTTTGTTTGGTAAAAAAAATGTTAATCCATTCAAAAGTTATTAAAGTTTCAAGTTCCCATTATAGGTCTATGGGAAAATGTATATGGTTATTTTGCGAAAGATGAATGGGGTTTTTGCCATCTGGTCCCTCCTCAAGATCAAAGAAGTTGCAGGCTCACGATCAAAGAATCTTTGATCATGAGGAATTGTTTGATCGCGACGGCCGCCATCTTGTTTTCATTTTGCGGTTGGAAAAAAAAATATCTCAGCTCAAAGGTGACGTCTGAAGTAAAACTATGGTGGGTTTTGCTCAGGGGTCCTCCCTCTATTGAGCCATGCCTGTGATTTCTTGTAATTTGGTCAAAAAATCAGAGTTTCAAAGTTTTAAATTCTTTGATCTTGGCTCGTTAACGATCTTTGATCACAAGCCTGCAAATTCTTTGATCGTGAGATTCTTTGATCGTGATTTTTGATCGTAAGGGATGGAATAGATGGGCACATTTAAAAATCAAATATCTCAGCCCAGGAGTGACGTATGAAGTCAAACTAGGATGGGCTTTGCTCAGGGGGCTTCGTTCTATTGAGTCATGCCTGTGGTTTAATGTATTTCTTTGAAAAAATTGAGTTTTAACATTTTTATTCTTTGATCATGAGCCTGCAAATTCTTTGGTTGCAAGCCTGCAAATTCTTTAATTGTGAGATTCTTTGACCGTGATTTTTGATGGCGAGGGAGGGACTAAATCGTCAGATTTAAAAATTAAATATCTCAGCCCAGGGATGACTTATGAAGTCAAACTAGGATGAGTTTTGCTCAGGGGGCTTCATTCTTTTGAGTCATGCCTGTGGTTTAATGTATTTTTTTTTTTAATTTGATTTTTAACATTTTTTAATTCTTTGATCATGAACCTGCAAATTCTTTGGTCACGAACCTGCAAATTCTTTGATCACGAGATTCTTTGATTGTGATCTTTGTTCGTGAAGGAGGGACTAGATGGTCAGATTTGGAGGGACCAGATAGGCCAATTTTCACAACGTTTAAACTTAAATATCTCAGAAATGGTTTGGTCTTTTAACTTGAAATTTGGAGGGTGTTGAGGGGATGTCATGTAGATGTGAATTATGGTGTTAAAGTGTCAGAAAACATATTTGTTGTGGAGATATTGTGTGGCACAGTTTAGATTTTGTGGATAGCGTTTTGCATTGTGATACTGGCTTGAAATTTATAGGATAGCTAGCCTTACTGCCATGGATGTACTTTTCAGTGGTTAGGTAAGTAAAATGTAAACAGGTTCAGAATTATGCTACTCCAATGAAGGAAAATCTCAAACTTTAAAATGTAATATCTCGGAAACGGTTTGGTCTTTTAACTTGACATTTAGAGGGTGCTGAGGGGATGTTCTGTACTTGTGAAGTATAGTATTTAGGTGTTGGAAAATAAATTTGCTGTGGAGATATTGTGTGACACACTTTGCATTTTGGGTATAGCATTTTTGCCTTGTGGTAGTGGCTTGACATTTATTGGGTAGCTAGCCTTACTACCATGGAGGTAATTTTCAGTGGTTAGGTGTCTGAAATGTAAAGAGGTCCACCAATATGCACTCCCATCAATAGATGTGCTATTCAGTACTTGTACTGTTATGTTTGGTAGAAATTTGCAAGTTGATAGGAGTGAGGGACCCTTGGGCGTCACGCTTCCACCTACTTGCACAACTTTGTGCTTTTCTATGCTTTCTCAAAAAGTAAGGAAATTCTATGCAAAAAATTGTGTTGATTTATCATTTAGGGTTAAAACACAAAATGTCAGGAAATTAGACATTTAGGGTTGCCCCTTCCCCCCTTGTGTACCCCATCTTCCTGAGATTGAAAGATGCTAGGTGTGTATCATTGGGGTTGTGAGGCCTAAATGTCACCCATTCTTCTTTACTGTGGCTTGTGAATATGATTACACATGGAATGGGGTGACATTTACGCCTCACAAACCCATGACACACCCCGGCATCTGTCAATCTTGGGAGGATGGGGGGTACACAAGAGGGGAGAGGACAACCCCAAAGGTCTAATTTCCTCACTTGTTGTGTTTTAACTCTAAATGATGCATCAACACAATTTTTGCATAGAATATATCTATCTAAATTTATGAAACATTTATGTGTTGAATGCTGATGCCTATTTAACAGTGTTGTTGAGAACATTTTACTGCATTCTGTTTTGGAGCCCTAGCCAACTCTTGGTTAGGAGGAGGAACAGTAGTCTTCAGGCTCACTTCCTGACTACACCTCAGAATCACTTTTAAAACAATTTATTTTACTTTTGGGGACTGTTCACCTGCAATACACCTTTAAAGGCACAGACTAAATATTTTTTAAAAGGGTCACTAATTTCTAAGTAGAGTAGGTGTAGCGTGACCCGAGAATCTACTTCCGGGTCTCTCTGGGGCCATTTTAAACGGCCCTGCTGCAAGCGCTCACTCCTTGCTCATTGTCTAAATGAAACATTTATGTGTTGAATGCTGATGCCTATTTAACAGTGTTGTTGAGAACATTTTACTGCATTCTGTTTTGGAGCCCTAGCCAACTCTTGGTTAGGTGGAGGAGCAGTAGTCTTCAGGCTCACTTCCTGACTACACCTCAGAATCACTTTTAAAACAATTTATTTTACTTTTGGGGACTGTTCACCTGCAATACACCTTTAAGGGCACAGTCTAAATATTTTTTAAAAGGGTTACTAATTTCTAAGTACAGTAGGTGTAGCACGACCCACAAATCTACTTCCGGGTCTCTCTGGGGCTATTTTAAGCTGCTCTGCTGCGAGTGCTCACTCCTTGCTCATTTTCTAAATGAAACATTTATGTGTTGAATGCTGATGCCTATTTAACAGTGTCGTTGAGAACATTTTACTGCATTCTGTTTTGGAGCCCTAGCCAACTCTTGGTTAGGAGGAGGAGCTGTAGTCTTCAGGCTCACTTCCTGACTACACCTCAGAATCACTTATAAAACAATTTATTTTACTTTTGGGGACTGTTCACCTGCAATACACCTTTAAGGGCACAGTCTAAATATTTTTTAAAAGGGTTACTAATTTCTAAGTAGAGTAGGTGTAGCGTGACCCGAGAATCTACTTCGGGTCTCTCTGGGAACTATTTTAAGCTGCCCTGCTGTGGCGGGGTGAGAACGCAGGCGCGGTGGCGGCGGCGCCATGCGTGAAGAGCGCGCAAGAGACACACGCGTCTCGCATGTTATACATGTTGGGCATTTGGAGGTTTACAAAGTTAAATCCTGAATGATTTTTAGTGTTCAAGAAATATATTAGGTAAGCAACAAGCTATATAAAGCACTACTATAATAAAAATAATAATAAACATGGCCAATAATATTGTGACTATGGACGGGAGATTTGGAACTAAATGTCTATTATGCAATATGTTTGACATGGAAATAGGGACAGAAAACATTGAAGCCTTCATTTGTAATAAATGTATAAGTATTAAAGAATTGGAGGAGGAAATTAAAATGTTTGATGAGAGATTAAGAATACTAGAATTTAGCCAAGGGAAACAGCTAAAAGACTACACATAACAAAAGAGCAAAGTACATTGGAAGTACCTAGTGTAGAAGCCACTCATGTCATTACCCAGCCTGATATAGTGACCAGAAAGAGACCAAGACAAGATGAAAATGTTTCTGACTCAGAAAATGATTGGTTTTCTATTCAATATAAAAAAACTTCTAAAAGGGGAAGAAAAGCTGAAACTTTTCAGTTACCAATTCAGAACAAATTTGATCCCTTGACAGATTCTGATATTGGAGTGATTGTTGATGATGGAACTGATGTACCTCTATCTGTAAATAAGGTAGTAAATTCTGCAACACAAGCTAATAGTGCAGATAATCTTTTACATGAGAATCTTATTAATTTCACAGAGAACCACTTTAATAATGATGGAATTAATGAAGAAAATATTGACATAAGACCTTTGAGTCAGGATGTCATTGAAGCACCACAAATTTTTGTGTTAGGGGATTCCATGGTATCTAACTTAGACGGAATAATTTGTAACCCAAATAAAACCACTCGTACATTACCATGTTTCCGTGGGGCTCAGATTAGTGATATTAGCAGAATGAGTAAACAGATCTTACAAGGTTGTTGTGAAAAAGATCTAGTAATAATTCACATTGAGGTGAACAACATTTAGCATCAGAGTACTCAACATATTAAAGAAGCCTATGTTGGATTGGCAAACATTCTGGCTGATATTGGTATCCACACAGTGTTCTCTGAGATTCTCCCAGTACCTCAGGCTAACCATATTTTAATTAATAAAATCAAACACATAAATTGCTGGCTCAGGGCTTGGTGTCTCAAACAAAATATCAAGTACTTAACCCATTGGGAACAGTTTCAGTGGAATAATACATATTATGCAAAGGATGGTTTACATTTAAGTAGGTTGGGCAAGGAGACATTGGGTCATGTGTTTAATTCTGCAATAGAGGTTTTTTAAGGCAAAGCTCAGGGGTAGGAATAGATAGGGTTATGAAAACATGTGAACATATACTTCTGAAACCTGTCAAAGCTATGTATGAAAAAGAACAAACAGCCAAATTAAATCTACTTCTACTAAATGCTAGGAATCTGAGCAATAAAATTGAAGAACTCCAAGTAATTTTACATAATGAAGATATTGAAATTTGTGGTGTCACAGAAACCTGGTTCAATTGAGACCAATGGGGACTTAATATTAATGGTTATACCTTATTTAATAAAAATCGTACTTATTCCAAGGGAGGTGGAGTTGCCTTTTATGTTAAAGAAAACATTATATGTACAGAAGTTGGTATAGATAATGACCCCCCCTTAGGTTTTGAAATATTATGGATTAAAATAAACAATAAACAACACCCAGTCACTTTAGGGATATGCTATAGACCATCATCTATGGACACTGTTAATAATGAAAACATGTGTAATTATTTGGAGAATCTTAATTTAAATGCAGATATTATTCTAATGGGTGATTTAAATTATCCTGGAATAAACTGGTCTACCGGGGGTGGGTTTAAACAAACAGGAAAATAGATTTATTAGTGCAATGTCCCATCTAGGACTAGACCAACTTGTTAAAAATACAACTAGAAACAACAATACTCTGGATTTGATAATTTCTAATATTAAAGTTGATACTGAGTTTCTTGGCACTATGGCTCCTTTAGGTAATAGTGACCATCAAATAATTAAATGGTCAATTAATCTTTATATCAATAAATCTTGTGGTAAAACTGAATTCAGAAACTTTAATAAAGCAAATTATATGGCTATTAAAGAACATTTTTTGATGTGGAATTGGGAACAAGAACTAAATGGGTTATCTGTGGATAATATTTGGCAAAGAATTAAAGAAGAAATTGAATACTGTATTTCTGAATGGGTACCAATCAGAGTTAAATATATAGGACATAAAAGATCACCACCCTGGTTTACTAACAAAATAAAAAAGGTTAGTCCTAGCAAAGAAAAAGGCATTTAACAAATATAAAAATAATAAATCAGAATCCAACTGGACTAAATTTGTTACCAAAGCTAATAAAGCAAAATATGCAATTAGAAAGGCCAAGCAAGAATTAGAGTTAAATTTAAATAGTATGCAAGGCAATAATAAGAACAGTTTTTTCAATTATATTGGTTCCTTAAAATCCTCTCCCATTTTAGTTGGACCATTAAGAATAAATGATGTTATTATTGATAATGAACAAATTATGGCAAATAAATGTAATCTTTACTTTGCTAGTATATTTAAAAAAAAAAGGATGATTTCACAGTTGTGAATCCTTCCAAATTGGATTCTATAATTCAATTCACTGTAGCAGAAACTTACAACATTATTGATTCCTTAAAATGTTCCACATCAGTAGGTCCAGATAATACTCCATCTATATTCTTAAAAAATGTTTCTTATGAACTGGCGGGTGTACTGACTTTTTTGTTTAATGAATCATTAAAGAGGGGTATAGCGGTTAATGAATGGAGAGATGCTGTGGTCATCCCAATACATAAGACTGGCTCAAAGAAGGATTTAAAAAATTATAGACCTATAAGTTTAACATCTTCTATATGTAAAATCATGGAAAGGCTTATTCTAAGTAAAATTAGTGCACACATATTAGAAAATGGTCAGACTGATATTTTCCAACATGGCTTTCAACCAGGTAGATCATGTCAGACTAATTTGATTGATTTTTTTGAACCAGTGAGTGAAGCTTTGGACCTTGGTATGCCAGTGGATTTTATATACTTGGATTTTGAAAAAGCCTTTGATTCTGTTTCATATGGCATATTACTTGATTGTTTAATAAAATTAGAACTTAACAAATATTTGACTAAATGGATAATGCAATGGTTATCAATAGAAGACAGTGAGTATCATTGAGAGGTTATTCTTCCCCATGGACATTAGTTAGCAGTGGAGTACCTCAGGGATCAGTTCTAGGCCCTATGTTATTTAACATCCTTATGGCCAGTATGAATACCAGTAATGGTATTTGGATTACCAGATATGCAGATGATGCTAAACTGGGTGAGATTGTTAATAACTCGGAATCCATATCCATATTACAGGACAATTTAAATCTAATTTCTGAATGGGTTATCAGTCACACATTAAACTTTAATATAAATAAATGTAAGGTTATGCATTTTGGTTGGAATAATAGATGTGCTAACTGTTATATAGGCAATAACACACTAAGTGTCATCACATCTGAGAGAGATCTAGGAGTTATTATTAATAATAATTTAAAATTCACAGATCACTTAAATTCTATTGTCAAAAAATGTTCCAGGTTTAGTAACTGCTTATTTAAGAATATAAAAAGTGGAGAACCATCAATAATGATCCCACTATATACTGTACCAGCATCATAAGATCAAACTTCGATTATTGTTCATCATTTTGTGCCCCAACTCAGAGGGGAGATAAATTATCCAGAGAGAAAGTTCAAAAAAGATTTGTTAAAAATATAACTGGAATGGGCCCCTTTACATATGAGGAAAGACTGAAGAAATTGAACTTGTATAGTATGGAATATAGATCTATGCAAGGGGATCTTTGTTTGCTTTATAAAGCAACTAAAGATGAATACTTATTTAATACATTACATTTGACATGGAATCCTACTTCTGTCCTTACTCGTTCACATAATTTAAAATTACTTTCATCTACTAACAGAACTATGAAGAGAAATCAATTCTATACTCAGAGAATAGTTCCAATACGGAACTCACTCCCATATGAGGTTGTAAACTGTGAAAATTTGGCTCAATTTAAAACTAAACTTGATATACATATGAATGATTTAAAATTTGTATCCCACCTAGCTTAGGTGGCATGATCCTAAAGGGCTTGTCCCTTGATCGTGTACCTCACCTATGAACCTATATATATATATATATATATATAAATGGATATACAATGTATTTATCTAGACAAGTGCTATTTAACCTCTTATAACCTCACTAGTGGCATATGCCATGAGTGAGGTGTCTGAGGTCAAACAGCACAAGTGAAGATAAATCATTTATCTGACATCTCACCATTGTATATTTCATTTATGCAATAGGGATGCTTTCTGTCAGTGCAGGGACATTTGATTTTAATTGTTTATCTTTTTTTGCATATGTTTGTCAAAAAAGTGAACAAAAAATTACGTTTTCTGCTATTTTTTGCTAATTATGAAAAAATCTTTAAACACCACTCATTTTGTAGATAATTTTATGCTGAACAATTTTCATGCTCACAGTACCATGCTATCTTTTTTCATTCCAAAGTTATACACATTTGAATATGGATAGTACTGCTGCTGAGGCCAAACATTCTAAATGACTTCTGGAGTGATTGTGACATAGCTACTATTTGGATAAATTTTATTTATTCAATGACTGTGAAGATAAATGGATTTATTCAATGAGTTTTGAGTCCACTCATATTGCATAAATATATTTATTATAATGGCCCGGTAGAGCCAGTATAGTTAGGGTTCAGTAAGCACTTTAATGTTAAACCTCAAATTTTGTACCTTAATATTTTTGTCATTGTATGATTTTGACCAGCTGGAGATCGTGGAGATCCTGCGGATTGTCCAGAATATGTGTCTGACCTGCTGTAGTTTGGAGCTGGGAACAACTCGCCTCTTAATGAGGTGTTTGGATGTCATCAGTCTGGTTCTTGCAGAGATAGTCTGGTCTTTATTAAAGTCAGGTGAGTTTCTGGACTCTCTGAAAGGAGGCGGTGGTGACACCACTCCTTAAAAAACCTTCTATTGATCCTGACTATTCTGCTAACTACAGACCAGTCTCTAACCTTCATTTTGTGGGGAAGGTTATTGAGAAAGTGATTGCGCTGCAACTGGAGAATCATCTTACCATCCATGAAATCTATGACCAGTCTGAAAACATCACGGAACGTGCAGCTGGGGCTCCCGGTGTGCCTTTTGAAGATTTCGTGAAAAAATATTGAACGGTTCAAAAATTATTCAAAAAACCAAGTTTCCTATTATAGTCAATAGGAAAAGTTAACACAAAGTTCAACAGTGTCACAAATGCAGTTTTTAGTGTTGCAAATGACCCCTGTAGTGACATGAGTCAGCCATTTTTTTCAGTTAGCGGTCACAGAAATGCTTGGCATTTAAATTTGGGACCCTCTAGGGACACAATTCTTTTTGCATTTACCTATTCGAGCCCTGAGGATGCTAACCATGTCTTTATTTTGGGGTTAAACACCCAGAAATATGTTTTTCAAATTTCTGGGAAAGGTAGTGTCACACTTGTGACACTTTTGCACATTTTTGTGAAAGCTGTCCCAAATCATGACACTACTTTTCTAGACTATGGCCAAAGGACAAGCTGAGGCATAGGAGAATAGGGTGAGAGATAGGACTGATGACCCCAACACACACACTGATGCCAGTTTGGGGGGTGGGCTGAGGGGGTGCAATGGGGATTTTCAACCCTAAACCAAATTTCCTCACTTTTGTCACTGTGGAACAACCCTAACTGATATATTAAATGGAGTTTTTGGTCTCTAATTTCCCTTCTCTTTGAGAATGAGGACTATAAATAGTGAATGGAATGCCCCCACCACGTGATTTTTTGTGACATAGTGACAGCAAAAACATCACAAGTGGTTATGATTACACACATGGTGACACAAACATAAATTGTAAAGCAAGCGTTAATAGAAACGCAAGCGCAAAGTGATGCCAAAGCGAACAGTGATGCAAACGGAGATGCAAGCTCATATGGAAATGCAACTGGTAATGTGCACGGTGATGGTACCGCTATTATAAACACAAATGATAACTGCAACAGCAACAATAACGTGAAAGTAAACAGAAATGGAAATGCAAACGCAAGCGCGTATGGAAACGCAAACCGTAACACGCACGGTGATGGTACCACAATTCTAAATGCAAATGGTAATGGTAACAGCAACAATAACACCAAAGAAAATGGAAACGCAAATGCAAACGTAAGCATGTATGGAATCGCAAACTGTAACACACATGAGCACGGGAATGCAATTGGAAACACAAATGGTAACGGTAAGAAGAACGATGATGCAAAATGAAAGACAAATGCAAATGAAAATGGAAGGGTTGCCACCAACAGAAATGGTAATGCGTATGGTGACACTAAGTGAAAGACAAACACAAACAGTAGTGGAGACACAATGGTAACAGTAATGCAAATGCAAATGGAAAAACAAAGGGTAACGCACTTGGTGGCATACATGGGAACGGTAACGCAAAAGGGCATGGAAACACAAGTGTAAAGCCTACGTGTAAAAGTAACTGGAGAGCACACCGTATTTTTCCCGGAAAGCTCCATTGAGAAACACAGTGAAAACAAAGAATGTATGCATAATAATGGGCCTCGGAGCAGAAAACTAGCAGTTGTAATACTAAAATGGTAATATTTCAGTAACCGTATGACGTAGAAAAAAATGCAAAATTTAACATGATTCATTAGTTTCCTGGCTAGGTTTTCACTAAACATAGGACTACACATTGTCGCAATGAATATTCTGTATCTCACATCGTTTCCGAGATACAAGCCTCGAAAGGCGAGGCAGACGCCACCATGTTAGTCTATGGGGAAAAAAAGTCAACTTTGGAGTACCGTGACTTTGCATCAGTGCAAAAGTTTGTCACCAAACCACCACTGTTATGCAGCTATACCTATCCTTTGTTTCTAGGCAGGATAGTGCAGGCTCGATGTTTAATAACTGCCTCTCCGAGATTCATGACTGGATGAATGACAGCTGGATGAAGTTGAATCCTGACAAGACTGAGGTGCTGGTTGTGGATCCGGGTCATTGGACTGGGGATTGGTGGCTGGTACTGCCTCTGGGCTTTGGCTTGGGGGTAACCAGCTCCAGACCTCAGAACAGGCACGAAATCTGGGTGTAATATTTGACAATGAGCTGTCGCTTTGTTCATAGGTGTCAACCATTGTCAAATCCTCTTTTTACCATCTGAAGAATATTGCTCGGATAAAGCACCTTGTTCCATCTGATGACCTTCCAACACTGATCCACGCCTTTGTGACCTCCCGCCTTGACTACTGTAACTCCCTCTACCTAGGGCTTCTGGGGGTTGATATCCGCCGCTTGCAGCTGGTGCAGAACGCTTCGGCCAGGTTGTTGACTGGGTCATCTTGATCAAGACATATTACTCCTGTGCTGTGTGAACTGCACTGGCTGCCAGTTTAGTGGTGGATCACCTTCAAGGTCGGTTTGCTGACCTATAAAGCCCTACACAGTCATCGTCCAGGCTACCTGAAAGAGCTCTTGTTTCCTTTACTGCCCCCTCTGACCACTCTGCTCTGCCGATGAGGGATTGCTAGAGGTTCCGAGGGTGCGGTTAAAGACATCAGGGGCTCATGCTTTTATGTTTATGGCCCCTACCCTGTGGAACTCTCTACCTCATCGGATTCAAGAGTCCCTGACTGTGGAGAGCTTTAAAACTGCTCTGAAGTCATATTTATTTGAATTGGCTTTCAGTTGCTCTCTATAGATCTGGCATTGCTTGTTTTATGGTTTTATGGTTTTTATTGTAAAGGCGCTATGATCTTTTGGAATACTGCCTGTTTTATTAATAAAGTGAAGTGGATTGAATTACAATGTACCATATAAATGCCATATGTGGAATCACAGTAAAGTTCCCAATATTAAGAACTTCTTTACTGGATTCAAAACGGTAGTTGCAGTGGAGATCACATTGTAGTGTTTAAAATGCTGACATTTGTGACAGCCCAAAGGTAACCCTTGCATCCAATTCCTCACTCTCTGTTTCAGCTGAAAACTATGGGTGACCTTATCCCTTATAATGTCCGGCTGTCAGTAAACCATACAGGGAATTCACAAACAAATGGTTGTAATCTGCTATTGGCAAACAAGATATTCCAGGTTTATTTTTCCTGATAATTGCTTCACTCTCGCTTGACTGTACACTGTAGGTTGTATTAAAGTTAGGTCTGTTTGAATCATTCCTTACCTGCTCTCTGTCTGTCAGCAAATTACTCCTCTCTGCTTTTGCTGACCTCAGCCAGGCCCTGTCAATATGGTCACTGTCATATCCCCTTTGCTAAAACCTAACACTCACCAGGGCCACATTCTCATCAAAAGCAGTCTTTAAACTGGCAAAGAAAAAGAACATACTCCAAAATACATTTTGAAAGAAAAAAACACCAAACTGGTAAAACTGTTGCGGTACATAATCAAGATAGTAAGTCAGATGCAGCTTCATCAGTTTTTTTTTTGTTTGTTTTTTTGGAGGGCAGTTACAGCTTGGAGGGTAGCTTGGAACCACCTCCTTAGTGGAGCCCTAGAATCAACTTCTGAAAAGGAAACAAATAAGGAGAGACAGTATGGCACAACAGGGATCCCAAGTACAACAGACACAGAAGCAGAGGCAACAGCAGGAATCAGGGGAGGAATTGTTAATTCAAGATAACATTGTTTATATTGCCAACTATCAACTAACTAAAACTGAAAAAGCTGTATGAACCATAGGATTGAAATTTGCACCTACTCACAGCTTCAATTAATTTGAGACACATATACATCTTTGTAAATATACAAGGACAATGAATTTAAAGTATTTCTTTCGGCTCGAAGATGTGTAGATCTGATATTGTGAATTCGATAGGGAGAATGGAAAACTAGGTGTTCATACACAATTCAGGTTTGATAAAAAGGGAAATTTATCTGGCTCATTAACAAATAACAAATAACAGGGGTGTGGCTTAGCTATTAAGCAAGATGGCAGCTTATTTTTTCTTGGCTATCTTCCCAGAGCACAGATTCTAAAATTACATTAGGCATACTGGGACTTAAAGCTGCAAATCTGTAACCGGAATATACAAGAAGCTTTACTCTAACTGTAACTGCTTTTTGGGGTTGATCTTTACCTCAGAAACTGACTTGTACTCCAGTTCCTAAATCTGCCATCTCAGACACATGGGGCACAGCAGCTCTGGCAGTCTGGAGCCCTCAATCTGCGACGTGTTCGCCTCCATACTGAACAGGATTGAAGAATTAATGGTGGCTTCTAATAACACGGCAGTCACACTTCACCAGCTAGATCTCAGGATGGGAATGACTGAACAAAAAATCGCTACCCATGAAGAAATGCTAGATGACCACTGTGTCAACCTCTGGGAACAAGCTGTGAAAATTAAGGCCCTCCAAGACAAGATGGACAGCATGGATAACAGGAGCCTCCGCAATAATTGAGGCGCCGGGCTTCCTGGAAGGCTGCAAGGATGGCAAGACTGTACAATTTCTTCAGAGATCCCTCTGGAAACTCCTGCAGCTCCCAGACAGTACCTGTATCACCATTGAACAGGCTTGCCATTCTCTTCAGCCGAGGCCTCACAGTGGTAGGATGCCTAGGCCAATCCTTGTCTGGATCCTGAATTTTGCTGAGAAGGAGTTGATCCAGTCCAAGGCAAGAGAACTGGGGGCCCTGGGCTGGAATGGACATAAAATTATGATCTTTCAGGACTACTCCAAGGACCTTGTAATGAGACTGAAGGCTTTCACCAACGTCCAACGTCAGCTACGTGAGCTGCTGGTGCTCTTTTCATTAAGATATCCAGTGGTCCTGAAACTTATTCATAACGGTACTCTTCTTCAATTTAACAGGCCTGAGGCAGCCTCAGAGTATATCTCCAAATTATGGCCTGACAATACCAGACACAGATGCAGTCCAGCTCAAGGCCCAAATACAGCATTGCAAAGCACTACCAATGATCACAGATCACTGCTGAGGAGAGACCAGCAAGCCTCTGCTGACTGGACAACGCATAAAGGGGTATGAAAAGAAATGGACTCCAGGCCCCCCCCCCCCGGAATTGCAAGAGGCCCCAGCACATATGGCACAGTCAGAGAGAGCACACACATGATAGAGACCATGAGGAGGAGCAGTTCAGCAGGCCAGACTCAGTGGTGGGAACCCAGTCCCTGGAACACACCAGCCCTTACTTTACCCAAAACAGGTTTTCTCCGCTCACCCAGACCTCCCTGTCTCATGGCAAAGAAGAATATCCTAAAATTGGACTGTTCGGTCCAGTGTACCCCGAGCAGGAGCTCTTAGCAGACCAGCAGTCATGGGTCGTGATGGCAGATCTCAGCTTGCCATTACCTGATCTCAAGGACTCCAGCTCTCAAACAGCCCCAGCCCAAGGAATCCTCCAACAGCACTTGGAGGAAGAGAATGCTATCCAGCTGAAGGACACCTACAATGTGCTACCCATTTGAAGATGGGATTCAGATAAGTACATTGCCATTTGGGGCTTGTGTTGATGAGGGGAATAATAGGTGGGGAGGTTAAAAGAGGGGATGATGGCCTTAGCGATCTTTCAGAGTCTTTTTTAGGATGAAGGTCCAGTTCCCCCTTAGGTGTGGGGTATAGTAGAAGGGCAGGATATGCACTTCTATCTTGCCTCCGGTCACTCTCCCAGTGGCATGTGTACAAGGGAAAATGGTTATACAGTCATCCATGTTTTGTTCATATATGGGGTGTAATGGGGGGACTACGGCCCAGAGTTGGGCCTTGGCAGAACAGGGCACAAGCTAAACAAGTCCTCCTGTATCTCAGCCCTCAGCCTACAGCAATACACTAGTTCTCCCCCTCACCTACACACAGTGATACTCCCCCATCCTGCACAGAGAATGGGACATTCCTTCTGGAGTGACCCCCCTACTCTAGTCAGGGGGCTATCTTCTGCCCCAAGGCTCATAGCTAACCAAGTACACTGCAGGATCCTGAAGCTGCCTTTTCTTCCTTTCTCTAGGTGTAATGGAGCCTATAACTGTTAAGCCTCGCTCAGCTGGATGTGGGGTCCGACCTCCCCCCACATCTCAGGTAAGCAAGACCCATCCTATCTCCCCTCTCTACTACAGCATGATTGACCCCATAGAATCGATTCTCAGTTCGGGCTTACAATCAACGTCCCAGAGGTATAGCCTTCACCCCATAGCTCCAGGTAGAGGCCTATATCTAGGTCCTCCACAATACTCGACAAGTTCAATAATCCACAGATGAGCAGTATGTCCAGAGTGCACACTGTGTGCCCCAAGAGGTTTGCAGACCTAGATCATTTCCCGATCATCAGCCCCCTCAGGGTCAGTTTGGATTGCCTCTGGAAGCAGCTGGCATCTGACCAGACTGTGAGCCTCAAATATATTTTGCTTAGTAACTCTGTGTATATAGGTTTGTTTGCATTTATATATGAGTTGTATGCAATAGCAGACCTTGCTAAGTCTAAATATCACCCCCCAGTTGGGGGGAGGAGTAAGCAAGTAGATAGGACTTCGGTTAATACAGGTAGTGTACTGTTTCAGGGATTTACAGTAGTGGTTGTGTATGCGTGCAGGGGTCCCTAGAGGGTAATAGCTTCCCAGTCTCAATGGATTGTCTACAGTGACCTAACTGGGCTTGGTTCACAGGGTGTGAAGATGAACAAGCATTTCACCCTGAAGCACTATGGGTGAGACTGTTTTCCACACTTGGAATGTCAGGGGGCTGAACTTCCCCTCCAAGAGGAAAAAAGTCCTTTCGCATCTAAAATGACTAAAGACAGAGGTAGCCTTCCTACAGGAGACCAAACTGACCCAGAACGATCATGCACTAATAGTTAAAGACTGGACTGGACAGGAGGTGCACACGGGGCCCCCACCAAGAAATGTGGGGTGGCCATCCTGATCCACAAATCCCTTCATTGGTCCCTGACAGCCTCAGTAGCTGACCCTGACAGCAGGTGGGTGTTAGCTAATTACAACACCCAGACTGGCCCTCTGGTCTTATGCAATGTCTATGCCCCCAACCAAGATGATCCCCAATTCTTTCACATGCTCGCAGAAGCCCTTAGTGCCTTCATGCCTCCCAACTGCCCAGTACTCATCGGGGGTGACTTCAATTTAACCATCATCCCGCATCTAGACTGGAATGATAGAGGGAAGGAATCCAACATCAGGGTTGGGCGGGCCCTGCAGCAGCTAATGACAGACCATGGGCTCATGGACATATGGCAACTCTTCCACCCCCAGGTCATGGATTACACTTTTCACTCACAGATTCACTCAGTGCACAGCAGGCTAGACTTCTGGCTGGCGTCTCCATCCTTACTCCAAAATACAACTGACTTGGCCATCCTACCTAGGGTGATCTCTGACCATGCCCCTGTACAACTGATCATTAACTGGTGCTCTGCATCCACCCCAACTGGCAACTGGAGACTAGACCTCTACTCATAAGAGACCCAGACTTCAGCGCCTAGGCTATGAACAAGGCCTCCTTCTTCACCTTAGAAACTAATCCCATTGTAGACACCTCAGCAGGAACCATCTGGGAGGCATTCAAAGCCACCATGAGGGGTAGAATTATGGGGTATGCCACAGCTAAGCACAAAGAGAGAGGAAAAAACAGCTAACAGACCTTGAGCAGAAGCTAACTCAGGTGGAACCATATACAAAACAATGCCCTCCCCATCCCCTAGCTCCCCTACAGACAGAGAAATCCTTGGACTCTGCCTTGAGATCAATGAACTATTAAAAATAAAGGCTGAATTGGCTATTCTTCGACTCTGGCACACTTTTTGGAAGGGGAGGAGAAGGGAAGTAAAGTGCTGGTGTATGAGTAGGCATACCCGGATTGATAAGCAAGCAGTGGGCTGGTGTTGAATACCCCACAGGACATAAATTCAGTCATAACCTCCTTCTATACAGAGCTCTATTACACCACTCACTCCTCCCCTGCAACAGGCACCCAAACTTTCTTGGATAGTCTGCTCCTCCCCAAATTCTCCCCTCAACAGACTGGAGTCCTTTACTCTCCCCTGACTCTAGAGGAGGTGGATACCGCCATTGGCGGTCTTCACCTGGGGAAATCCCCAGGCCGGATGGTTACACAACAGACTTCTATCAGGCACTAATAACCCAGACAGCCCCTCTCGTAACTGCTGTATTCAATGAGGCTGAAACCAAAGGGGCTCTTCAACTCAATCTTCGGGAAGCAAATATCATAGTCATCCCCAAAAAGGGTAAAGACCCCACTAACCCAAGAAGCTACAGGCTGATCTCACTAACAAATGTGGACAGCAAGGTGTATGTCACCGGGCTGAATCCCCTGCTCATAGACCTTGTCCATCCCTCCCAGGTGGGCTTTATACCTGGCCAACACAGCTCCAACCACATTAGATCACTAATGAACCTTATGCATTCAACAAATTACCTCTGTACTCCAGTTGCAGCCATTGCAGTTCACTTTGAAAAAAGGATTTAACTCCCTTGAATGGGACTATTTGTATGTGGTCCTGGCCCATCTGAGAGTGGGGGAACAGTACAGAGCTCTAGCGCAGGCCATCTACACCAACCCAAAAGCCCAGATGCCCACCAACCACATAACATCTGGCCAGTTCCCAATGGAAAAGGGAACACAATAGTGCTGCCCCCTCTCCCCCCCCCCTCTTTTTTGTCCTGACAGTTGAAACATGGGTGGCAGCAATCAGGCAGCACCCGGACATTATGGAAATTTGGATAGGTGATACATCCTACCCTACCCTCATGTATGCTGATGACTTGCTCCTCCCCCTTGCAGATGCCCAACACTCTTTCCTTTCTTATCCCTTCTGGAATCCTTTGCCACCCACTCAGGCCTCAGGCTAAATCAGGTTAAAACGGAGATGGTGCCCCTAAATGTTCATTGCAATCAGCACTTAGCTACCTGTGCTGGTCTATGACATACAGTGAAGCCCACCAAGTTGAAGCGCAGTGCTGCAGAATTCTGCAATAGAGTTACTGCAGCAAACAATTTAATTTGAATGGGAGTTAATTCCTTTTGTCATGCAGTAAACCTGTGACACTGTGCTTCATCTTGGTGGGCTTCAATGTATAGTGAGCCAATATCCAACCTCTGCTGAGCTCCACCAAGACTGAATATGAAAGATGGAAGCTGCTAAGGCTCACCCTAGCAGGAAAGATAGCACCGTAAAAATGGTCTCTGCTACTAAGTTTTTCTATCTGCTAGAACATATCCCCATCTCTATCCCCAAGAATTGGGCCCAACCCATAGACAAACTGGTAGATGACTTCCTCTAGAAGGGGGCTAAACCCTGCTTCAGTCCTAACAAAATCAAGGCTCGCTGGTCTCAAGGAAGATGGAACCTCCCTTGGATGGAAGGGTACAAGTGGGCCTTCCAAACAGCTCAGACCACCCACTGGTTTCAAGAAGGAGCCCCCCACCCCATGGGTTCACATGAAAAAAGACCTGAATAGGGTATTGGTGCCCTCCTCTCTCCTGATCACCCCAGGGAAGGCCTGGTGAAATCCTCTACCCCTTCCCAACTACAAAGGCATCCAAGAGAATCTGGCACTCCACCCACTCCAAACTGGGTATGGACCCTCTTCCTGCCCTCTGTTCCCTGTTCTGGCAGAACCATTGCATTACCATAGAGAATAAGATAGCAGCATGGACCCAATGAAATTACAAGGGTATACAAAGGATGGAGGATATCAACGATCCTCCCCACAACAGTGTTGCCACTTTTCAAACCCTATGGGAGAGATGGGGATTCCCTCAAACAGACTTTTGGAAGTACCTTCAAATCAGGACTGTGGTCAGGCCTATTTTATGTCCCAATGCACCCTATAAGAACCCCTACAAGCTGAAGGCCTAGTTTCATATTTCCAAAGGCTTGGTGGGCAGGATATACTCTAAAGTGAGGGAAACCTTCCCCTCACAGTCGAACGAAGCTAGGCACAGATGAAAGAAATTATAAAATGTACGATTACTTTGACTCATTGGGGACAGATCTGGAAAGATACCCACAGGTGGTATAAGGATGCCCGCACTAGGTTAATTCAGAAAAAGGTGTCACACTGCTGGTACAAGACCCCTGCTGTGCTTCACAAAGCTAAGATCCTGGACTCAGACAGGTACTGGAGATGCAAGGCCCCGGGGCGGGGGGGACCTTCATCACATACTTTGGTCTTGCCCCAAACTGCAGCACCTTTGGATACAGGTGCGTCACACTGCCTCTAAGGTGCTCCAAAGTAAGATCCCCCTCTTGCTCACCTTCTTCCTATTTGGGATCAGAGTGTATCTTTCACCAATTAAACCTCAAGATTGTAGATGGTTGGCTCTGCTTTCCATACAAACCAAGACAGCAATTGCATGTAAATTGCATTCATACTTGCTCCTACCATGGAGGAGATATTGGCCTCTATGACTTCCCTAGTCTCACTTGACAGGATCTCCCACTTACAGTCCTACCAAATGGCTAACTTCCAATTGTGCTGAGTACCCTACTTGCTATACAGCAATCCCCCAACCTGAATAGGGTAAGATATTTGGATCAGGTTCTCATGACAGCCTTGGCCCTCAACCACTTTCCAAGTAATAACAGATAGTGGGGACAACCTCTATATCCCCCTGGATACGACTCACTTAAAACTGTATTCTGTCAAAACTGTGCCTCCTCTGACCTGTAATAGAATCTAGATAAATACATTACTGAATACTCCTGTTTGATGTTGTTAATTCCAGTTTAAGTGTTTAATGAAACCCAAAGGAATTTCATCATGCCACGGAGCAAGTGTTTCTTTGTGTGTTATGTTGTTATGTTTCAGAAAGTAGTGGAGTTTCTGATCCCACCAAAGGAATCCACATCAACCTAGGTCTCACTGGAAGCCCTGATGACTGGTGGACCAGTACTCAGAGAGATAAGTGTGTGATTCGGCCACCCCCTCGTCCCCAAGGTCCAGGATGGCTGTGTGAGGTAAGTAGTACACCCTTAAGAGTCCTTCCTTTACTCCTAGTTTAAGACCAGGGGGCAGGCCCCCAACCCCCCAATGATACTCCACAGGATGAACCAGCTTGCCAAGGCATTGGCTATAACCTCCCCCATCCTCTGAGCACCCCATGTCAGGGCTGGGTTGTACCCCTTGCTGTTCTTACTATACTGCTTCAAGTTTTTACACAGCTAGATACTGCACTCTGTAACCATGTGCAGAAATGTTGTTTTTCTTCCCCTGTTCCCCCTTCCCTATACTGTGCTTGTTCAGCATTACTTCATGTACTGATCAATTTGAAAACCAAAAAAGTCTTACAACAAAATAACAAAAAAATCAAATATTCTAAAAAGGAGGTTTAATGAAGCATAACTGTAGTGAAGAAACAATCAAATTAACCATTAAAAAACATTAACAAGGAAGCAGTTTTTTAATGGTTAATTTGATTGTTTCTTCACTACAGTTATTCTTCATTAAACCTCCTTTTTAGAATATTTGATTTTTTGGCAAAATATTAGTCGCTTCTTTTAACCGATGCGGCAGTTTTGTAGAATATGATTTGACTAATAGAACATGGTAACAAACTGCAGCATGGGTTAAAAGAAGTGACTAATATTTTGCCATTTTTGTAGAATCTGATTTGCCTTATAGAACCTAATAACAGACTGCATTGATATACCAGTGGCACTTTTTGCTTCCTTATTAATGTTTTTTAATGTTTAGTACAATCTAGTTTCTTCACTCCAGTTATTCATCATTAAACCTACTTTTTTTAATATTTGATTTGTTATTGAGTACCCAGCCAGAGTGGATCAAAAGAAGCATATATTTTTTTTATATTTTGAGTTTAATGTCTGTTTCTCATTGTCATACCATTTTCCACCATGGCTGGATCGCACTAAAATACTTTTTATTCTCACAAGGGGCCTAATTCCAAGACGTATGTCACAACTCGCCAGTGCTTGCAAGTTGCAACATATGTCGCTACACCGGGGACCCTGCACCAGATTCCAGAATAGGCAGTATCCCCGATGACTATGTTCTGTGACTTGTGGCATCTCCAGCATTGTGCCACAGGAAGGGTGCACCTACACAGGATGCTGCAAGTCACATTACCACCCTCCAACAGGACGCAGGTCCCCCATGGAATGGCCCCCCATGCCCTACTCCCCAACACCATGGTAATGCCTCACAGGGCTGGAGGGGGGAGTGGGGGGCCACAGGAACTACCATGAAGTGCTTGGCATGCATGCCAATAGCAGCATGTCAGTGCACCAGGGACGTGAACTGCCATGAGGGGCAATACATGGGGATGGGGGTGTAGGAGTGCCAGCAGACATCAGAGGGCTGCTCTGCCACAGGGGGATCAGTGGGGGTCTATGTGGGATCATGGGGGTGGCTATTGGGGCACCAGGCACAGAGGTACACCCCCAGTGGACATAGGGTACAGTTAGACCAGCTAATAGCTGGTCTAACTGTACTTAGACCACTGTTTTCCAGGGTCTGCCACCCTCCTGGAATAGGGTGTAACTGCTGCCATAAACCCCCCTTGTGCCATGTTGCAGGGGGTTTATGGTGTACCGAGTGGTATAGCACACCTTTGGCGCAGGCATCCTGTGCCATGTCACAGGCTGCCTTCTGGAATACCAGTTGGCGTAACTCATGGTGCAAAGTGCTACTTGGGCTATTGGGTTTGGTGCAAGTCACTTTTCGGCATGCGTACCCAATTCTGGAATCGGGCCCCAGATGACTTTTTCTTTCAGTGACTGTTTATCATATAACAATCTTTCTTCCATTTTAGATCTACTTATTGGTCAGCTGATGCTGATGTCTATGAAGGTGCTAAAATTCTGAACGTTGTATGCCTGGAAGGCTGGCTGTGTTACCACACACACTACTACCTGTATACCGTATATTATATACTGTATACATTAAGTGCACTTCACCTGTCTACTCAGAGGTAGCGTTACCACCTTTTAGGAAGCCCAAAGTGGGACTTTGCTTACTGAAACAGTTGTTGTACGACAATATGTAACCTTGACCAATGCAACAGATTGTTTTCTCTAAATAATCAGAATTAAGACTAAGCCTTGTTATTTTTTTTTTTTTTTTGTTATTTCTAGTGTTTCTTATCATTTAAGGTATTTTAGTTAAGTTGTTATAGTTTTTTACAACATTTAGAAGAGAGGCAGAAAATATTTTTTCTGCTATAATGTCAGGTCATGTAGTATTTTTCATGTTTATTTTGCAGGACACAGCTTCCCAAATCAGGACTATCCTGCAAAAATCGGGACAGGTTTTAATCCTACTCGGAGTAGGGTCATGTGTTGCCACAGTAGGCTGCTTTCTGACTGCAGCAGTTCCTCAAGTGAAGGAGTTCCTAGCGCTGAAAGCACAGAAAGATCTAAACAGAGCAAGAAAGGGAGAGACTGGTAACTGCCCTATCACATTCTCTCTCTTCACACGCTCCACCTGTCCTGCTTCTACATCAAAAAACAAACAAGGCAGGCCTGCGATTCACTGTTTGAGTGGGCGCACATACAATTGGGGAACTCCCCCTGCAAAGTCCACAAATACAGAAAGTTAGTGGTGCACTCCAAAGGTAGTCGAGGCTGTATGGGCCCCACTTATGTGCTAATTAAAGAATGATTCTTCAAACCCAACTGTGGTACAAATAATAATTTACTGTGAAATCTCCACATAGCCAAAAACAGCTTGGCAAAACCAAACATTCCCCCAGGTGCTTCAGGTCCAGCTGACCCTTCTTCAGGGCACATGGTTATATCAGACACACACATTGCTTAAATACTTCAACCACATAATTAAAATAAATACATACAGGTGCCCCAGTGTAATCTTACTAATCTGAGTTTACTATTGAAAAAATAAAATAAAAAAACAACAAATACATTCCATGCTTTTGTAGTTTTTTGTAATTCATTATCTTGTATGATTGCTGCCATTTGTCTAGTGCAACCACTTAAATTACTACAGTTCACCTTAACTTAATTTTTTAGCCTCGAGCATACATTGCATTTTATTATATTAGTGTGCCTACAAAACAGATAGCTCCAATTAAATGTGAACTAATAAATCTTTGCTTCAGAAAAGTATAAGTAATCAAAATAATAAAATTAGACATTGTGAATAACAGATTGTCTAAACATTTTTATCTTTAAAATATTTTTTAAGATCCCATATTAATCCATTTCTTTTTGTTCCTAAGAGGTGAATAATAAAGCTAGGGGTAAAGTTCCATTTGTTAACAAAATAAGACCACATGAATTGGAGAAGGTAATGTTGCCATGTTCCATCTCGCATACTAGTAAAATGTAATGTATGAATGGGAAGTCAAATTTAATGCACAGGGTCAAATAATGAATGATTCATTTTTAATATTTTTGGTTTAATGTACTTATTTTAAACAGAGGGGCCTGGATATTCAGACTGCGCCAGGCTACGGCGCAAGCCTGGGCACAGCGCAACTTGGCTGTGCAGGGGCGTTGACTGGGCGATATTCAATGGAGCTGCACCATGGCACTGCATCGTTGAATATCACACCCTGGCCACCCATAGTGTGCATGGCGCAGTGTCACTGCACCAGCACAAGTGGCCAGAGTGGAGCAGGGGGATGCGCTAGCACAAGTTCCATTGTGCTCTCCACAACAAAGGCGATATTCAAAAGTGCACATGCAAATGGGGCCATAATACATGCAAGGTGCAAATGGAGCCATTTGTATGTCATTATGGCCCCATTTGCATGCAGGTGCACTGATCCCCGGTGACTTGCACCTGGCGCCCTGCCAGGCAGCAGCCATCAGGGACTGATGCCCCCTGCACAGCGTGGCAATGTGCCCGACAGCCCGATCATGGGCTTAAGTAGAAATAAATCACATCCTATATCCCTGGTGGTCCAGTGGACCATTCCCAGCCCAGTTGCAGGCATTTGTAAGAAGAAAATTAAGTCCAATATCTTCGGTGGTCCAGTGGACCACGCAGCCTGATCACGACATTTGAAGAGATGAATTCAAGTGCCTGGTTCAGTGGACCACCACAGCCAATCACGGGCATATGTAATAAGAAAATTAGTCCATTATCCTGGTGGTCCAGTGGTACCACCCTCCCCACCCGTTCAACTGAGCCCCACCACCCCTCTCCCGGGTCAGCGGCGGTAGCACTCACCCACCTGCTGCCCCACTACCCACCGACTGACACCATAGGTAGGGCCGTACACCCATTGGTCCACAGCGTGAGAGAATGGGCGGCAGCCTGTATCGTATCAACACAGTCCAGATATGACCATTCACACATCTGGACTGTGTACGCGGTATCGGGCTGCACGCCCATTAGTCACACTGTGGACCAATGGCATACAGCCCTACCCACGTGTCAGTCGGCCGGCGGGCGGCAGGCGGGCAGGAGTGCTGCTGCCCGCCACTGACTGGGGAGCGGGTGGTGGGACTCCAGTGGGTGGGTGGGAGGCACCTCTGGACCACCAGGAATATTGGACTTACTTTTATTCTTAGAAATGCCTGCCATTGAGCTGTGAGTGGTCCACTGGACCACCAGGGATATTGGACTTAATTTTATTCTTACAAACGCCCGTGATCAGGCTGCGAGTGGTCCACTGGACCACCAGGGATATTGGACTTAATTTTATTCTTACAAACACCCACGATTGGGCTGCAAGTGGTCCACTGGACCACCAGGGATATTGGACTTAATTTTATTCTTACAAATGCCCGCGATCGGGCTGCGAGCAGTCCACTGGACCACCAAGGATATTGGACTTAATTTTATTCTTACAAATGCCCGCTATCGGGCTGACAGTGGTCCACTGGACCACCAGGGAGATAGGATGTTTTTATTTTAAACAGATGCCCATGATCGGGCATCGGAGGCACCACCACGGAGGTGCAACTGGAGCTCGGGTGGCCACCCACAGGTGGTAGCTGCCATGTTGGGCCCTGCAATATGGCAGCTCACCTGTGGGTGGCCAGCCATTGTTCCTTTTTTTTTTGGCTCACCTTTGTGCAGCACAAGTAGGTGTTGTGCATGCATGGACTCAGCACAACTCAGACTGAAAATCGGGATGTGTGGAGTATGCATGGGCATGCCCCCCTACCTCGCACGCATACATTAGTGATACG
The DNA here is from genome assembly GCA_016271365.2 of Neoceratodus forsteri. NCBI lineage: Eukaryota > Metazoa > Chordata > Ceratodontiformes > Ceratodontidae > Neoceratodus > Neoceratodus forsteri. The sequence goes on from CM057459.1 coordinate 805,676,502, forward strand.
CTCCGGCACATCAGGATTTGTGCCAGACACAGTCCCCGTTTGAATATTGTGCCAGGGCACATCAGTGAGTTGCGCATGGGGCAACACTGTTGCACCATGTGCAACCCTTTTGAATATCCTGGCCAATGTGTGCAAGTATTTATGTAGATGACTGCATGCTACTAGGACACAGCTTGTAAGCTGATGGGAGGTCAACACAATGCCAAAGTTTAATTTAAATTACAATGGCTTGTCCGGTGATGTCAGAGGACTGAATGGTAGCCTAGTTTGGAGCGCGGTCTCCCGGGTGCAGAATCCATCACAATCAGTTGCATAATTTGGTGTTGTTGCTGCTGCTTATACAGGTAATCCAGCAGTTTGGAACCTCCACTAATGGGGTGCACAGAAAAATCAGCGTTGGTGGGTTCGCAATCCCATTCCACAGGCACACCATCTCAGTGGCCTACCGGTCTGAACCCTACCCCATTGAGATTCTCACTACTTACTGGCTTGGGGGATGATAGGGATAACTGAGGCGAAGATACTGGCTTTACAATTTCAAGAGCCGACAGTCAAAAAATTTGAAGGCTGCTGCAGAAAATAAAAGATGTTGAGGATCCAAAAAGATCTAGAGTAATTGGAAGCCCACATTTCCTGCATCGAGACCTACATGAAGACAGTACACAGTGAGCATATGAGAGATCCCTGCCCTACTTCCACAAGAGGGAAAGGGCACTAACTCTCTGAGCAGAAGACACTGTAGTCAGGGCCTGCAGAAACAATATTCAGGTCTTCAGTATGCCAGATGGAGTGGAGCAAGATAACATGGCCCAATTCATGGGCTGTTGACTGAGAAAGGAGCTGGATCTGGGGAAGATTTTGCTCTGGATATTGAGCGAGTGCACAGGAGGGTTGCACTGAAGCCTAAACAAGGAGACCCCCGAAATCTATCTTAATTAAATTCCTGAAGTATCTGATCAAAGATCAAATTCTAAAAATGGCCTGGAGGAAAGGGGACTTAAATTTAAATGGGTCCAAAGTCTATGTGGATCAGGACTATCTCCAGCCCATGTTGGTCAGAAGGAAAAAAGTACTTTATGTAGTGAAACAGTTAAGAGAGAATGGGATGAAAGTCCAGCAAAGATATCCCGGCAGGATCTGGGTAGAAGAAAAAGAGGGAATTAAGATATTCAGTGCCCTATTAGCTGCTGTACCCTTTCTGAGAGCTGCAGGGATATCCCTCCCAGATTTGAAGGAGGACATGGTGCAACAAGAGATCGAAGAGCTACTGTGGTCTGTGGTGCCAGGAAGACGTAAGTTGGGCAAAACAAGGAAGAACTCTTTACTCCCTCTTCATTCTGACAGCCCATTGGATTACTCCTAAAAAGCACACCTGGGTCTGTTTCTAGACTTTGTAGGACATTTTCTTATCATTTGCTGTGTGCATCGGTTTGGCCTTCAGTAGGGATTTCATGAAAAGGGACTGAGTGGAGAACGTTGTGAAGTGGGTAATTACCCTGCAGTTCAGCTGCTGTTACACCCTCTATGCACATTTTTCTGCAGCCAGGATTAGTCCAAATGGTCAGGCTAATGGGATCAGGGGAACTTTAAACTTCAGGTACTGATTTCTGGGTCCAACTTCCTGCAAAGGACCCGGCTAAGCACTTTAGTTATTCTGTTCCCCCATATCATTGATTGTTGTAAGTTTACAAACAAGGGCAGTCCACTTAGTCTAATTTTCATTGATTGCTGGACAACTGATAACAGCCACACAGATCTGCACCTGCACAAGTATTCCAGGCTCTATAATTGATGTGAAGGGAATTGTTTTTTTTTTTTTTTTTTTTTGAGTGTTTGTTTCTCTCTAACACTTGGAGCCAAGCTGGGGATATCACTAGTAACCCAAGGTTTCAGTTTTTTTTTTCTCATTCATGCCCCTCTCTCATGCAGCACACCTTGTCATTTGATGGTGCACCCGGGAGTGTGGGCTAGTGACTCTCGGAATTTATGAATTAGAGTGACCTGGTTAAGGGATTTTGGTGTAGACCAGAATCACTGACCTTCGCCCCTGGATTTGTTGACTTTTCCCTCTGGAATTCTAACTCTTCTGCTAAGGGAAGAGCACAGCTTTCACCTAGTGGTTGGTAAGTGGTTGCTGGGAAAACTCCCAGATTAACTGCTGGTTTCTAAATACAGTCAGCCCTAAGGTTTACAGGGGCTCATTGTTACTGTTTACTGGTTTAGGATGTTACTAAGTGTTATGTTTTGGTGTTTAGTTTCATTAGTTTCTTTATTTTATTTATTATCCTGAATATGGTGCAACTTGAGGGTGTGTCCAGCGGGTTGGGGGACTGACCTGGGAGATGTGGTCAAATATCCCTGTGGTTTATTTATGAATGGCAAATCTTAGAATATGCTCTATAAACGTTAAAGGAATAAATAATGTAGTCAAACGCAGTAGAATTCTTCAGGAACTGAAGGAGGGTTGTGATATTGTCTGTTTACAGGAAACTAGACTTTCTCTCTCAGAGCATCTAAAATTAAGATTATCCTAGGTGAGTGCGGTGTACTCAGATGCCCATCCACAGTCCAAGAAGGCAGATGCGGCTGTGCTAGTTCTCAGGGGCTTACCCTTCTAGGTGCAAAAAGTTGGATCCTCTGACACTGTGTGGATGGTGCTAATCTCAGGCGTTTATAGTGGTCTGCCCCTACATGTGGTGATGGTTTATGTCCCCTGTGGGCACATTCTTTACGTCCCTTTTTTGCACAATAGCTGGTCTCCCAGAGGGTCAGATTTTATGTGTGGGGGATTGGAATTGTGTGGAGGACCTGGTCCTAGATAAAAAAAAACTCGAATGTCAAAGGTTTCAGAGCCTGCTGTCAGCTCCTGAAAACTCGCTGCTCTGAGTCTAGGTTGGTTGGCCCCTGGTGTTTGTAAAATCCCAGATGGGCTGATTTCACATTTTATTCAGTGGCGACCAACTCATACTTTAGACTAGACAGGTTCTATAGTCAGAGGGGGCTAGCATATACTTTTCATAATATTCAGATTCACCCTGTAACTTTTTAGACCATGCCATGATCTTGGCTCATCTCCACTGGGGAACCTCTGAAGGATGGGGCAACTGGAGATTTGACCCGGGTCTTGTGCTTGATAACGGTTATGTGGACTCTACCAGAGAGGTAATAATGCATTATCTTGATGAAAACAAAGAAACAGATTCGCCTCTTAAATTTATTTGGGATGGGCTAAAGGCAGTTGTCTGGGGACACACAGTACTATATCATTTTCTTCCCACAAGAATAAGCAGCACCAAGCTTAAGTTAAAAAAGTGACAGCATTAATTACCACCCTTGAGGCAGAACATAAACGTACTAGGTGGGCTTTCTTACTCCCATAACTTAAAAAAGCAAGGGAGGAGTACAACTCTCTAATGTTAAGACATACAGTACGGAAAATATGTTGAGATATACTAACAGCATTATTATGAATCGGGGAGAGACCGGGCAGGCTGCTGGCACAGTGTCGGCAAAACCAGGAAGCAGACATGTATATTCCACTTATTTGGTGGACTGACCCTCCCTCACCTGAAATAACCCAACCCTTACAAATAGCAAACAAATTCCTCCAGTTCTATAAGCAATTACATAGTGAGGAGAGAGGACCAGACAATGCTAAGAAGATCCAGGAATTTCTACAGCAGGTTCACCTGCCTGAACTGTCCTCAGAACAAAATATTGGATTCGAAGCTGTCATCTCAGAAGCCGAAGTCGTACTGGTAATTAAATCCTCTAAGACAGGTAAGCACATGGCTCAGACAGCTTCACGGCTGATTTCTACAAATGTTTGGTGAATGAGTTGGCTCCCCTGTTTACGAAAATTTGCAATGTGGCCCACGAGAAGGAATGACTTCAGGCACTTGGAGCAACACCTTGCTTTCTGTCATCCCCAAGCCAGGGAAAGATCTGACACTTTGTGCTAACGTTTGGCCTATATCACTTCTGAACCAGGATGCAAAAATATTTGCTAAAGTCATTGGTATCCAGCTTCAGAAGGTAATAACTTCCTTGGTTCATCCTGATCAAACAAGATTCATCCCTGACAGACATATTCAGAACAACATTTGTCTCCTCCTGAATACTTTGTCCTTTGCAACCCCCCAAGAAAAGACTGTGCAAGTGGTTGTCTCGCTGGATGCCTAAAAGTCATTTGACCACCTGGATTGGCTGTATTTATATGCTACCTTACAGAAGTTCAGTTTTGGTGATAAGTTCCATAAGTGGATTGGAAACCTTAATAGGAACTCAAGGGCTCAAATTAAGGTAGATGGGGTCACATCTTCCAGCTTTGAGATTAAGCGTGGGCCCAGACAGGGTTGCCCGCTCTCTCCCTTCCTATTCATGCTTAGCATGGAGCCCCTGGTGGCAATGATAAGGAAATCCCTGACTTTTTAGTGCATCTGGGTGGGGGAGGCAGAGTTGAGAGTTTCATTGTATGTAGATGACACCCTTCTCTATGTCTTTGATTCTTATCAGGCTATCCCCTGTATTTGGGATATTTTGAAAAAGTTTGGGGAGGTTTCTGGATGTAAAATTAATGAGTCCAAAACTGAGATGATCCCAGTGGGGAGGCATCCAGGGACCGCTCTCCCAGATATTGGTCAATTCAGATGGGCTAAATCCAGATTTAGGTATCTGGGAATATGTAACCTCTGAGATTTAAGGCAATTGTACCATACTAACCATTATAAATTACTTCAAGAAGTACAAGCAGACTGCAATCGTTGGAAAGAGTTGCCTTTATCCCTCTCCAGAAAAGTGGACTGCAACTGAAAGAGTGTACTATCACATTTTCTTTTTTTGTTTATGCTCCTGCCACTTAAGCCCCTGACGTCCTTTCAGGAAGCCCTTATAAACAAGTCTTTAAATTTTTTTACTGGGGGGAAAAGAAACCTCGGGTCAGGTGGAAAGTACTCTCTGCATCCAGGGAGGGGGTTTGGGGTTACCAGATTTTTTTATATATTTTTGGGCTTCATAATTGCAGGCCCTTGTGCCCTTTATGGCAAACACTGAATCTCCTCTGTGGGTGGAATTGGAGAGTGATTCCTTGCCATTAGCAAACATGGGTGACATACTGTTTATGGATAGAGCTGGGTTCCAGAAATTGTCAATTGACAACCCTTGGTCCTCTGTTTTACAGGTTTCTTAGGGTAAGGTATGTCAAATGTTCATTCTGACAATGAGAATGAGGGCCACAACCCCATTACAAGCTTGCCTAGATTTTCTTCCTTTAAAATGGGACATAGGTTTCCGAAACTGAGCCAGGATGGGACTTCAATCTCTAGGCCAGTTCTATAGTGGAGAGACTTTAAAATCTTTCCTGCAACTAAGAAAGGAGTTTGCTCTACCCCATAGAGATTCCCTTCTGTTTTTGCAAATTAGACATTACTACTTGGAAGAAGATAAGGGCTTGCAGCTTAACATGGCACCCAACCCACTTCAGGAATATATATCAACTTTGACTCACAATTCAAATATAAGGGGTAACGCTTCCAAGACTACTGGAGTACTATTCACTTTAGAATCAGACCAACTAACCTATGTCAAAGAGAGGTTGACCACTGAGGCTGGAATAAGACTGGGTGACTCAGATAGGGAGAAAATTTGACGGGGTGTGAATTCCACCATAGCTTCTCCTTTTTGGAGAGAAATTTGGTGGCAAGTGATGCTCTGCTACTTCCATACTCCGATGGCCACCAAACACTTTGGTAAACATACATCAGACTTGTTTTGGATGGGTTGTCCAGATGAAGGCACCCATAAACACATTTTTGGGAAATGCCCAGAATTGGTGAATTTCTGGGAAGCGTTTAGTGACACATGACACAGAACTGGCACTTTGATCTTTCACCTGTTTCTTTAAAGTCTAAAGCTCATCAATATCAAATCAAATCAAATCAAAATTTATTTATAAAGCGCTTTTCAAAAAATCAAAGCGCTGATACAAAACAAAGATAAAACATCAACAATAATAAATAAAAACATAAGAACAATAAAATAACCATAAAATAAACTAACCAAATGCCAGTGAAAATAGGTGACTTTTCAGGGATCTCTTAAATGATTCCATGGACAGGCACTCTCTAATCTGACGAGGTAGAGAATTCCACAGGGTCGGGCCATAAAAGAAAAGGCCCTTGCCCCAGATGATTTAAGACAAACCCTGGAAATCTCTAGCAATCCCTCGCCAGTGGAGCGGAGTGGGCGGAGAGGACGGTAGGGACAAAGGAGATCTTGCAGGTAGCCTGGTCCCTGACTGTGTAGGGTCTTATAGGTCAGCAATGCGACCTTGAAGGTGATTCTCCATTGCACTGGCAGCCAGTGCAGTTCGCGCAGCATAGGTGTGACATGACAAGTTCTTGGTAGCCCTGTCAGTAACCTAGTTGTCACGTTCTGCACCAGCTGCAGGCGACGGAGATCTACCCCCGGCAACCCTAGATATAAAGCATTACAGTAATCAAGACGGGAAGAAACAAAAGCGTGGACCAACACAGGAAGGTCATCATGTGGAACAAGGTGTTTTATCCGGGTGATATTCCTCAGGTGGTAAAAGGAAGATTTGACAGTGGCCAACACCTGCATCTTTAGTGTCAGCGCACTGTCAAAAATAACACCCAGATTTCGCATCTGTTCAGAAGGTCTCAACTGGGTATCCCTTAATAAAAGACCAGAGGGGACCCTAGGAGTCAACTTCTTTGCATAATGACCCAGGTCAACGACTAATACCTCAGTCTTATCCGGATTTAACCTCAACTAGTTCGCACTCATCCAATCCTGAATCTCAGCAAGGCAGTTGTTAAAAACCGACACTGCATCATTTTGTTTGGGTACAAAGGACATATAGAGCTGAGTATCATCTGCATAACAGTGAAAACTCAGCCCATAATGCCTTATAATGTCTCCCAAAGGTAGCATATACACCATGAACAACATGGGGGAAAGCACAGAGCCCTGCGGCACCCCACAAGACAGAGCAAAGGGGGCCGAAGAAAAAATCCCTGAAACTACCCTTTGACTTCTGCCTGTGAGGAAGGAATGGAACCATCTGAGGACTGTCCCTGACAGTCCACAGAGTAGCTGCAGGTGATCTAGCAACATCCCATGGTCCACGGTGTCGAACGCTGCAGAGAGATGAAGAAGAATCAAGATCGAGCAGCTCTTCTGATCTCTTGCTATTAGTAGATCATTAAGTACCCGAACTAATGCAGTCTCTGTACTATGCCTCTTCCTGAAACCGGACTGGAGAGGATCATAGACTTCATGGGTGGTAAGAAAGTCATCAAGCTGTAGCGACTGCTTTCTCAATAACCTTGCCCAAAAGGGCAAGTTAGAGATCGGTCTGTAGTTAGCGAGGCAGTCGGGGTCAAGGGAAGGTTTCTTCAAAAGGGGTGTCACGACAGCCTCTTTCAAGGACTCCAGAAACACCCCTTGATCCAAAGAACCCCAAACTATCTTCGCAAGGATTGGTCCAATCGCATCCATGCATCCCACAAGGAGGTGCGTAGGACCAGGATCCAAACTACAGCAAGTAGGTCGCAAGCCTTGGATAATCTTCATGATATCCATGATTGCTGGCTGTTTGAAATCCATCCAGACAGACCAAGGACATGTAACCCCATGTTGGTCACTGCAATGCTCATTTGAACGCATACCACAGATCTCTGATCTGATTGATGACACCTTATCATCAAAGAACCGAGCAAACTCATCACACTGTATTTGTGAAAAAGCTCTCCGACCTCACAGACAGGCTGGATTGCACAGTCTGTCGACGGTCCGGAAGAGCTGAGCAGGTCGGTTTCTTGATGCAGTTATCTCCCTGGACTGGAATTCTGCCTTCTTATGGGAGATTACTGATTGATAGTCCACGTAATGGGCCATCACTCTAAGTTTGTCACCTTCCAGGCCAGATTTCCACAAACAGCACTCCAGTCTTCGCCCCTTCCTCCTCAACTCCCTCAAAGTCCCATCAAACCAAGGGAATCGAGGGCGGAGGGACTGGGAGTGAACACGGACAGGCGCAATGGAATCCAGTGCCCTCAACACCATATTATTATGGTGCACTACTAAGGCATCTGGTTCCATGCATTCCATCGGCCAACTCGATAGGTCCAGCACCACCATCAGACCCTCAGGGGTAACTCCCCTCAAAGGGCGGTACTGGACCATCTCCAAAGGGGTGGGTCTCATGAGGGGGGTCGTGAAATTGAACCTTACAGAGTGATGGTCAGACCACCCGACTGGTTCCACCACCAGTCCTGTGATCTCCACACCCAAGGTGAACACTAAATCCAGAGAATGACCATGAATATGGGTAGCAGTGGTAACCATCTGTGTGAAACCTAATGAACTCATTAGTTGGAGAAAGTCTAGACCAAACTGTGAGAATTCATCGTCGATCGTCGTTTGTAGCAGCAGCCCTCAAAGCCATCACACTGTGGATTCCTGGTTTTCCATCTGCCTTAGAATAATGGAAATGGAGCATATCACTGCAAAGCTCTGATTTCAATTAGATAAGTTTAAAGGCTGATGGATGCCTTTTTTGCATTATGAGGCAACTAGAGATGATAGGGATATACTGGATATTCTAGCTGAACTAGCTTTACATGATTCATTTGTTTGTGTGAATTTTTTGTGGACCTCCTCAGATGGTCTCTAGCCCCTCCCCCCCTCCTCCATAGCACCTAAATTAATGACGTTAGATGACAATATCAACTTGATAAGGATAGTCTCGGGATATCCCTTCTACGTACTGTTTTTTTTTTTGTTTTAATAATTGTGTCCTAATATGTCTCTTTGTGATGGTTTTATGTTTTCTTTTTACTAAGTTATTATTTTTTTACCTAAGCAAGGTGTATTATACAGTAATAATTGTGTGGATTAAGTATTGACTGTAGCATTGGTTGTCTTGTATTTATACATTTAAAGTGTTGTCAGTGTTATGTTTGTCATGGCAAAAACAAACAAAAAAATAATAAAATATGATTTAAAAAAAATTACAATGACTTGTTTTATGTTTATTTTAGTAGTGCAGTTACCCTGAACAAAACTGGAACAATAGAAAAATGTATGAGGGCTTCTACATCAGCTCACCAGCAGTGCCTCTCCGACACAAGTAGCCAGGCACTGTACATCAGCAGGCAAGACTGCTGAGGACTGAAAAAGGTAACGTTCAAGTAAAATGAACATCCTTCTCACCCTACAAGTACAACATTCAAACATTACATAGAGATTTACTGTTATTGTTATATTTGCTGTAACATATATATATATAAAAGAAAATACAAAATCACACATGCCCCCACAATGCAAAGCATCATGGGCTGCATATGCAAATCACCACTGAATGTTATGCTGGTCCAACTTTAAGCAGAATTGCATGGTGCCGAAAGGCCTCTCACACAGTTTGCAAAGGATGCTAACAGAAGACATAGACACGTGTTTCATCCTACCTGGACTCATCAGTATGCCTCGTCTGTTTGACACCCCAGTGGAATGGACCAGCTACCCCTAAGGCAGTGTGCCTAGGATATATTGTGGTGAACCCATTAAAATAAAAAACTATTTAAAAGACAAAGAACCTCTGTGCGTAAACACTGAGGCAAGGGTTACCCCAAACCGCACAGAGGTTCTTTGTCTTTTAAATAGTTTTATTTTAGGTTCCTAAATCAGGCACACTGCCATAGGGAATATAGTCCATTCCACTGAAGTGTCAAACAATTCTGTCCCCTATTAGAGGCAGAAGAGCAACGTGTCTGTAATATTGCCCTTCTACAGGCTTGTGTGAGGCTTCTTTCGACACCATCTGGTCTGCCCAAAAGACAGACCCAGCACTATAACATTGTGTTGATCCCATATGCAACCATGATACTTTAATAATGAACTCATATGTTTATATTTCTTGAGACAACTTCCCAGCCAAATGTCACTAGAGTAACCTTGCCTCAGTGTTTACACACAGAGGTTCTTTGTCTTTTAAATAGTTTTTATTTTAATGGGTTCACCACAATATATCCCAGGCACACTGCCTTAGGGGTAGCTGGTCCATTCCACTGGGGTGTCAAACATAAGAGCATACTGATGAGTCCTGGTAGGACGAGAACACGTGTCTATGTCTTCTGTTAGCACCCTTTGCAAACTGTGTGAGAGGCCTTTGGCACCATGCAATTCTGCTTAAAGTTGGACCAGCATAACATTCTGTGGTGATTTGCATATGCAGCCCATGATGCTTTGCATTGTGGGGGCATGTGTGATTTTGTATTTTCTTGAAACTTGGCTTCCCAGCCATATGCCCTTTGGGTAACCCTTGCCTCAGTGTTTATGCACAGAGGTTCTTTGTCTATATATATATATATATATATATATATATATATATATATATATATATATATATATATATTTATAGAATAATGTATAGGTGCGGTGCATTACTTGAATAATACCATCCGAGAGCTTCTGGACATGTAGGAACCAAAAGAGTGAAGCTCAAGAGGTTCCAATGTCCAGAACCTTGAGATGGTATCACTCTCCGGTAATACAGCAGCACCTATATGTTATTTTTTTAATATATGGATCTGACGGTGACTTTTATTTTCCCTGCACCCAGCAGTCGGCCACTTCAGTAAAGGACTGTCTCAGTCCTGGCTGACTGCCGCACTGTCTCGTTCACCCCCCTCCCTCTTGCTCATCTGTGTGGCTCGCTCCCTCTTGCCTGTCCATGTGGCTTGCCCCTGCCCTTCCTCCTGCATGGCTTAGTAGAATTATTAGGCAAGCCTACCTGTTGATCTTTAGGGAAACATAGGATCGATCAGACAAGTCCATTTTTGTGAAAGTTGAAATACAAAAAAAAAATGGAGATGTGAGGAGGACCCGGTTCAGTCTCCCTAAGCAAGAGATGGCCACCATGTTTTTTAAAGTGTTTTACCCACCCACAGTAAGAAAGCGGGCAATTATTAGCTGCATTTTAAATTCAGAGGACCTTAGTTTTTTGAGTGGCACTTGTAGCATAGCCTGGTATAGGAGTCTCCTGCGCTTGCGCTGTTCATTTTTTGTGAAAACAGTATTATTCAAAGCTCAGAAGGACACTATTACAGGCTCTGAATGATACTATTATCACTTAAGAACAGTGGTATTATCAGTTTTGGAAGTAGTTTATTTTGGGGAAATTTTTGTATGCTTTAATATAGTATTATTTTCCACATCCATATATTAAATATATATATATATATATATATATATATATATATATATATATATATATATATATATATTAATAAATATATTAATATATATATATATATATATATATATATATATATATATATATATATATATATATATATACACACACACACACATATATATATATATATATATATATATATATATATTCATTATCTACTTCCCCAAGGTGCACTTGGACATGAGCTGTATAGCTTACTGTGCCTTTCTTGCCAACTCTTTTAAATAAGTTAATTAATAATACAGTACATAACAAGTGACTACTTTTAAAACAGTGGGATATTTTTTTTTAGCTGCTTCTTTGTCCCGTCCTGCCAGCCCCTAATTTCCCAGACACTCCAGCCCCAACACTCCAGGATCCATCAGAACTTATCCCATCAGCTGTCACTGTGGTTGCAATCCCAGTAAGTTACTATTGCAAACATATGTTCCCACTCTGGAAACTGGCATTAGCTCTCATCTTCTAAAACTGACAACAAATGCAATCTTTCCATATCATACAGATTTGTTTATTAAGTTGACAGGAGCTGTATGATATGGAAAGCTGGAATCAGTTATTGACCCATCTGCCCAATGGGAAGATATGGCAAAAATCAATGGCCTTTGTATTAGCTGTATTGACATGACTGCCTCTTGTCTCCGCTCATCAGCACGAAAGCCAAACAGGAGTGTTCAATGTACACTGGAAAGGGGTATCAATTTTCTTTTATGCCAAAACTAAAATATCCTTAGAATGAAATGTTTGGTTAGAAAGTACATTTTGTTTAGGAGAGCAGGCTATAATGTTCATATTGTGTTGTAGCATAAAATGGATATTATAGGAATTTATTGGATAGGCCCCTGCATGTCATGACGTTTTGTCAGGTTTCTACAGCTCTTATAAATATTTAAAAAAGATTCAATAAACTGTTTATGCATTTTAGATGCAGCAAATGTAAAATTTGTGGGCGAAATTGAAGCAAAGTGGCCAATTTCGCGCCTCGTAACGCTACAAGAATTTTGTCAGTTTTCTGTCATTTTCACCTTGGGAGGTGAAATTATGCCTGCGGGAAGGTGACATTTCACCTTGGAAGGTGAAATTTTGCATCTAACAGGTGCATTCCACCTCTAGAGGATGAAATTTTGCCTCCAAGGTGAAATTTTGTCTTTCTGCAGGCGAAATTGTTTGCATTACGCCTCGATAAAAAATTACGCGAATCAGCCGAAATTTGCGTAATATTTCGCATAGCATATTTTAGGTACTTCACCCATCCCTATTTATGTGTATGTTTTCTCTGATATTTGCCTAAGTCATGACCCCAATTCTGGACAGGAGAACAATGACATTTTCAGTGTGGAAGATGAGACATAGTGTATCGTAGCATGACACAGAACAGTTTCACAAACTGCCCATGTTAAACTCGGCAGTACTCTGGGGACAGTGGAATTTAGACTAAAGGAAAAATGCACTAAACAAGTAAGAAAACAATAATCTATTTCATCACAGTCGCACATTAAAATGGTTATGTATGGAGATGCAATAGCATTACTGATCATTAGAAACCATGGCATTTGTCACCACTGACTCAAGTAAGATAAGGGACGGTTCAGGAGCATACCTCAGATGCATAGCTGTGCTGAAGATGACATACTTGATACACAGTGCAGTCACTTCTGGTTTCAGCAGTAGTTGTTTTTTTTTATTAAGCATATTATTTAATGTGTGGATTTCATTGCCAAAACAGTGTAAATAACCTCAAGTAGTAAAGACAGTGTGGCTTACCTAAAATGGTAAAGTCTTACACTGCAACAAGTTATAGGCAAGATTACCTAGCAGGAAAAAGGAAAATAGTGTATACTTCACTGAAAGGATGGTGGAGAGATGGAACAGTCTCCACCTGGAAGTGGTTGGGGCAGCCATGGTTCAGGGATTCAAGAATGTATGGGATAGGCACATGGGAATTATCAAGCTAGGGTGAAGGGGGGGACTTGTCGTAGCTGCTAGGGTACCTTAAGCATTAGAAAGAGGGATAGGGCAGACTAGATGGGCCACAAGGCCCTTATCTGCTGACAAACTCTATATATCTATGACAGAGAAGTGCTTCACAGAAGGAGGCGACTATAATGGAATTTCACTCTGATGTTTGGTTGGAAAAGACTCCTTTTTCAATCATAGGAGGTCTGCAGGGCTCTACCCACTGCAGCCCTAAAACATTTTAAAACTATTCCTGCTGGGACTTTTCTGGAGTCTACTGCAAGGGCCTTCTGGTGGACATGAGGCACTAATTACACAAACGTGTTCCCTAGTTCCCACACTATGACATTGGGACCCTAAATAGTACCCAAAGGAGACCCAATTTACCATAGGGTACCTTGGAGCACAAACTCTTGGGCATTACAGGGGATCCCACAGGGTATAAGCACAGTGTCACAGCTTTCTGAATAAAAAAAAGATTAAAAGGACACTGTCCACCCTTTTTGTATCATATTATTTCTAGCTAAATACCTACATTTTATAATTGCTTACCTTTTCTAAAATTCATTGATGTTGCTGATTTTTATCTGTTTCCTGCTTAGTATAACTGAAATGCATGCTAAAAGTGTAGTTATACCCAACCTTGTTTTGTTTCAAATCCTATCTACTCATATTCCATAGTTACTGAACAGTAGACACATCCCCAACTATGCAACAACTTATAATGTAACAGTCTCCTTTACTACTGCCACTGCATAATTAGTGGCTAGCCTGTGTTGGATGTGTTCCTAAGACCAGGAAAGGTGCAGTGGGAGTTGATCAAGAAATGTAAATAAACCTGATTTTTGGGAATTCTATTTTTCACTTTTGAAAAGAAATAAAAATGAATCAGAATCAAACTACCATCTACATTAGCAGTCCCTACAGAACAGTAACAATCACAAACATTTTTTGTTTAAACTCAGGACCCTTTGGGGCCTTAAGAGAGTTGGCAATGTCCTTTTAACTCCCATTGAAATTACCTTGTTTCTTGCAGTATCTATGCTGTAGAATTTTGTAGCATTGAGTTTCACCATGGTAGGTTTCATATTACTTACTTTAAACCATAAGTTAGTTAGAATATTGCTCCAGGAGCACATGGACAACCATTTTTGGAGGGCAAATGGGACTTTAGGATACTACTCTTGCTCTTGTGGCAGTATCACACTTAATATTGGAGGGGAGAAGAGAGCAGCAAGATGGCCACGCTGTTGCTCTGCTACAAGTTTGAGCTCTACCTTTGACTGATTTGGATGGGCTTATCCTTACTTGAATGAGAATTTTATATGGGGACTTTCTGTGCATTTTATGGTGAGCCCCCAAGCAACTTTTTGACTTGTTTTGAATTCCCTCTGGTCATTCTTGAGATGCTGAGTGACTGCGTGGCATTCTCAAAAGAGACTTCTGAGAACAGAGGGTTTTCTTGGTTCCCGTCTTCTCTGCTAACTTGGTTTGCACAGTGCTTCTGTTAATGGGACTGAGGATTTAATGAATAAAATATACCCAGACCCAGGTCCATTGTCTGGGGACCCATGAAACTTTTTTTTTGTGAGAGAAACTGCCACGTCAGTGAGGAGACTTGCAGAAATTTCATCTTGGCTGCAGAGGAGAAAGAGAGTAGTACTTTAGGTACTGACAGGTCTACTTGAATGAAAAATAAGGTATGCCAACATTGCTTTTTGGCCAGGGATTTTTACAGTGTATTCACTTTACAAAAAGGAAAATATTATGCTCAGAGTAGCATCTCTGTTTGTTCTTTCATTTCAGCTAAATTGACCCCAGAAGAGTGCATGATTCCCTAGATGAATATGCTCATTATGGTGACTGGAGCACAGAAGTTGAGGAAGTCAAACAGGTGTGACTCCAGGAGATTGAGAAGGAGGGAGTAAGTGCTGGGATATGTGGAGGTAGTTGCAAAGATACTTGGGGGTAGGCAGTATCAAGGCTCTCCCTGTAGGGAGAATGCTGCTGGAATTTCCCTTGGAGTTTAATCAGCTCTTTGACCCTTTTTGGGAACTCATAGAAGTTATGGCATAAAAACTAATGGACTCCCAGAACAATAAAAGGGAGCTATGTTCGCCTGCTTGTAATGGCTGTGATTTTCACATTTATTTATATAAATGCTGAAGCAGTGATTTGAGGAATTTGAGACCTACAGTGAGGTACCTTTTCTTGGTTCATGATTCTGTGCTTCAGAAAAACTACTGTATTAAAGCTACTAGATGTAAATGCATGTTGTGCTCCTTCTAGGGCTCCTATTATGAAGCCTGAATTCTTTCTGACTGTACACAACTCTTCTACCATACTCCTAGTTAAGTTCATAAGGAACTAAGCTTAGAGCCTGAAGCGCTTTATTGACTTCTCTCAATCAGAAGCTTTAAGCATGATTTTGCTTTTATTTTGGTCACCAGCACTGAAGTGCTGATACAAGTTTCAGTAACAGACTAATTTAATTTACTCACATTCTGTAGCCTTGATAAGAACCAAATTGTCTGTGATAACTTCTTTGGCTCCGGTGGTAGTTTAAATTTGATATACTTTGGAGGGGTGGCTTGGCCTAAAACAAGATGGAGGTCTGATTTGCTAACTCTGACCTTCTCCTATCTATTCATCTACATCTTTTGATTTTCTTACATTTTAAACATGGTTTGAGCATGAATGCAGTTTAATAATATTCTGTTGTTCCTGTTACGCTGCTTATTTGTTTTTTGGCATTTTGGCCTTACTTGTATTTTGCAGTACTGAACTGTGTTAACTTCACTGGAAAGGTTCTGGCTTGCTCAACATGGTAGAAACTGGTAAACAACAAGTTTCCCTTTCCGATATTGAAGCTAAGTTCCAAAAACTCTTAATGGACATGAACGATCTAAAAACGAAATCTCAGCAAATAACGCTAACTTTGCAAGCTATAGATTATCATTTAGCTGCAATGGAAAATGAAACTCTTTCTAACTAAATTGCAGTACAAAAACTGGAAGCAACGCTATGACAACAGAATTGGACCATCAAATAACTTCTGGCCAAGCTTATCAATATTTAAAATCGCAGCTGCAGAAATAATCTGCATTTCTACGGCCTCTGTAAATGCACTGAACTCAACAACACTACTTCTTTCCTGATACGTGTATTGACACAGATTTTGAAACTTTCAGATGACCACAATATTATAACTGAGTGGTCTCATCGATCCTTGGCACCCAGGCCACAGTCTGGTCAGAAGCCTCACCCAGTCTTGGCAAAATTCCTTAACTGTGCTCATACTGAGATGATCCTACAAAGGGCAAGAGAAATTGGTACATTTACATGGCAGGATTATTGGATCTTCATCTATAGGGATTATTCAACAGACTTTTCAGCTAAGCAATGAGTTTACACTGGTGCCAGACACATTATGCAATGGCTGGGTATTCAGTTTAGTTTAAGATACCCTGCTACTACACGCATTAAACATAACAATGTCACCAAAGAATTCAACACATCTGATGCTCTTATGGACTTTCTATCAAAGAACTAGCCACAAGTGGTACATGATATGCATAATAATATGGCTTCTAAGGCGCATAATGTTCCTGAGGCTATGGATACCACTGTACACTCTTCTAATGCTACATCCTTTACTACTTAGCAGGTGGATAACTCAGAAGATCAGGATACTTGGTCTGTGACTACCAGAATCCAAAGAAGGCAATCAGCTAGGCTACAGGCAAGATCGAGAGAGTCCTCTACCCACTCTAAAGCTCACTGCTGCAGTCATAGTATAAGCTACAGTCCAGTTAAAAACCCAGAGTCTGTACTTAAACCATCTCCAGCTCTCCCTCTGCAAAATAGATATGTTCTCTTGAGAGCTGCTACACTTCCACCGAACTCACCTTATCAGAAGCACCCTACAGCTTCATAGATTCTATCCACATTGATACTTCAACCATCTTTTGGCACTATTCCTAAACCCACTGTGGAAGTTTCATGGGCTCATATCGTGGCTAATTCACTGCCTAAAAGCTTAGAGCATCCTAAGGAGCACCATTTTAAATCCCAACCATGCCTGAATCCCTGTGCTGCAAAAGCCTCTAGTATAAAGCAGCTTGGTTCTTCAGGTACCTGAAAAAATTTCAGCTCTGCTACTTTTTGACAGCAATAGAACTGTTACTTAAGTTATGCTTTACTATTAAGGGGAATGAGCAATCCATGGTCTGCTATATTTTATTTTTTGAACTGTCTACATCACTCTTAGTTCCTGTTGCTGCCTACGTCATTCAGTTTGCCTGCAGTGATCCTGATCTGGCTGATAGGCATTCAATGTCCGTACTCTTGTTGACAGCCGGCATTACATTTGGGAGCTACTTCACGAAGTCTATGAGACTTTTCTTTGTTTTAGATTTGGACTTTTAGGTACTGTTGTCATAGATTGTTTATACAGGCTGTATTTTGTTAAGACAGCTATGCTATTCTTTTCTTTTAATGCCACTTTGAGGTTTTCACTTTGGCCCAGCAATCATTTAACTTTGTTAGATCTAATAATTTCATGAATTATTGTATTATGCATTAGCTGTGTTTCAGTTGTCAGGTTTAATATTTAAGATTGTATAATCATTTTAAATAGCTTGGTGTAATTTCAGGATTAAGGTATTGCTTCAGGAGATGCATCTATGTAAAATTTATTTTTGTTGCCTTAATTGGACATACAGTATATGTTACTATATATTGGTTAAGCTGCCTAGTTTGTTTGCAGGGGGAATCTCAGCAGAGCAGACTTTTTATATTGCCCCAAGAGGTATTATACTGTGTTCTGAATCATATATTGCTGCTCACTCACTGCCTGATTCTGTGGCTGTTTAATTTAGCTCAATTTGCTTTTCTTTACAGTTGGGCTTGATATTTATTTAGCACTCGTAGTTATACCATGATAGCATATAGAATTGGGGCTACCTCATGCTTAGACTATATAATATTTAATTGGTTTATTTATCTGAGCTAGCCTTTTTAATTTTGTTACACCTTTTTCAGCTCTCTTTGATATGGTACACACATTACTGTATATGTCACTTTGACCAGGCTCTTATCTCATTTCCTCCTGGCACATCAGCATAGACAGACACCAACCACATCAAGAAAATTGTACACAGTATGGAACTGGACATGTGGGTCATTTTCCACATACTGTAGGTACAAATGACTTAGGCAGTCAAACCACGGAGGAAACAAAACAAAATCTTACCAGACTAGGCAAAAAAGTACTGTAGCTTCTCTTTTGTCCACTATCTCTTTCTCTGTGAATCTGTCTGTCTGGGGAAAAGGGGACAGCAAGCAAAAGATTATAGAGAAGGACATCGCCAAACTTTCCTGCTGGCTCGAAAACTAGTGCAAAGAAAGAGGGCACCACTTTCTAGGAAACTGGCAGACCTTCTGTGAAAGGGTCTTGTTTAAATTTGACAGCCTGCACCTCATTAAGGAGGGAACTCGAGCATGGACAGAAATTCAACAACCATATTGATCAGTTAAACTAATGGAGGGGAGAAGCTGCAGACAACCCTGAGATCGCAAGGGTCACCAACTACCCCTCCCCAGCATCAGCTACTGAAGCACCTAGATACCACAAAGATATGAACAGCAGTGATACTAAAGGCAATGCCCAGCCTGATGCACTAAAGAGATGCATAAAGCGATTAAGACACAAACAATTTGGATCAGAATAAGGAAATGGTACATAACCAAAGGACTACAGGGGTGGAAGGCTATGTGCATCAATGCTGGTAGTATAACAAACAAAATACATGCACTCACAGCCTTGGTGACAGAGGCACAACTGGACTGGGTCACGGTTACAGAAACTTGGTTCACCAGCAACCACACCTGGGATGCTACTATCCCAGGTTACACACTCTTAAGAAAAGACTGGGAGGGAAAGAAAGGAGAAGGGGTGGCTCTGTATGTAAGGGAGGCAGTCTGTGCAACAGAGACCAAGGGGAAGCACAGTAAAGTAGAGGCTCTTTGGGTCATCCTGGAAGCAGGTGAAATGCCCCCCCCCCTCGGTGGGAGTTATCTACAGACCCCAAACACAGGAAAGTGAAATTGACAAAGAGCTCCTGGAAGCCATCTCAGTGATGATGGACAGGAGTGAGTTGCTGCTTGTCGGGGACTTCAGTCTGCCAGATCTGGATTGGACCTCATACACAGTAGCCACAGAGTATAGCAGAAGATTGTTGCTCATGCAGTGGGGGGTAGGTCTAAATCAGCTATTATACAATGGCAAGAAAGAATCTAGTATACTGATTGGTTAATCAGCCCCAGACACAGTGATGATATTACACTATAACATCACTGTATCTAGGTCAAGCAGGAATGTAACCGCAGTGCAGAAAAGGATCCCTCCCTCTAACTGTCACAGCTCTCCTCTGCGTCTACAAAAATCCACCTTCCTGCCTAACAGTTCACATTGAAATCAGCACCGCAAAATGCACTTCCAACAGCAAGCAAGACAACCAAAACAACTCGCACAAAACACAGGACAGCTTTCTTTTTTTTTTTGTCTGCTGTCATTTTATTTACCATCCCCGAATTCAGTGGCTTCACAAAACCGCAAGAGTGAAATAACGAACTTTTGAACTGAGCGACCGGAAGTTACAAAAGCCCCTACCTGCTGTCCCTTTTGCCGAAAAGCTGCACTCGGTGTTGACAGTTAAGATAGAAAGCTTTGTTTCCCCAAATGTGGTTCCCTGCAAAAAAACTTACCTCTGCTGCTAAATATTCCATTTCACTCTCCTGCTCAGCACCGCGTTCCTCTCTGCCTACCCACTCCACTTACTGCCCTCCTCATGAAAGTAACGGGCGCACCTATTCACTCCTCACACTACCCAGCACCTGAAAGCAACGGCTCCAGTATTAAATACAAGAAACATAGATTAAAAAAAAAGTATGTCTGTATCTCAAAAAAAAAAAAGACAAACGAGACATTACACACAGGGGTCAGGGACATAGAAAAATGGCCAGAAACACAGACACAAAATGAACCACAAAGCAACAACGCTATCTGCTGGACAACATAGGAACTGGGAACTCTTTTTTTAATAGGTGCACCTACCCCAACAAAAATGTTAAAAAATAACAATAATTTACACATATTTTCTCCTTTCTTTTTTTTTTTACAAAGAAGCCATAGTATAATAGCAATAAGGCACTCCAGGGTGTGTGTTGTCATGTAATAACGTCACTCCGGGGGTAGTGGAAGCACTCGGCTTTGTCTCGTGCTTCAACCCACCCCAGGAGTGACGTTATTACACGATAACACACACCCTGTTGTGCCTTATTGCTTAAGTAGACTCACCCACCAAAGACAAAGCAACCCTGGACCTGGTGCTCAAAAACAGCAACTAGATTTCAGACGTTCATGTGAGTATCAATCTGGGGACCAGCGATCATAGGTCAGTCTGGTTATCAGTAAAGAAAGAGGATGGTGAAAGTCACACAAAAATCAAGATACTTGATTTCAGGAAAGCAAAGTTTCCTGACATGAAATCCAGGATCAAGACCATGCTTGACAGTAGTAAAAAGGGAGATGCAGAACACTGCTGGGAGAATTTAAAGAATGTCTTCAGTACAGTCACTGAGCAATGCCCAAGACAAATCAACAAAGCCAAAATAAAGAAGAATCCTCTCTGGTTCTCCAAAGAGGAAGCAACCAAAATCAAGGGGGGGGAAAAGGGCTTTTAAGCAGAACAAGGAAACAAAAGGAGAAACAGACAGGGAAGAATGTAGGAACAAATTCAAGGAGGCAGGAAAAGCAATTCAGATAGCCAAAGCCAAACAGAGGAAAGAATAGCACAGGGGGTTAGGAATGGAGATAAAACTTTCTATAGATTCATAAGACAAAAAAGGAAAAGAAAAGGGGGGGTAGTCCGACTAGCAACAAAGGAGTGCCAGCTGTTAGAGAAAGATGAAGACAATGCAGAGTTGTTAAACACATTCTTCTGCTCAGTCTTCACTATAGAAGATACTGGCAAATGACCTACATTAATTAAGACAGAGCAGGATAGTGGATGGGCAGACATATGCCACTTCATGAAAGAGAGGGTCTTAGAAGAACTAAGAAAACTTAAGGTTGATAAATCCATGGGGACAGATCGGTATCCACCCCAGAATACTAAAAGAGCTTTGGGAAAAAATAGCTGCACCACTAGCTGAGCTGTTCAATCTATCTCTGGAAAGTGACAGAGTACCACAAGACTGTACTAGCGCAGCAGTTGTGCCCTTGCACAAAAGTTGAAGCAAGCAAGTGGCAGGAAACTACCGTGCAGTCAGCCAGACCTCCATAGTGGTAAAAATTATGGAGACATTACTAAAGGAGAGAACAGCTGACTACCTAAAGAAAATGGGAAAACTCAACCCCAAACAGCATGGCATCACAGCAGGGTGCTCATGCCAAACAAATATGATTGATAGCTTTGATTGGGTTACCAGAACAGGGGACCAGGGTGGGGCAGTGGACAGGGTGTACATAGATTTCAGCAAGACCTTTGACACCGTTCCTCACAGGAGACTTGCTAACAAACTAGAACACACAGGAGTCGGACTGAAAATATTAAACTGGATTAGAAACTGGCTGCAGAATAGGACTCAGAGAGTTTTGGTCAATGGGGCATTATCATTGGAAGGAGGTGTGAACTGTGGTATTCCTCCGGGACCATTGCTGAGCCCAGTCCTCTTCAACATATTCATCAGTGATATCACTGATGAACTGGAGGGGAAGGTTTGCCTGTTGGCAGATGATACAAAGCTCTGCAAATGGGTGGATTCACTAGAGGGAGCATTAGCTATGGAAGCTGACCTAAGGAGACTGGAAGAATGGTTCAGAAATTGGCAGTTGAAATTTAATGCCAAGAAGTGTAAGATAATGCACCTGGGGAAGTGGAAGGAAGGAAAAAAAGTACATACTAGAAGGGCATCAATTAAAGGAGGCAAAAATGGAACTGGATCTGGGCGTGATCATTACCAATGACTTAAAGGTAGGAAAACAATGTGAAAAGCAGCGCAGAAGGCAAGTGGTATCCTCAGATGCATAGGAAGGGGTATTATAAGCAGAAAGCAGGCAGTTATCATGCCACTCTACAGATCCTTGGTGAGGCCACACTTCAAATACTGTATCCAGTTTGGGAGGCCTCACCTAGAAAAGGACATTGGCCATCTGGAGATGGTGCAGAGAAGGGCCACAAAGATGGTGCAGGGGCTGCATCATGAGCCATACAAGACAAGACTCAAAGAGTTGAAATTATTATCTCTGGAACAGAGAAGAAACACGTGGACATGATAGAAACTTTTAAGTACACCAAGCGAATTAACACAACTCAGAAGGATAACCTCTTCCAGGAAAACAGGGTGGCGCATACAAGAGGGCACAACTTGTGTCTGGTGAGAGGCAAGTTTAAAAGCAACTCTAGAAAGTACTTTTTTACTGAGAGTGATAGACCCATGGAATAGCCTGCTACCAGAAGTTGTGGTATCGAAGACAGTAAGAGAATTCAAACTTGCTTGGGACAGGCAATGTGGGCAACTTAGAAAAAAAATATAATTGGAGGGGGTAGCCACCTTGGGCAGACTAGATGGACCACATGGTCCCCATCGGTCCCTTAAAGAATTAAGAGAGGTGGTGGCTGAACCTCTGGCAATCCTGTTTAGCCAATTACTGGAAACAGGGGAGGTACCCAAAGACTGGAGTACAGCAGATGTAGTCCTCTTACACAAAAGTGGGAACAAAGAGTAAGCAGGGAACTACAGACCAGTCAGCCTCACCTTGGTAGTGTGGAAGATCATGGAAACACTACTGAAGGAGAGATTGGTGGAACAACTGGTTGTAAATGGACTTCAGGACCCAAGGAAGCATGGTTTCACCATTGGGAGGTCATGTCAGACCAACCTCATTTAATTTTTTGACTGGGTGACTAGGGAGGGGGATCAGAGGAGGGCAGTAGACATGGTCTATCTGGACTTCAGCAAGGCCTTTGACACTGTGCCACATAGAAGACTATTACACAAACTGGGGAATATGGATGTGGGCAGGACAGTAGTGTGGTGGGTAGGTAACTGGCTGGGCGGCAGGGCACAGAGGGTGGTGGTAAATGGCTGTCACTCCACAGAGGGAAGAGTGACCAGTGGGATACCACAGGGATCAGTGCTTGGACCAGTCTTATTCAACATCTTCATCAGTGGCATTGCACAGGACCTAGAAGGCAGAATTCCCTTGTTCACTGATAACACAAAGCTCTGTAACAGAGTAAATAAACCAGAGAGTGTAGACAGAATGAGAAGGGACCTGCAGAAACTTAAAGAATGGTCAGGGGTTTGGCAATTGAACTTCAATGCAAAGAAGTGCAAGATAATGCATATGGGGCACAAAAACCCTGGCACAATGTATCAGTTGGGAGGTGAGGATATAGCATGCACCAAGCAGGAAAGGGATCTTGGGGTTATTATCTTTGATGACCTCAAGGTATGGAAACAGTGTGACAAGGCAGCAAGTAAAGCAAATAGGATGCTGGGATGCATAGGCAGGGGCATCACCAACAGGAAAAGGGAGGTCACTATTTCACTATACAAGACACTAGTGAGGCCCCACCTGGAGTACAGTGTACAGTTCTGGAGACCTTACTTATGTAAGGACATAGGGTAGAGAAGGTTCAGAGGAGGGCAACAAAGATGTTACATGGATTGCATCACAAGTCCTATGAGGACAGGTTGAAGGAATTGAATATGTACTCCTTGGAGGAGAGGAGGGAGAGAAGGGAGAGAAGGGATATGATAGAGACATACAACAATCTTATAGGGAGGAACAGGGTGCAGGAATACACCATTTTTAAGTGAAAAAGATGTTCCAGGACTACAGGGCATGGGATGAAGTTGGAGGGAGGATGATACAGAGGAAACGTGAGGAAGAATTTCTTTCAGAACAGGTGGTGGACAAGTGGAACACCCTGACGGAGGAAGTGATGGAGCTGAAAATATTACGGGATTTAAGAATGCATGGCATAGACATAAAGGAATTCTGGAGGTCAGGGTTAAGGGGCAACAGACTTCTAGGAAAACATAAAGTGAACTTACAAGCTCAAATGGGAAGACTGGGTGGGTCTTAGGCCCTTATCTGCCGACGCTGTCTATGTATCTATGTTCTGCCAACACTTTTCTTATGTTCTTATGTCTGGTTTAAGCATGTTTTTTTTTTCTTTTGTTGTTGTAACAGGTTCTATATCTTTATCCTGAGTTATAGTAAGTTGCACTCTGTATACATAATTTTTTATGATTCAGTCACCCTTTGTTCTTTAAAGATGGGTAGGGTGTGGGAAGGGTAGATTTTTTTTTTTATTTTCTATATCCAGGATTTTTTGATGTAACTTAGTACATGAGTTAACGATTCAACTCTGGGCTATAATGTGGCTCTGTCTCCCTTGCTTTGTCTGTTTGTCTGTCTGTCCAATGTCTCTTGCCACTCTCTCCTTCTTATCTGGCACAAGTGCTATCTGTGTGCTTGTACCCTGTTTTTATAGGCTCAAGTCTGCTCAGCGCATTCAGGTTTTGCTCTGTACCTGTGCCATGGTTCCACAGTTAAATATCACACTGTGCTGAATATTCATGGGCACACCCCTGCTGTTGGGCATGCATTCATTATAGTTGCACATTGGTGCAATGAGATTTGCACTGTGCAATGGCTCCCACTGGATATCACTCCTTGGCACAAGTCCACACTTGTGCCAGTGCAACTCAGCTGTGGCTTTGAATATCCCAACTGTCATTTCTCTGGGGTTAACTAAAGTGGAGCAGCCCCTAGTTTTTAATGCCTTTAATAGTTGTGGCCATCTCACCACTTTATCTCTAGATCAATATATTTTACTTTAGCCATGAAGATAATATGTTTTTACTGTTCTTTATGTGACTTAATGTATTTAACCCTTAAGGAGTTCATCATATTCCAGTTCAGCTTATAAGGTTGTTGCAAGATCAGCTTTCCATGTCTCTAATGACTGCAAATATTGACAAGGATTCAAGATTCAGCCTCCCTTCTATGCTTGTGATTAGATGCTACACTGGTAAACACAACCATCATTCACATTTCAAAACACTTCATACAATCTCCATACATTCTACCAAGCAGGCATTGTTTATGAAGAATTCATTTGTGCACTGCCTGATATGTGTTATGCCAGTGGGATCCTTTATCAGTTGGCTATTCCATTTCCACATCCCATAAGCAATAGACTCATGGAAAGTAAGTCTTTGTTCAAAACAACATATGTGCTTATGCCTTGGTGGCAAAGTCATGTATAAGTGCACAAAGGGATTTCCTAGCAAAAAGCTTGGTAAGTCTATTTAAATCCACCACTGTCTGAGTGTCTTTCTTCTTAACATTCAAAATATGATCCGACCTGGTGGTGCTGAGGGTTGAGGCACTGGAAACTACACCTCATGCCATGCAGGTGACCTTGGTTTGGGAACGAGCCAGGGTCATCTGAGGCCAGAGGGGGGAGGAGGGAGAGGATGTGTGGAGCTGCCAGCAGGCAACACTCCACCTCAGGAGGAGGTATCCATCTCTCTCGGAGCTTGACTGCCCTCTGTTGGAGGCCGTAGGAACAGTGCCATGAGAGAGCCTTGACATAGGTTGCTGGGGAGGGTTG
Source organism: Neoceratodus forsteri (assembly GCA_016271365.2). NCBI lineage: Eukaryota > Metazoa > Chordata > Ceratodontiformes > Ceratodontidae > Neoceratodus > Neoceratodus forsteri. The sequence goes on from CM057459.1 coordinate 805,702,431, forward strand.
ATGGGTCCCGGTCCGGGAGCTGCGGTGTGCATGTGTGCCTCCATGCATATGCATCATCATTTCTGGGGTCCTGTGGCAGCTCAAGGGAGAAAACAGAGGAAACTGTGGGGGCCAATGTGAATGATGCCTCCAGCCAACTCTGGGGATCTGCCAGGGCACGCATGGCGCTAGAAGCCCCCGAAAGACTCCTAGTTTGGTAGGCTCAGCAGATGCTGAGGTCGACCTGCCACAAGGAGGATAAAAATAATCTACACAACAAAAAATAATTCAAAATATGAAATTTCCACTTAAGCTGGTAATTAAATTAAAGCTCAAAATATGTGTAGAGCTTGTCCTGTACAACTGAGATGTCATGGATTTTCAAAGGTCAATCAAAAGGACTCTGCTTGCCAAAGATCACTCTGTTTGTTTATACAGCATTTATTCTGGATTTCAATTCACATAAATGTGTTTGCACAGCATTAAAAGTTTATTTCATACCAATGGGGGCTGGCAAATTACCACTGCATCTTCCGCATATATCAAAATTAATTGGGACAGTCAGTATAGCCCAGAAGTATTCAAAGCTATGAATTAATTTGGTACATCCATTAGACCTGGGTTTGATTCCCAATACTTCCGGTTGTATACTGTTTGACTCTGAACAAGTCACTTAACCTCCCCAATGCTCCTGGGTCACCCCTGAAAACAGGCACTTGTGCCTAGTGGGCCTTACCTGGTTACCAAAGAATTAGAAATTGCAACCTTTTTACTTGCAGTGGAGAGTGTTCAGGTGTCAGTTGGTACTATGGTACTCTTGAAAGAGTTTTGATTGCATCTGTCACTATGGAAATACAAGTCTAAGATCCATACCAGTGTGTGCTCCACTTCAATCCTTATTTTCTTTCAAGAGTAGCATGAGTGCAGTAGTGTGGAGCATCCTTAATGGTGGGTGTGCAATGTTTTCATTTTGTCTCTGTTAATTGTCACCAGTTTCTGGATTAGATAATTTAGATACCATAGATGTTACAAAGAGTTGGTGCCAGAAGGCAGATTTGCCTGTCTCCTTTTTCTATAACTATAGGTTCAGATAAAGAACTATGTTTACCAACCCTTACGTTAGAGCTAGAATTATAATACACCAGCTTTATTAATCCTAACAGTCTAGCATCAATACTCCAATAAATCCACAAGCATTTGCTACAATAGCATCCTATCAATATTATCAAAAGTGGCATTTGTATCTACAGTGCTCACTTCTTTATCTTCCCCCCTTTTATCCACCACCCTCACTTACTGCCAGTGTGATCTCGGTATCCCATCAAAAGTGTGACTGAGACTGATCAACTCAAATATGAGTGACTCATTCTCACTGCTTGTAGGCTTCCCTGACAAAGTAGTGACAGGAAAGTGAAGGGCGAGAGACCATTGACAGGATACTGGAAGGTATCCATAAGGTATATGAGGGGTAGTGAGAGGTGAAGCTGCTGAGCTGTCCTAATGGCACGATGGGTAGGGAGGCTGGCTCTGGTGGGGAGGGTGCAGGGTTCAGGGTTGGGGTGGAGCACAATATCTTTGTGCTTTTCTGTGCCCAATTTTTCCCCCTTTTGTCCCGGTTCTCCCCCTTTCCTGACATGCACCCCCCTGGAGTTAATTATTTTAGTAAGGGGAGGTGCGGGGGATGTGATTGGCGAAGCCTCCTGCATGAACACTTAAGTGTGTTTTTGTCACTGCAAATGTACATCACTGTTCTTATTTTCAGCTATGTACATTCACTGTAATGGTGATCATCCTTTGCTGATTTCCATTATGACACAGAACCTGTGAGCTCCTTTCCCATTTATCAGAAACTGAACTGCCACCTTCTATTATCTGCCACCCTCTTTTATCTCCCAGCATTAAGGATGTACTTAGGTTGGTGGATAAAAGATGGAGTACTGTATTAATGGTAAGTTAAGTTTTACTTTATTATTTGTAACATATTTTCTATTACAAAAGATAGAGTAAAGATATGATTAATTGTTTTTGTCCTTTCTAAAACTAACTTGGTATTCTGAAAGTAAGTTGTTCATTACAACTCAATCCTCAAGCTTTTCTAATGAGATCCTTGCATACAGTTTAACTGCTTTGCAAAGTAAAGTTATAGACCTATAATAGCTGTTCTGATGTTGCACTTTTTTTAAAAATCAGTACAATTATACCCCTTGCCAATTTTCCAGTAACTTCAGTGTATTATTTATTTGTGTTGAAATGCATGCTGACTTCTGCCCACCACTGAACTTAAGCCTAAAAAACTTCTGCCACTATCTCTATCACTATTGCTCCCTCTTACATGCTTTTTGACAATGTTTTATATATATAATATAATATACATATATATATATATATATATATACACATTTTTTTTTGAACAAAGACAGCCAATTAGGGTGATAAATAAGGAGGGATTATGAAGGGATTAAGAAGAGTCCAGACACATAAACAACAAAGTAAGGATATGCGGATTAATAAATGGATTACTTACATAGGTATGAGAATTAAGATTTCCTGAAGAAAAGATAAGTACATTAATTTTAATTTAGGAAATGTTGTTTTTTGCTTTTCAGAGGAAAAATAAGTATTCAAAAAGCATGCAAAGGGAGTGAATACTGAGTTATTTCTATTGACAGTATTGGTGATTTTTAATTTAATAGAAGGGAGAAGGTTCTTAATGTTATCACTGATACATATAGGTAGAATATGTTGCTCACTGGGAAATGTTCATTGGAAATTTTAATAAACAGTCTTTTTCTTTTACTCTTACTTAGAAACACAGCACTGTTTTGTGGGGCCTGAAAAAGTGGCGGGAGCTACAAAACCATCGCCCTCACACAAAGTGTGATTAAAATACAACAAAGCAGTTGATTTTGCTATTACTCTGGTGCCTACAGCGGAGTTCATCCTAGTTTCCTTCCAGCACTGATAAAATGTAATCACAACCCTTGGGTCTCCCCTGACATCCTTTCAACAAGCAAAACCCGCTACCTCGCCTGGCGCCATTTCAAATCCATCTGCAATCCTGCAGACCTTCAAAACTACAGAACCCTCCAAAAACAGCTGCAGCAAGTGTATTCAAGAAGCTAAACCAACCTACTTTAAAATCAGGTTGCACTCCTCCAACTCTTTCCCCTCTTCCTTCTGGAAGAATCTCCATTCACTCCTGCACCCCTACTCTGAACCTCCACCCCCCTCCCACCATTTGTGCATTAGGGTCCCTAGTGTCTGATCTTTCTGCTGTACAGATGCCCTAAACAATTTCTTTACTATCTGGACCCTCCTGCATGACCTCTCCTCCTCCAGTCCCCAAACCTTCCTTCTCCCCCTCTTAGGCTCAGCCCTCTGGATTTCAACTGCCCTTGGTAACACCTATGAAAGTTCTCAGGGTTATCCTATCACTGAACTTTATGAAATCTAGCCCCACCTTCATCCTAGACTACTTAAAATATCTGCTTCCTCTGTTCTGACCTCTCTAACTCATCTCTTCAACCTATCTCTCTTCACCTGTTAAGTCCCCTCTGCCTGTAAATCAGCCACTGTCATATCCCTCCACAAATAGGGTGCTCCCACCAGCCCAGGCAATTACCACCCCATATCTCTTTTCCCCTCTCTTGCCAATGTCCTAGAATCACTGGGCCTTGCTAGGCTCAATGACTTCCTCTCTACCTCAAACACTCTCTCCTCTGTCAAACCTGGCTTCAGGAAACTTCACTCCACCACCTCCTCACTCCTTTGATTTACTGACGCTATCCACTCTGCAACTGATCAAGGGCTGATTACCTCTGATATATTTATAGACCTCTCCAAGGCCTTTGACTCTGTCTCTCACCATCTTCTTCTAAATAAACTATACTCCATTGGTATCTCACCTGCAACTGTTTCCTGTTTCAGCTTCTACTTAACAGGCCTGTCTCAATCAGTAAAAATCTGAAACATCCTGTCCACCCCCTTCCCATACTTGCAGGTGCTCCCCAAGGCTCAATCCTTGGACCAGTCCTCTTCTCCCAATTCATCAATGAGCTTCCTTCTGTCTGCTCCCACACAAAGACTCACATGTACATAGATGACACTGTCATTTTCCTTTCTGGTCCCTCCACTCAAGCTGTCCAAACCCCCTTAAAAAAGATTTACCACAGTGTTCAATTGGTTCATGGGCAACTGCCTAAAAATGAACACCCAAAAAACATGGCCTTGACCTTCGGGTCCAAACAAAAGCTTTTCAGGCTCCCTACTCTACCATCCTGCAATACTACTGCAGACTCCCCCCCCCCATGACAATGTACCAGCCTATAAATATCTTGGAGTGTGGATTGATCCCTTCCTTGAATTTTCCTCCCACTTCAAGGCCCTCCATTTCAACTTTTATCTTAAACTTGGCCTACTCTACCAACATAAGGCTAGACTCTCCATTCAGGTCTGGAGGGACCTGCTGGTTAAATGAATTCTCCCTGTTTTTGACTATACTGATATGGTCTACAGTGCTGCTTCTGCAACCTCTCTCTTCAAACTAGATGTCCTTCTCAATGCCTTGTGTCATTTTTCCTCCAACCCCCCCCCACACTTTAACAAACTACTGTGTTCGGTACTCCTACTTATCACTCCAGTCACTTTCCCAGAGGCACCTTGCTCACTGCTCCACCTTTATCTCTAAATTTTGGTTTGGAATTCTTCCTCCCTACATTTCTTCTCTCCTCAGTCCTGCTACTCCCTCCCCCCACAATTCACGTACAAGATTCCACCGTTCCTTTACCCTCCTAAGAGTTCACACCTCAACAGGGAAACTTGCTTTCTCCTATAGACTGCCATCCATCTGGAATGATCTCCCCCCTGCAAACCTGCCTCACTCCTTCCTTTTCTACTCTCAAGCACCTCCTCAGGCAATCCCCTACCACATCCTGTGACTGAGCTGTGCCCTAATTTTCACATCTCACGCCTATCCCGCCTTCTCCACCTCTCCCCCAACTTCAGTTGCCACCACTATATCTTGTTAGCTGCCTGAAATTTATATTTACTCCATTCCTGTTGCACCTTCTGCGCTTATTTCCTCTTTGTAATCCTATAATTATATACTTACCTACTGTTGTACTTTATTGCTATACTCAACTTATTCTTGCTCTGCTGTTAATATTTTAGACATAATTATTATTCTGTTTTACACTGCATATATTTGAACTTCTTCTCCCTTTGCTGTATTGGTAACCCCTTGTCCCCAGGTCACACCTGGAAACAAGCCTCAGCTCTGTGTGCCTTTCCCGGCTATCAAAATTTTAAATAAATAAACATCTCCCTGTCTTTTTAAATCATGAGTTATTTCTAACAGGACTATAAATGCCATTATTGGCTGCTCTTAGCTTCTGATTTATTAAACTTCCCTTCCCTTTCAAGTCAGCCACTGTCATTACTTTTTGAATATACTCACACCTTTCTTCTTGATTAAGGTATACAGTTATAGCACCCAGATATATTCCCAGATACCCAAGTTTCTTCCTGCTATTTATTAACTGCATTTTGTTTTGTATTACTGCAGAAATCCAACAGTTTGACAACATTATTTGACAATTATAGACAGAAACTGAATCTGGTCATCTTAATTCACTTATTTGGGAGCTTTTCAAAACATTGTATTTTATGATCCTCATTGTAATACTGTTTCAAATCTCGAATGTAGAAGACCTTTAAATAAGCAGTAGGTAGATAGAAACATAAAAAATGTAAAAACTGACAGCAAATAAGGACCACTAGGTCCATCCAGTTAATTGAAAAAGAAGGCATATACAACCTATAAAAAATATCCAAAAAGCACAGCATGATCTATCTACATTGACATCAATAAAAAATTTGAAAACAAATATTAGAAAATCAAAAATGTAACATGAAGTTAAATTAGCTGAAAATGCTAAGGTAAGTAAACAATCTTTTTATACCTATGTAAACTGCCTTACTGTAAAAATAAACATCCTTGGGTGGAGATTTCCAGCCAAGATGGTGGCAGACTAATTTAGCTGGAGCAGATCCCTAGCATGGAAAAATGTGTCCATCTGATAAACAAGCGGTCTCTGGCATGATAGAGTGGTCATAAAAGAAGTGACTACCTCAGAGCTTCTGTTCAATACCATTTTTGACCCAACACCTCAGAACTGCAGTACAAGGGTTTTGAGTGAAGTTTCAAAGGAGGGAAACAATAGGAGTGGCCTGCGGGACACACAAAAGCAGCAGGACACAGTGCCACTGGGTGGTACAATGAGTGAATATCAGAAACAGGGTGCAGCTTCAGCTACGGTAGCAGCAATGGCACAGCAGTGGGCTGCACCCATTAAAACAGAACTGGCTAAAATTACTAGTATGCTCAATAGGGTGCTAGCTGACACTGCTGAATTGAAATGTACAACTACTAAAACTAAAACTATTGAAGAACTAACTGTGCTCTCCACAAGGACAGCTGGCATGGAGGCAGTGGTGAAACAACATGGGGAAGCCCTACACAACCATTTCCTCCAGTTCATAGACCATAATAACAAACTGAACTACCTATTTTACAAGGTTGATGACCTTGAAAATAGAGCATGGAGGAAAAGATTGAGACTGGTAGGGATCCCAGAAGGGGCAGAGGGGCAAGACATGGTCACCTTCCTACTTATCATCCTACCCCAGATGTTGAACTGGAATAATGCTACTCCTTCTGAGATAGAAAGAGCTTATCGTTCACTTTCCCCAAGACCGAAATAGGGTGAATGTCTGAGACCATATTATGCGAATTCTTAAGGTAAAGGAGATGTACATGAGAAAAACGAGGGAGAGAGAGCAAGTGACATGGGAAGGGCACAGTGTACAGCTATACCAGGAATACTATTACGAGCTTTCAAAAAAAAGGCAAGCATATGCTGGGTTAAACAAAGGATCTATAAGATGAATATCCCAACGTCTCTAAGATACCCTGCCATGCTTAGAGTGCAGTACAATGTGGAGTATATTACTTTCAACACACCACAAGAGGTAGAGTGCTTTTTGGCTGAGGCTGAAGTTGAGAGCCACCCATCCTTGCCATGAGGCGAGGCCCTGCAAGATATGGACGCAATGCCTGTTAATGCAATTAGCCAACCCTCTTCCCCATGAGGGGAGGTAAACCCAATACAACCACCCTGGCAGCAAGTAAAGAGGTGGAGAGTGGAGACCCAAGAAAAAAAGCATGCCTGATGTAGAAAACAGTATCACCCCCAAAAGAATCAGATCGAGAACCATTAAAAGCAACAGGGTACTTTCAGATGCCAGCAGCACCTCCCCTGGACTGACTCTGATCAAAGTGTAAAATAGATATGAAGCATTGTGTGAGTTAGAACCTGCTGCTTTGGATCTAACTGCTGCAAGAGAAGATCAAGAAGGAGAAATGGTTGAGTGGGGCATCCAAGAAGAGATTGGCTCTCTATCTGTAGAAAGTGGGCAGAGACTGTAATCGACCCCCTCGAAGATCAGCAACTGCAGGTCACACAGCCCCTAGAAGGGCCAGACTCCCCCCACCCCCAGAGGAATAAGGGAGGTTTGATTTCTGCATTATGATGCCTCAGGACAAAAAAAAAGTGTAAACATAGGAGAAGGATTACGGACCTTCAAAACCACTTTAGTATTATGGTTAAGATGGGGACAGGGGAAGACCACGGACACCTTAGATATAAAAGTTACTCTGCTTGAGCAAGCAGGAAATGGGAACCCACCATACTTAGTGAACTCTCAGAATAAATGACTACCAAATGGCTAGCAACCTGGATGATACAACCACTTCTTGGAATATACGAGGGCTGTGCTCTCCTGTAAAAAGGAAAATAATTTTAGCCCTGCTGAAAAATCTTAAGTCACAGATTGCCTTTTTACAGGAGACCAAGTTGGATACAAAGGAGGTGCAGAAATTGTGAGAGACTGGGTGGGTTGAGAAGCACCTAGCCCTTCGGAAAAGACAAAAAAGGGGAGTATCAATTTTATTCCATAAAAGGCTCAGCTGGATTCTCCAACATTCCATAAAGGAGAAAGAGGGGAGGTGGGTCATAGAAGCCAAAGTTGACTCACCTATAGGCCAGATTTTACTGGTCAATGCCTATGCCTCTAATGAGGATAGAGCAGCATTCTTGAACACTATCTCCCAGAAGATACTGGACCTGCCTTATAATAACCCAGAGGTCATTATAGAAGGGGACTTGAACCTAGTCATGGACCACTAGATAGATAGATACAGCAACAAAAGGGAGCCCAATGTGCAGTCCCTAAGGAACCTTCAAGGCTTACTTAACCTATACTAATTGGTGGATACATGGAGAATCATGCACCCTACAGTAAAAGAGTACACCTACTTCTCAGCATACAGAGACATGGCCAGTAGGCTTGCCTACTGTTTAACCTCTGTGAAGCTGGCACAGCAGGTGGTGCATGTTAGAATTGCCCCCATTTACCTTTTTGACAATGCACCAATGGTATTGAACATGACTCTGGATCCTAAACCCTCCAAATCCTTGACCTGGAGAATCGACCCTTACTTCTGCAGAGTGAGGAATTTAGGGAGTGGCTAAAGAAAGAGACAGAGATGTACTTTCAATTAAATTCCCAAAGTAACCCATCTCAAATTTCTATCTGGGAAGCATACAAAGCAATGATTAGGGGACAGATAATTATCTGTGCAGCCCATAGAAGAAAGGCTAGAGAAAAGGAGGCAGCCCAGCTGGAGAGACAGCTAAACCAAAAAAAAGAAGAATATAAAATGAACCCCCAGCAACTCCATAACTCCAAGTTAATTTTAGAACTCACTAACCTCTGCCTGCAGCTGAATGTGCTAGCCACTAGGAAGTAAAGTAAAGTAAAACTTTATTTTTTAAGCACCTTTCAAAACCAAGGTGCTGTACAGCATATTAAAACCAACAGTTAAATAAACATGTATATTTATTTAAGAACCTTCCTAAAAAGCAGGTTTTGAGCTCCGACTTAAAATTTGAGACAGTCAGGCATTCTCTTATCCAATGAAGTAGAGAATTCCACAGGGTAGGGGCAGCGTAAGAAAACGCATGCACCCCAGATGTCTTTAACTGAACCCTAGGAATCTCTAGCAATCCCTTGTTGGTGGATCGGAGTGAGTGGGAGGGGCAGTAAGGAGTAAGAAGATCTTGCAGATTCTGGGGTCCCTGTCCATGTAGGTCTTTATAGGTCAGTAACCCAACCCTAAAGGTGATCTGCCACTGAATAGGCAGCCAGTGCAGTTCACGGAGGACAGGAGTAATATGACTAGCCCTGGACATATCAGTCAGAAGCCTGGCTGACACATCCTGCACTAGCTGCAAGCAGTGGATATCAACCCCCAGAAGCCCTAGGTAAAGGGCATTGCAGTAATCAAGGTGAGTGGTTATGAAAGCGTGGACTAATGTAGGAAGGTCATCCGGAGGAACCAGATGTTTCACCTGGAGGATATTCCTAAGATGGTAAAAGGATGATTTGACAATGACTGACACATGCAATTTTAGGGTCAAACCATCATTACAAATAATGCCCAAGTTACACACCCAGTCTGAGGTCAAGAGCTGGACACCATCAAGCCATAAGCCTGATGGTAGCCTAGCCCTAAGACCCACCTCTGGGTGACCAGGGTCCACAACCAACACCTTGGTCTTATCCATATTCAACCTCAGCCAGCTAGTGCTCATCCAGCTATTAAGCACAGAGATTGCATCATCCTGTCCGGGAATAAAGGACAGATACAGTTGGGTATCATCTGCATAGCAGTGAAAACCTAAACTGTATCGCCTAATGATATCTCCTAATGGCAGCATATAAACTGCGAACAACATGGGCACCAAAATGGAGCCCTGCGGCACCCCATAGGATAGGGAGATGGTGTCAGAGGAATAAATTCCAGTGACAGCCCTCTGCATCCTGCCTGTGAGGAAAGATTGAAACCAGAGTAGAACTGTACCAGACAGTCCACAAAGAAGCTGCAGGCACTCCAAAAGCACACCATGGTCCACAGTATCAAATGCTGCAGAGAGATCAAGAAGGACTAAGATAGTACGAGCCTTTTGATCTCTTGCAATTAGGAGGCCATATAAAACCCAGACCAGGGTGGTTTCAGTGCCATGTCTGTTCCTAAACCCAGACTGGAGAACATCATAGACACCGTGAGTTATAAGGGGGTTATCCAACTGCAACGCAACCACCTTCTTAATAACCTTACTCACAAAGGGTAGGTTAGAGACAGGTCTATAGTTGGCTAAGCAGTCTGGATCTAAGGAGGATTTTTTAAGGAGTGGTTGAATGACCACATCCTTTAGGGGATCAGGAAAGACCCCCTGCTCCAAAAATTTCTAGACAATTTCAGCAATGATCGGGCAGATGACATCTACACAACCTAATAATAGTGGTGTATGGCCTGGATCTAAACTACAATTGGTTGGTCATACAGTCTGGACAATCTTCACAATGTCCATGAATTCTGGACTTCTAAAGTTAAACCAGGTATCCTGGGCACTTGCCACCTCTTGCCGATCTCCACAATCCCTTAAAGAGAGAGCTGGGCTGATACCCGGCCTAATGCCTTTATATCTAGGGCTGCCGGGGGTAGATCTCTGTCGCCTGCAGCTGGTGCAGAACGTGGCAGCCAGGTTGTTGACTGGGTTATCAAGAACTTGCCATATCACACCTGTGCTGCACGAACTTCACTGGCTGCCAGTGCATTGGAGAATCACCTTCAGGGTCGCATTGCTGACTTATAAGACCCTACACGGTCTGGGACTGGGCTACCTGCAAGATCTCCTTTGTCCCTATGACCCTCTCTGCCCACTCCTCTCCACTGGCGAGGGATTGCTAAAGATTCCCAGGGTTTGTCTTCAATAATCTGGGGCAAGGGCTTTTCCTTTTATGCCCTGTGGCATTCTCTACCTCATCAGATTAGAGAGTGCCTGTAACTGGAATCATTTAAGAAGTCTCTGAAAAGTTATTTATTTACACTGGTATTCGGATAGATTATTCTATGGTCATTTTATGGACATTTTATTATTTATGTTATTATTTATTATTGTTGATGTTTTGTCTTTTGTTATGTATTAGCGCTTTGATTTATTAAAAAGCACTTTATAAATAAAATGTTAATTGATTTTTTTGATTGAATGCTGGCAATCTTATCTGCGAAGAATTGAGCAAGCTCATCACACTTTATTTGCGAAAGATCTCTTCCAGACTGAAGACAGACTGGATTGCACAGTCTGTCCACAGTCCAGAAAAGTTGAGCTGGTCGATTCCATGAGGCAGCAATCCTCCCAGGGCAGGAATTCTGCCTTCTTATGGGTGATTGCTGATTGCTAGACCACATAATGATCCATCAATTTAAGTCTGTCAGCATCCAGTCCAGATTTCCACCAAGCTCTCTCAAGCTTTCACCCCACTCTTCTCAGCTCCTTCAAGGACCCATCAAACCAAGGGGTCCTCGGGTGCAGAGTGAGTTGATGAACACAAACAAGAACAATTAAGTCCAGGGCATCACCCACCGCCTTATTATAGGCAAGTACAAGATCCCCTGGACTCATGCATTCACTTGATAAACCCGATAGGTCCAGCACTGCCAATAGACCCTCTGGGGTAATCCCCCTCAAAGAGTGGTACTGGACCATCTCCGTAGGGGCAGGGCTACTTGGGGGTGCCACGAAGCTGAACCTTATGGTGTGATGGTCTGATCAACCATTTTTTTCCATCCCCAATCCCATGGTCTCCATCCCCAGGAGAAACACAAGATCTAATGAGTGACCCCCTATATGGGTAGCAGAGGTAACCACCTGTGTAAGGCCCAACATAGTCATAAGTTGGAGGAAATTATTTCCAAAATGCGAGAGTTCATCATCGATCCAGGCATTGAAGTCACCCAGAATCAACCATCTGGGTGACTCCAATGCCACGTCGACAATGAAGTCTGCAAATTCCTTCAGGAATTCTCCACCATCATCTGGTGGACGGTTGATGAGGAGAATCCTGAACCTTACACCTGCTCTCAGAATACACTCAAAAGATCGAGTGCATCCCACTGGCACATCCACAAGGCCCAACTACATTTTAAAGAAAATGGCTACACCCCCGCCCTTATGATCCAGCCTCGGATGATGTATCACTGAGAACCCAGCTGGAGTAGAATATGCCAAAACAGGGTCTGCATTCTCATCCAGCCAGGTCTCGGTGATGTAGGCCAGATCAGATGTTGCAACAAGATCAGCTATAATAGCCGTCTTGTTCCTAATCAATCTGACATTGCACAACACCGCCTGGGTTGGATGGGTTTCCAAGGAAGATCTCAGGACCAGCCCACAATTTGTGGAGCCCTTGGGTATGTGAATCAAGCAGGGAACACCCCTTTCCTGACTCCATTTCACCCCAGGGCTTCTCCTTGTCCCCACTACCTCCATGCATCCACCTCTCTCCATTCTCCCACTGTGCCCAGTCCACACACCCCCCAATTGTCTCCTCACTATCCCCATAGGCAGTCCGAGTTGCAAATTAAAAGAATGCAGCACAGCTACTGGGCAGAAGGAGAAAAGGAAGGGAAACTCCAGGCCTTCCATTTAAAAAAGAAGGCAAGTGAAAAGGCATACTGTATATCATCTCTCAGAGACAGCAATGGGAAGACCTCTCTGAATCCAAAAACAATAATATCATGGTGGAATTCTACAAGAAACTGTATTCCTCATATATCGAGTGGGATGCAGAAAGATTTTCTAGCTTCATGAAAGGCCTTCCCCTGCTGAAACTAACAGAATCCCACAAAGCAGACTTGGATACTCCCATATCAATCAGTGACATCAAACAAGCTATCCAAGGCATGGCTTCTAATAAATCCCCATGCAGTGATGGCTTCTCTGCTGATTTGTTCAAAGCAGGACAAAGAAGAAGTATCAGAACCCATGATTAGGATGCTACAAGAGGCACAAGCCATGGAAGAGCTCCCTGACACTCTAAGAGAGGCCCTTATTACTGTCCTCCCCAAAGAGGGTAAAGATCATACCCTGCTGGCCAGCTATAGGCCTATCTCACTTGTAAATAAGGACACAAAGATCCTGGTGAAAATTCTGACTTCCAGATTGGACAAAATTTTGTCCCGTGTGGTTCCTGCATCCTAGGTAGAGTTTGTGAAAGGGATGGCCAGCTTGGATCATCTTAGAGCTATAGCTACCCTAATGCAGATAGCAGCAGGTCTCCCCACACTAGCTGCTGCAGTAACAATAGACTTGGAAAAATCATTTGACTCAGTGGAGTGGGGATACCTGCATGCGGTGTTAGAGCTTTATTACACAGGGCAGAGCTTTACAGCGTGGTATGAAGAATCTATAATCAGCCTAGGGTGAAAGTGATAACCAATGACATTCTCTTAGATCCATTTATTTTGCATAGAGGTACAAGGCAGGGATGCCCCTTATTGCCCCGTTATTTATCCTAGCTATGGAGTCTTTAGAAACAGCACTCATGGACAACCCAGATATTAAGGGAATCCAGGTGGAGAAGCAGCATTACATCACCAGACACTACGCAGATGACTGTATGAATCTTACTGCAGACATAAAACGTAGTATTCAGCCTATTCTGAACACACTGGAAGCTTTTGGGAGCATATCCAGCTTGAAGAAAAATGTGTCCAAATCAGCAATCTTACCTCTAAATAAAAGGGCTACCAAAAGTTCATAAGGTAGAAAAAATGGGCAGACTGGATAGGCCTTGTGGTTCTTATCTGCTGTCAAGGTCTATGTTTCTATGTTTCTATGTAATGTATGGTGGACCTAACAGGTTTATAGTGGGCACATTAAAAGGTCAAATGCCTAGGACTGTGGGCTATTCCAGTCTTTAAGAGCTGGATGGATAGAAACCTAGGCCCCTTATATAAGCAGCTGCCTGGGGATATACAGAGATGGGATCATTTACATCTATCCATGGCAGGGAAGATAGCAGCCCTGAAGTTAATGCTAGCCCCCAAGGTGTACTACCTTCTAGCTCACATCCTGGATTTCTTCCCTGAGGTCTGGGCACAAAAACTCTTCGTGCTCACCAGTAAATTTATATGGGGTAATAAACCTCCAAGATTCAGCAGAGCCAAATTAAGAGCTCACTGGATAAGGGGAGGATGGAACCTTCTGAATTTCACAAACTATTCTTACGCATTTGTGACAGCCAAAACCTGTGGGTGGTTCCAAACAAATACTGTTAGCATTCCAGCATGGCTAGAGATAGGAAAGGAACTGTTGGAAGGTTCCCGCTCTCAGCTTATGTGGGCCTCCCCCTACACTCCAAACACACTGTGTGGATTACAATAAAAGCAACTCTAAATGCTTGGGGGAAAATGGGGAAGACAGCCCAGCTCTGCCTACATACAGGCCACAATACATCACTCTGGAATGACCCCTCCTTTTGCATATACCACAAGCCTATCAGTTGGGAAGAGTGGAAGAATCAGAAAGTCAAAAGAATGAAATACTCACTCATGAGTGATGGAGAAACTATGGTCTCCTTTCAGGAGCTGCAAAAGAAATTTGACCTCCCAAAATAAATGTTTTGGCAGCTTCTGCAGCTAAGGAGTATGAAAAATAAATGCAGGAGAACAGAATGTAAATGCACAAGCTGCAAGACATCCCTGAAAGAACAGCCACTGTAGACAAGGCCCCTATGGATTGCTGGGTAAAGCTGAAAAGAGGGCTGGCAGGGATCATAAAGAGAGCAATGATGGATGGCCCACTTGACCCCTTCCTGGTGGCGAAAGAGAAGTGGCAAAAAATGTTGGGAATGGCTATATCAATGCCAGCATGGGAGAAAAGCTGGAGAAAGGCCCACCAATCATGTGCTGACCAAAGAAGCCTGCTAATCCATAACAAGGTGATGCACCTTTGGTACAGCACACCTACTCAGCTGAAAACATGGGACTTTTACAAAATGATACTTGCTGGAGGTGTAAATCACCTGGGGCAGACCTTCTGCATATTCTTTGGCAATACCACCAAATTAGACCACTTTGAGGTAATATTGCCCAACTATGCTCACAGATATGTGGGCAACCCCTACCACAAACACCTAGTTTCTGGTTAATAGGAATAGAGTCTGCATTGGTACATTCAAAGCTGCCCACCTGTTATGGATCACACAAGCAGCTGTGGAAGGTATTAGGCTCATCCTAAAAGGTGGAGAACTCAAGAGATACCTACAGTTGGGGACTAGACTCATGCAATGGAAGGCTTAGCCTCCCACGCCAGGATATCCCACTATGCAAAGAATACTAGCAGAAGATATCAGGAATCCTGAGCCCCCTACTATGAATACTTAAATCAAAATATCCCTCCTACCTCCACTAGCTACACAGGTGACAGGTTCCAAACACCATGAAAAGTGATTATTGACTAACTGGTTAAAAGTTTTTGTAGCTAGCAAGTTTAGGGTTAGGACCCTCTACCCCTGCCACAAAAGCAGTACAGAACTTAAAAAATAAAGCTTCATTGTCCTACCTGATTAGAACTAGAATAAGCAAATGTCTAGGTGTTCAATCTGAACTTTAACTACCATTATAAAGAAAATGTACTTAGTGGTCCTGTGAAAGCCTATAACCTTATCTATTCCATTCTAAACAGAAAATGAAATGTACCATAGATAAAGTTAAAATCTTAAAAATGTTGTAAAAGTTTTACATGATGTTGATCAAGTGTATCCATCTTCCAAGGTTTTGAGAGGTTTGTAGATGTTAAATGTATATGCTCTCTTTTCTTGATCCGCTTTGGACACAGTTGTAACCGTAAATTGTATTTGAAATACAAAGTTCGCTCAATAAAAAGATTAAGTGCAAAAAACAAGAAAAAAATAAAACATTTCTTTTTATTCTTTGGTAACCGGGTAAGGCCCAATGGGCACAACTACCTGTTTTCAGGGTTGACTTGGGAGCACTGGGGAGGTTAAGTGACTTGCTCAGAGTCACACAGCATGTAATGTGAGGTTGTAGGAATCAAACCCAGGTCTATCTGCTGGATGTACCAAGCTCAATCACAGCTCATTACTCTATCCTCTAGGCTATACTGCCAGGCCCTGTGATGTTTAAACATCCTGGGATGGTACCCTTAGTAATGATATAGTCATAAATAATGAATCTGAAATGGGTGAATCTTTTAACAAATACTTTGTCAGTATATACCAACAAAAGGGCACTGGTATTGTTACAATGCAAGTATGTAACAAAAACAGCATAGTGATAACCACACCTAAAGTAATGAAAAAAACTGTCTTGCCTAAATCCAAATAAATCACCCATTCCAGATGAATTACACCCAGTATTGCTCAAGGCAGTAGCGTACGAAATATCAGGCCCCTTGTCTGACATATTTTTAACCTTCATATCTGAAGGCAAGGTTTTAGGCGAGTGGAAAATGGCCACTGTGATACCGGTATACAAAAAGGGATATAAAAATTACATCCTAACTACAGACCGTTTAGCCTTACCCAGGGAATGAGCAAGGTTTTGGTGGAGTTTGTTAAGGAGAGGATATATGAACACATTAATAAGAATAGTACTGTTGACATTAACCAGCATTGGTTTGAAAAGGGAAGGTCTTGCCAAACTAATGTATTACACTTTTTTGACCCGGTTAGCAAAGCACTAGATGAAGGACTTTCGGTTGACATCCTGTTTTTGGACTCTGATCAGACGACTCCACAGTATAAATCTTTATCCCAGTATTATAAACTGAAAACCCTCATGGTTAGAGGGATGGAAACAGAGGGTTTGTATAGCAGGACACATTTCCTCATGGGAGGAAGTGACTAGTAGTGTCCCTCAGGGGTTGGTACTGGGACCTACCCTGTTTAGTAGCTATATCTCCGGTATTAAAACCTCTTCAACAACTTGGAGCAGCAAATTTGCAGATGACCTAAAATTGGGAGCAATTTTAAACAGTAATGCATCTAGGGGGAATTTCCAGGTGGAAATAAATAACTTACAGCTTTGGGTGAGAGCACACAAACTAATCTTAAATCTGGACAAATGAAAAACCATGCATCTTGGAGACAAGACTATGATGGCACCATACTTTCTACATGGGAAGTAATTACTAGAAATGGAAAGAGAACGCGACTTAGGAGTCATCATAACAAACAAATTTACACCAGACGAACAGTGTAGGGAAGCAGTGAAATATGCAAATTAAATAATAGGTTGTACCTCCAGAAACATTAAGAGTAAGGACAGGAGAGATTTTATACCACTATATACTTCACTGGCATGCCCCCACCTAGAGTATCGTGCTTAGTTCTGGGCACCAAACTGTGAAAATAATATAAAAATGCTAGATAGAACACAGAGAAGAGTCACCAAAATGGTCAAGACCTTATCAAATAAACCTTATGATGAAAGGCTGAGGGAGCTGAATGTGTACTCCTCTGCATGGTATTCAGTTCCTTTGATGATAATTACTTATGGGAATGTATAGGTCTTGAACATAAAGTGCCACAAAGGGAAAGTAGGTTTCATTGCTGTTAATTGACAGGAGGGTTTTATTAAACATCAAAAAAGGGTGCATGGTTCAGCCAAAGATCAGTTAGCACCTGGAACAGACTGCCAGGGGATGTAGTACTGAGTGATAGCCTTACAGCCTTCAAGACTGCACTCGACAGGTACATGGGAAATAAGACATGTGAATATTCAAAAATATATCTGGTTGAGTCAACATGGTCTATGGCTACAGACTCATATTACCTATGTGCTATGAACCTATGAACTGTAAGATGTCTCCCACTTGCACTTTGTTTATTCCCTTAAGGTTTCTATCATATCTCCCCATTCCTGCCTGAGCCTCTCTTCCAGCGTATACATTTTGAGGTCTTTTAATCTCTCTGCATATGTCTTCTGGTACAAGCTCTGCACCATCTTAGTTGCTCTTCTCAGAACTGCCTCACACCCTATGTCCGTATGAAGATGCGGCCTCCAGAACTGTACACCATACTCCAGATGAGGTCTCATCAGTGATTTGTACAGTGGTATCACCACCTCCCTTCTTCTGCCAGTGATACCCCTTCCTATGCACCCCAGCATGCCACTGGCCCACCCCATAGCCTTTGTACACTATTTGGCCACCTTTAGGTCACCTGAGATGATTATCCCTAAATACCTTTCTTCCCTGGTGACTGTCTGCAACTCCCCATCTCCATCCTGTAACTATCTGCAGGGTTTTTGTGCTCCATGTGCACTTCTTTGCATTAAATTTTAGTTGCCACACTTTGGACCATTTTTCCAGCTTTCCTAGGGCCCTCCTCATTTTCTCGACCCCATCTGGGGTATCTACCCTGTTGCAGATCTTGGTGTCATCTGCAAATAGGCAAATCTTCCTTTCTAGCCCTTCAGCAATGTCACTAATGAAGACGTTAAAAAAGACTGGGCCCAGGACTGATCCTTGAGGCAGCCCCACTGGTCACTTACTTTCCTCAGATTGGATCCCATTTACCACCACCCTCTGCTTTCTGTCCCTCAACCAGTTTCTAACCCAGTTCCCCATCTTGTGGCCCACACCCAGACTACCCAACTTATTAACCAGTCTATTAAGTGGAATGATGTTGAAGGTCATGCTGAAATTGAGGTAGGCATTATCCATGCATGACCTGGCTCATGGGGAGATGAGTCGAGATGGAGGGAGGGGTGGCAACTGCCCCCTACAGGCAAATGCAAAGTTGCCACATGTCAGCACAGGTCCCTGTGCAGGGCAGACAGATGCACCAGTGCCAGCATGGGGGGGGGTTGTGGGCTCATACCTGCCACAGACCACTGGCTGCTCCAGTGGTGGCCTGGCAGGTGCTGGGGGCTGGGAAGGCACCTTCCACAGTGGAGCAGAGGGTCACCACCAGCAAATACTGGTTCTGGGAGTGGTGCATGTTGGTTCAGACCAACTCCAGGCTGGTCTAACAGAAGGGTCCTTGTGCCCATTATGGGGCTTGCAAAATCTCACTTTAAGGGATCCTGCAGCACTACCCAAGCACAAGTCCCCTTCCACCATGGTGCATCGGTGCAGCTGTTGCAATGATGATACATGCCTGGTTGGTGCAGGCATTACCCCCAGTCATGCAGAGTGCCTTACAAAATCAAGACTTGTGCAAAGTGTGACGCATGGAGCTCTTTCTTCATTTCTCCTTGCCACAAATTCCTTGCACCCATTCTGAGCTTTTGAAAATCTGGCCTAGAGAGTCTAACATTAGCCTCTTCATATATTGTATAAAGTAAGGAAACCTTCAAAATCTTTAATAAAATCTTTGCACATGTCTTTAGGAGATTAAGTCGGTTATAATCTTCAAAGGGATACATATAAAATCCTTCATATTCCTACCTGTATTTTTGCTGGTCTAAAACCCATAGTTATTCCAAAATTGTTTTTCAACTTCTGTATTACATTGCATTTCTCCTCAGCTATAAGTAATAATATTCTCATGAGTCAGGTGTAATAGTTATGATTGAGAAGACTGAGCAGATGAAATTCCTTTGTTCATAAAATTGGATTTTGTAACTCTGGACACATTCAGGTCTTGCCCTTTACTTCCAGTTTTGTTAGATTTGTCTCTTTGCTAATTTTTACCTCCCTTGGCATTTGCTATCAAAATATATTTGTAAAGCCGTAATTTATCCTAAAAGTGAGTTCTTGTGGAAGGCATAATAGGTTTAGTTCAAGATGAAGTGAGAGGGAATGATGTAACACCTTATACTTTAATCAATCCTTTATTTCCCTATCAGATCTCTGTGGCTGCTAGTGCCTGAAATATATTTATTAATTATTTTTATGTCACTTATGAATTAATTCCTTAAACTGTTGTAAGGGCCTGGCATCCACCTGAGTCTAGGGGTATATGATTATATTCTCTTCACAACAGAACCCACCATACATTATAGAACCTGTCCCTTTACCTGTTTCCTTCTCCATCATGGACCTAGGATGCTAGAGTAGTGCCATCTTTAATAAATACTTGGGTACCAGAAACATGTGTCCACATACAAACTGAGACCAAACATGGATCTGGGATCAAGCTGGGTGCATTTGCTTGCTGTAAAGGTGATATATGGCATAAAGGCATTTCCCTTGAAATAAACTTGTTCTCCTCACTTAAATAGTACAGTATTAGCTGCATCACACTGTGCTCTGCATTTGATCTGGGGATCTGATTTCCATGCTTTCCATTCCCAGGATCTTGCTCTCTAATTTACTGCCACTGGTGATTTGCCAGGCTTATTCCTGAGCCAGTTGATTTAATATTACAAGTCTCAAGGATCTGGTTCAAATATGTTATACATCACTACAGTATCTAACCTCTCTAAGTGGGTCCCTGAAACCCTAGTGCTCCCAAGACCATTTGTGCATGGTATACTCCCAGGAAAGGCAACAACTATACCTGGGGCAATTCTATGCATGCAGTTCTAGCATGGTGGTCATAGTGGACAACAGTAAGGTTCAGCATGTCAGCATTATGAAAGTACAACTAAATAATGAACAGTTAGTCCAGCTATACCTGACTCCTTCTGACAGAATACTGATAGCCCTCATTATCCAAATAAATAGGCTACCATGTTTGTCCCATCACAGGAGGACTTACCAACTCCTATGCTTACCCGGCCCCCCTCATGTGCATCCATATGGCTACCTGATGGGGGTAATACATAATTTTATCTATTTTTGAACTACTTTTTTAAGAGACTCTCCAGTTTAAGACTTACTTACAAATGTACCTATTCTGACTTGTGCTCTCCTTCAAAACTTGAGCTGCAATGCAAGAGTGAATCCACACAGATCCTGGTGATCTCCCTTGAAGGGTGATCCTCCCCTACTGCTGTTGGTTCCTTTTTGGTTTTAGTTCTTCAGGAGTACTCAGTGCCCTCCTACTATACCCATCCTCCAGGCAGCACCTGCTGGTGTTGCTCCTAAGACCTCCACAAGGAATTAGTGACACCTGGACCCAGGGACTCTGTCACCATCCCTTGGCCTGCAGACCCCCTGCCTTAGTTACAGCCAGAGGCTGTACTTTCTTTCCTCCTTCTGGATGCTGATCTTGTTATGCTTTCATTCTGTTTCAGGGGAGGGCACTATCATGAGTATTCTTGATCATGACAGAGTTTCCCACTTCTAGCTGAGTCAGAACACTCTGTACTCCAAACATCCAGACACCCTGTCTCCAAGGAGTAGACCCCTAGAGGACAACTCTCAGGGTCTAACTTAACTCTTCAAAAGCCCTCTAGTAACTGGCCTACCACTGAGTGAAGCAAGGCACTGATTACACTATCTTATTAGTATCTTATTTATTTTATTATGTCAAAGTGCTGGAGAGAGCGCATTTGGTCTTGGGAGAGCTGAGGAAAGGCAGCTGAATGCTATTGCACTGTGGGGGAGCCCTAGGAGCAGAAGACAGAGAGCTTTATTTTTTTTTCACTACAGCTAAACCACCTTTGCCATATCATTTTATTTTCTTAATCTCAGTCTCTTTCCAGACCATCTTGTGCTGCCAGTAAGTGGAGATTTGTTTCTTGTTACCCGATTTTCCCATCTCTGTGTAGAGGGAGTCCCAGAGGTGAGGGATCCCCCCAAAGTGAATGGAAGACAGTCAGCTCTGCAGAAAGCCAACCATGGTGGAGGGACAGAGCTACATAAAGAGTGGCACTGTTTGATTTTATACAGCTATTTCACTATCAACCATCAACCTTCAAAAATCAACCTGTGAACTGTAAGCCATAACAGCTGGAGAGTTCTTTGGCGATCCAATGAAGCATTAAAGCACTGAAGAAGCTTTGAAAAATGCTGAAAACCTACAGTAGCATGATACCGAAGTACCGTATCTACAAGAATGTAGACAAAACCAAAAACTAAAAGCTACGCTACAGCTCCCCCAATATATGTTAAAAAAAAAGAACGGGGAACTGGAGATCTATTTAAATTTCCTCCACTTCTTAGATTGAGAACCCAAATATTTCTGCAAAAGTGAATCACTTTCAGTCTGGATTAGGATTTGTTAAGAATCTCTTTTTAATAATTTTAGTGTCAATATGAGTACAGTACTGAAGATACTAAAGTTATCAATGTTAGCATCATTTTTATTGTCATTTGAATATACATTATCTCCTGGAACAGAGACCTTTAGGCATTCAAACTCTTATAATCTTTTTTTAACCTATTATAAGCATACTGTTAAGTACAAAAAAAACAAACCCACCACTCTTAATCATAAATAGGGCAGAAATTAAAAGTCAGCTGAAAAAGGGAAAAAGATAAGTAATGGGTAACTGGGGAAATCAGACAAGCAAGACTTAAAATAGGTGAACAGAATACACACTAAAAACCCTTGCACATCCATTTATGGCAAATGTGATGTTCCTGGAATCTCTAAATAATAGAAACAGCAGAATTGATAATCTTAGATAACATATATAAAAACAAATAAAAAAATACATTTTAAGATAGATGTAATAGAGACAGAATTGAATAACCAAAAATTATCATTTTCCATGATAATCATCCCTAAGTCCCCCAAAAAAGAAAGGATCAATGGAAACAACAGATCCTCTAACAGAAGAAAGGAAAAGCGAAGGGAAAGAAACAAGAAACATGAGAAGTTACAAGAGGTACCCACAAAAATGCACAGTAAGCAAACTCAAAAAACACGTCTGACTGAAAACTGACTGCAGGGAGAACGCCCAGATAAGCAATTTGACCAAAGAAAGACTGAGGTCATAGATATAGCTGTGCAACCAGAGGAGAGGAAGTTAAAAATAAGAAAGAGCTGATAAAAGAACTACAAGAGTTACAAGCTAAAACATTTGAAATATTGGAATATGAAGAACAAAAAAAGAAATGAACAGTGACAATGATAAATTAGCAGAAAGAAAGGAACAGAAAAGGGAGAATAAACAAATGCAGTCACCAATCCCCTTAGGAGCAGACAAAATAATTATCAGATTACTGGGAATATACCAAAAATATGGGGAAACTTCTGAGACACTAAAAGACCTGATTATACATTTGGTACAATCTGAACCATGCATCAAGAAAGCTAAAGAAAATATGGAAATAGTAACTAGAGACACCACTGATTCCCCAGTACCCTGTGAACATATTGACATCTAGCATGGATTATGCTAAGCAAATCTGGCATAAACAGAAAGACTGAGAAATTTTGGAATAGAAATATTAGCCCAAGTAACATGGAGAACAATTGATAAGATGGTAAATGGAACCAGTGGCCCACTCTAGCACGACACCCCAACAGCGAAACTCGAAAACAGACCATTACAGCGACAGTCACTGTAATGGCCTGTTTTCACCAATGTGGCTTCTCCCGGTGTTCTGCCCCCTCCCCAGAACAACTCCAACTTGGAGTTGATTATAATTAAATGCAGGGGCTGTGGGGGTGTAGTCCTCCACAAAAAAACACTGTCTTTTTTGGGACAGCACAATACAAGAGTCGATATTGTGCCATCACTGTGTGGGACATTGGGGAATTTTGTGTCAAGCACAAGTAGTGCTTCCAATGGAACAGAACATCATAAAACAATAGTAGTGATGGAATATTTTCAAAAAAACATTGTAACACTCAAATGGAAATTTGACCACTTCCCAATTGCTGCACAACGTGAAGGAAAGATATCTCCAAAAAATGATCTCAATATTTGTAGTGAATAGACTGGATAATGAAAATGATGATGTACTTGCTGCATTAATGATCTCATTACAGTCAGGGATATTGAATATCAAGTTTAATAAAATGGATATTTACAATATCCAAAGAGTACATCAGGAATCTATGAACACTCAGAATGAGATACACCTTAACTCCCCAGACCTAGCACAATTAATTATTGACAAGGAGAATAAACTGAAACATAAACGTTTGACAATTGTAGATATGAATAATATACAGAGGAATTCAGAGATACAACAGTCACAGACATGACTTTTTGTAAAAGATGGAAAAAGATATAATATCTGTTGATAACTCACTTCAGCAAAAACAAGATTCAAAGTGTATATCTTGAAATGTGGCAGGCTTGTCAGGAAAGAAAGTAGAAAAAGAATGGTATAAGTTTGTGTCTTCATTTAAGATCATGTTGTTTCAAGAAACCTGGGCAGTGGATCCAATGGATTTAAATGGATAGTTCATGATAAACTCTCATGCAACCAAGGAAAAAGGTATGTTAGATAGATTGGGAGCCAGGCCAGCTCAGTGGCACTGAGGACTGAGGCACTGGACGCCTTTCCTTCCACTACTGCAGTGACCCAGGTTTGGGAATAACCTCAGGTCATTGGGGTGCCAGCGGGGGGGGGGAGTGTGGGAGCAGGATTAATCACTGGCTTTCTTCTCCTGGGAGTGGGTCACCCACCCTAGTTCTGCCATCACAGGATCGAGGTCCAGTGACAGGTGCAGGTGGTAAGAGCACAACAGGAAGGGTGGGGCATCCTGTAGTGTGTGGCAAGCTCATGCCTCCAGACGCATACGATGCCAGGACACATGGGGTCAAGGAACAAAAGCCGAAAAAATGTACAAATTACTTATGGAAGAAAAAAAAAGTGTAATTGGGGGCCTTAGTATGTACAGTATATCAAAATCAAAAAAAGAACTCAAACTTATAGAAACCTTCACAATACATAAAAATCATAGTATGATCTGGCTCCTGAAAATGGAGGAAGCTGATTGACCCAGAGATCTTTGAAGCTGTGATGATATTGGGCTACATACTCATGGCTTCAAAAAGCCTCCGGCCACCAGCCTCCTTACTAAAAAGAAATTCCTTTGATCATGATCACACAAGGCAGTAGAATGCAAGTTACAGGGAGGAACAAGGGTCAAACACCTGTTCAAAACAGAAAAATACATCTGCTTGTCATTGCTTTGACTCGCCACAAATGACCCTGCTGGTACCAAGCGATGTATTTTTTCTCATCCTCAGTCAGATTGCCACAACCCAATCAGCTATTTTCTTTTAAACAAAATGCTTCTGCATGTGGCTTTACCCTCTCCATCTCTCTTTTTTCAGAGGCGTGTGCTTGGATGGCCATTACTGCAAGCAGTAGCGCTTACAAGGATTTCTTTGTCACATCTATTTTTAAATTGTCACCTAACACATCCCTGAATTTAGCAGCTGCCAGGGCCAACCTAAATAGTGAGACTGACTAACTTACATATGTATTTGGAAGACCAGAAGTGTTCTACTACTCAATTGACTCCCTTTCACACAGTGCGACTTGTACTCCTTCTAGTGGCTCCAGTGACAAGTAAAAATATAAATCATACACATCTCAGTCACCCAGTTGCAATTTTCTCATCCCCAAAATGAACAGATCAAAAAATTAACACAACTTGCCCCTGATTACACTATGCAATGCTGGCAGAGTGAGACAGGAGTTCACAGCTGAATCAACTCCAGAAACTCCAATTATAGCAGCACCACCTGCTGTCCAGGGCCCTTCAGGAACTATTTTCTCAAAAGATACTCTTCCAACACCGGGAAAAAAAGTCACCTTCAAAAGGTTTTTAAAGTCGTTTTTTAATTTTTTTTAATGATAAAATGTTTAAGAAAGTTCATAACAGCAATAATGCACTCCTGGGGGTCATATATCATCATTTCTTGGGTGTTGGATGCACTTGGCCTGCCGCATCATGCCCAACAACCCCAGGTGTGATGATATCCCATGATTAGGGCTGTAATTTTTTCATGGTAAAATCTGGTAAATTTCACAGGACATGCACAGGAAAAAAACAGTACTTTCATGGCACTGCATCATTAATGTTATACACCCTTCCCTCGCCTCCATCATGGAGAATAATGCCCCTTTCTGTTTATTTAGCTTTTATCCCTTTCAGATTATGATCAAAGGGGACATTGCCCGACCGGTGATGCCACTGTTTGTGGAAACCTGTCAAAACCCTACATCATTCAGTTCATCAGCACAATGCCCATACTGGCAGTGTGGTCTCCCTTACCAGTTTTCTTTTTATTTACTTGCTATTTGGGATTTTCAAGGAAGACTTCAGAGCTGTCTCCCAGAGCTCACACTGCAGCCTGTACTCAGGGTCTATTAAGGTAGAGTGCCTGCTGCTCTGGGAGACTTGCAAGGCATTCTGAACATAAATAACATTTTATTCTAATGTTGTCCCCAAAATCCTCACTCTTGAATCACTGTACGTAAGCAGAGGTGACAGACACAAGTAGTTAATGCCTTCAATAAGAAGTCTTTCAGTGGTTCCAGTGGGTCAGAGATTTACTCACCAGAGGTGAAAATATCAAGTTCTTGTTCATGCAGATCAGTGACATTACTCACATTAGAGTTTAGCTATTTCAGCAGAGGGGGTGAGATGTTCCTGTAAATAATAGGGGATAAAATAATAAAACTAGTAAATGTCCAAATTTCACAGCAGAGGTGTAATGTCACACAAATCATGAATTCTGTGATTCCCGTGAAAATATTGCAGCCCTATCCATGATATACCACACCCTGTCATGTATTACTGCTTAATTATTGTAGTGGTGAAATGGGGTAATTTTTTAATTGATTATTGTAACTGTTTATATACACCCCAAAAATAAAATGAATTACTCAAAAGACGTGGGTAAACTTAAATAAGGATTTGGACACCACAATATTTAAATTCCCAGAAGCACACGTACTGGTTACCAGAGACTTTAATGCATGTATAGCAGACTATGATAACATCAAGACCTTAGAAGCCTATATAGAAATAAGGGTTTAGTTAAAAGAAAAAGCAAGGATATGAAAATTAATGACAATGAAAAGAGATTACAACGCTTTTTAAATGAAAATTCTCTGATAACTTTAAATGGTAGAATAAAGGGGGCGAGACAGGGAAGACACTTACTTTGGTCCAAATGGACAAACTAGTATTGATTTTCCACTCTGTAATCCTGATTATTTTAACATTTTTGAAAGCTTAAAAATTTAAATGAGAGCTGAAAGTGACCATTCTCTGTTGATTCTAAACATAACAATTCAAGAAAGTGGGACTGGACATAATAGCTACATTGATCCCCTAGCTACAACTGTGGTAACAGAGAAACAGGAATCATCCCTAGCTAGAGGGAACATGGAGGTGGTGAATAACATGTTACTCAGCTTGGAAACAAAACTACCGATAGAACAATTTTGTGAAGAAACAGCATAGGAAGAATTAGATAGGTACATGCAAATACTCATTACATAATGGTATTTAGGTTCCATGACAGTAGAGTGATTGCATTACAGTGAGTGCAATGTCAGCAAATTTAACATAATGAGGGTAATTTTAGTGACCAGGAACATCAGCGACAGCATTTTCAACGCATATAATTGTACCTGCAATTGAAAATTGTAGGCCAGTCCTCGCAAATAATCGTACTGGGACCGTGTCCTGTAGGCATAAACAACATTCATTAATCAATGAGCTCCAGCCTCAGAGGCATTTGGGACATGATTATGCACCCTGGTCACAGCTACCACATTATTGGCTACAATGTGTATTCAAGCAGGACACCTGTAGTGATGTGTATCAGTAGACCTCCAGTACACCATCTGGCCAGCTTCCTTATCGCTCCGATAAACAAAACCACCATGAATTAATGTTGGCATCCCTCTCTGACTGTGAAGATATTCAACAGACATCAAGGGCCACCTAAATAGCCCTGACACACTTGCCATCAATCAGTCTGATTAGCCTGATGCAGGCACTGCAGCCCTAAATGGGAGGCTGTGCCACCTGAATCCCTATTTCAAAAATAACCTACTTGGAGTTGCTCATTGACTCCCGAGTATTGCTGTGATGTGCCATCACTGAATTGCTACCGTCTGTAATAATACGATTGCCGATATTGACTCACTGAAATGCTTTTTCTGTACTGTATGTAGAAACATAGAAACATAGAAGTTGACGGCAGATAAGGACCACAAGGCCCATCCAGTCTGCCCATTTCTTTTTCTACCTTATAAATGTGACATCGGCCTTTGCTCTGTCAGTGGCCTATCTATTCATACTCATCTGTATTGCTCCCTTATGCCTATCCCATGCCTGTTTGAAGCCCTGTACTGTATTCATAGCCACCACTTCCTGAGGTAGGCCATTCCATGCATCCACCACCTTTTCTGTGAAAAAGAACTTCCTCACATTACCCCTTAATCAGCCTCCCTCTAATCTCATGCAGTGTCTTTTTGTCCTACTATTTTTTTTATAGTGAAACATGTTAGACTCTTTTATCTTGTTAAAGCCCTTAAGGTATTTGAATGTTTCGATCATATCACCTCTCTCCCTCCTTTGCTCTAGGGTATAGATATTGAGCTCCATTAATCTGTCCTATTATGTCTTCTGATGCAGTCCCTGCACCATTTTGGTTGCCCTTCTCTGGACTGCCTCAATTTGGTTAATGTCCTTGTGAAGGTGTGGCCTCCAGTACTGCATGCAGTACTCTAGATGGGGCCTAACCAGTGTCCTGTAAAGAGGAATTATTACCTCCCTCTTATGACTTGTGATTCCCCTACTAATAGACCCTAACATCCCCCTAGCCTTACCTGCTGCTTTAGAGGTCTGCTTGGATGATTTCAGCTCATCGGTGATGATGATGCCCAAGTCTCTTTCTTCCTTTGTGACTGTCAGTAACTATCCTCCCAGCCTATAGGTGGCTTCAGGGTTTCTCTTCCTTATGTGCATGATCTTGCACTTCTTTGCATTAAATCCCAGTTGCCACTCTTCTGACCATTTTGCTAGTTTATCCAGATCTCTTCTCATTCTGCCCACCCCATCTGGATCATCTACTCTGTTGCAGATCTTGATGTCATCTGCAAACAGACAAGCCTTACCCTCTAGTCCATCTGCAATGTCACTAATGAAGATATTGAAGAGAACTGGCCCCAGGACTGATCCCTGAGGTACCCTACTTGTTACTCGCATCTTTTCTGACTGTATACCATTTACCACCAATCTCTGTTTTCTGCCCGTCAACCAGTTTGCCACCCAGTTGACAAACTTCTGTCACACCCCGAGCCTACCCAGCTTATTTATCAATCTTCTATGTGGAACAGTGTCAAAAGCTTTGCTGAAATCAAGATAGGGGACATCAACTGCTCCCCCTTGGTCCACTAATCTGGTTACCCAGTCAAAGAAATCTCTGATATTAGTTTGACAGGACCTTCATTTTGTAAATCCATGCTGTCTTGAATCCTGTGCCCCTATGGATTCCCGGTGTTGCACTATCCTTTCCTTAAGGAGTGCCTCCATAATCTTGCCCACTACTGAGGTAAGACAGACTGGTCTGTAGTTTCCTGCCTCCTCCCTGCTACCACTCTTGTGGAGTGGGATCACATGAGCCCTTCTCCAGTCTTCTGGGACCTCTCCTGTGCTCAGAGACTCATGAAACAGTTCTGCTAATGGCTCTGCTAGTTCCACCCTTAGCTTCTTAAGTACCCTGGGATGTATGCCATCAGGTCCCATTGCCTTGTCCACCCTGAGCTTAGCGAGCTCTTGTAGGACCCTTTCTTTTGTGAAGGGAGTAGTGCTCACCTCCCTCCCTTCTGTGTCCATGGTGCTGAGCTGTGGGCCCTGCCCTACCTTCTCTTCAGTAAATACTGAGCAAAAGTATCTATTTAGGATAGATGCTTTTACAGGGTCCTCCTCCTCACATGCCCCCTTTTCTCCTTTGAGCTTAGCAATACCCCCTCTGGACTTTCTCCTTTCATTAATATATCTATAGAATGTCTTGTCACCTTCTTTTACTGTTTGTGCTAGTGTTTCCTCAGTTTGGGACTGTGCCTGCCTTACTACCTTCCCTGCTTCTCTTAGAGCAGTTTAGTATGCCTTCCTAGCTTTATGCCGCTGTATTCCCTTATATTTCCTGAAGGCCAGCCTTTTGGCTTTGACCTTTTCTGCTACTATGTTTGAGAACCAAAGTGGTTTCCTTCTTCTTTTGCACTTCCTTTTCTGTCTAACACAATGGGATGTTGCTTCAAGTATTGCATCCTTAATGCTTGCCAACTTTGCCTGTACCCCCTCACCTGTGTTTCTTTTTGCCAGGGCTAGCTTAACTCTGTTGGCCATCTTATCAAAGTTAGCTCCTCTGAAGTCCATTGTTTTTGCTTTGGAATTGGATGATTTAGTTGTAGTGACCAAATTGAACCATACCATGAGATGGTCACTGGCCCCCAGGTGACCTTTTACCTGGAGATCTGTGATCCCTTCCTTGTTAGTCAGTACTAGATATAGGATAGCCCTGTCTCTTGGGGGTTGTTGTACCAGTTGTTTGAGGCCCTCCCCCTGCAGGGAATCCACCATGTGCCTAGTTATGGCAGATGTTCCTGCAGGTATTGACCAATCTGTATCTGGCATGTTGAAGTCTCCCATTATCAGAACCTTCCCTTTAGCTGTCATGTTTTGTATATCTTCTAACAGTAATGTTTCTATGTCCTCCCCCTAGTCTGGGGGCCTGTAGACAACCCCAATTCTTATGGCTGTCCCATTTCCTGTTTCCAGAGTGACCCACAGTTCATCTGGCTCCTTATATGTATTCTGAATTTCTGTAACTTTGATATTTTCATTGACATACAGGGCCAATCCACCCCCCTTTTTGCACCGCAGTCTCTTCTGAACAGTTCATAGCCAGGTACTGAAGTCTCCCAAGTGTGGTTACTGGTAAACCACGTCTCACTAATTGCTAATATGTCCAGTTTAGCCTCTGACATTATTGTCTGCAGGTCTGGGATCTTATTTCCCAGGCTGTGAGCATTTGTGTACATGATTTTCCATTGGCCAGATTTTGGTGTGTTATTTGTTGGATGAGGTCTGGCATTTCTCCTGTATGTCGTATGGGGAGACAGACCTTTTTTCTTACCTGGTGATGCAAATGAGCAGCAAACATGCTGCATCCCTGTTTGACCACTAGCTGAGGGGGGAGGGGTGTTCTTCCCATTTGACATATGGGGTGCTGCACCCCCTCCCCATTTGCTAGTTTAAATATTCTGCAAAGATGTCAAACTTCTGTCCCAATACACTGACTCCCTTCTTGGTCAGATGCAGTCCATCAAATTTAAAGAACTTTTGCTCCCAGAACTGTTGCCAGTTCCCTACAAATCTGTGTCCTTTTTTCTGGCACCAGCCCTTGAGCCACATGTTTTGCTCCCCTATCTCCCTTTCTCTGACCTTCTGTTCATCTGCCCCCTTCTTCCAGACTGACAGGATCTCAGTGAAGGAGAAGCCAGATGAAATGGATGATAGTTTGTCACCCAGCCTGGTCAGGTGTTCCTTGGTCTCCACAACTGACGGTCTGGTGAGATCATTAGTCCATATCTGTACCAGGACATCAATGTTTTCTCCTGCTTCCTGAACAACTTTAGCAATGAGGTCAGTGTCTCTTCATGCTGATGTATCTGGGAGATATCTGACCATTACCCCTGGCTAGAGATAGGTATCAGCTTCCTGAATCATGGAGTCTCCTATGATCAGAAGTTTTTTGGATTTCTTTTTTGCTTTTTTTGTTTTGGTTCCTGATTTGGGTGAGTTTTGTTGTGCTAGCTCCTGTGCTGCAGTATCCTGCTCTGCAGTGTCCTCTGCCACTTTGTTTAATTTTGGAGACAGAGGCAGATACCTGATTGTAGTGTTTATAAGGTTTTTGGAGGTAATATGTTGGAGAGCACCGAGTGATGGGGCACCGGATTTGCCCCTCCTAACCACCTGCCAATCTCCTAGACCAACTACCCTCTGTGGTTGAGGTTCTTCTGTTGGATGTTGGGGAAATGGTGGGTAGTTCTTATAATGTATTTCCTCTTGAATATGAAATTTGAGGTATGCAATCTTGGCCCATGCTGCCCGGACCTGAGCCCTAAGATCTCCAATGGTCCAGCATGTAGGACAGTGTCCTAAATCCCATAAGACTGTCCTTCTGAAAAGTGGTCTGCAGTACCTGCATTAATTGATATCCATTCCAGATAAGTTGCTGGGTTTATAACCTGGTCAGAGTAATTAGAAGGAAGAAAATGCAAGTAATGGTTTGATTTTGCATTTTGCTTTTGTATAACTTGTTTTAACAAGTTCAATTACTAGTGCCCCTGTAAATGACCTCACCTTGTGAATGCCCACTGATCCACCCCTTCCTGCTTTGCCACAGGAAATGTCACAACTGTAGTACCCTATGAAAGGAGTGTAGTGTGGGGTGGATGGGGATGGGGGTAGGTGGCTGGGCTTCCCTGCCAAAAAAGAAGAACCATGAATGAAGGAACAAGGAGGTAAGAGCAGAAACAATCAGTCAACAGCAAATGCAGTAACCCTGAAAGCTTATCCTAATGTTACATAAAACTGTAAAACCTGTAAAGCATCACCTGTAATAATTTCAGAGAAGATATACCCTGTAAGAAACACTTTGCTACAGAGAAAAATAAAGCAGTAACAGAAGATATACCTTGCAAAAGACAATTTGATTCAGAAGATTACAGTAGTGATCTGTTAGCACACACCTGTAGGTATGCCTTGTAATAATGCAAAAGAAGGTATACCAGCAACAACAATTTGAATCAGAGAAAAATAAAGCAATGAAATGTTAGCAACAAACAGTAGCAATCCCTGTGAGTACAAAATAAAAATAACAATATACAGTAAATCTGCTTAGCCAAAAGAAGTCTTAATCCTTTCCCTTGCTCTGGTAAGGTTCTCTGCTCTGTCCTTTCAAGCAATCTAGAAGGAAAGAGCTCAGGTGAAACTAGATTGCCTTAGCCAGCAAACCAAGTCTTCTACCTCAAGATATCAACTAACCTGACCTTTTAACCTTTCGTTCTGTTGGAAATTACTGACAGTTTGCCAGTTCCACCCCCAGATACACACCTAAACCTCTGGAAGAGCTGTGGGAGGAAAGCAATTAGCTCCTTCAATGTGAGAAGGAGACTGAAACACCTCTGAGACAACAAACCTTTTCAACAACAAAAAAAAGAATAAAATAAAACAGTGTCAAACAGTAATTTTGCTTAGCCCAAGGATAAAAAAGTCACAAAAATGTAAGCACCACCTGTAATAATTTCAGAGTGTGTGCTGTAATCATGTGCAACCCAGTATTTACACACACACACACACAAAAAAAAAACTATGATAATAAAAGTAAATCATTGTTTTATGAGGCTTGCATTATAGAAAAAAGGGGATTAATGAAAACAATAAGTTGGGGAAAAAACTCCAAGCTAAATTTTAATCACTTAAATAAAACAAGAAAAGAATATAAGGTATTTTTAAAAATAAAAAGATTAGAGTATATGAACAAACAATGGAGGGAAATGTATCAAATAATACAAGGTAACAATCAAAAAGCTTTTTGGATGATGGTAACTAAGGGCATAGCTATAACACAACCTACATTAACAGCACATATCCCCAAAGAGATGTGGGTATTACACTATAAAAAATCTTCTTTAAGGAAGATAATAGTATAGACCATCTGAAACAGATGAAATAATATCTGTAGAAAATACATTGGTATGTGAAATAATAACCCAACTAGAAGTGGAGCAGGTTTTTCAAAATTACCAAACAAGAAAGCATCAGGACCAGATGCAATCTTGGGAGAAATCTTTAAAGATCATAATTAAATTTGGATCCCAATACTCACTCACTATTACAATATGTGTTTAAAACAAAATTATATCCCAGAATCATGAAAAAATAATATTATTATCCCAATACATAAGAAAGGATCTGTCTATCAGCTGGCTAATTAGCGTCCAATTAGCCTTTTGGATATTATATCTAAAATATTCACTAGAATTTTGCTAAACAGAATCATGATTTGGGAGGATAGTAATGATCTTTTATACCCTTTTCAAGCAGGTTTTAGAACTGTATTCTCTACTGTAGTAACATATACTGTTTATCACACTTAATGGGAAAATATATTCACTTAAAAAAATGAAATTATATGTACTGTTTATTGACTTTAGCTTGGCATTTGATTCAATTAACAGAGAACTGCTATGGAAAATCTTGATTTCAAAGGGAATGGAGCAATCATGTTTAGGTTTGGTATATCAATTACTGTATGCACAGAAACAACTACATCAGTGAGATATGATAATAGGGGAACTTTAACCGAATCATTTACTACCAACCGTGGTGTCAAACAGGTATGCCTGCATGTTCCAATATTATTTAATCTTTATTTTAATGATCTCTTACAATGTGAAGAACAAGGACAATACAATGCCCCTAAAATAAACAAATGCCATGCCACACACTCGCTTAGGCAGACAATAATGTCCTCTCCTCATTATCACAAAAAGGGCTGCAAAATAAAATCAATAAATTTAAAGAGACGTGTGACAAACGGGAGTTAAATATAAACTTGAACAAAATTAAAGTCTTGATTCTGTGTACCAAGTAACACAAGGTTAAATTTTTTCTTGACAAAAAAAAATAAAATTACAAGAGAATATGACTATCTGAGGGATGAAAATAACCCTTAATACCAAATGGATACAACATTTTATGAATCAAGTGGCAAAAGCAAAACAAACTACAAAACCTATACTTAGATTTAATAACAGTTATTGTGGAAACACAATTGGGCTGGATTTTCAAAGGTCTTAGAATGACACAAGGTGCTTGCATACAACATGTCTGATGCAAGAGGCACCTTTCGCCAAGAGCTGTGTCAAGTGCTATTTCCAAAGGCAGCCTGCATCACCCAGCTGGCTGCCTATGCCAAAGTGTGCTAGCACCTGCCTTGCACCAAGAAAGTGCCTGCGGCATGGCACTAGGGGGCTTGCAGCAGGCCCTGACTGCCGCAGCACTCAAATCCTGAACTTTATAGACCTTCCCTGGAACTAAGTGTCAAGTACCATTAAACCAGTGAAGAGCTGGCCTAACTGACTTAGACATCTCCTGGGAGGGTCATCTGGTATATGCCATTGGGTGGCCTGCCCTGATCCATCCACAATGGATGCTCCTTGTTGATCCAGTGGTACCCCCCACCCCACCCCGATTGTTCCTGCACTGGACTAAATTTCTCTGGTGCCCTGGTGCCCCCTCACTCAGTACATAGTGACCTAGCCCACCCCCATCCATACT
The DNA here is from genome assembly GCA_016271365.2 of Neoceratodus forsteri. Taxonomy (NCBI): domain Eukaryota; kingdom Metazoa; phylum Chordata; order Ceratodontiformes; family Ceratodontidae; genus Neoceratodus; species Neoceratodus forsteri. The sequence goes on from CM057459.1 coordinate 805,737,516, forward strand.
CCTGATTCAGTGGCCGGCTGGCCTCCTCACCCCACCTTGCCCAGCACTGGACGAACTATCAGTGTGCGCATCGTTACAGTATACACACTGACAACTCATTCAGTGGCTGGCCATGGTGGGGTGAGGAGGGCTATGCCAGTTGCTGAATCAGGGGAGCTGGTGGAGGCATGGAGGTGTGAAGGGGGCTCTAGCCAGCATTATGCCCCATCTGTGGGTGCCACAGACACCCTGCTGCTGTTGCAGCATTCTGGGTGGGTGTGCCATCCATTTGGCATAGCACCTCCTATGTTGCATGCTGCTGGACTTTGGCACAGGACCCTGTGGAATAGAAAATCAGCTGCAGGGTCCTGGATGCAACCACACTCAGTGCAAGATGCCATTGCCACAACTTGCACTGGGGCTTTGAAAATCCAGCCAAATAAGTGCAGCTTTAAAAGCAGGGCAAATGAAAATTAACCTTGTATTACTATATGCTGCAGAAATCTGGGTACCAGACTTCTTAAATATATCAGCATGCCCTTTGCACTATTTTTATAAATACCTCCTCAAAATCCCACTTTCCACATCTTCGGCTATGGTTAGAACTGAAATTGGAAGAAGTTCGATGAAAAAAAAAATTATGAGTTAAGAATGATCAACTGATGGATAAAAATACCTAGTAATAATCAAAATCAAATTTCCGGGTAATGCTTAGATGACAAAATAAAATGGATAAAGGGTAATTTAAATTAAAAATGGCTTAACAAACTAAAGGGAATTCTGAAGAGTATGAATTTATTTTGCCTATGGAACAATTCACTCAGGAAAATTAACATCTTATCAATATAAGGTATCAGTAAAAAATAAACTATTTGAAAATTGCATGGAAAAAATAAATTGATGTAGTTAGGAATCAACAATGTGCATTATATTTCAAGATAAACAAAAAAAACTCATGACATGGAAAAATATTTAATACTCCCTATCAAACCAGAACAGGGAAAAGTAATCACATGGGAAATATTGGGATTAATACATTCAAAATACTTTTTTCTTAAATACAAATAACATAACATGATTAACATTAGGATAAAACCAGTGTGCCTATAAACATGGATTTACAGAAACTATAGATCATATTATTATACAATGCCCTCTATATAATAATCCAGGAAATACATACTTTAAAACAATACCAACTCAATATGTCAATTTACATTATGATGTGCTATTCATCCTCCTTCATCCTGCCAAAATAAGAGATGCTGAAATCATAGTTAATTTCCTAACATCAATAAATAGATATCAGATTTTATAGGCTCAAACAGAGGAATGACAATCAGCTAGTTTTAAATGGGCATTTAGTATACCTACTATGCCCAGGATTAATGTGGATCAGAAATATAATAGTCTATCCTGGGATGTGGCTGGGATAAGGGAAAGAACTGTACATTCCACATTTGTGCACTACTTAAAACTTTTTAACTGTATTTGTGTACAGGAAACCTGAACAAAGAGCAAAACTAATATTAATGGCTAAAAATTGTTTTATGAGAAAGCCAGAAGCTTGAAAAAATGTGGTAGGCTATTAGTGGGGTTAATGACATGGTGCAAAACTTTACAACAAGTCAAGCAGACTGAGATACATGTCGATTCTGATCATATTTTAGCTGTCAAAATAACAGTAAATAGAAGGGTTTTTATAACTCAAAACATATATTTATCAACTGTAGGCTACAGGTACAATGATACAGATGACCTGGATAACTTGGTGAAGTTGATAGATGATTGTATACAAAACAATCCTGATTTCAGTATCATCATATTGGGTGATTTTAATGCCAGCGTTGTGCAATGTCTGGAGCCAGCCACAGAATTAAGAGAAGCCTGTGTGGCACAGGGTCTAAATGCCTTTACCCTGGAATGAAACTCCATGGATCATAAAGAATGTGAAAGAGGAAGACTGCTGGCTAGTGCCTTGGAAGAGAGGAATTTCATCTTTATAAATGGTATATTTAAGGGAGATTCTAGGGTGGCATTTACTTACATGGTAAGTAGGGGCATATCAATAATAGATCTGTGCTGGATTAGAATAAATATACTTACAACATTTAGAAATCTTAGAAAAAAAGAGTTAGAGCTGAATGCGAACATAGTCCGCTGGAGGACCAGCTAGATCTGTGGCTAATTGTTGCCAACACTATTAAAAAGGAGAAGAGAGTGATCAAGGTGAAAAGGGGGCTTTAATTGGGAGATGACAGATAATTTTCAGTCTATCCATCTCCTAATAGATAGCAACACCAGGGATGAAATTATGAACATTGCATATAATAAAGACCCTGTAGGATCCCTCCAGGACATGGAAAAAGTTTTGAATAAGATTTCATCTTTCTTACTGAAGGCATTCTGCATTAAGGAGATAAAAAGGAAGTAAATGGTATGATTGTGAATGTAAATTGGCCAAAAGGGAAATTAACAAGTTTGCCAGAAGAGTGAGACACTACCCTTCAAGAGAAAATAAGACCTGACTCAATAAGTTGAGGAAAGATTATAAGCACTTAGTGGATGTCAAAAGAGATAAGTACTGTATAGGTTAATTTTATAGATAGACTTTGAGAAAGCCTAATGATCAAAGGATAACAAGAAATACTGGTGCATGATGGCTAATGGATGGGAAGCTGTCCCTTATATGACTGAAAACTATAGACCCCAGTACATGGGAATCCTATTTTAAAGAATTATTTTTTGACCCAGAGGGGAAGGAAACAGATGGCCCTAATAATGAATGACTTCCATTTAAGAATGAAATTTCAGAAGAGGATATTTTAGAAGTCATGTCTCTCTCCAAGAGGCACAAGGCACCAGACCTAGATGGAATCCTTCTGGATATAATTTTAAATGACCCAGAATTGTGAGCGCCCTGCTTAAAGAACATTTATAACCACATAATACGGACTGGTAAATTAAGTTCCACATGTAGAGAAAATATTATCATACCCATATTTAAAAAAGGTGACAAGGCTAACCCCAGTCATTATCAGCTAATAAGCCTTCTGGACAACTCTCAGAAGTTATTCACTAAGGTTCTGCACAAAAGAGTAATGGAATGGATATATGAGCTGGACATAACTGATAAGGCACAAGCAAGGTTTATGCCCAGGCAGTCCACAATTGTCCAATGTTTTGTCCTAGCCCATTTGATGCATAAATATATCTATATTCAAAGACAGAAATTATGTTGTGTGTTAATAGCTTTAAGGGCTGCCTTCAACAGATTTAAAAGGAATACATTTTGAAGATACTGGAGGGGTACGAGCTAGACCCAGCAATGTTAAACATGCTAATCTCCCTGTACACAGATAACCTTACTAATATAAGGTACAATAAGGAGGGTGATAATACATCTAAGTTGGCCTTCAACATTGGTTTGAGACAGGGTTGTGCTCTGTCACTAGTTTTGCTCAATTTGTATCTTAGGGCATTAAAGGGGCTGTATGACCCAGGGCTGCACATGCCATGGGTTGGCTCCAGGTACAGTATTTCCCACAACTTGCCTATGCAGATGACATACTCTTAATCTCCACCAGTTACCTAGGAATTAAAAGAAGGATAAATAAATTTTGTGAGGTCTGTAAGGAGGCATCTTTGGAAATAAACTATGACAAGGCTAAGTACTTAATCTGTAATAGGTTTCAGGACAAAAAGGGGAAGGATTGTAGTCTCTTTTATCATAACCATAGAAAATAATGTGTTATCAATTTCTGTTATTTAGGGTTATTATTTAGTTGCAACCTAAAATGGAAAGAACATAAAAAAAACTCCTGTCATAGTAAGTCAAAAGATTTACTCCAACTATAGAAAGATTATCACATAAATTTGGAGGTCATTCCATAAAAGGCTGCTTAAGGGCATTAAATGCTAAATTAAAAGCCACATATTACATGGGGCAGAAATATGGGATCTAGAAAATGCAGATGCTTTTGAAGTTATTATGAATAGGTTTTATAAAACACTCCTGTGTTAACTCCCCCCCCCGGGGCCTCTTCCAAACTTACTAGATTTGAACTGTGGCAATTGCCCATATGGTGTAATACTGAGCAGAGATTATCCATATATTGAATCAAGGTCTATAATATGGAAGTAGAATGACTGCTTCGAGCTTGCTTAGAGGATTCCATAACATACATCCAAGGTGGGTTCTCTTGCCCAAGTTTGGACACTTTGGAGAAAGTAATAAAACTGTATGGGTTTCTAGGTTGTCTGGCTGAAAGTCTTAGGACCCCTTTAGCCTACATAGAAGTATTATTTAGAGATAGAATTAGGGACATCCATATACAATGGGAATTTGAATTAGAGAAGAATTGCAAGCCAATTTATTGGTTGGCTAATAATAAGAAGAGAGAGCTGGGAATGGAGCCTTATTTACTTAAATTAAAAAACCCGAGTCAAAGGAAAGTTGTTACCAAATTTAAGTTAGGATATATTTATAGTCAGACCCTAAGTAAGTTCTATGGTAAAGGTACCACAAATAAATGTGGATATAAACTTGGGGAAGACAACCAAATACACTTGTTGATACTTTGCCCATTATATGATTATGAACAGACTTTATATATGTGAGCTTCTCTGGCATCATTAAATATGGAACTCAGATATCAGGTGAATTATCTGCTGAGATCCAACAGCATAAGAGTGTTGGATAGTCTAGCAAAGTTCTGTAAAATCATAGAACAGAAAAAACTGCACATTATACTTGACATTGTAAAAACTGTTTAAGAAGAGTATAAGAATCACACAGCTCAGTGCCAGTGGCTTCATGCCTAGTGCAATAGTCTTGATGCTAGTGTAAATTGCAGATGTTAAGTAATTTTTAACCATAGGATGGAATTGGAATGTATTCGCCCCATGAAGGTAACATGCACTTTGTAAAAAAATATATATATTTTTTAAAATAAGAGGTAATTAATGTATATTTTTCTACTGTCTAACTATATGCTGACTGATTTTGTAATGACAATGGTGTTTGTTTACAAAAAAAATGAACTGAACATAACATCACTAATAAAAATAAAGAAGAAATTAAGGAAGATCAGAGATATCTAAAATAACAAAATGGAGCATGGTGACTTGACGTACTGTACCTCCCAGAACTTTTAATTTGGGAATATGTACTGTATGCAGATGAAAAAGTTATAGAAAGATTAACATGCTCCTCTTTCTTTTGGCTTTTTTATTTTATTACTTTTATTTTAAATGACTTAAATGTTTTTTATGATATAGAAATACTACCTACTGTACTAAGATATGAGAACTGAGTTTTGCTATTCACTGTTCTCTTTTTAACACTTTGTAATGACTATTAATTTGACGTGACAGTTGAACAAATAAACTTGATTGATTCATGGGTATCTTATTGAATCAGGGAGGAGCATTAGATGTAGCCTACCTGGATTTCAGTAAGGCCTTCAACACCATTCCACATACTTTAGAGGACTGGTAAGCAAGCTGGGTAGCCTTGGAGTTGGTCTTATGATAGTAAAATGGGTAGAGAGTTGGCTAGGCAATAGGAGTTAGTGGGTGGTGGTCAATGGCATCCACTCTAGAGAATGGTCAGTACTATGCCCAGTCCTCTTCAGTGTCTTTATTAGCAACATTACAGAAGGTTTGGAAGGGAAAGTGTGCCTGTTCACAGATAACAAAGAAATCTGTAACAGAATAGACACACCATGGGATGTGTTAAAAAATGTGGACTGATCTAAAAAAGATGGAAGAATGGTCACAGGTTTGGCAGTTGGGTTTCAATGCAAAACAAGTGCAAAATCATGCACCTGAAGCACAGAAAATGGGGGGCAATGTACCAACTGGGAGGCATGATATTAGCAGTTACAAAACAGGAAAAGGAGTGGGGGTAATAATTTCTGCTGACCTGAAGGTATGGAAACAGTGTGATAAGGCAGTGTGAAAGGCTAGCAGGATTCTTAGGCAAATAGGCAGGGATGTCACCAGTAGAAAGAGTGAGGTAATAATACCCCTGTAGATCACTGATGAGACCCCACCTCAAGCACTGTGTCCAGTTCTGAAGGAACCATCTCCAAAAGGACATAGACAGAGTGGAGGTGGTAAAAAGGAGGGCAACCAAAATGGTGCAAGGCCTGCATCAAAATCCCTTTAAATAAAGGCCTAAAGAATTAAATATGTACTCCATGGAGGAAAGAAATGAAAGGAGGGATATGATTGAAACATTCAGTTACCTCACAGGTATAGACAAGGTAAAGGAACTAAACATTTTTGAAAGAAAAAGATGCTCAAGGACAAGGATTCACATTATGAAGCTGGAGGCTGGGAGGCTCGAGGAAATGTGAGAAAAAACGTCTTCACGGAGAGGGTGGTAGACAATTGGAACTTCCTCCCAGTGGAGATAGTGGTGGCTAAAAATGGTTAAGGGATTCAAGAATGCATAGAGTAGACACAAGGGGATATTAAAAGGACAAGGGGGTGAAACCAGTAGACTGAGTAGGGTCTGTGATGGCACTGTAGGTAGGGAAAATTGGGCAGACTAGGTGGGACATGAGATCCTTGTCTGCTGACAATTTCTATGCTTCTGTGTAGTGGGTTTGATGTTGACCTTTTTTTTCCTATAGAGCTGTTTGGCCTTTCATCCATCATCTTCTCCTTCCTTTGAAGCCCTGCTGATCTCCAGCCCCAACAGCCAATTCTACCACCAATGTGGCGAGAAGGGGTGCACACAGAGCAAGGTCCAAGTACAAACATCACTGTTAGTTAGACAGTTGATGCACATACTCTCTTGTGCATTGTCTCCCTCATCACTAGTCCCTCCCACCACCCTGGACATCAGATGCAGGCTCTGGCAGCCTTGGCTGCAGCAGCATGCACTGGCCTCATCCCACTCCCCCATGAAGGATCAAGCTCCCTGGCTCACCATAGGGGACCACTGCTACATCAGAGTCCAGATGTCTCCATCCCCTGCTGACTCTTGATCCCCATGTGTGCAATTCCCTGCCTAACTGCTCAATCCTGCTAACCCTGGGCTGACCTCCAAATCTGTGTTTAGACACTTTTGTGGCACTACTGGAATAGGACCAACCAGTCACTCTGGAAGCCATGGACACAGGTCATGATATACTGGACCAAGTGGGCAGTAAGGAAGAAGATACGGTCCTATGGGCAGCTAGAAATAGGAAGGTCAGACCACCCTCCGCATGTATGGAATAAGCACGTTGCAGCATTATGAAAGGTGTGTAAGAAGTGAAGATGAAGAAATATTAGAAATACCAACAATAGAAATGCTAATAGAATTAACAACTTATCAATGCAGGAATTTTATTCCTTAAAATGCTAACAGGAGATGCCAGGAATTGTTTTTAAACTGGCTGATAAAGGTGTCAATTTGGTATTAATGGATGAAGCAGGATATTTTTGAAATAGTGAAACAGTTACTGAACAAATAGGAAAATTACAAGGAGTTACCAACTAACCATGTGAATGTGTTTAAAAATTAAACTGTTGCAACTTCTAGAAAGTGCTGTACAGACAGGATTTATTACAGAACAGGAATTCTAATTTTTTATGGAACCCACACTTCACTACTCCAGTATTTTTCGCATTGCCTAAGGTTAATAAAAACTTGCAGCAGTAACCAGGATACCCAATAGTCTCTGGGATGGGGTCCCTGACAGACAACTTGTTGATGTTTGTTCATTTGTTTTCCTTTAGTGTAACATTTTGAAACTGAGATTCCACCTCAAGGACTCATGTAACCTGTTAAAGAAGCTAAGTGACTTTGTCTGGCAGGAAGATTTTTATTGCTTATCAGTTGATGTGGAGGTTTTATATTCTTCTGTTGACCAGAAGAAGGGTTTTATGGCCGGTTCTATGTCGATACAACAACATCTCCAACTATGATGCCCTCCACAGCAATGGACACACTGTGACATCCCTGACATTGACACGACCTGACGATGACTGGCAACACTGCAACAGCAATTGACACAGTTGGACAGCTATGTCCCCTGCACCCCCCTACTTTATATATATCTAACTCCATGTCACACAGACAGTGGAATTAGATACGTGTTCACCATCACTGCAAAGTCGATCAGCGAGAAACACCCATCTCCACAATGTCTAGTGCTGTTGGAGTGTAGCTGTGCTGATGGTATACGCTTATGGCTATAAATTTTTTCCTTGAAAGAAGTGTCACAGACTTGCCAATATACTTGTCTGTGTACATATGACATTTAGGAAAATTCTGTCAAAACAGTGCTGGGCATCAGAAATACCAGTATTTTAAATATATATTCTGTAGATATAGGCAAACAACAGGAAGTGGCAAAGCTATGTGATGATATTGTGGTCTTTCAGTCACAATCCCGAGGGTGACAAGCACCATATTTAAACATGCCAGCTGCACTGTAGGATCTGGTGTGTTTTTTATAAGCAATGAGGAAAACAAATGTTTTATTTACTAAGCTGCATACAGGGGGATCTTTGAGATGACGCCCCAATCTGTGCAGTGGTCAGGGTTTCATCTCATCAAGTAGTACTCCTTTAACTAAGGATGTAACCTCATGGTCTATAAAATAAGCCAATGATACAAAGCTAGGTGGTAAATATAATTCTGAATTGGATTATAAGAAAATTCAAGACAATCCAGATAAAATAACTTCCTGAACATTAAAATGGGAGATGAAATTTAATGTTAATAAGCGTAAGGTTATGCACCTTGGAAAAAAAGAACAAAACTTACTCATTCAACTTATGTAACACTTTATTATCATCAACAAAAAATGAAAGTGACCGGGGTATAATTATAAGTGAAAATTTCAAACAACTAGTACAGACATCTGAAGCTATTACCTGAACCAATAGGATCACGTGGGCAATCAAAAGAAATATGAGCTATAGAGATGTGACAGTATTCCTCCCCTGTATATAATGTATGTGCACCCACATCTTGATTTTGCAATGCTGGTTAAGTGCCCTTTCAAATATAAGGATATTGTCAGAATAGAGACTGTACAAAGAAAAGCAATAAAAGCAATACATAATCTGAAGGACAAACTTTAGGCAGTCAGACTTATCTATTTAAAATGAATGTCATTAGAGCAAAGACAACTAAGAGGAGATCTCCTAACATTATGAGACAAGGCCTGTATCTTATAACTGAATTAAATCTGAATTTCAAACAAATACATTAAAATATGAGCACTAACCCATTACAACTGACTGGGCAAAATTTTAAACTAATAAAACAAAAACATATTTTTAAGCACTGTGTAATCAACCCATGAAACTCATTACAATAGATATAATAATAAATAAAAGCAAAACAGAATTTAAAAACAAATTGCACAGACTCCTTAATAATTGTGGAATATTGATTTACAACCACAAATTCTGTAGTAACATGGGCTCACGGCCTGATTGCTCCTAACGATCCTTAGTATGAACCTCAATATATTTGAAAAAAAAAACAGATGACTTACAGTATCTACATGATTTATTAACAGGAGTTATAGCAAACAAATAGTGAAGCAGGCACAACTGAAGGTCACAGGGAGAGACAGCAAGGAATTATTAGTACTACTCATAAAAAACAATGTTAGTGGCAAGGAGCCTGTAACATTTTCATTGAAGCACAACACAACAGCAGAACTTATAGGTACTACCATTAATAAATCCTGGGGCATTCTTATATTAGACCATGTCCTGAAAATAGAGCTTGAAGAGAAGCCAAGAGTAACCTTTAGAAGGGGGTGATAACATAAAAGAGAGAACAGTTCATAGTAGATGCAAACCATCTGCAAAAGAAACACGAAGTAATAGCCTACCCCTACCCATGAAGGGTAAAGAATTCAAACACCTTGCTACCCATAAGACATATTTCATGACTAATTTATAATTTGTAACACCACATTTCTGGTATTCATGTTAAAATGCAATTGTAACAAAGCTTATGTAGGAAGTAGAGATGCAGCAAACTGTAATTTTGCTGGTGAAATTCTGGCAAAATCTCAAATTTCGTTGTGAGAAATATTTTATGAAATTTTCGAATTCTGTGAAATATTTCATGGGTGTGAAATGTGGAATTTTGCCAACGAGTGGTGCCATTCTGTCATTTGTGGGTAAAATTCTTCACTTCACAGTCGGAATTTCACATTTCGCATCCGCAAAATATTTCTTAACATGCGTGAATTTCACAAAATATTTTGTGTAATAAAATTTGCAGATTTTTCCTATCTCTAGTTGGAAGGATCATATGACCTCTCAAGAGGTGACTGCAGGAATGTGACAGGGACATAACTCTTGGATGGAGTGAAACCAGATGGGGAATCATATTGACAAACTCCACAATAGGGACACAAGACAAATGTTCTGTGTGGGGATTGAACATGTAAAAATGAGCATGAGTGGTGGAAGTCAGCTGAAGGGATTGCTTCAAAAGAACCCCATTGAATTTACAGACTTGGAAGCTGGAAGCCAGCAGATCACAATGCAGATTTTGATTTAATTTTTTTTTGTTAAATAGATGGCTGTGATGCTGTTGTCTGCTGAATATTTATATAATTCATTCCAAATAATAAGAGTTCTTCTGTCATAGATTGTTAACTGTGAAGAAATGTCACCACTGTGTATTACATACTAACATACTAACATACTATTTACCAGCAGATTAGGCCATACGGTCTATCGAGTCTGCTCGAACCTTAGATCCTTAGTTGGGTGCCAAGACCCTCCCATCCCTTGTGCTCCAGAAACCTGTATCATCCATCCTCACCCCCCGGGACAGGCCATCATCTGATACATCCACTTTCTGTGTCTGTCCCACCCTCTCTTGAAGTCCTCCACTGTTGATCTCTGAACCAGCTCACCAGGCAGTGCATTCCAAGGGTCCACCACCCTCTCAGTGAAAAACCTCCTCCTCTTTTCCCCCTCACCCTTCCACCTTCCAACTTCAAACCATGCCCTCTGGTGATACCTCCCTGCTTTAGTCTAAAGATCCCCTCCATGTTTACCCTATTTATTCCCTTGAGGTATTTGAAGACCTCAATCATGTTCCCCCATCTCTCCTCTCCTCCAATGAAAACAGGCAAAGCTCCTTAAGTCTGTCCTCATACGTCAAATCCCCTAGCCCTCATATCATCTTTGTTGACCTCCTCTGTACCCTCTCCAGGAGCTGTATGTCCCTCTTCAAGTGTGGTCTCCAGTACTGTACACAGTACTCAAAGTGTGGTCTAACCAGTCCATTGTACAGCGGCAGAATCACTTCCTTGCTTCTAGAGGTGATCCCCCTTACAATGCATCCCAACATCCTGTTTGCCTTGCTAGCCGCTCTCCTGCACTGCTCAGAGTTATTCATACATGCATCCACCAATGACCCCTAGGTCTTTCTCCCTGTTGAGGCCTCCAGCGCCTCCCCTCCCAGGAGTGTACCTGTGTTTAGGGTTTCCCCAACCAAGATGCAACACCTTGCACTTGGTGATATTGAAATTTAATTTCCATGTGTGAGCCCAGCTTTCCAGGGTGTCCAGGTCCCCTTGCAGGGCCAACCTCCCCTCTTCTCCCTCAACTACTGCTCCCATCTTGAAGTCATCCGCGAAGAGACTCATTTCACACCCTATACCCTCCCTGATGTACATGTAAACTTCAGTCTTATTAGTGAGTGTCATTTTTTATATTTTTCTGAGGCACACCATTCCGGACCAAGATACCATAAGTCCAGTATTGGTACCAGCTTGTGAAATGAGTTGGAGAAGTCCCTGATTGGAGATTTATGACTATTGAAGTCAAAATGTGATAGCAGGGTGTAAGCAGAGAAGAACACAAGAACGGGATAGCCCCACTGGCAGGATTCTCCTAGTTGGCACCTCCTGCAGCACTGGAACTGTTTATACAAACCTGTATTTGGACTTCTCACTGAGACACAGTAAATAAGACTTGATTGCTGGACTTTATTTTATGAATGAGGTCTAATTTGTGTGCAATCTAAACATTGTGTTTGCTGCTACATTTTTAAACTGTAAAATATTTGTGATATTGTTTTGGAAGCCTTGACACATTTGTTATTGTTTTAGCACTTGAGCACTTTGTTTCTCACATAGTACTTGCTATAATGGGTTAAAAAGTATGCACTAATTAATGTGATAACCATAGAGATGAACTGAATATTTAAGAGGGTGCTCTCTGTTCCTTGAGTACACCCATGAGGAAGACCAGGACAGTTGAAACACAGGGGTAAAGGGAAGGCAGCTAACGTTCTCAGAGTATTGACTAGTGGGTAAAATTGTTCATTTATACCTGTATCTGTACAATTTATGAACTTGCATTATTTACACTGTCTGCATCATCCATGGCTGTGCTACTGTACTGTTAATGGAACCTTAAAAAGGCAGTTTGATGTTTGCTACCACAATTCTGTAAGTCCCTGGTTGTGATGCATTTAACAACATAGCCACATTGACAAACAAATGTGTAAAATGCCATACTAAAATGCTGCAAACTAGTAATAACTATGCCATCTCAAGTGTTTCATTATGGTAACAGGTGAGGATGTTATTTTTAAAGTTTACTGTGGATGCTAGTGTGTAACTTGGAGTACATGGAAGCTGCTTTTTATGTGAACCTGGGTTGCCAGCACATAAAGGTAGTGTGCTATTGCCAAGCCATTTGATGGTCCCTTGATTTTTTTTTACTTTATTTTTTCATTATCTACTACAGCTATAATAAGGGCCACAATGAAAAAGCAAAACAAGACTTAGCAACTGTCAATAGTTAATAATGTGCAAACTATACTGCAAATACCCCAAAAAGTCATATCTTGGGTCTATCTGCCAGTGTAATTAAACTAATGAAGATGTGAAAATTACTGCTGAACCTGAAGAACAGATTTTCAAAACAAGTTAAATATGTAGTCATCCAAATCAAGCAAAAATACAGTTCTTTGCAAAATAAGAATGCAAGTCCAGTAGGAGCATAATCCTGTGTAAAAGTGCATCTATTTCCCACAAAAATCAGCAAATATACTGTAGCTCTCTAACATGAGGACTTAAGGCTTTTAACTTATCATATTTGGCCATCAAGTGGCATCCAACTATCGCACCAGCAGGTCTTTGCTGTATGTTTAGGAATGAAGTGATTCAGAAATTACTATCATACAAACCAAAATATGCCTCTGTACAAAGGCTATTTAAGGATCCTAAGTCAAAGCACTTCCCAGAAATGTCTGTGTAGAAATAAAATAAATGTATAATGGTATAGCTCGTATCCATAAAAGCTTAAGTGACAATTATCAGCTCACTTAATGTGACAACCATAAGAACAGAGAGAACAATCTTTCAGTAAATGTTTTACACTTAATAGCCTTATAAAAATTCCCTTTAGATCAGTACAATTACTTCCCCAGCTCTTTCATCAAATAACTATTACATGATCCACAAATCCCTAGAGATACAGATGCACTCTAAAGGGGATTGTAATGTTAAACCTAGAGGATTAAATACCACCCAATATAATAATAATAAGAATATGCATTAATAGCTTAGTTTTTCCTATTTTCCTGAGGCATCAACATCACCCAAGCAAACTGAAAACCACACACACTGCAGAATATGCATGAGTGGTTGAACTTTGGGGTGTACTGTCTACAGTAGAAAAGAGTAGACTATCACACTATTTGTTTTAAAACTTCAAAATATGTCAGTTGCAAATAGAAACAGAAAATACCAGGTATACCAGAACTTATTACTGGCAATGGAGTGTGGTAGTAGAGATGACAAAAAAATAACAACTCATGTTGGCAGAGAAGTTTCAAATTTAATACTGGATAAAAGGCTAAAATGATTTAAATGTAATATTTACTCATTTTGCTCAAGTTCCCACATGCACCACATCCACTAAAAGCAATACACCATTGTGATGATGAGGTGAAGCAACTTCCAGTTAATTAATGATGGGTTGTGGTTCAAATTAGTTCAGACCAGGTCATCTTGTCAGGCTGGGATCAAATGACTTACCCATAAATAGACATAAGGACAGTAAAAACATGTGGAAATGTGCTTCAAACAGATATAATAAAACTTAGAATACATCATGCATTTAGTAATATTTAAACGTTGACTCATACTGTCAGTACTTGATACAATTACCATCATAAAATATGCATACAGAGGACAGATTACCCAACTTATTATGGTTTGCACGTTTATGCTCCTCTCTCACATATACTCAATGATCAGTCAATAAAGGATATAGGAGAGAATGATAGGGATGAAATACATACATTTTGAGTTTACACTTCCAAGCCTATGTATTAATGTTCAAGACCCCCAGTTTTCTAGCAGGTTGACAGCAGTATAGGATAGTAAGACCTCCAACAGCCCAAAATTTAAGAGACTGGAATTTTGTGTAAATAAAACTCAGAAGGCAGCTTACATAAAATGCCCAAATGATCACTCAAGTCTTTTAAGTCTTCTCACATCTTTTTTATTTTAATCTCTACTTGACCAAGAATGGCAGACCTTTCCCCTCCCTTTTAATTTGTTTTTTTTTATGCTGCCCTCTGCTCTTTCTTCATTTCTTCAAAGTTCCCTTCACCGCAGAACTTCAACAACAAGGCATCATGGCACCTTCACACCTCCCTCTCCTCCGCTGACTATAGGCATTTCCTGTTGCTTGGCTGCCTTTTCATCCATGGCAGTACTCAGTTTGTAATGAGAAAATAGGATAAGCTGCTTTAAGTGCAGTATACAGTATATTTATCCAGTTACTGACAAATGTGTGCAGCCCCATGGAGTCCCTGCATTGTCTGCAGGTCTATAGGCCAGCAAGAGTTAACTCCCGAAAGCTCACAGAGTACTATGTCAATTGGAAGGTAGCTGCTTTTCTCTATTGCCCATTTTCCAAAAAAAGAAAATGTGAGAAGATTGGACACCTGCAGTAGTTTAGGGCAGGGACCTTGCTGGAGTATTTAATGGTAGCACATCAAAAAGGTGAATCGGTTGTGGTGATTACAATTACAGTGACAGCAATTCGACGACAGTGAAAATGGCAACCCGAAAGTTCTGCGACCGCAATTACGGCGATGGTCACTTCCCCTCCCCCCTCCCTGAGGTGCTAAAGTGTAGGAGTTAGATATATAAGTAAAGGGAATGCAGGGGGGAAAAGCCACCAGCAGAAACCAAATGTCACTGTAACTGCGGTCGCTGAAATTTCTGGTCGCTGTTTTCACTCTTGCTGAATTGCTGTTGCCAAAATTGCAGTCGCTGTAATTGATTCACCCTTTTGACAAGGAGCCATATTTAATAATTGATTAAGGGTACATATCACCTGCTGTAAGTTCATGTTGGAGTTACAAAGACCCTTCAGCTAGCCCTATTACCATTGGGGGCACATGTAAGCACATGTTTGATGGGCACAAGTGCCTCTGTGTGCAGGGTCTGTGGAGATATGTAACCCATTTTTTCAGGGCTGTTTGGAAGGTCAAAATGTTCCACATGGCCCCCAAGCCAGGTGTCTGAGCCCTTGTCACCTGAAGTAAAATGTAAAATGTTACAGACCAGCTTCAGTATTTGAAAGTCCTACCTATACTTACTTATAGAAACAGGCTATGAGATGCCAAACTCTCAAACTAGAAAATAATGTATTTATTCTGAGACTGAATGACAATTGGTATATTTTGACCATTTATAAAC
The DNA here is from genome assembly GCA_016271365.2 of Neoceratodus forsteri. Lineage (NCBI taxonomy): Eukaryota > Metazoa > Chordata > Ceratodontiformes > Ceratodontidae > Neoceratodus > Neoceratodus forsteri. Next base: position 805,753,205 of record CM057459.1, read on the forward strand.
ATAGGGCAGGATTCACAAAGAAAGCCAAAAATTCCACATCTGCGGGAAAAAGGCCTACAGCACTGCGCAAATGCAGTTGTGTGATATTCACAAAGAAAAATTGAGCAGGTGTGGAATTTCATAAAATCCCTGCAGGTGCAGCATTTCAGCAGCTGCGGAAATTGCGCATGTGCTGAAAATCCACAACTGAGGATCAGCAGCTCCAGAAATAGCTTAGGAGGCATAGCAACAGGTGAACTTAATTAGCTGAAACAGCAGACTGTAACAGGGCTGCCATAGAATGAAGCTGAAAGCACCCACAGAGAGACCAGCAACCAGTTCATCAACTGAGACCACTGTAGCACCACAGGAACCAGTAACACCATGGCACCACAGTGGCCAACTGTTACTGCTGGTCCCCCCTCCCTGGGGTGTTCCTGTTGCCTGCAGGGGTAGCACTTACTGCAGGCTGGCCAGGCTCTACTGCCTGTGGTGCTCCATCATGGGCTGCACTGTGTCTGGTGGTTGTTGTCTGTTGCCATATCATGGCAATGTGTGCTTTTGTTGCTGTTGTAGCAAGTACTGTTATACTATCCGTGATGCTATTACCTGTGCCTCACCTCCACCTCAATTGATTCCAGTTGCTAGGGCACTACTGCAGTTTGCTGAGGGAGAGTTACACCCCATTGCACTGTGTGTAACATTTTCTCTGTAGCTGAGGAAAAAATCTGGTTGTGAATAGCCTTTCAGGGGCAGTGCCTTACTTATCTCACACCTTTTTTCTCCACAGGAACTTCTGCAGCTGCACTTTTTTCCACAGTCCTTAGTGTTGTTTTCCGTAGCTGCAGAGGGTTTTGTGAATAACACTCAGTGCAAGTTCCCCTTAGTTTCCATAGCTACGGCAGTTTTGGGGACTTAGGGAAGGTTTTGCACCTTCAGAAAGCTTTGTGAATCCAGCCCAGAATTGTAAAATAATTAAGCAGAGAACTAGTGACACCACTGACTACCCTTTATAACAAATTATGGGAGGATGGTGTGGTACCTGAAGACTGGAAGAAGGCTGGTGTGATTCTCCTTCACAAAAGTGAGAGCAAGACAGAGGCAGGAAACTACAGACCTATCAGTTTGACCTCTGAGGTAGGGAAAGTGGTTGAATCACTTCTGAAGGAAAAAATTGCTGAGTACCTAGAGGCCAGTGGGGCACAGGACCCAAAGCAGCATGGGTTCACACTGGGAAGATCATGTCAGATGAATCTAATTGATTTATTTGACTGGGTGACCAAAGTAGTAAACCAGGGAGGGGCTGTGGACATGGCCTACCTAGACTTTAGCAAGGCATTTGACACAGTCCCACACAAAAGATTAGTAGTCAAATTAACCAGCCTTGGAGTGGGTCCCAGGGTGATAACCTGGGTAAAACATTGGCTGAACAATAGGATATAGCAGGTAAATGTAAAGTCCACTCTGAAGAAAGAGGGGTTACTAGTGGGGTACCACAGGGTTCAGTTCTGGGTCCAGTCCTTTTTAATGTCTTTATAAGAGACATTGCAGAGGGACTGGGAAGGAAAAGTATGCCTCTTTGCAGATGACACAAAGATCTGCAACAGGGTTGATACACAAGGAGGCATGGAAAGGATGAGAAGGGACTTGGCAAGGTTGGAGGAATGGTCAGAAGTATGGCAGCTTGGATTCAATGCAAAGAAGTGCAAGTAATGCACCTGGGAAACAAAAACCCAGGAAAGATTACACAATTGGGGAGGAGGTAGGAACAACAACAAAAATGGAAAGGGACCTGGGGGTAATCATATCAGATGACCTTAAGGTTGGCTAGCAATGTGAGAAGGCAGTAGGGAGGGCTGGGGGGATACTGGGATGTATAAGGAGAGGCATCACCAGCAGAAAACAGGAAGTTGTTATCCCCCTGTACAGACAGGTGGTGAGACCCCATCTGGAGTACTGTGTCTAGTTCTGGAGACCCCATCTCTGCAAGGACATATACAGGATGGAGGCAGTTCAGAGGAGGACAACTAAAATGGTGCGGGTCTACAAGAGAAGCCATAAGAGGAGAGGCTAAAGGAGCTTAATATGTATACCCTTGAGGAAAGGCGGGAGAGGGGGGGACATGATAGGAAACATTTAAGTACCCCCAGTGGAATCAACAGTCCAAGAGGGTAGCATCTTTCAGAAAAAGAGCTGTGCAAGAACAAGGGACACAATTTGAAGATGGGGTGGTGGGTCAAAATGTGAGGGAAGTATTTTTCACAGAGAGGGTGGTGGACACATGGAACAGCCTTCCTGAGGAGGTTGTGGGTCTAAAACTGTGGGAGAATTCAAGGAGCATGGGACAGACATAAGGCAATTTTTGTGGGGGGTAGGAAGAAATAGGCTTTTGGTTAAATGGGATCTGCAGCTTATCCTCTAGGTAGGGAAATGGGCAGATTAGGTGGGCCAAGCGGTCCTTATTTGCCATCAAAGTCTATGTTTCTATGTTTCTATGTAGCCCACAGTCTTTTATGATATTTGATAATTCTTGAAATTATATTTCAATGCTGCAACATTTGAACTGTTAGGCATGGAAAGCATTGCAATTAAATAAATAGAACTGTGCCACTTTACTATCTGGGTGGTCCACAGACCAAAAATTCTGAATGTTTAAATTAGTCTAGTGGCTCAGTGGCATCACTATCACCTGTCACACTGGCAACAGGGATTCACAAGCAGTCTTTAGTTTGTGGGGTCTCACAGGAATGGGAGAATTGAGCATCTGGAGAATTCCTCTCCTTCCTTGGGGTTGTGGGACCAGACTTCCCACTTATAGACTGTCATCCTGTGGACACTGGGTAACAGCACACCATGAAAATATCAGACACATGGAGGCCTCTTGCCACTGATACATGTGTGTGCATGGAGGCAACCATGCATGGTGCACCATTACTTGTTGTAGCCCTAGGGGAGAAAGAAGGAGGAAACACACTCACCAGCAGGATGACGAGCTAACCTTCCACAGGCCACACTATGGGCAGGGAAAATGCTTCAGTCTAAATGTGGACACCATGAGGAGGAAAGCCCTCCCTCCCTTGTCCCCACCATAGGGAGCAACCAGTGTGGGATGTTTGGAGCTGGTAAGTCCATGGGATGGTGGATGATGGGACTGGATGGGCTGGAGACTGAAGGGTGGTGGAGGGCAGATTAGGGGGATAAAAGATAGTACCAGTGGCTCAGAAGATAGTTCACTTGATCTGGCAAGAAAATTGGAAGGTTATGGTTTCTAGCGCCATTACAGGAACTTGGGTTAAATCCTGATACTGGCACTGTTGTGCAACATGAGGGAGGTGCTGCACTCCAAATGAGCCATATTTTGGATGAGACATTAAACCGAGGTCCCATCTGCCTTTTCTGGTGGCTGTTCAGGTGGTCATAAAAAATCCCAATGCACTTCTTGAAAAGAGTAAGGGTACTTTTTAATTAAAAAAAAATACAAACCAAACAGTAATATGCAACTAATACATTAATAAACTAACACATCTAAATAATATCATACAGCAGAAGGAATAAAAAGAGAAGAAAAGACAAAATATTCTAATGCCTGTCACACCCATTTATGCTATGCCATGAATAAGCAAACTAGGTCCTTGGCAGGCAAACGTATTCTTTTTGGTAAATGTTAATTACTTCATAATGCACTTTGTGGAATAAACCTAGAACTGAAAATTATTTTTGTTGTAAGACCCATTGGCATCTGCCTTGCCAAACTGCCTATTTTAAACATGCAAAATTACATATACTGTTCTTAGATCCCTTTTATGCCATACAGAAGTCAACTTACCTAACACCAAAATATCAGAAGTAACAGTATTTAAACAAGTTTCATGCCAACAGGCTGCCACTTGGGACCAGAATTGTGTAATAAAAGAACAGTCAAAGAATAAATGCTCCATTGTTTCTAAACACCTTGTAAATTGTGGTCGAGGACATATCCTTTCTGCCAGTGCTTTATGCCTATGATTATTTTTAACATTTAATTTCTCATGGCTACACATTCACATAGTGTCCCCTATTTTGCTCAGGATTCTAGATTCTATGGTAGCTTCAAAAACACTTTGACTATGGACTCTATTACCACTGGGAAACAGATTCTTCTAAAAAGGAACTACACATAATGGTTGACTAAAGCTGTTTCCTATGTAAGGATGCAATTTGTGCTATAGTAGGTTTCCATTGTTTTAACCAAAATAAAAACAGTTCTATATATACTGTGTATATATATATATATATATATATATATATATATATATACACATATATATATATATATATATATATGGGGATCCTATTTCAAAAACAATTGCTTTCCTCATTCCCAGCAGGTATCAGTGTCACACACCATTCTGACAATGGGCCAGTCCAAGACAACACTACCCGTTGCAGAAGAGGTGTTAAATTAAATTAGAAAAAATAAAGCAGGAAAAAATATGGGATTAGTCATCCCTAAAGCACCATCCTTTATACTTCTGTAGGTATGATAGTGTTTAAGACAGGTTTGTAGTACTAAAGGTGGAGGAAACGCATATGCAATATACAGAAAAATAGAAATAATAAAAGTTTTGAAGAAAAATACTCTTTTTCTTCATCATGGGCCAGGAGACCCATCTGGCCACAATCCTTTCTGCCATGTCTATTCCTGAAATCCAATTAATAGTGGCCTTATCCCAACACCCAAAGGTAACATCTGGCACTTACTGTATATAGTATCCTTGGTTGTGGATATATTCTGTAAGTTAGGGTCATCCTAGGCTCCCAGCCATAAAGCTTTAGTCTTTGCTTTCTCAATAATAATGCCTGTGACTTCTGAAAGATCTGAAAGTCGAGCCACTGCCCTATTCCCTAATTCATGATATTTAACCAGCAGTGCCAGATCATTTCATATGCTGTTATCTTAGCAAGTGATAATCCTTGTTTAGTTGTCATAACAGAGATATCTTGAAGCGACTCAATATACCTAAGAACAGGGTCTATACTCAAGACATGTAAAAGAGGGCTCAGTGCACATCTCTGCCATATTCCCTTTTTAATTTAATTGGAGAAACTATCCAGGTATATAATAGTGGAATCATCTTGATGAAGGAGCTTGGTAATATTTGTCAAGAGCTTTCCATAGCTGACTATGAATTACTAAATCAAAATCAAAAGCCTGTTGTTGGTCCAATCATGCAATACAACCATCCAAGTCACCTCTAATGCTCTTTTCTACAATATATATATATATCATAGGTGTGCGGTCACACCCCTGTGTTTAGGGTTATGAAGGCTCTTCTGTGTTAAACTTGAAATTGTGCGCATTAATAACTTTGGACCTGTTCAATGGATTTGCAGGAAATTTGGTATGCTTGGTGAGGCATTATAGATCTCTTGATTTGCCAAATTTTGTTTTGGTTAGATTTATGGTTTTTGCACACTAAAATGCTGAAAAATGCACTTTTCGCCAGTTATATGGGTAGTTTTGGGGGATTTTGTCTGTGGTGTTGCATGGCTGTTGTGTGCCATGCCACTCTGCAACTTGACTCATCTGAAACAGCTTGATTCAAGGAATATGCTGCTTTTTGTTTGGTGAAAATATATTAATCCATTCAAACTTTTAAGTTCCCATTATAAGTCAAAAGGAAAATTTATATGGTTATTTTGCGAACAAAGAATGGGGTTTTGGCCATCTGGTCCCTCCTCATGATCAAAGAATTTGTAGGCTCGCTATCAAAGAATCCTTGACCCCGAGAAATTCTTTGATCGTGATGGCCACCATCTTGTTTATCTTGTTTTGAGTTTCTGGTCAGAAAAAATCAAATATCTCAGGTCAGGGATGACTTGTGAAGTAAAACTATCATGGTGTTTACTCAAGGGTCATCCCTCTATAGAGCCATTCCTGTGGTTTCATCTAAAAATGTCTAAAAATAGAGTTTTGAACTTTTTAATTCTTTGATTGCTGCTCGCTAACAATCTTTGATCACAAGCCTGCAAATTCATTGATCGTGAGATTTTTTGACTGTGATCTTTGATCACGGGGGTAGGACTAGATGGCCAAATGAAAAAAATACATTTCTCAGCCATGGGGTGACCTAGAAACACAAAGTAGGATGGGTTTTGCTCAGGGGCTCTTGTTTTATCAAACCATGCCAGAGGTTTAATGTATTTATGTACAAAATTTGAATTTCACCATTTTTTATTCTTTAATCATGAGCCTGCAAATTCTTTGATTGTGAGATTCTTTGACTGTGGTCTTTGATAGCGAGTGAGGGACTTGATGGCCAGATGAAAAAATTATATTTCTAAGCCTGGGGTGACCTAGAAACACAAAGTAGGATGGGTTTTGCTCAGGGGGGCATTGTTTTATCAAACCATGCCAGTGGTTTAATGTACTGTATTTATGTGCAAAATTTGAATTTCACCATTTTTTATTCTTTGATCACGAGCCTGCAAATTCTTTGATTGTGAGATAGCAAATTCTTTGATCACGAGATTCTTTGATCACGATCTTTGATCACGAGGGAAGGACTAGATGGCCAGATTAAAAAATTTAATTTCTCAGCCCAGGGGTGACCTCGAATCACAAACTAGGATGGGTTTTGCTCAGGGGGCTTCATTTTATCGAACCATGCTGGTGGTTTAATGTATTTATGTACAAAATTTGAATTTTGCCATTTTTTATTCTTTGATCAAGAGCCTGCAAATTATTTGATCATGAGCCTGCAAATTATTTGATTGTGAGAGTGTTTGATTGCAGTCTTTGATTGTGAGGTGGGGACTAGATGGCCAGATTTCAATGCAACAGATAGGCAATTTTAGCAATCTTTGGAATTAAATACCTTGGAAATGGTTTGGTCTTTTTACTTGAAATTTGGAGGGTGTTCACATGATGTCCTCTTAATTGGAATTATGATGTGTCAGACAATACATTTTTTGTGGAGATATTGCATGGCACAGTTTCCATTTTGCAAACAGTGTTTTCCATTGTAGTAGTGGCTTGAAATTTGTAGGGTAGCTGGCCTTACTGCCATGCATGTACTTTTTAGTCGTTAGCTGTGTAACATGTCAAAAGGTACAGAATTGTCCACTCCAACAAATAAAAATCTCAAAATTTGAAACATTATATCTCGGAGACGGTGTACTCTTTTACATTGAAATTTGGAGGGTCTTCAGGGGATGTCCTGTGCATCTGAATTGTTGTGTTTAGGTGTTGCAAAATTAATTTGCTGCACAGCTATTACATTACACACTTTATGTTTTCCATATGGCATTTTGCATTGTGGTAGTGGCACATTTAAATGGGTACCTAGATTTACTGCCATGGAGATGATTTTCAGTTGTGCGACTTTCTACTTTTCTATTCTTTCTCAAAAAGTAATGAAATTCTATGCAAAAAACTGTGTTAATGCATCATTTAAGGTTAAAGCATAAAAAGTCAGGAAATGAGACCTCTAGGGTTGCCCTCTCCCCCCTCATGTATCTCCTCCCCCTCCTCCTGAGATTGACAGATGACGAGGTGTGTCATTGGGGTTGTGAGGCCTAAATGTCACCCCATTCTTCTTTACTGTGGCTTGTGAATATGATTACATGGAATGGGGTGACATTTAGGCCTGACAACCCAATGCACACCCATCATCTGTCAATCTTGGTAAGAGGGAAGAGGCTACACAAGGGGTGAGAGGGCAACCCTAAAGGTCTCATTTCTGACTTTTATGCTTTAACATAGTTTTTTTTGCATGAATATATATATATATATATATATATATATATATATATATTAGAGGCAAAACTCCATTTAATGATCAGTTAGGGCTGTTCCACAGCAACAAAAGTGAGGAAATTTGGTGTTAGGGTTAAAAGCCCCCTTGACCCCCAGCCCACCCCCCCAACCGGCATTGGGTGCGATTATCATCGGCCCTCTCACCCCATCACATGTGTAAAGAAGGAGAATGGGGTGATAGGACCGACGACCATATATATATATATATATATATATATAACATTTTGCATGGATCTCCTTGGTACAGAACTTGCCTGCAGCCTGTTGTTGCCAATCATTTGCACAAGATTTTGTTAAAAAGTTTTGCATGAGTATTTAGGAGACTTATGGGTATCCAATTACTAATATAATTTTACTCCCCTTTATTTTATAAATAAAAAATACTACCTCCCTCCATGCTAGGATACAAGGACCCTGAGTCTAGAAAAGAAGTAAAAAGTACCATTAATATCTGAGAGGAAGGGGATATTAACTTATACAGTTCACTGGCTAAACCATCCAGCCCAGGTGCTGTATTAGTAGACAAGGATGAATTTGTCTCTGGTACTTCCAGAGGGATAACATCTTTTACCATCCTTTTACCAACTGAGAAACATCTCCAGGATTAAGCACCTAGTTCCATCCGGTGATCTGCCTACATTGATCCATGCCTTTGTGACCTCACATCTTGATTACTGCAACTCCCTTTATCTAGGGCTTCCTGGGGTTGATATCTGCTGCTTGCAGCTCATGCAGAATGCTGCAGCCTAGTTACTGACAGGTACTCCTTGTACCTGTCATTTTTATCCGGTTCTGCGTGATCTGCACAGGCTGCCAATACAGTGGTGGATCACCTTTAAAGTTGGTCTTTTGACTTACAAAGCCCTACAAGGCCTGGACCTGGACTACTTGAAAGAGCTTTTGGTCCCTTACTGCCCTAGGTGATCACTCTGCTAGGCAGACAAGGGGTTGCTAGAGATTCTGAGGGTTTCTTTAAAATCTTCAGGGTGGGTGCTTTTATGTTCACGGCCCCTGCCATCTGGAATACTCTACCCCATCTGCTTAATCAGTGTGCATCCATGGAGGAATTTAAAAGGCCTTGAAGACCTATTTTTGTCAATGGTTTTCCACCCGATGATATTTTATTGAACTCAGTAGTTTTAGACTTGTGTTATTTTTTTTTATGTGTAATTGTTGTAAGGCACCTTGGTTTTTAGAAAGGTATGGTATAAATAAAGATTCTTATTATTTTTATTATCTGCTAGCAAAACATTCTTCTCAGCTTCTGTCACACCAGGGATTTCAAGAGAATTTGGAAAGTACCATTGAGACACCTTTATGGAAGTACTAGTCCCAAACATTTTGTTAATGTGGGCTGAAACAATACCATGAATGTCATTTTGGTCCAACTTTGCATGATCCAAAATCATCTTTTAAAGAAATCATCACTCTGTTTTGAGCATGGGTTAATGTGAAGTTCTGACCCCTCCCTTACAGAAATAATTCCATCAAATGTTTTCATGCTGCATACATAAAATTACCCAAGTGATATGTGTGCTGCAACATGATTTAAATGTTAAATTGGAACTGATTGCATGCAAATGGTATGTGTGCAGCAAGCAAGTGTGGAAAGCATGATTTTTATGTGAAAGTGGAAAAGACTGCATACATGTTTCATGCATGCAAAAGCAAGTGGTCACTGATAAATGCACACATAAAAGTTAAGTGACTTGATCAGGATCACACCACACACAAGTGGGAGTTGATGAGATTCAAACCCAGGTCTTCATGCCTCCAAGTCCCCTGTCTTGCAGTTCAGTGCCTTTAACCACTAAGCCATACTGTCTGCTCGCATATGGCTCACTTGTATTTCAGTACATATTAGAGTACATCTGCATGCATGTGGCATGCTTGTAGTCACTGTTATACTTTTAAGTTGTCTTCTCTCCCTCATCTCAGTTTAACAGTTGAACTGTATTATATATATCAAAGGAAACACAAATACTCACACTTATCCACAATTCCACTTAATTATTTCTGTCTGGCATGTACTCCTACTATTTTCTCTCTATAGTTTTGAATGCTTCCATGGAAACTGACTTTAAGGTGCAAACACAAAAGTAGCAATAATGCAGCACACACTCACATGGCCAGCCCCCCCCATGCACACACACTGTAGTGGGTACAGCCATGCTGCTACAGAGAAGCCATCAAGTATAGATATAAGTAAAAAGTCTCTTACTTAAGTACTTGGGAGCCAGAGCCATGAGTATTTAAGAGATGATGCCCATGGGTCAGAGTGCTGGGGCGTACACCCTTGAAATGAAAGGAGTTACTTTGTATTACTATTTTATACATTATGATGGTGAGTCAGAGAATAAAAAAGGCCACTATTCTACTAACAAGGACCTTCTTAGTCGAGCGGTGTCCTTCATTAATCTCCAACTCTCTGTCAATAATGTATAAAATAGTAATAAAAAACACCTCATTCATTTCAATGGTGCACACCCCTGCAATCTCCTTTGCCCTTTGTCATACTGTACCTGAGCATGAAGATATAGAGGTCAGCTTCACTGGAGGAGGAGCATAAGCCTGACTATAGTGGGGATCCAATAGTCTGTGCATTCCATACTGCTCAACTGTCCTTGAATGCAAGGGACAGCTCTAGAAAGTCTGTAACATCTCTTAAAGGTACAACTTATTTGTTTTGACTGAAAAATGATATGCAAATCAGAAAAATGCAAATGTAAATAATATTCATCTGTATATATCCTGGAGTAATGCATCAGATTTGGGATTAAACCCACCTAGTTACTAACTAATTTTTTTCCTGGGTGAAGTTCTGTCCCCCCCTCAAAAAAAGAACTTTGTCCCAATTTTTCCCCCTGACTATATTCCATTCAAAACCCATATCCTGTGTGTCATGAAGCCACCCAAAGGTGAAGAAACATGAAAAACAAATCAAAATTTCAGTCATTCCTCCTTCCCCAATCCCCCCTGTAAAAAATATTGCTTACTTTTACTTAGCCGGCCACGTGGCCAGAACCTGGAGACTGGCACATTGTGCCACCAGCCCAATTTTAAGTCTGCTCCTCCTCTTTCCTTCTGACAGAAGCTGGGTGCTAGAACCAACCATCACAGGTCCCCAATATGGTCCGCAACCAAGTCACCTCACCATTTGAACCCACCCAACCTGGGTTGCTTGCTTCTTGCTTGGCTGCTGCTGTAGCTGCTGCTGCACTGCACTGATCAAGGCCTATGAAGGCCACCCACATCACTGTCACCACTGCTGCTAATCCTATCTTGCTGCCATGGGGGTCCATGCTGTTTTTCTTGAAAGGTAAGGATAGTAACATAAGTAGGTAGCCTAGTCTTTAGTTAGCTTCTAGCTCACCCTCTGCCCCTTCAGCCACCAAGGGAGATGGAGACTCATTAGGAGTAGACCAACAAAACTATATTGCCACAACACTGCTATTGAGAGTTCAGTGCTCAGTGACTCCTCCAAGCTGTAGTGTGCAGTCTGTCTACTCTGTGGTGGGAAAGACAGTGTCGCACTTGCAAGACTAATGTCCTCTTTCTTCCCTGATTCTCATCCACATCATATGTTATTGTGCCGCCACTAATAGGTGGTGAGAGTGGACAACACAATACAGATGCAGTTATGTCTGGACAGTACCTGCACTGTGAGCAGCCACAGACCAGGTGGGCATGTATTGTGCAAAAGATTAAACCCAAACTGAATGCCATTATTGCCACATCATAAGAAAAAACTAGGCGCAAATATGGGGGTGGGGAGGGCAACTGCTCCCCTCTGCCCTACCTAAATGGCACCTCTGCTTTATGGTAGAAATGCATTGTCATGGGCTAATGCAATGGTTTCCAATGTATTCTGAGGTACTGTATCGCCATTGTTTCATGATGTGTCCTGATCATCATGTGGGTTAGTGTCCTTCATTGACCCTCATTTTAAGTGTCCATGTCCCTCATTTCAGTGACAAAATGTGAGGTATGGTGCATGCTTCCAAAACCCTGCTCAGCACACAGAGTGCTGAGCATGACCATAGTGTATATGCTAAATAAAGAATGACAAACGGAAAGTAGGTGAGATGAAACAGTCATGGAGAAACACATTTATAACACTAAATATGCATAAGGGATTTGCATGGTCCAAAACAAAAGGATAGGCTTCACAACACAGAGGCTCCTCTTTGAATATCTGGAATGTGGGATGTTAACTGGCTCTATCCTAGGCATTTAATACAGTAAGCAAATTATACTTTACAAATTAATGGTAATTTAAGGACAGAAATCAAAAGCCATTAAACAACTTGCAAAAGGGTCAGAATTGATGAGTTTACCTAACTTATATGGGAATTCAAGTAAAAAATGTATTTTAATGACTCTAATTGATAGCAGTAGCATAAGAAATAGAAACTGATATGTTTTTTAGATGAGATTTGCACCGGCTTAGCTGCTGCACACATGGCAAGTGTGCAGCATGTGAACCTGTTGTGATGATTAAATGATGTTCACACTAACTTAACTGCTGCACTCATGTCAAGTGTGCAACATGCAAACCTGATGTAATTTTCAGAAGATGTTCATACCAGCTTACCCGCTGCGTACATGTCAAGCTTGCAGCATGCAAACCTGATTAGCTTTTTAGACCGGGTTCACTTAGGTTCACTTTGTGTAAGCAAATTGCATGGAAACATTGCACAATTAAGCATGCAGCATGCATTCTGCATGTACACAGCACACCTGTATTTCTGTATCATATTTATTTTTTTGTTCTATGAACAAAGATTTATCTCTATCATATTGATAGCTACTCATTTATTTCTTTATATTTGACATTGCTCAAATGGATCTATTCCTGGTTCTTGTGCAATGGATAGTAACATATTTAGTTATGCTATTAGTGAAAGATAGCAGAGTTGTTTTTGCTTTTCCACTGATGCTGCAGTTCTTTGAAGAAATTTCGATATATCTGATTAGATATCCTCCCACCGAGTAGCCAAATCATCATACATGCAGACTGCAGTTTGCCTTGCCAACACTGTGTCCTTCAGTTTCCTAAAAGTCTCTGCATTTTTGAAGCAGGCTGGATTCAGTCTCCAGATTTCTTGCCCAATACTTTGCTTCTCTAGCCTGCCCATGATCACATTAAGAATTCTATGGTCTGATGTATCTAGTGGAACTGTTTCTACATGTAACACCTTTATTCCAGAGGAAAGAAAGCAGAAGTCTGTACGAGATTACAGTGGATCCTGAAAAAGGTGTGCTTTGTTTTCTTTCCTTCCTTCCTTCTAAGACACATACATTTGTTCAGCTTACTTTCTGGCACATTGCCTTAAGAAAATTTGAATCACAAAAAACTTTGTTTGGCTATGCTACTCAAGTCTTTGTCCAACAACCCACAATTAAAATCTCCATCTAAACAAACCCTTTTTGAGGTATATAAGTAAGCTGAATTAGTTTATACAGTTATTCTCCTTTTTTTTCACTTATTGTACTTCATGCCCCCTTAGAAAATGGGCTAAATACGAGGAGCTCTCTCATTGGCTGAGAGCCACATGGGGGGGGGGTACATTAACTTTCGATAGATGCCCAGGTAAGATAATGTCCAAGTGCCAACCAGCCACATAACCAATATTACTGGGCACCAGAATGTTCAAACCACAAAATTGCCATTTTTTTTTCTCGCTAACCAAAATGTACTGAGCAGCATATATAGGCTAGTGTCTGCCCCCCATCTCAAAAATGCTTCCATTCACCGGCAGAACAAATGTTTATAATAAAACCTAATTTTTACTCCCACAGTAACCTGTTCTAATCTTTTCATTCTCCGGATGATCAACTAGCTGCACAAAGCCGGCGGTGCTTCTCCGTGAATGGAATGTGAAACCCCTCGTCAGATGCATTATCCCAATCCCATTGTAATCCTGTTGAGTTCCCCTGTTCAAAACTGCACAACGGTACATGTACCTGTTTTTACAGATGAAACATTCTTTTTTTGACACCAGCTTTCTCGACCTCCAGTGTACTGCCATGTCCCGCTCCCCTCGTGTGCTGTCATCCTCACTTCCTGGTTCAGTTGATCGTTCCCCGCTGACACTGATCCACATAAACATTTCTTAGGAGAAAAAACATTATGCTACAAATAAACTAAACTGATGGGTGGGAGAGAGGTGGAGTGACTAAAAAACTAATCCATACAAAAGAGAGAGGCTACAATGTAGAAAACAAGGCTTACCATAAGCAACAGCACCCTCTACTGGCATTTCATTAAAAGCACTATTTTACAGAAACTGCTATTTTTAATATGTTTATTAATAATTTGCCCTTTTTCCTTATGAAACCATTTTTATAAAACAAAACAAAACAACTGAAAGCCCATTTTCTAAGTGCAAAAATACTCTACAGGGTGGGAGGTATGGGCAATACTGGACCTTCCAGGTGCTATAAGGCCCTCCGCCTGCTGTGTCAGGCTTCATTACACCCCTGGGTGGTCTAGTATTGCCAAATACCACCCACCCTGTTGGTATTATTGCTTGCTTATTCACCCAGCCTGCACTATTCTGCCTTTTCTCCCCTAGTCCCATCCCTGAGACTTACGAACCCAACCCCTGCAGTGCCCCACAGTTTACTCCCCATGGCAGGACCCATGGGGTCCTTTTCTTAAAGCTGGAAGACCTCAATCATGGTTGTGGGTTGATGGGCACAGTAGGTAAGTGCAGGGCCTGTGAGGAGAGGTGGTGCCATCTTATAAGCTGGGGGCTTTTTCCACTTTCATTCCAAACCTGTAACATCAATGGCATGACAGCCATGTGTGTGTCCACACATCCACCTTTTTGCTGACATCGTCCATCTTTCCTTCTGGCTGCAAAGCTCATCTGCCACCCTTGTTCACCCTACCAGCAGAGCAGCACAGGAGGCATGTCACCTCATCCCTCCCTGGGAGGTGGAGAGCATCCAAAGAATGCTCAATCCACATCCCCCAGCTGGCTTTCTGACACTCTAGGCCCATTCCTGAACCTGGGTATCAGCACCACAAGTGGTAGTACTGCCGCTGCACTGGCAGGTCAGTTAGTTTAGAGTTCTATTCCACTAGCCTTAGTCTGGGTAGCATAAACATTTGTTAATCTGAAAGACTGCTCTCATATTTGTGTATCCAGAAGCTGGATCTGGCTTACAGAAATTTCTATCAACTAGGTGACTTTTGTATCTGGATCCCAAAAAAAATCCCCACACTTTAACAAACTTGCTTCCCAGAGTCTGAAGGAGGGTACCAAACATCCACTCCCTCTGTGCTCTTGTTATCTCACCCAGATTGTGCAATCTGGTGTCTTGCAAATATATATCTTTCCCTAAACAGGTAGCTATCCTTTTTTTATTCATTATACTGTTCACATTTGCAGTTAATAATGAAAAACCCTCAAACATCAGAAAGAGAGAAAAACAAATCTATTATTTTTGCTTCCCAGATCCCCTCGTCTTCCTTTATTTAGAAGACCGCACATCACGTGCTTTCCTGCATTGTCACTGGAGGGATCTGACTGCAATGACAAAGTTGAAAAAGCATCTGAATTTTCTTATTATCTGTCCAATCTCTACTGTCTTAAAATAAATCAAAATGATTAATTAAACAGATACAGTCTTTTCAGGTTTGTTTTAATAAGAGTTGACCTTTTCAATGTGCTTTCATAATTAGAGCTGATTGAAGTTGATAAACTTTGCTTGGCAAATTAATTCACAAATTCCATGCAATTCAGAATTGTGATGCAGGACTCATGAATTTACGCATATCATGGAGCGTGAATCAAATGTGAAGTGTGAAGTTTTGCTGTGAAGGGTATCATTTCTTGGGCTAAATTCCACACTTTGTGGCACACATTTTGTGATTCAGGCAAAGCTGAACTTTCTGAGGTCTGGGCAAACTTTGCAAAGCTCCACAAACTGTGAATTTTCATCACTTCATGCAAACTTCAATGGCAAATTTTAACTTTGTCACATCTTTACTCATGATCATTCTAAAGGATTCTGCGGCAGGGGTGGAGAGGGGCAACATCATCTCAGAAATATTCGGCTATTGTACTGTACCCCTTCCTCCTTTATCAGTCACTGAAGAGTCATCCTTGATATCTCTAATCATAAGTTTAGTAGAATGAACAGTACTTGTCTATGATTGAGGCCTTTTCTTCAGAGGGCTGGTTAATAAGAAGCTGTTAAATAGAGGACTGTCCTGTAGGGGGTTGTTCCATAGAAGGCTGTTCTGTAGGGGGCTGTTCTTCAGAAGCCTGTTCTGAGGGAGATTGATCATTGGGAGACTGGTTGGGAGGCTACTGTGTGCTATCGCATGTGGTGTAGTCCCTGTCCTTTCACCTTGCTGCCATGTAGTATCAAATTATTAGGCCTCTGTCTGTGTGTTGGTGAAGGGGCAGTATTAGTGCTCAATTGCTCTTCTCTGTGTTGCTCCTTCTTAGTCATAGCAATGATGTATGCATGTCCAGCCTGGTCAGTTGCATCAGGACTATTAAAGGAGGACCATGGACATATTTTTTAAGTACTTTTCCAATTCATGAGGTTTTGACATTGCTGCCTAGTACATCCTAATTTGGAGCACAATGTACATTTAACTTTATCACAAGCATTATTTAAATGTCAATGAGAACCACACTTGTAACACACTTTAGACTGTCCAGCATAAAAAAGACTGCGTGATCTCCCACCAAAATGAAACAGTTCGACAAATACACTAGACCCCTTGTCATTTTTTTTAGAGTTACTTTAAAGTACCATCCCTCTGTCCAAATATGCTCTAAATCAAATATTGGTTCTCGCTGGCCTATAACTGTACATCTCTGTTCGTGCCAGTATATAATGTCTGCCACATTGGCCCCCTCATTTTTAAAGGGTACAGTAATCATTTTAAAACTTGGTTTGGTGAGGGGAATCTCCACAAAAGGAATCCAAAGTGGCTGAGTTTTTTTTATTTAATAAACTTTATTACATTCATAATAATTAAACAACATAGAATACACAACAATAATTGCATTTAAGTATACAATAAAATTTAGTAACAATATAATAAACAAACAAAAAATAACAAGCAAGAACAACCTCCCCACCAAAAAAAATGAAAATAAACCCAACCTCCCCATCCCTGAAAATTACCACCCACATCCCACTGGGCTATGCTGGGAAGGTTATAAGCTACTTACAGTGCTTCGTCTTTTATCCACCCACTCTGGTGTGAGGGGAAAATTCGAAGATAATGGAGGGTGGCAGATAATAGAGGGTGCATTAGTATTCTGTACACATGAAGTCCAGTTCTGTGCTGGTGTTTGTACTATTAGTACTAATGATGACGCAACGCATAAAAAAGCTTTTTGACTCAATGTTAAATTGTCTACTATTTATTAGTACACTACAGTATAAAATTAAAAAGACTTTATTATGCAGATCCTTTAAAAAACCTTATTAAAAATCTTACTGTACAGTATATAAAGTACAGGACAGAGGTATCAGAGCAGTATGATGCATATCAGGTAGCACAGCATATTACACCAACTTGAAATTAAGGGGATACATGATGGGCAGTGAAATGATAGTGGATTTATCAGTACGAGTGGCAAGTGAGCTCGGGGTTGTCACAAGTGGATCTGCAAAGTGGAACCATGAGTGAGAAAACTCCAAGCTCAGTTGCGAGGAGTACTGATAAATCCACTATTGTATGACTGCCCATCACATATCCATTTTATATAATATGGGTTCACCTTTTTTTGAGGTTATGTTTTTTGTTGTTTAACATTTTACCTGTTCTGTGGGGTGTTTATTTCTGTTCAGGTGTTCTCGTGGTGTTTGGCAGTGTTTTGTCAATGATGAGTACACAGTGGTGAGAACTGCAGATATGTAATCACAGTAGTGATAACCTGCTGCTTTTTCTACTGTATACACATTATGATGAGCAGTTTGCTTTTGAGTGCTGATCTGCCTTTTTATCATATGGGTTATCAGCAATCCTCTATTACATAAAATCAGTTATAGCCATTTGTTGTCCTCTAGTGGCTGCAAGTTGTTAAATCTTGCTATCAAGTATTAAACACTTTTGAATGTCAGATTCCTCTGTGAGCTCATAAGATTCAAGGAACCTATGGACTGTGTTAATGGCCTCTTTTGCTTCATGCACAGAAGGTCTTTTTTGTTTGGTGGGTCAACAACATCTGTGGCCTCATCAGTTCCATCCATGGTATCTTCTGGTTCCTTTACATTTGCAGACATACTGACAATTTCTTCATTAGTTAAGTTTTCAAAAAGCTCACAGTCAATTTTAAATGTTAAATATTCTGCAGCAGAAATCTGAATTTCAGATTGAATGGAAAGGGCACTACCCACAGTCCTGATCGGGGCATTCAGCTCACTGTCATCCTCCTCAGGAGTTGTCAAACCACCAGAATGGGGTATGATGCCAGTGTGGAACCAGCAACTTTAATTATGTCTGTAGTGACACAGTCCCAGGCAACCTTTATGAACTTGACTGCATCACTAATCAACATAGTCTGATCTTTGCCACTGTATATGCAGTGAATAAGATGTGCCAGGTGTTGCCTCCTATAATCACCTTAAAGGACTGAATAATTCCTGCAACTAGTGGCTGCAAAGGTAAGGAAGCACCTTGGATTGGCAGACTTCCCAATCACAAGTGGTTTTAATTTTTCTCTGCCATCAGCATTACAACAAAGCACCACAGTGATACAGTATTTGCATCTCTTTACACCCTTTTTAAACTCATTGGTGGTCAGTGACCTATCAGGCAGCATTTTGAATAAAAAAAGTCCAGTCTCATCCATATTGAAGTAGTCTCTTGCAGCATACTGCTCTGCCACCCTCCTAGTACTTAGCATGCCTTCATTAATCAGCTATTTATTAACACCATCACTTTCCCCTGATAGTATGTGCTAGGCAATATTATTTCTGTGTTCAAACTTTTGCAGCCACCCATTAGAGTAAGAAAAGTCAATGTCATTAAACTAAGCACCAAAGTAGTTAGCCTTTTGCCTTAGGATTTCTTCTGTGACTGGAATGTTGTGTGCCTGGCATTTGTGAACTGTAGAAATATTGCCTTCATGAGCTCTGCAAGCTTTGGAAACTGTGTTGTCTTCCTTGTGTCAGCAGCAAGATCCTGCTCCAGCCACTCTTCCCTCCCTACTAGGATATCCCCGATGGTCTTGTGAGCCACTACTTGGTTCCACAGTGTGGAGAAATGTCTTGCCACATCCTGTTGGCTTGTGCTTGGCTTGCCAGTGGCAAATTTGACTATTAAGGCTTTCTGAGAGGCTGTTAGGATGAAATGCATCCTTTTGCTAACTGCTGATTCCACCTTGCTGACTTCCATGTATACCACTTCCTTGTTTCTTGTTGCCATGCCACCACACCATGACCCAGTACAAACCCTACCCCTTTTATACCAAAATAGTAGTGGCCACACAAGATTTGACTTTAAAGTTTTTTTTTTTTTTTTTACTGTTTGTTGCATGAACCTTAAAGATTACATTACAAGAAACAACCTGTCAGTATTGAGAGTTTTTCTTTCAAACACTGACACAAATGGGATATGAGAGTCATGAGGTGGCAGCAACCAATGTTTCAGTGAGGCTTCAGCAAGGTACAAAAACACAAAAACATTTTGAGGACTTCTCACAAACAGAGATGCCTAAATGATCCCAAAATTAAAAATAACTGCCAAAAAATACCTTAAAATAAAGTTATTTTCTGTGTTTGCATTTTTAAAGTATATGGACCATGTTGCATCATGCTGGATGCTCGCAGTGATGGGAGGACTAAAATTTAGAGATATTGACAAAAATTTAGAGATATGGAAGGCACTGTAAACACTAGTGACACAAGTTTACAACTAAAACATCTATTACAGAATATTATAAATTAAGCCCAAAATCAAATGACTTTTTTACAAGTAACAACAATCAGAAATGTTGGGACCAGCATGCACCGTGCCAATGATGCCAGTTAGTCACGTGAGTAGTGACGCACCCATGGTGAAAGATAGAGGGAGATTAACATGGGTAAATATACTGACAGGACACTGCAATGTCCTGGTGGATGGCAGACATGGAGGGGGTGGATAAATGAGGAAAATAACATAGGAGCAGATTGGTACATGAGATAAGCCTGGCAATAAGTGAGGGTGGTGGATAATGGAGAGGCGGATAATTGAGGGAGCACTGTATGGTAAGCGATCAGAAGTAGTGCATGCAATGGTTTCCATTTGGACCGATATGTATGAAAAGATGTATTTATTTATTTATTTATTTAGTTTTTGTTGACCGGGTAAGTGCACTAGACAAATCCTGCCTATTTTCAGGCATGACCCGGGGAGGGGATTCAGATGAATGCCAAGTGACCTTGAACCAGATTAAGCTGTTGGTGGTATTTTTAGTGAATGAGGGAAATTTGGCCAGGACACTGGGGAAATTTCCCTACTCTGTGGTAGGGGGACCATCTGGCCATTTTGGCTGCTAGCCAAGATGGTGAGCACCAGCCAGCTGACAGGAGATCAAGCTGTGGTGGAAGATTCATTGATGGAAGTAGCTGGCTCAATGGAGGTTAATCTGAATTCTGATTCTTCTTCGAATCTGGATGTGTTTAATCAAGATGCTGTGGCTTTAGCAACTGTGAGTGACTCTTTTAATTAAAATTTTTCAGAATCTGTACTAGACTTGTTGACTGATTCAAACTCAGAGCCAGGGGCCTGTAATACGGTACAACAGAATATTTTAAAAGTAGATGCTATGTCATCGAAAGAGAAAGAGAAAGATCTGTGAATGCAGTTTGCTGAAGAAGAACAGTGTTTTTTTCCACAAACGAGCGCAATTTGAAACCTCACTGAGAAAATTGCGGTCTGACAGTAGTGTTTCATCTGTCAGTAACAACCAGCTAATTAATTCAGAGGTGCCAGTTGTTAGCACAGAGCCTCAGAGTTGGGCGGCACAGGTAGAAGCCACTGAGGAACTTGGAACATCAACTCCTGGGTTGCCTCCTACTGCTAGTGCATCGGGAATGCCTGAAACAAGCTCGACGGGGCTTGGCTAAGATGTGCAGAGAAGGTAGTGATTCCTGAAACAAATTAACCTTCTTGGTCGGTTCCCACAGCACTGAAAGTGACAGGCTGGGTTTGATTCATCTTCAGGCAAGTGGCTCTCTGGCTCCTCTCCAATTATTATACCTACTAAAAGTAGTCAAATAATGGAAATATCTGCAGCTGCAGTGGAGAACGAAGCTTTAGAAATCCCGAAGTAACTTGTTCTCACTCAAAATCCAGAGTTAGCATTTATAAATACGGAGTCAAATCATCCCCAAGACCCTGAGGCTGCTCTCTCAGATCTATCCTCTTTGCCTCAGCGGCCCCTCAACTTAATTAAGAAAACTGTACCAAAATCTTTTGCTTCTCTTTTCAAAACCCCCATATTTCCAGCAAGGAAACATAATGCTGTACGTCTTACCCATTTAGGTGGCATGGATACCCCACCAGATAGGATTTTTGTCACTAGGACTCTGTTGAAAGAATTGATGAAATTCATGGCTATAGAGTTATATGTTCTGATTCATATCTCGGGAGAAACTACCTTCGATGTGAGCTTTAAAACAGCTCGAGGGTTAGAGCGTTTTTGGGTGAAATATAATCAATTAAAGGATTCTTCTTTATGGTTGCTCTTTATTGTTACTCCTTTGTCAAAACCAGCACACGGGGTTGTTACAGTACTTTTTAGAAACAAAGGTGTGAGTGTACAAGATCTGATTGTTTGGTTGAAATATCATTGTACCTTACTGGAAGATCCTATAGCTATTATTGATTCAGAAAGTATTTGGACAGTGGGTTGGAAAGTGAAAGTTATGTTGCATACTACAAATGAAGGTCCCACACATTTACCAAATTCCTTCTTTTTAGGTCATGACAGAGGAATTCTTTTTTATGCAGGACAGCCAAAAATGTGTTACAAATGTGGTTCTCTGGAACATTTCATCAATGCATGTGCTTTGGCAAGATGTATAATTTGTGGCGAGCTAGGTCATTTCAGCTCACTGTGCTTAAATGGAAGTAAATGTAACTTATGTGGGGAACTAGGGCACACTTTTCAAAATTGTACCACTGCTACACATAACTCACCTGAACAAGATGATGGAGCAGAACAGTGTTTACTAATTGTGTTAGCACAAAAGAAAGCTAGTAATCAGGTGTTTTCTTCTCCTGCCCTTGCTCAGAGTGTAACAGTCTCTCCTGCACCACCTATGGAGCGGAGACCTCTGGTACTGTTTACCCTCCCGCTATCCCACAATCAAAGCCAGTTCCAGGACCAATGGAAGACTTGGTTCCAGCTGATGTCCAGGAGCCCTTACCTCAGACCCTCCTTACAGTTTCAATCAAAGAATTTAGATATGCCCCCTCCTTCTACACCTCAGCAAAGACCTGGAAAGAGAGTCACTAGACAATCTACCAGGGAGGCTGTTGATAAACTAGTGCCTCGGCCATCAGCTGCTATCCCAACCTCAAATAAATTTGAAGTTTTACAGTCTGAACAGTCAGACATTGATTCAGATGCCTCTCCTGTAGATTCCTCTGTTCCAGAGGGTACTACCGATACAGAAGAGGTGGTTTATCCTCAAGGACAGCAGAAACGGAAAGCTAGAGTTAACTTAAAAACCTCTGATAAGCAGTGTCGGAAAAATCCATTTAAACAAACATAAATGACTGAACCTTTCTCTTTTCAAACAATTAATGTAAATAGTATCAAACGGATAAATAGACGACATATGATCTTTTTGATATTGGCCAAATTCCACCTTGGATTTTTCTTTTTACAAGATATGCGGCTTCATACTCTGCATGAAATACAAATGGCCTCTAGGGACTGGTACTTGGGTCCTTCATTTTGGTCACTAAGTACAGAGTCATATGCAGGCCTAGGTATTCTTTTCAAATATCCAGATGCAAAAATTCTTAAACTTTTTGACCTACTTTCAGGAAGAATTTTAATTTTAGATGTTCTTATTCAGGCTATACCATATAGATTAATTAATCTATATGCTCCCCAACAAAAAGTACAACGTTGTAAACTTCTAAAGATACTTGAACCATATTTGCACACATCATATATTATTTTTGCTGGAGACTTCAATTGTCCTTTGACCACGAAATATGGCAAACAATACTGTGATTCCAATTTGTTATCTACTATAATCCGTACAGCACATCTGGTAGATGCGGTCTATCATTTGAAAAAAAAAGATTCTTCCTACATTTCACAAAGGTGCGCTATTTTCCTGTATTGATTATCTTTTTATCTCCCCTACTGTGTCTTTACAGCAGGCGGAAGTCTTAGCTCTTGAATTCACTGGTCAGCACATTATTTCAGTAACTATTGGACCAGTTATTGGACAACGAAGGGGGTTTGAATTTTGGAAATTTATTTCTTCTTTACTTTCACATCCTCAATTTTTTGCACAATTACATAATTTTGTTTTAGCATGTAAAATGGTTATGGTATTTTTGGATAGTCCAGTATTATGGTGGGAAGATACTAAGCATGAACTTACTAGGTTATGTAAACAACTTAGTAAAGGGGTCTTGCACACTGAATATTTGGCTTACTTGCAGAATAGAAGAGTATTGCAACAATTATACTCAATCTCTTTTGAAACAGGTCAAAATTTAACGACTCAGATCTCCCAGATTATGGAAAATATGGTTCTGTTTCACACTAATAGAGTGAAATCCTTGCTATTTCAACAACAATTTGGTACTCAGGACGACTTAGCCACTGCTTGTCCATATGAATATTGGAAATCCCAATTAAAAAAAAATCTATTTCTGCTGTCTGAGGCATTGATGGTGTGGTATATCAAGATACTAGGGAAATCATTAGAATTGTGTCTGATTGTACTTCTGGTAAGTTTAACCGTCTGTCGGACTCTACGTCAGAATTACAATCCTTTTTGAAGGATTCCTATATTCCTGTATTGGAAGAGGCAGAAAAGAACCTTTTAATATCCAAAATTTCGGTTAATGAACTGAAAACAACACTATCCACTATGATGGGGAAAAAAATCACCTGGTCCTGATGGTATTAAAACAGAACTTTTGAAATTTGTAGGTAACCTCTGTTTGGAGAAATTGACTTTAGAGTTTAATGAAATTCTGACTTCTGAACTTGTTCTTCTATCCATGAATTCTGGAAGTTTAACTTTCATCTGTAAAAACAATGATAAACTCAATCTGGACAATTGGCACCCTATTACACTTTTGAATTCAGATTTTAAATTACTTACGAAAATTCTAGCAAATAGACTCTCCCTAGTGGCTGATAAATTGATTTTTTCAGCACAAGTATATGCTATTCCAGGAAGGAAAATGCAGTCTCAACTTTTTTTCCTACAGGAATTGGTTGAGCAGGGAAAGAGGGGGACTCTAGATGGTTACCTGCTTTCCCCTAGATCAATCCAAAGCTTTTGATAGAGTAAATCATGATGCTTTATGGATAATTCTAACACATTATGATATTCCAGATGTTATGATACACTGGCTAAGAAGCAAGCATTACACAGCAACAGTTTGTCCAATTATTCTAGGATGGAAGGGCCCTGTTATTGCTCTGAAAATATGTGTTCAACAGGGATGCCCACTCAGTCCGATTCTGTATGCTTTCTTTCTAGATCCTCTTTTGCAGAAAATTAATGATTCTTTGGAAGTACAGAGTTTAGGATCTCAAGAACAGATTTTGCCATATAAAATTATGGCTTATGCAGATGATATGACACTTATGGTAAAGGATGTACCTTCATTGGTCACAAGTTTTGCTATCTGCATGGAATTTGGGACGTTTACAGGAGGTGCTTTAAATCTTGATAAATGTTCTGGCCAACATTTGCCTTATAATTTGAATACCTACGAATCAATTGCTGGTATTCCAATAGCTCCAGATCCTTTGAAAATTATAGGTATATATTGGGGAAATATAGAATTAGATAATTTTAATTGGGAAAAGAAATCTCTGTTAGGCCAACGAAAAGTTGCTTTATGGAATAAATGGAAATTTGGAAAAAACAAAAGGGTTTTTCTCATTAAATCCTGCTTAATTCCAGTTTTTTTTATATCTGAGTTATGTTTTCCCCCACCAAAGTCCCTAGAAATTGGGCTTTTAGGGATGCTTTTCCAGGCCTGTTTGGGAAGCCATCTGAATCCCATTAAGAAAAATATTTTATATCTTCCTATTAACCAGGGAGGCCTTAACATGCCTAACCTGATTTTGTTCTTTAATAGTTTTTTCTATTTTTGAAAATGTTCAACCTTTATTGTTAGAAGAGATATGCAGGAGGGAAATTGCGTTACAGACAAATTGTAGGCTCTGGCTTCAGTTATGGGAAGCACAATCCCTGAAGTGTTTTAAGAAATCAGCAATGGTTCCAGAGTATATAAGAAGTACCTTTCTGCATAGCAAACAATTGAATTTATTAACAATTCATGTACTTAATTTATCCAGAAAACAGTTGTATTTTCATTTATTGGAAACAACTTGCCAGGTAGAGACTGTATTTGTACACTGCCCACTGCAGTAAAGATCAATTTGCCGAGTTTCCTGATAAATAAATGTATACCTTCCCATGTGTGGGATTTTCATTGGTTGGCCTGCCATGGCAAAATAAATTTTAAATCCAATCATAAACGCAAAGTAAAACAAGAAAGACTCTGCACTCAGCCTGATTCTTTTCAACAAGAGGAAACTATAAAACATCTCTTGTTCTCTTGCTCATTCATATCTGTTTTTTGGGCCCTTATAACACAGAAACTGAGGGAGGATCTTTTTTTAACCTTATCCTGGGAAAATTTGTTGTTTGGAATATTTGATACCTCTTGGACTAGTAAATGGCATTATAATATGCCACAAGTATTGGTCACGGTAATCAAGTGGCAAATATGGTTGGCTAGATGTGCCTTTACTCTACAGCAACAAGAAGACTCATTATCTGAACTTTTGCATAAAATACTACATCAAATGAAAAGTATATATAAAGCTGAACAATTCTCCCTGTCAAATACTCAATTAATGGAGTTGTGGATTGGATTCCTTTGGATCACGGACTCAGATGTTCCAATAATTTAAATGTATTTATATACAAGGACAATTTTACCTACAAAACTGAGACTTATTGTATTGGTTTTACACATCCGTTTAATCTTTACTAGTTTATATAAGCTCAGTGACAGTAGTAATACCTTTAGATTGAGTAGGGATAAAATTAAACAAAAGAGAGGGGGAAGGTTTTTTTTTACTACTTCTTCTTTGGGGGGAATGTTGATTATGAAGGAGAGTAAGGATTGAGGATTTTGGAATGTTGTTTTTGCATTATTTAATTTGGCATTTTCAGTTATACTCAGTGATAGCAGGGGGGAGGAAGGGGTTATTAAAAAGGGATTATCTCAAAGGTTTTTTTATTCAAAGATTAAAGCATGAACTTATACTTAGGTATTTTCGTATGTTTCCCCTTTTCAAGGAAATGGACTTGTATTTTTTTTTTATTTAAACATTTGGCTTTTATTTAGAATTATGGAATGAATTGGGGTTTGGGTTTAAGTTTTCCATTGCTTTGCTTTTCATATTGCTTCATATGCTGTAACATAGACTGAATCATTTGATCTGAATTTTTTTTATGATTTGGAGAAAAGATGGAAAAAAAAAACAAACGGTCCCTACTAGGTAAGTGGGGAAGGGGAGGGGTTTATCAGTTCCTTTTCTCTTTTTTTTGAGGATAATTGTACGAAGTAATACTTAATTGTGTTTTAGTATGGCCTTTATATGTTTTAGATGAAGGAATACTGATTTATACAGGCTGTTTGAATTTTGTGTTTGATTTCAATAAAAAATTCCCCTACTTTTTTGGTGGAGGGGGTTGGTTATGCTCGGGTGCTTGTAAGATGCAATGTTTTTTTCAGTTTTTGTTGATTTTCCTTATTATGAGTTGTATGAAGTAATACTGTTTTGTATTATTATTGGTTTCAATAAAAATTCCCCTACTGCATTGTCATCAGTAGGGGGGAGAGTTTGGCCATCTGTGGTTCATGATGGCCACTTGGAGCAAGGTTGAACGGCATGTGGATGCACTTCAGGTAGGAGAGCTAGCCTCCTCTTCTACCGATGTATTGCCAGAGGCTGAGAAAGAAAATATGAATCAGAAACTTGTTTATGGAAAGGACGATGATGGTATGGATGTTTATGCTTCAGCAGAAGATATTTTTGCCACTGTTTCTAAATCAAATGAGGCTAAAGTTTGCTACGAGGCACAAACACCTGAAAGAAATGTTGCATTTATTGGAAATGAAGAATTTGAGCAAGAAGTTTTATCAAGTGGTTCTGTCTTTAATTCTGAACAGCAGGATGGATCTGCTGTCATTTTGATTCCTTCATCTGTCAGTTCAGCATCTGACGCAGCAGCATCAAAGGATTCGCCAAGGCCGGATGAGTCATTTCCTCCTATGGAGCCTTTTTCAATCAAAACTGACTCTGAGGTGTTACAGGCTGGCAGTTTAAACTCTACTAAGGTAGAAGTGTGCCAAAAGCCTTCAATGTGTTCAGCTGTGCATTTAAACAGTCAAAATCCCTTTGGTTTCAATATGAGTAACCCTAATGTCAGATTACAGGAGAATAGCATGGACTGTGAGCCAGGTCCTCAGCTTCCTAAATCAGCTGGTTTGTATTCAAACCCTCCAAGACACCCGACAGGTCGATGAAACCACAAAGCCCTGTGCAATATCAAACTGTACATAATCAGCAATCTTCTGCCACAGTATTTTCATTTACTGACATTGCAAGTAAAAAAAAATATTCAGATTCAAGCAGAAATTTTGTGCTTCAAGAGAATCTTGCTGTTTCCAATAAAAAACAGATTCTTAAAAATCCTGCTGTTTCTTCCACTAATGTTACACCCTCTGAAGGACCAGCTTTGTCTTGTAATACCTGGTCTCCACAGAAAGCACTTTTAGAAGCAGGATGGAAAAAAATGTTGGGGGGAAACTGGCTTCCTGATCCAGCATGGGATTCGACTTTTGATTTTACTCTGGCCTCACCAGACTGGAAACCAGGGCCCCAAACATGACATATGAGCACTCCAACTAATCAATAGGATTTTATCTGAAATTTTAGTGGAAACTTTAGCATTTAACAAAGATCATGAATGCAGATAGAATAAAGAACCTATTATTGTTCTGGATGACACTAAGTCTCCACAAGAAAATCACACGGAAGATCCTAATCAGGACAATAAAAACACTGACACTCATCAAAAACCTTTGATGCCAGATTTATTTACACATGCAAAAAAAGAAGCAGCCCCTAGAAGAAATGCTGTCCGCATTAGATACAAAGGGGGTTTAGCGGAAAGACCAGACCAGTATTATGCTGGCAGGACCTTATTAAAAGACTCCTTACATTTTTCACATACTGATGTTTTTGCATTTGTAAATATATCCAGAGAAGACAACTTTGACATCAGTTTTTGGATGTCACATGCATTAGACTTGTTTTGGAAACGTTACGGCCAAGTTAAGTTCTCTCCCATGTGGACCCCCTTTTTAGTGATTCCACTTACAAAGCCACTTGTAACGTATGTTACAGTTATGTTTCAGAATGAGGGGGTCTATGTGGAAGACATCACTTTCTGGATAAATCAAAAATGTGTTGTGCTTAGTTCTCCAGATGCAATTTTGGATTCTGAAAAATTCTGGATGGGAGGTTGGAGATATAAAGTTAAACCCAGGCAGAATGATTCCGGAATTGAACATATTCCTAATTCTTTTCTTTTAGGGAAGGATAGAGGGGTTTGTTTTTATGGGTGGGGGCAGCCGAGAGCTTGTTATAAGTGTGGGGCTCGTACTCATTTATCAAGTACCTTTGACAAACCGCGTTGTGATAATTGCAGAGAAATAGGCCATGTCACAATGCAATGTGCTAATCACACAAAGTGTGATCTATGTAAAGAGTATGGACACAATTTTGGAGACTGCCCTTGGGCTGCAAAGAATAAAGCTTCCTGTGTCAGCCCTGAATTGCTTATACAGCAAGCCTAAAAGACAGTAGCTCCTTCAGCAAAAATTCCCCCCCTCTCCAAAGCAGTTCCCGCCAGGCCCCTCATCACCACCTCACTCTTCCTCTCCAATCTCTGTTTTGCCTACAATCACATTAGTTCAGGCCCCCCCCTCCTGTTTTTGTGACAGGCCCAGTAGAACTTTCTCAGGATACCATTGTGATATCAGATAAAGCCTCTGTTTCTGATTCACAGCTGTTACTTCCTGTTTGCTATAAAGATCCTCCAGGTTCGGAGGAGTCTTTTTCTGCACCCTTTGTTGCTTCACCTCTTTCTAGAAGGAGATCTACTAGATCTTCTAAGTCTAACCTCCCCCCTTTCCCCAGAAACTGTGGAGACTGAAAATTCCTATTCAGCACTTTTTTGGGGTGACTCTGAAATGGATCATGGGGATTCAGATTCAGAGTGCTCGACCTTAGAACCTCCTTCTCAGAGTACTGGGGATTGTAATGGTAAAAAGAAGAAAAAAATAAAAAAAATAGTTAATGAGCTATGACTTTTCACAAACATGACTACATTTATTTGGGGTTCTCTTAATACACATAGTATTCTTAATTATGTTCATGATTTACAAATTGACGTATGTTTCTTGCAAGAAACTTGGATGCATTCTGCAGAACAACTAGTGGCTTTTAAAAGGGATTGGCAATGGGGTCCTTCCTATTGGTCATTCGGTCCAGACAAGGCAGAGGGTATTGGCATTCTTTTTAATTCTTATAAATTCACTATAAGGAAACTAATAGATTTAAATGCAGGGAGGGTTTTGATACTGGATGGTTTATGGGAAGAAACAAATTTCAGGTTTGTTAATATTTATGATCCACAAACTAAAGCTGAGAGGGCAGCTGTTTTGAAAGCTATTCAACCTTTTCTAGTTACTAATTTTCTAGTTCCTTTCGGAGGAGATTTTAATTGTACTTTACACCTGAAGAGAGAGGCTTCTCATTCTCAGGTTAAGAAAAAAAAATATTGTGATTCCCATACTTTAGATCATTTGGTTAAAACTGGAGATCTTATAGATTGTAGGAAATATCAGATTTCAGGACCGGACTTTACATACGTTCACAGCAAATTATTTACCACAATAGGTTACTTATTTGTTTCCCCTAATGTACCAGTTGGAAATTTCAAATCCTGTCCAGTAAAATTGTTGGATCTTTTTTTTTTATTTTGTACAATTAATTTAGGAGCACAAACTCTCCCAAAATCAAATAGATGGAAACTCAGTTCTTCCATTTTGTTAAATTCATATGTTCATTGTACTATTTTTAATCTTCTTGTAGCTAGATTATCAGTAGCTTTTCTATACCCTAATATAGGGGAATGGTGGAAAACTACTAAATCTGATTTAAAACTTTGGTTTATAAAATATGGGAAAAAGACTTTGAATGAGAAATTTTTAAAGTATCTCTCTCTCAGACAATAACTGCAAAAACTTTATACTTTCTTATACACTGTGAAATTTGATTACACAAACCAAATTGCACAATTAAAAAAAGAAATGCAGTCATATCAATATGACAAAGCCTGAACAGTTCAGGCCTTATTATGTAATGGGACTCAGAAATCCCCTATCGGTAACCCTTATGAAGCATGTAAGTCCTTTAAAACCTCTACCGATCTTGATTACTTAGTAGACCAAGCAGGAAACCATATAGTTACAATTGAAGGGATTAATGATTTGCTAAATAGTCATTTTCTTTCCTTAGCTCCCAAAACTTTAATTTCTCAGGAAAACATTGAAAGTTTTTTACATGACATTTTAGTTCCACTTTTTCCAAGTGAGATTTCTGCCTTGCAAGAACCTATAACTGTGCCTGAAATTGAGGTAGCCATCAAAGCATTGAATACTAATTAATCACCAGGAATGATGGTCTTTCTAATAAGTTCTATAAATCCTTTTCACATATTATAGCACTTTGTTTAAAATTGGTTTTTGATTATTTTTTTTCAGACTAATACTATGTACCCTTCCTTTTCAGAAGGCTTAATTATTTTTCTGTTTAAAACTGGAAATAGAACTGATATCAAAAACTGGAGCCCTATCACTTTATTAAACTCAGATTACAACATGTTAACCATTTTGCTTAACAATTGATTAAAACATAATGCAGCCAAAGTAATCTCTCCACAGCAATACTATGGCCTTCCCAATAGAACAATACAGACTGCTTTATTGACTATTAGGGATGTGATTGGACAATCCACAAATTTAGGAGCATCAAATTGTATAGTGGCAGCTGACTTGGAAAAAGCCTTTGATAGGGTTTATTGGCCTTTTTTATACCAAGTTTTGAAACTCTATCATGTCACTATTCAGATAATACAGAATATAAAGCTCCTATACCAATCTTTTTATATTTTACCAGTAATACAGGGTCAGATTGCTTCAGGTTTTTCAGTCCATACAGGTGTTAGGCAGGGCTGTCCACTAAGCCCTTTATTATATATTTTTTCTTTGGACCCTTTATTAAAAAGGTTAGTGGATATCCCTATATGGAAAGGCATTTCAGGTATTATACAACGGCAGTTGGTAGTACAAGCATATGCAGATGATATTTGTTGTTTTTTCTCACATCACAATTGTTTTAACCTTTTTTATCTGAATTTGCAAAATATGCCAGTATCTCAAATGCTAAATTAAGCCTTACTAAAACACAAGGTTTATTTATTGGTGCAGGACATGATTTACTGGTAAGAGATTATGGCATCGAATTTTCTACGGAACCCATTGTCATTCTTGGCATTTTATTTGGCTCAAAAAACTTGCTACTGGAGAATTGGGATAAGGCTCTAAAGAAAATTGAGCATAAAGTTCTGAGATGGAAGCAGTGGAAACTTACAAAACAGAAATGTATCCACATTTCTAAGCAGTTTCTTTTACCCTGCTTACAATATGTAGCAAGGATTTTTTCATTACCTGCTTCATTAGAGACTAAGGTTTACAGTTTATTTTTTCAAATGTTGTGGGGAAATCATCTTAATCCTATCAAAAGTCATTTTACTTACCTGGACAAGACTAAGGGAGGCATTGGAATGATTGATACAGTGTTTTTTTGTTTTTCATTATTTTTTTCAGTTACAGTTCATAGCGGTTTATTAGATATTACAGATGGAGGTAATGCTTGGGTAAAATTAATCTTAAATAATTTTATAATGGCATGGAAACATGTACTTCCCATGTGTAATAAATATTTATATATACCATTGTATTTTAAACCCGCAGTGCAGAAACTGTATAAATGGGGTATATCAAAGGAAATGCTTTTAGGTTGTCATGGAAAATCCCTTTATAAATCCCTGATGTGTCAAATCTATCCCACAGTCCCACAGTCCCTAGCTTTAAAAATTGTCCAGAGGTAGATAATCATTTTATTTTATTTCAACTTAATAGTAAAATGCTTCCCCCTTAGATGTGGGAAACCCTTTGGTTACTTAAATATGGAAGATTAAACCTTAGAGGTAAAGCGAAATAGAAAGCCAAAGAAGAAAGAAATTGTCCATATGTGGATTGTATCAATTTAGAAGAAGCTACAGAACATTTTCTCTTATATTGCTCTTTTGGAAAAAATCTGGGGTTTTTTTGGCAAAAAAATTGAATTTTAAATGGAATCCACTTACTGTCTTCTAACCGCACTGAGTCAGCCTGTTTTAATGATTTCTCCAGAGTCCACAAGCCAGCACGTTCTCCCTGCTACTATTTTGAGATATGTGTCCTTTGGGACTCTGCAATTTCTGATATCTGTTGTGCAAATTCTTCCTGAGACTTACTGCATATCTTTGCCTGGGATTTGGCATAGCTCTCTCTGATGGTTTTGATGGTGTCTAGGCTATCAGCTGTGCTGTTGTTTCAGTCTCTGACATAGTGGAGCTATTTTCCTTCTGAAATGTGCCTGTTCTCCAAAGTAGCATATGTCCTCATCATTTAATTTATCCAGAAGTTTTTCTTTTCTGTTCTGCATTGATTGCTTTCTTTTACAGTCCTTAAGACTCATACTGTCCATTTCTAACTGATCTGTTTCTGACTGGCTCCCATCCTGTTCTTTCTTGGCCTTATCAGTTTCAATTTCTACTTCTAGTTTTCCTCTGGTATTCAGCAGTTTTTTATTGGAAAAATAAGTAATTGCCATTTAGTCAGGGATTGGATCCCCAGTTATAGAGCTCCCACACCCTTCTCCATCTCCAGGGTCCACTACCTTGGCTAGTAACATGGATGAACAGCAGTACCCCCACCCTCTAAAAAGAGTAGGAATTTTTTTGTTGGTAATGACATGCAAATGTCTGAAACAAAACACAATTGGTACATAATCCAAAATCTTATGCACATCCATGCACCCACCATAATTAATTCATAAAGATGGTCTTATTTTAACTTTGCAATAATAAGTTTTATAAAAGTTCAATATATACTATGCCATATAAACATTCAACAAAAAGGAACCTTGTTGCTGTACTACATATATAATGTACATATCATGTATTTTTAACAACATAATAGTAAAATAATTGATTATAAAGCAGCCACTACAGTGCCATACAAAAAAAATGTCATAGTGCCCCTCCACCTCTCTGTTTGTCTTCTTTCAGACTCTGTCTAAGAAGACAGAATATTTTGACAATTCTTCCATAATGTTCTTATTTTAGCAGATGAAAACTGTCTGCTTTCTTGCACATACTGTATATTGACTTCAGTGCTTTCCTTACAAATTGTATAACCTCCTGGTGAAATACATGTTTTTGTTGGAGAAGCCAAGCACACCTAGATTGCTACAAATACTACATTATAAATGTGCCTATTAGTTGTAGAGTACTTTTGTGTATTATTGCCCCTGCATTACACATATTCCCAATACCAATTCTTGATAATTAATTCCTAAAAACTTGGTTGTCTACCAATAATTTGTTATACCAGACCAAAACCCAGGAGCATACAGGCACTGTAGAAACAGATGCTCTTGTGTCTCTAGTAAAGCCTCACAACCAGGCCATGTTCAATACCTATCTGATAGTAGCTTATGCTTTTGTGCATTTCTCACCCCCAATCTGCCATGTATGCTCAACCATAATATGTCCCACATGTAATCTGGGATTCTCCAGTTATTCAAATGCCCTAGTACTATTCCATGTTCCTCTACAGGACAGAATGGAAAAGTTACATTCTCATTAAAATTATTCAGCATAATTTCATGATCTAGTTGTTTGCTGGTACAAGTACATGATGGAGCATGCATTGTTTTCCATTGTTTAATCTTATTAAAAGCTGTAATGACATAATCCAGCTTAAAGAACATGTTTTTAAAAAATTTTAGGGGAATTTGCCTGCCATTCTGGCCATAGCTGTGTGCACCATCCCAAAATACTCTCACACCACCCTGATCTCAGTGGTTTACAGGTGGCCCCAATGTTGGTAAATAAAAATATACTAAAATTAAATTCTACTGGATTAATCATTCCCAGACCAACTTGCTTTTTCATGAGATATGTTGTATTGCTTTTCACTGGGTTAAGTCTACTCCCCTAAAGGTCCTGAAAATACACACTACAAATCCTTGTTTCTAAACCTTTTTTGTAGGGGATATAGCTAACATATACAAAGACTGGTAGCAACAAAGTTTTTTATCAGTGCTATTCCTTTTAGTTTTGAAATCTTCTTCCCCTTCCAGATCTGTACTTTATGCTTCACTATTCCTATGCAATTCATCCAGTTTTTGGTAGCCATATCTGGGGCCCCAAAAGTGATTCATAATATTTTTTTTCTCAGCAGTATCTATAGATATCTCCACTACCTACAAGTGTAGTGGTCTTTCTGGGTCGCCAAGAGGAAGCGCTACACTTTTATCATAATTAATCCTTGATGCTGAAAAAGGGCAAATTCCTCCATTTCTTTTTTATTCTTCTCCAGAAGTCTCATCTGCTAATACTACAACCATGTCATCCGCATAAGCCATGACATTTAACTGTGGGTAGTGTGGTGTGCATTCTAATTCTAGTATATCTTCATTTTCCTGTGTTTTCTGAAGTAATGGGTTCAAACTAAAGATGTAAAGCATGAGGCTCAAGGGGCGTCCCTGCCTTACAGCCCGTCCAAGTGCCACCAAACCATTCACCTAGGGAGTTACATAAGCTGTCCTATAAAGACTTGCAATCCATTTAATAAATTGTTCTGGTGTCCAATAGGACTTTAAGATAGCCCATAAAAAAATGTG
Organism: Neoceratodus forsteri; assembly: GCA_016271365.2. Classification (NCBI taxonomy): domain Eukaryota; kingdom Metazoa; phylum Chordata; order Ceratodontiformes; family Ceratodontidae; genus Neoceratodus; species Neoceratodus forsteri. Next base: position 805,788,323 of record CM057459.1, read on the forward strand.
TGATAATCTTTTGAATGCTTTTTCCCGATCAGTGCTCAGGAGAAAGCTACTCTGAGTGTTATTATACCCCTACAGGACAATTCTCGCATCATTTTTAGACTAGCATGGATCCGCCTATTTTTCAATTCTCGTGTCTGCATCTGGCAAATAACACTCTCTGCTACTTTTACCAGATGCTGTGTCATAATTTTGGTCAATATTTTATAGTCTGCATTCAGGAGACTTAAAGGTCTTCAGTTTTTTAATGCTGTCTTCTCACCTCTCCTATTGAAAAATCATTAATCCTTTCAACATTGTATAGGAAATAGTACCTGTCAAGAGACAATCATTAAAAACCTCAGTTAATGGGGCTGCCAGTTGTTCCTGAAATGCTACATATAGTTTGGAGCTCAACTCATCCTGACCTGGGGCAATATTCTTATTGAGTGTCCTAATACTTTCCCAACTTCCAAAACTGTTATAGGAAGCACCAAATTATTTTTTTTGTTTCTTCAGACATGTCAGAAATGTTTACATTTGCAAAAAAAGATGGGTCTGGATCAAGGCCCCCTTTAACACAAAAGGTGTTTTGCACATAATCATTCAACTCTAGCAATATGTCTTGTTTCATGAACACTTCTTTCCCACTATTTGTCCTTAAACTTGTCATTTTCCTGCTCTCCACTCCTTTCTGACAATCTGTAAAGGGGTCATAAGCCTTTTTTTCCTTTTGTGTCCCAACCTGCATTTCCTGTTTAAGAGATGTCCTTCGATCATACTGAATCTGTCTCATTTCCTGAATTAGATTATGTATCAAAGTTTTATTATTACACTGATAATGTGCAGCTTGGGAAATCACTTTTATAGTGCAAACCTTAGCTGTAAATATTTTAAGTATGCAGCAGCAGCTTTATTCCCTGAATATTGTTTAAGATGGTCCCTGATAGCTTCTTTGGTCTCTTCCCACCATTCCAAAACATTTTCATAGAAGCACAGAACTGACTCCCCAGATGTTCACAATTGATGCCATTCCTTCACTAAGTCTGGTTCCGTTAGTACCTTTACATCCATCCTCAAAGAGTTTTTTCCTGTAGGGGGTATCTGTCCCCACTGTATCTTTATCTCAAACCTTCTATGATCTGATATTTCTGTTGATTTTAAGGCTGCACCATTTATTAAAAAGGTGGGGGAAGTAAAAATAAAATCTGTTCTAGTCTGTAGGTGGCCTTTAGCAAAGGTAAACCCTCCTTTGCTATGTACCACTCATTATGAATCTCTTAACAAGAACTGTTGCAATATTTTTGTCAGACAGTGTAAATCACAAAACATCTTGTCTGTCCTTAAACCTCTATCTGCCTTTTCTAGTCTGCAATTAAAATCCCCACACATACTTCAAACCGAGATGTATGCAAATAGGTTCCACTATGCTGTGGCGACAAGAAATGTATCAACCGACTGCAAAGCAACAGCACAACACCTTCAATTGGTGTGCTGTCACTCAGGGACAAGTGTTTTCTGTGGGGGGCTCTGCCCTCCTGCAGCCCCCATATATTAGATTACTAACTCCAGTCAGAGCTAGTTCGGGGATGGGGGCAAACACATCCCCAATACCAGTGTCAGGTAATGGAAACCATCACAGTGACTGCTGACAATGTCACTGTGATGGTCTTCGCTGTAGAACCAATGCTGGGTGGTCAGTAAATGATGCAAATACTGTATGGTTGTATAATCTGGAAAAGTTCCACACTCACTGCTTTGGTTTGAGGGGTGTAAATATTTATAAGCCTAAATCTTGCGGCCAATAAGTAACATCCCAAATCAGTGCTCATCCTGGGATGACATCTATCAGCTTCGTGACATGGAACCCTGTTCCTACCTGATCACACCTGTCTGCCCCAATTGACCAAAAAGCTGGACCCTTTGTCCATTGTTTGTTTGCTTGCATTATTTCAAAGTGTGTTTTTAGCCTAGTATCTTGTAAAAAATAAATAGCTGCGCTACACTATCCCTCAAAGTCATAAAAGTAGTGAGACTTTTCCTATAGTTTTTATCTATTGAAATGTAAGGTGTGTATTGTCGGTGTCCTCATGAATATGTGGTGTAAGAAAACCCACAAAGATCCTCAGTCTCTAGACCTGTCATGATGTTTTCCCCAACTTGGCAGCTGATCTAGTAATTCTGGATGGTTTCATTGCAGCCTTCTGGACCTCCATTTCCTCTAAATCTAATGAAGGGTCTTGCAAAGATGAGGTAATTGAGGAAGATTCTCAATCATTATCTTCCTTCTCTGATTCCCCCCACTCTTTCCCTTTACGCAAGGCTTGAAATCCATTATGCAATAAAATATCTCTCTTTTTCCCCCTAGATGTCGAGGTGGACCCTGATCTTACTCTTTTTTTTTATTTTTTAACTGGACAATAGTAAAGACATTCGGGGGGGAGGGGGCATCTGACACAAGGTGCAAGGAGGTTATTACACATAATTCAGTGCTAATCCTTCAGATTCTATGTTCTCCACACTTTCTTCTAGTGTATCTACCATCTCTACTTCCTGTTCTTCTCCAGTGTCTAATCTTTCCCTGGGTGGTGTACTGGGCTCAGCTTCTTCCTGGGGGGGCTTTGCACATTTGACTGGGTCTGCATCTGTGTCTGCACTCTTATCTCTTCCATGTGTCTTTCTGATGCCCTGGCAGAACCCTGCTGTTGTGTTCTGGTAACAATTTCCTCCTGTGACATTTGGGTTCCTCTAGTATGTGATGCCCATGGACATTTTGCAAAGAAATGTCCCTGTCTGTCACACAGATTACACCTAAAAGCATTAGTACATGCTTTGGTCACATGCCCATACTCCATGCAATGGGTGCACCTGGTGATATCTCAGGCATTGTTAAAATGGGACGGGGACTCACACTTAAAACAAGATTTGTGTTGGCCGGCATAAAATACCATACCTTTGTCCCTGCCTAATAAAAAGCTATTTGGCAAATGAACAATTCCATAATTAGTTTGCTGCAATTTGACTCGTACCTTCCACCCCCCGTCCAAATCTGTTCAGAGTTGATCATTAGCTCAGGTTTATCCAATACCTCGCGGTGTTGCCATAACAAATACAATACAGTATATCAACCATGCTGGCACTTTCTATGTGAAACATGATGGTAACAGTTCATAAGGCCGGTCGTGTTAGTGGTATCACCAGTAATGGGAGCCACAAGTTAGTATCTTTTAGTTTGTTGTACTGTTTACAAAACCTGTCCAAGTTCTGTATTTGCTTAAAACTAATATCATAGTTAGAGTCTCCAATATGTATCATAGCATATATTTCTGAAACGTTAAACTTCATAGTCTTTAATAAATTTTCATGCCACATAAACCCTGTCTGGCTGTTGCTGTAAGCCTCCTTTATAAATCAGGTGCTCTGCATTCCTACGAGACACTGGTTCTCCAGTTAGTTTATAAAATACTAATATTGCCTATTTGCTCTATTGGTATTGTCAGGTCCTGTGAGGTCACTATTATCATTAGGCAGCTCTCCCTGTCACTCCCTGTGCAGTTATCAGATTGTCCTGTTTCTGTTCTTGTGTTGTCCTTATACATAAAGCTGTCATTGCAGTTCTGGTCTCCAGTATTCACACTCCCCAGTAAATCTTTCCTGACTGTCATTGGTCTCATACCCTCCCGGTCTACAGCGCAAGCCACCTCAGGATCTGGTGCAACATTTGTAAAATCAGTTGAAGGCTTTCCCTGTGCCAGAGAGATCTGTGAATTCTTTTCTACCCTGTTTCTTTGTCCTGTTATTTTTTGGCACTGCTGCCTTTGTTGTTCTCCTCCACTGGTGGTGCCTTGTGGTGACCTGTAATGCTATACTGCTGCATCCATGTCATCTGGGATCCAGTCACCAGATTCAGACTGTACCCATCCCTGCCGCACTCAGTGCTTTCTCTGAGGACCAGGGTACATCTTTCTCATTATGTTTTGTAGATTCTCCATTATTTCCTGCTCTCAATGAAATTTGCTTTGCTACAGCATGAGACTGTTGCGGTTCTTTGTCAGTTTCAACAGACGAACCTGCTGACTCATGCTGCACCATTGACTTGTCAAGTTCTGCATCCATAAGTAGTTTTCTGGTGATAAGTGCCATTTTTACCACTGATAGAAGATGTTCCTCCTCTTGCAGTTGTGCTAGTAGCAGGGCTGTCATTCTCTCATGCCTTTCCACATCATGCAGGGAATCTGTAGCATTTCCAGACCTCTTAGCTGTAGGGTTTGTTGTTGCTCTCCCATCTGGTCCGGCGTGTCATCATAGTCTGTAGGTGTCTGTTTAAATTCAATATAAAGTCGGCCACAGCAAGATATCCATCTACCTATGTTTTTAATGCTTGAACCTCTACTGCTTCCTCTCCAGTGTGCTGTTCCAAAAGATTCTTCTGCTCAACATTTTGGACCATTGGCGCTCCCTACCCAAGAGTAGGGGAATTTTTATTGATAGAAACATATCATATTACAATCACAAATGATATCACATTCAGTATATACAGCAAATTAAATACATGTAATAACAGAAACGAAACATAAAATGTCACTGTAGATATCTTCTCTACTTACACATAATTTCTAAAAAGAAGCAGTTTCTACTGAAAAAAACAACAACAGAATGAAAAAGTTAACATCTATGTTATCCAATGTATGTTATTCCATAACATTGGAAATTTCCACCTGTCAAATTTTGAGCACTCTTTTGTTTTTACTTGCAGTAGGATTCTCTCAAATTGTTTTATGATAGCTAAGTTTAGGGTATTGATATGGTGAAGTGAATATTAGAATCTAGCCTGCCACATGAAATATTTAATACAAGCAAATATGATGTTTAATGTGCTTGGATGATATCTACTTAAGACCCCAGAATAACCTCCCCCTCCCAGTACTAAACATTCATATTTCATATGATTAGGAGGAGCCCAGTACCACCTAGTGGCTAAATCAGACCAAAACTGAACAGAAAATACACAATTAATCAAGAAATGTGCCATACTTTCTACTGTTATAGTACATTCTGGTCTCAAGCATTGTCTCTCAGTCAAATGTTAATGTTTCAGCTTCCCTTTTACTCCTAGTTTACCATGGCAGCTAAGCCACTGTATGTCCCTCATATTAACAGGAATTCTGGTGTCTGTTAAGACTTTTAGAGCCAGATTCATTTTTGTTGAGATAGATTTAGGAAACTCCACCTGTACCACAAAATGTCTTACCATAATGTAAACATATATTTGCTTCCTATCTGAGCATTGTATTGAGGTTTTATCCATCTTCCATATTCAGATTTTTTTTTTCACTATTGGGATTGCAAATTCTGGAATTTTCAGGGCACAAGTAATGTGTGGGGGTTCTTCTGTCAATTTTATCAAAAAGGGTGTAGACAAAACCTTTGTCCACTGATACCATGGGTGTTGAGATCCCCCCATTCTCTTGAGAGGAAGAACATATAAAGAAGGAGTGATAAAAAAACTAAAGGGTTAAGCATATCCAATCTACCTTTTTTAAAAGCTAAGTGAAATCACTCTTAATAGGATTTAATCTGCTTCCCCATATCATTTGAAAAAAGCAGCTGAAAATTTTTTTTTCTAGATTTATAGGAAGAGGAAAGATATGACTTACATACAGAAATATAGGAAGTAAACATTTTTTTAACTATAAGCATCATTTCCTTTTTTGAAAAGGACCAAGTTTTCCAATGCTGAACCTTTGTTTCCTCTATCAAAAGTTTCTCCCCCTAGTTTATTTGGGCTAGACCTCCATCTCCAAAGTTTAAACCAAACATTTCAATTCATGTGTTTGAAATTTTGATTTGTCCTATAGCAGTTTCTGGGTGTTCAGTGAACTCAATGATCGTGATTGAGCGACTGCAAAAAGGGTGACTCAATCATGCCATCTGTGTTCTGGGCTACCTGACTAGGTAGCAACAGGATATGGGGGTAGGCAACTACAGTGACAGGATGTCACTATATACATGCATGTGGGGGGAGGGAATATGCTGTGTGATAGGTAGATGGGGATGGACAGTATGTGGGTTGTAGTGCAGTGGTTGACTGCCGAGCTGGCTGTGTGGTCTGGTGGGTAGGGTGGGAGATTGAGGTTAGGAGGGTGCCAGGTTCAGTTCTGGGGTGGGCTTCTTTTCCGCATCAGGCCAGTGATATTTTTTAAGTTTTACTCTCCCCCAACATGCACCGTCCTAGAGTTGAGAATCCTTTAGTAGGGGGGTGCGGGGGCACAGTCCCCAGCATTTCCAGAAATCCTGTCACAGTTGTTTTGGTCACCTGCAAGTGTATATCACGAATTGCTTTTCATCAATATATACTCACCATAATAGCGATTGCTGTAATGCATTTGCTATTATGACATAGATCCTAGTTTCTGGATTCCCTGACCCTAGCTGAATACCCGTACTCTTGCTGTAATATAATTCTACTCCTGTTATTTTAGAAAATGTTTGTAAAGTTTGTAATGCTTTTACCCCTGAAGCCTGATTTAAAACAAACTGGCACACATTGTCTGCATAAGCAAAAATTTTTTGGGGTGCTAGGTCTCTATACAGGGAGATTACTAGTATCTCCTTTTCCCATATTTTATATCTAATAACTGGGTACAAAACACATGGATATAGGAGTGGGCTTATGGGGCAGCCCTGCCTCACTCCTCTTTTAAGAGAAATAGTGTTTCCCAGCAACCCATTTACTGATGGGGTAACCATTGCATTTTCATATAAATTTTTTACCCAGGAAATGAATTTATCTGGGATCTAATAATTCCCTAAAACTCGAAATAAAAAATCATGAGACACCTTATCAAAGGCCTTTTTTTGATCCAGGGCAAAAAAAAATCCTTTCAACTTCCCATCTTTGCCAAATTCACAGATTTCCCTTAGTAGGAGTCTAGATTTAGTAGTTGCCGTATTGGTCCTTGCAAGAATAGATCCAGAAGCAAATGATTTGATACCTTTTAATGGACCAACATAGATGTAACAACAAGAACAAAGTGCTCTAGCTTTCGGACCAACCAGTCTTTCTTCAGAAGCTCATGGCAGTTGTTTAGAAAATACAATACTTATAACAGCTAGATAATGCACAGAAAAACAGAAAAAAATCCCCATTGGTTTAAAATACTCATTTAAAAAAAAAACAGAAGATGATGTCAGAGAAGTTTTAACAGTACCATACTGCCTTCAGCCAGGAGGAACCCTGGGTCAAAGGTGCTTGGTAGAAAACACATACAAAGAATCCTACTGCATATAAATTTAATTGACATAAGATAACACTGCTGAAGCAGATAACTCCTAAATCAAGCTATGAGGAGCCTTAATAGGAGTACATTTTGTTTTATGTTCCTATTTGGTATGGAGCAAGTTTGAGCTGGGTGTATGAATTCTAAGGCTGCTTTTTGTAGTCTTTTGCACAGAATGGATAACAATATGTTATAATCTGAATTCAAAAGACAAATTAGTCTCCAGCTGTTCAAATTATGTTTATTCCTTTTTTGGGGGTAAAAGAAATGATTGTGTTTTCAGCAAAATTTTTAAAAGAAACTCCATCCTGGACCATCTCATTGTACATGTTCACAAGAACCACACACAAATCTTCTTTAAAGGTTTTAAAAAATTCATTAGTTAGCCCATCTTCCCTTGGAGATACCCCAGGTTATAAACCTGAAATGATCTCACTAACCTCTTCTAATGACATTGGAGCTTCCATTTCCCTAGCAATATTTTCTTGTAATTTTGGAGTTGCGAAGGGTATTAAATGTTTTCAAGCAGCTTGTGGTATGAACTTAAAACTGAAAGAGTTTGTCAGAGTTTGTTGCACTACTGCTAACATCCCTGCATCTTTAATTTTAAGGGACCCAGTGCCATCATTTAATCCATCCATTAACATGTGAGCTAGCTTTTGCTCACATGCAGCAAATAGATCTGAGTAAGGCCGTTTTTCTGTGCCAAATCTCATTTCTGAATTTAATTATGTTGCTTGATCATATTGAAATTGAAACATCTTAGATTTAATAATATGTATTTGAGACTTAATCCTAGTGTCTGAAGCATTAGGGAGGGACATTAGTTTATCGAATTGATTCCTATAATCTAAATACTGTAGGCATTCCTTATTTTCTCTATTTTTCTGAATTGCATAAAAACAAAATTATTTCTGTTTTTGTGCCCATCCACCCTGAACACCAGTCATCATATACACACATAGGTGACTGATTTTCTGGCTTGAAACACCACTGCTAAACCTTGCTTTTCTTCATCTAGCTTTAATAAAGAGGAGTATAATTTCTATCTCCTAGAAATAGCTGGGAATCTAGGTGGAACTTTTTTTTAGGTTTAGATCACAAACTAAAAATAGATGGTCTGAGAATTCACAATAGGATAGTTTAAATTTATTTAGAACCAAAAATTTGGATGTAGAAAAGAAATCAATTAATGTAGAGAAATCACTTCTTCAAGTACTTCATGGGTCATTATGAAGTCCAGCTACTGATATTATATTTTTTAGAGCATGAGAATCACACTATACTTTTTTTTGTATGTTATCTTTTATTTTGATGTCTAAACTACAATTCATATCACCCCCCCACACACACACACACACACAATGATATGCCTAGCTGTGAATAAGTAGGGTTGAATTTTATCAAACAGTTCTATTCTAGCCATTTTCCTTTGTGGTTCATGTGTATTGATTAGTTTTAGGAAACCCCCTTTATGTGTACAATCTAATAATAAGGCCCTTCCTGGTAAAATATCTACCATTCTATGAAGGTTTAAATGGGGTTGTTTGAAAAGTATGCTCAGCCCATCAGCTATGTCTAAGCCAAAAGCACGAAAAGAGGGTCCCCACAGCCAGCTTTTCTTTGCCTGTGCAATGTCCTGTAGTGAACTGAATCTAGTTTCTTGTAGAAATATTATTTCTGCAGTGATATGCTGGCAAAAAGATAGTAAAGCTATTATTTTTTTAAAGCTTTTAATGATACACACATTCAGTGAAGCTAGCTAAAGAGAAGCCATTTATTTATAATTAACTTTCTTTCTTGTCCTTTTTTCTTTTCCTAACTTTATTTTTTCTTCATTTCTAGTACCCCTGAAATAGATTCATCTTACAATTCCATTTCAGACAAAAACTTCTGACCTTGAAGAACAGTAAGATTCAGAATCCTCATCTTTATCCTGTAAGATCTGAAAAGGATTTTGCGAAGGGACACAAGAAGATTTTTTTTTTTTTACTGGCAGATCTAGTTAATCTCCTAGAGTTAGGAAACTGAAATTCTGAAGGGGGGGTATTTTCTTCCTCACCTTCATTAGATGTACCTGGGGTTACTTTCTGTTTTTGGCCCTGAGCATTCTGTCCAGTTTCAATGGGTGGTGGACTTTTAATGGTACTAGGGTCCTCTTCTCCCTCTGCAGGCCTATCATTTCTTGAGTTTTCCCTAGTCTCACTGGTCAGGTTTGTACACTTGCCACATTGATAACAGACCTAAGGTTGGCCTGGATTAAAACATACTCCCCTGTCCCTTCATAAAAAAAAAGCTTTTAGGGACATGTATCACTTCATTCCCAATAATGTATAGCTTGACTTGAAATCTCCACCCCCCCCATCCATATACCCTCTGAATCAATAATTGCCTCAGGAGGGACCAAAACAGTGTATCTTTTTTTCCAGCCAAAACTATATATTCCTCCACATTGACTCCTTCATTCCTAAACATGGCATTAACTGTTCTGAATAAAGGTTTTGTTAGTGGGCTAGCGCAAAAAGGAGTCCCTAGAGGAAGAGTCTTGAAAGTTTCATATTTTCTCCAAAATTTGTCCAAGCTGAAAAAAATCTTGAAACTAATATCAAAAGTGTCTTCTCCTCCTATGTTTAACAAAGTATATATTTCTGAGGCTTGGATATTCATAGACTCCTTCAATAATTTTCTGGCAACATATACTCTATCGGGGTGCTCTTCTAACCCCCCATCTGTATCTAAGACATGCAGTATTTGGTTGAGTTGCTTGCCCTAATTTATTATTTCTAAATAAATCAGAAAAAGTGGGTCCAGTTCTTCTTCCTTCTTGATTGGGGGGAGAGAAAGTGGATGAATAGAAGAGGCCTCAGGCTCTTGGCTCTGACTTTGCTCACCTTCATTATTAGAAGAAGATAAGTTAATGTTTGAGCCCACCTGAGGAAGATTTTCACATGAAGCACCTGACTGCTGAGTGGCAGAGTTATTTTGTGGTTCATTTTGCATATGTTTGTTTGCTGTGGGTGCCCACTGGCTTGCCACGCTGTCCAGTGAAAATTCAATCCAAGAAGAAACAGGAATCCATCTCCCGTCTGGTGCCCGAATCCATCCTGCATTAGACAGCAATGTTTCAGCTGATCAGCCTTCATCTGAAAAAGGAGCATCTTGCTTTGACATACAGAAAGCTCTCTGAACTCACTCAGCAATGCTGCCTGCCATGTCAGCAGTAGTGGCATGGCTCTTTGATGTCGGCCTGACATCCTCGCTCAGCAGATTTTCAGCAGACTCACTCTGTGCTGGCAACACAGCATCACTAGACAAGTCTCCAGTATTTCCCAATAGAGCATTTTTATCACCACTATTCTTTGCTGCTGTCACATGTATAGTCTCACCAGTTTGGGCTGTAGTTTTTAGGAGTGAATCTTACATGTCCATTTTTACTTCTGTTTGGGCTTCCTCAGAAATCTCATACAGGGCTGCACCCATCTCTAAGGTATTGTCAAAATCCATTTCTTCATCCCCTGAAGAAAAGCCAGCTGAGGTCTGGGACCAAACCTTGGCCTGCTGTGAAATAAATGCCATCTCCATCCTCCATCCTGGCACTGTCTGTCTTCCTGCAAGCAAGACATCAGCCCCCCCACACCACTGTCAGAGTAGAGGAATTTCCCTGGTGCCTGGGCCAAATTTCCTCTTAATTAAAAATACTACCAGTAGCTTGAGCTGATTTATTACATCAGTTTGCACCTGTATCCCCCCTCTCTTTCCCCTGTTAAGAGGCTCAAAATAGTCAGAATCGCCTAGTTCTCCTCTCCTGGTCAACAAAAACTAAATAAATAAATAAAATGCTGAAAAAATCTGTGCATATTTAAGTAGTAGCAGCAGTAGTTTGTTGGATTTGACACCCTTCCCTTGAGGTTGAGGGTGCTGTACATTCAGATACAATACACCAACAAAAATCCATGATATCAATGAAACACATGTAACAAACATCATAATCAATGGCAGAAGAGCTCAATTTTAAATAAATAAATAAAAATATATAATAAATAAACTAATTAGCTGGGACAAAAAATCTTAAAGGCCTCAACTGATGGGGCCTCTCTTAAATCCCACAGAAGTTAGTTTCACAACACCAGGGCCACCACTGTAAATGATTAGTCACCTGAAGTATTTGGTCTTATTCTTAGTATCATAAGAAGCCCCTCATTGGTAAATGGCAGAGGGTTGCTTTAATTCAGAAAAATATATGAATTTCGTATCACAGTAATGCATGCAAAATCTGTTGACCAAAGTTTGAGGTAGCAACGTGATACAAAATGAAGTGTAAAATGTACAAAGCAGAATAACACAAGTCATGAGAGACATGAAACACAAGAACAATGTGGTGGCAGATATAGAGATGATGTAACATTAATGAGCACAAAAGAAAGGCTAATTTTAAAGGGGCAAATACTGTGATATCAATTAGAGGAGTGTCTGCCCATTAGCTACAGAATGGATATATTTCATTTGTCAATCCTTTGAATAACTACTGCACCCATTGACTGTAACTGACTATTATGGACACAAATTACCATTATAAATGTAGTGCTGATTGGTCAGTTGTCCTTAATAAATTCAAAAGAAAGCTGGCAATGAAGTATAGCTTGTCAGTGTTTGCATATCCTTAAAATGGCACAGGAATCCTACCAGAAGTGTTCAATAATTAAAATCTCATCCATTTTGGGGACAATCATGGAAATCAATAGCAGCTTGTACCTAGTATTACTGTACAAACCCTGAAGGGGCAATGAAAATCAGTTCAGTAGTTTTAAGGGTATACATTAAGAATATAGAGTATAATAATTAACATTTAAATGTATATAGTACATCTACAGCCCAATTTTGAGATATAGTTGGATAAAGACATAATATTGTGCCAGTACATGAAACTGGGACACAGAAATGTTGGCATATGTTGCAGGAAAATGAGTCCATTCTGTGGCTGTGGTGCAGTGGTGTAACACATAACTCCACTGAAAATATTACAGCAACTGGTAATTTACAGCAACAAAATGACTTGTCATTGTGGATTGCCGCAATGGTCGTGCTACAGCAACACGGGACTCTGGCACAGTTTCTCAGGTCTTGCACCCCCTCCCCGAAACACCTCTGATATGGAGGTGATTCTAATAAAGCCTGAGGCATGGGGGGATGTGCCCCCCCCCACAGAAAACACACTTCTCTTCCCGACCCCCCAATGTGGACCATGATTTCGGTCGACATTGTGCACATCGCTGTAAAGCTGTTCAACAGGTTTTCTGTTGAACCAGCTTGGTGTACCCATTAAGTGGAACACTCAGCTCTAGATGTCAACTGGTTCAAGCAGTGTTTGCTCCTGCCAGCACCCTGGCATGTGCAGGGCAATCTTATAAGGCATTGTTACAGGTTCCCTATGTATGGTGTGATTCTCAAAGATATGACATGCTTGCTGTTCTGGAAATATGGTCATCTGGCTGAAAAAATATATTCCCTACCAGTCCTCATCCTGTTCCCAGTGTCCCCCATGATTGTAATATCATATTTCAAATTTAAAATCATTGTACATATCATTAGTTTGTGATCTTGATATATTTTTTAATAAAACCTAAAACTAACCGTTGTAGTTTATTTGTTATAAAACCTAACCTCTCTGTCTGGTAGTATAGCACAGTGGTTTAAGGCTCAGAGTTGCAAATCTGGAGACCTGGGTTTGATTCCCACAGCCTCCACTTGCACACTGTGTGACCCTGAGCAAGTCATTTAACTTTCCTGTGCTCCCAGGTCACACCTGTAAACAAGCTTTCATCTTAGTGTGTCTCTCCTGGTTAAACAATTTGAAAAAAAATAAATAAAAAATAAACTAACAGCCATAGTTTCATGTAAGTAATTTGGTGTGATAACATTTATGAATTACCACATGGATTATAAGTTCTCTGTGCAAATAGTCCATCAACTATAACCAGTTAAAAATAAGGGGTATGCAGTTGGGACCTGTGTGATACATTATTAATCTAAAGAAGAGGTGTTTCACCTTGAGTAACCTCATGAGTGGCCACGGCTGATGTATCTGAGGTCAAACTGCTGAAATCTAGATTAATAATGTATCACACATGGTCTCCATTTTATATCCTGTTCACACAATATGCTAGCTGGTGGAGGGGATGATTGATAGGTAGTGTTTAGCCAACATATGAACAGGGGTTAAATTGGTCAGGAGCCCACAGGAAGTCATTTCTTCTACCTCTTAAAAGTTGCATGCCAGTTCCACCACCTCTGTCATCTTTCTCCACTGACTACTGTAGGATAGCTCCGTCACCTAAAAATGATAGTTATACCACCTAAAATCTAGATATAAGAGTTCACCAAACCAAAACATTTCCAAATTAAGCACTGCATATATGTGATAAATTCTAGGTTCTAGAATTTGTCATGTATATGTGGAGATAACATTTATTTTGTGTGCACGCATATTGTGTAAAAATGATTATTGTATTGTGAATACCAGAAAACTAGTCTAGATCAGAACTGATTTGCCACCATCTGGCTTAAATAATTCCTTTACATTGCACTGTCAAGATCTCTTGTTTTTAATTATTAAAATGACAGTGGAGCTGAGAAGGTATCCCCCTATACGTGCCAGGAAGCTCAATGAGATGATATTTTTTTTTCCTTAATATACTGTACATGATATTGGCATACCTCTTCTGTGACATACTATTCTTGTAAATCAAAAACGAGTCAATTTAATAGTTCTAATCTCTACACTTTGTAAAGTTCCAAGTACATACTGAATGTCATTATGAATCACAGTAGCACTTCATAACAAGGAGACTGAATAAGGGGTTATTTAATATGAATTCTCACCATTTATTTTTGAGGACAGACAGTGGGGTTTAAATAACAAAGATATTGGCAGTATTTTGTTTACCTAAGGCATCTAACATTTAGTATTTATATTGCCTTCTTGTATTTTCTAATGTACTGAACTACCAGCTCGATAAGCAAAGGTTAAAACTAAGTCATTGCATCACTATAAATAGATGCATCCCATTGTATTTTCATTAAAGGTACCCTCCCTGATATTTTCAGTGGTGTTGGATGATTTACTGTGTGCATAGGATCTATATTTGTTCTGCTGAGCTGAAAGGCAGAAGTGCTGATTGGCCCCAAAACTTTTGCTGACGCTGGGCTAAGGAAATTTAAAGCAGCGCAAACTGCTGCTGATTTTACAATAGACTGGAACTTGTGTAGGGAGTGGGCGGCTCTTGCCCCCTGCATCCACAAAGCCACACGCCATGGGGTTGAGGTGCCAGGAAACTGGGCAGACTTCCCCTGCAGACAGAAAAAAAAGAGTGTAATTGCTGGGACAATTCTGGGACCGAAGGGGTTGTGGAGGGGATGGGAGCTGCACACAGGAGCTCTACTGGACTTGATTTTTTTGGCCCACCCCATTCCCTCCTCCCATTAAATGCCAAGTAGCCACACCCTCAGTTTAACATTGGCCAATTAAACTGAGTTAGGGCGGTATGGAGCAGCTGTCTAAGGACCACCCTGTAGTCTCTTGGGTGTTCCCCTTCTGGCTACAGCGCAGTGCCTACTCACCTAGACTGCTAACTGTCTGACAGTCTGAACCCTGTGATAAAATTCACAGTGGTGATCTCCTCTTGCCAGTGTAATCAACTTATAGCATGTCTTATAGCATTATTTGTAACTGATATATTTCAATCCAGTTTGTCTGCTGTGTACCAGTATAACTACATCCTGTTAAGCCTAACTCATGCCTGTGGAAGTAATCACTGCCAGTATAATTTTTACTCCTATCTGCCTATCTGATGCAGCAAAATAAATCTAGTTACCTCTAGACTGTTAACCTGCATGGTATCCTCTAGTCTCATGGTGGGGAAACCTGTAGGGTAATTCTCTTGTCTCGTGGTGGCAAACTAGACATGTGCCAGAAAGGTGGCACTGTACCCATTGTTCTGTTTACATGCCTGCCCAAACCTATGTCTGACATCTCCCATATGATTAATACTAGCACTATGGCTCTACTAGTCAGCTAACTGTCTTTATCACAAAATAATACACTAGTTGTTCTTGAGATAAGTGTCCAGTAAGGTACAAATAATCTATTTCCCACCACTTGCCAGGCTACTAAATACCCGTTTGGCACTGTCCTGTGTCCATTGGTGACCTATGGTGGAAATCCCCTTCCTGTCTCAGCTGGACATCTGTACATGGGCAATCATGGGACTGCCTGAGTTCCCATCAAAGCTAGTCCTGTGCCAGTTACTTCTGGGCACTATCGCCACTGTGATCCTTACTGCGTCATGGATCCCCTGGATCTCAAGGCCGGGTGACCCTTGAAAAGAGACCCCTGGTGTACGTGTGTCCAACTGGTGGAGTCTGACTTCACCTTCTCAAACATTCTAGCAGAGGGGTCACCAATGACTGAGGTCCTTGGTGGTCTTAACCTGAGGAGCCTTCTGAGACCTGCCCAAAAGGTCAGGCGTTATGACCGGAAGTCACAGAACAAGGATAGATCTCCCCAATTAAGGCCTCTATTCTGGCTCCTGCTGGTGACCCTTGTGCTAGCAGGGGACATAGAACTAAACCCAGGACCGTCACTCCAGTCCACACCTACACTGGTGGGCTGGTTGGTGGTAAAAGGGCTGAAGGTAGCCCATCTTAATATCAGAAGTTTACTGCCAAACCTGACGGAACTTCATGTCTGGGTAACTCGTCATAGTCCAGACATTCTTGGCATTACAGAAACCTGGCTGAAACCTTCCACCCCAAACTCTGTATGTGCCTTCCCTGGTTATGACCTCATTCGTCGTGATCGTCCGGGAAGAAAGAGAGATGGTGGTATTCTGGTCTACTACAGGAGCTATCTTACCCTATCTGCCCTACCTCATCAACAGACAGTGCAGTCCCCCTGTGAGACACTGCACACGGTGCTGTTACTAGGGATGACAAAAAAGATACACATTGTATACACCTACAATCCTCCAAAGGGAGGCATAGCGGGACTGACTGGCCTCCTTGACACAGTTGGCACAGTAACACAGCAGAATGAGCTAATCATTCTGGGTGACCTCAACCTCAATTGGCTGTGTAGCAACACCAAAGCCTTTGAACCATCACTTGCCGGTCTCTCTCTGACACAGCTTGTCAAGGATCCTACCAGATGCTCTACAAATGGTGGTAAGAACTCCCTCCTGGACTGGATCATGACAAATAGACCTGATAGGATCAGCTCGTCTGGTATCCTACCTGATTCTATCTCTAATCACTCCCTGGTGTACTGTGTCTGAAGGATCCCACTTCTGAAAATACCCCATAAAATTATCTAGATCAGATACTACTCTAGGTTTGATCTGTCCTCTTTTCAAAATGATATCAAGTACACTGACTGGTCGGCAGCATGGAATGCTCAGAACTCCACATCCGCTGTCAGTCACTTCCTCATCTCGTTAAGGGCCCTGCAGGAGAAACATGCACCCCTCATTAGACGGAGGGTGAGGGGAATGGCTACTAAATGGCTTCATGGTAGTCTCCTGGCCCTCCTCAACACCAGAGATAAGTGCTGGGCCAAGTTTTAGGCCATGGCTGACCAGGCTATCTTTCAGAGATACAGGAAACTCAGAAATGAGTGCAAAAAAAACATAAGTATAGCCAAGAGTGAGTTCTGCAAATCTGCATTACTGAACTTGGCTAGGGATCCAAGGAGGTTCTGGAGGAATATTAAACATGTTGTGAGTAGTACACAGAGCGCTGAGTCCACTGATATGATAATTGAAGGTTCCAGCTGCAACAACTCGGAAACCATTGCCACCCCCTTCAATCAGTATTTTTCTGATCTGTCCGAGTACACTTCGACATTCCCCAATGGTGGTGCTGTCAGTGGCAACCAGCCCATAGCACCATCATCACTCCACCCACCCTTTCTGTTCAGGGCAGTGGTGGCTAAAGAGGTGCATAAACTGCTAGCTGGACTCTCCCCTTCTCAAGTGCTGGCCAAGATGGCTTAGAACCAAAGCTTCTCAGTCTCGGAGACCCCTGGCTTGCCCCTCTGGTGGCACACATCTTCAATCTGTCCCTGTCAACTGGAGTTATCCCAGACATATGGAAGGGTGCTAGGGTAGTCCCAATCCTTAAACAGGGGAACCCTAAACTAATAGAGAACTATCACCCCATATCCATCCTATCCAAGGTTAGCAAACTTCTGGAGAAAGTTGTGGCAGGGCAACTCTCAGAGTACTTACAGTCATATGACATAATGTCTCCTGTACAGCATGGATTCAGGAAGTGGCATGGTACCTCCTCAGCCCTAGTTACTGCTTCATCTTGGATTAGGGAGGCCATGGACCAAGGCAAACCCTTGGGGGCTATCTTTATAGACCTCTCAAAGGCGTTTGACCTGGTCGACCATGCCATGCTATCAACACAGCTTAGATCAATTGGACTATCCACTGCTGCTCTCAGTTGGTTCTCCAACTACCTACATGGTAGAATGCAGCAGGTTAAATATGGCAAAGCGCTCTTGGGTTCCATCCCAGTAACAATGGGGGTCCCCCAAGGCTCTGTCCTTGGACCAGTGCTCTTCTCCATTTTTGTTAATAATCTCCCCACAACTGCTGCTCACTGTAAACCAATCCTCTATGCAGATGATCTGGTCATCCTGTCTCACCCCCAGAGGTGGGGGTCATTAATAACCACCTGAGTGATGACCTAAGAAACATTCAGACATGGATCCTGAACCATAAGCTAGTCCTTAATCTAAAAAAAAAACAGGCCATGCTCTTTGGATCCCGGGCTAAGATTAAGGCCTCCCCTGTGCCATTCTGTGTTTCCAGTAAGGGAGCCATCCTGATTCCAATCACGGACAATTTAAAATACCTTGGTGTAATGTTGGACCCACAGCTTGACCTTGGCCACCATATCCAGAAGACATGCAAAACTGTCAACTGTAAACTGGGTCTGGCCTACAGAGCAAAAAATAACCTCACACCAGCTGTGTGTATTGCTCTTGCTAGAGGTATGCTTCTTCACTCACTATGATATGGGCTCCTGTTATTTGCCATCACCACTAAGGCCCATCTCTCCAGGTGGTCGATGGCCTACAATAATGTCTGCCGCTTCGCACTAGCAGCCCCCCCCCCAGGCTCACTCACCACGGTGATTTCTACAATAAGTTAAACTGGTTCTCACCCTCAAAGCACATTGACTTTATCCTTGGTTGCTTCACAGGAAAGGTCCTCAACACAGGCACCCCTCCAGGGGTGGCAAGTTTGCTGGCCCAAACTGTTCCCTTGTCCTATCACCTTAAGTCTCAGGGGTCTGCCACACTCAAGATACCTGTGACTCGGATTCAAATGGGTGAAAAGGATTTTGCAGCATGTGCTCCCAAACTTTGGAACACCTTCCCAACCCAGGTCCGTGTTGCCGCCTCTCAGGGCAGCCTGCATTCCTCCCTATGGAACCATCTCAAACTTGCATTGGCCTGCGGGTGCCAAAAACCCCTGTGACATATGTTAGCACTTAGCACTCATGCATAACAGGTGTCCCTTAAGATGATAGTTTTGTACTTGCTGTTAACAATCCTTACCTTGTACTGCTCCAAAACTGGCACACACCGCTTACTCTGCTGTACCTATTCTAACTAAATGTGCCTCATATGCCTTGTACTTTGTGTATTCTACATTATGATGTTCACATGTGACATGCGAGCTTGTTTTTTCTAACTTGTACCTTGTTGTCTCATGACGTGTAATCTTTTCCTAATTATGTACCATGTTGTCCCAAGTGTGAAAGTATGTAATTTCCTGTACTCTCCCGGGTCGTACCTGAAAATAGGCAAATTGTCTTGTCTAGTGTACATACCTGGTTAACAAAAGCTAAATAAATAAATAAATATAGACAGAACTCTCCCCTTGCTTAATTTCTACCCTTTCAACCTGCCGCCAGAATCTTTCCTTTCTACCTGACCTTTATAATACTATAACCATCATGGGTCTGCTAGTCTTCTAAATACTCCCTTTGCCATCACACACCAAAGGCATCAGCAACCACCAATGGAGCAATCAATCAATCAATGTTTATTAACCATGAAAGCAAGATTGAGACAAGCTTATTTGCAAGGCAGTCCTGGGAGGACGATAACAATATAAGTAACAAAAAAAAATACAGACAGAGGATCATCTCAGATGGAGTACAATACATGATTAAAACTGGACATCGAGAACCATCATACAATATAAACCACAAAGGGATAGCTACAAACAGGAGAGTCATCATAGCTGTGATACAATGTATGATAATAAATGTACAGTACCCCTAACTGAGAAATCTAAAGACATTAGAGAGTAGAATGGGAGCATAGCAGAAGCACTACATTACAGGGGAAATACAATGGTGGACAGTAGGATTTATGGGGAAGAGTCAGGCACTTGCAGTAAGTAGTAATCAGGAAAGCTGGGAAGAGAAAGTCTCAATTTTAATTGACCAAAGTGGGGGACCAGTTTTAATTGAGCAAGGCAGGGGAGTAGGAGGAGAGAGAGGGCACAGGTGGTTAGTTAATAGAAGGCATGAGAAGTGGCGATAGTAAGGAACCAGACCAGCTAGCCTAGATATAAGTGCTAGAGTAGGGGCCCCAGGTGCATTTGTTTAAGAGAGGGACAGATAGAGGGCAGCAAGACAGCACTGCTATTGAATAGATCATGAATTCCAATTGTTTAACCAGGTGAGACACACTAAGCTGAAAGCTTGTTTGAAGGGGCAACCTGGGAGCACAAAAGTGACTTGCTCAGGGTCACACAGTATGCAAGTGGGGGCTGTGGGATTCAAACCCAGTTCTCCAGATTTGCAGCTTAGAGCCTTAAACCACTGCACTGTACTGCCTCCCCCAATCTTTCACAAACCTGCTCAGCAGGTCAGGCCCTCTGCTCCCACAGTTTCAACCTCAGAGAACAGTATTGTGAACAGGTAACAGACAGGGTAACCCTCCTGTCTGCTTGTGGTTCCGAATCACCTTTAGTCTCAAGTTCTGGGGGATTCAAACTGTGAACCTTATGCTAGTCTACCCAAATGTACGGGATCAGATAATGTGATCTTCAGAGGATGCCAGATATCTTTTGCCTAAGGCCACCTAACCAGGTATCCAAAATGAACCCTTAAAACTCTATAAAAGACCTTAGGTACATTCTTTCCTTTTCTGAGTTTGGTAACACCATTCAAGCTTCTGAACAGTTTTGTCAAACATTAACCCTCAATACATCACATGAAAAGAAAGAACTTGGAAGACCCAGGCAGTATTTGGAATAAAAGGTTTACTTAAATGGATAAAAATATGTAAAATGTAAACACAGAACACTGTATCACAAAGCATACAATCACTTAAAAGAAAACAAGAAAAAGTACAAACTCCTACCAACATACAGTTAGACTTTTTCTATCTCATGTACTCCAACCCTTACACTGACAGAACAAGATGTGCCATTGCACTGATGCAGGATTGATTTGGGGTGTGGAGTAACACTTAAACTGCTGAGTTTATGTAAGGATGTCTGTGGAAAACTACCTTTGGACTACAATTTGACAGCCATTTTTATCAACTGTGACACACCCAGCATGACAAAAGGATCAGATGTTGACTGGCTAACCATTCAGGTGAATTGGCCTGAAGAAGGAGCTACAAAAGTTCCAGGACTTTTGAGGGCCAGTCATCATTTGAGTAACAGAACTCAAGGATTGCCTTTCTATGACTAACAGAGTGAGTTGCAGATTCCTCCGGGAACAGCATGGCCTGTTCTGAACCCATATCAGTCTGCCTCTGTCTGCTGAACAAACTAAAAGCAGAATGCTGCTGATGTATACAGCTTGTTCTACAGAGACAGACTTCATGTCTGCCTAATACAAAAAAATAAATAAAGAGAAGTATAAAGCAGAATTCCTGCCTGCAGAAATAGAGAAATATTGTAATCAGGAGCTGAGCATCACACAAATTTAAAACTGAAAGCTGCAAGTAGACGTTGCTCGATCTGTAGCTAGTGTGTGAGAATGTGATCCAAATCTCCCAATCAACATCACTGCCAGGTTCTTGTTAAAGCACAAAAAGGTAATATTAAATGCATGCTGAAAACAGAAAATAGATTTAGAAGTGATAAATTGGCCAATGGTTTTCAGAATTTATCTATAATGAGAACATAAACAAAGTTAGTAGGAGAGGGCTAGTAAGGCATTTCCAGAAAAAACAAGCAAACACACAAACACATCTTTAAATAGTTATAGCAGGTTTAATTTGAGAAATGGTTTGCAAAAAACAATAGCTCTTTTTGGGACTAACTCAACACTACTGTTTTGCAATAAGACACCAACACTATGGCACAACTGATATATCTTGTACTTGTCCTACAGTATCTGCCAACATTTTTGACAGCATTTCCAATGCTGGGCTTACATCCTCAGACAATTTGCATTGTCTAACTTTTACTCTGCTCATCTCTTCCAACTTTAAAAACCCTATCATGTGGATCATGGAAATAATTTTTCTTGTGGTGCTGGGGTTGCAGTGAATGGAAGGGGAATGAAGGTGTAAAGCATTGTAGGATGCTGAGGGGTAGGTGAAAAAGGCAACTGAACTTAGCACCCTTGTTCTAGGAGGTGATCCACATGACTACAGTGCTCAATCCCTTGCCGGTAGTCCCTGTGAGAAAAGGGTTATTGATTGTTTTCATTTTACTTTTTTTTTGCCTGTAGGAACAACTGCTGAGCTGTAGGAAACAGGGAACATTCAAACAGTCTTCTTTTTAAAGTAAAACACAGAGATGTTTCCTTTTTGTGCTAAGGCTTGGCTGAAGGGACGGGGAACAGAGGAAGTACCACTGTGAAAGGTTGTGTGGCAGCTGGAATGAGGGCTGATCTTGATGTCACTGTTCAGAGGGTGGGTCATATGAATGCAGACACCCAATAATGTGACTACAGCCCATGTGAAAAGGGCTGTTGAGTGTTTTTCTTGCTTCTTCCCTGAAAAAGTAGCAGTTGAGCTGCAGAAAACAAAACAAATGTACATAGTCTTCATTTTAAAGCAAGATGGACAGACATTGTCTTTTTGTGTTGGTCTTTGGATGAAGGGCAGGGGTAAGATTGTAGCTGTGGAGAGCGGAGCAGCAGCAGAAAGACTGCCAAACCTCAGCATCACTGTTCTTGGAGTGAGTCACATGACTACAGCCAAACAATCATGTGACTGCAGTCCATTTAAATAAAATGGGATGTTGAGTGTTTTCTTATTTCTTCCTTCCTTGTAGTAGCAGCCACACAGCTGTGGGAAACAGGGACTATGTGAGCAATACTTTTTATTTTAATGCAAAAATGAGCAATTGTTTTTGACTAGTGCTTGGTTGATGGGAGGGGAGAAGGAGAAAGCATTTGGGGAGGCTGCGGGATGGGCAGAAAGGCAGCTGATGTCATCATTATTGTTCTGGGGTCAGATCCCTTGACTGCAGCCACCCAATCATATGATGGCACACTGATATTTAAATCATACTGGATGAGCAACCCCAGGTTGGAGCATGAGAACTACAGAATACAAAGAAGGCATCAATCATCAGGAGCATCTGGAGGGGGTCCACAGGTTCACATAAAACTCTTCCCATTTGGAACACTACATGCAGTAAGGAATTAGTTAATTCAGTTAAGGGAGATTCTTGTCTGCAGTGTCATTGTAGTTAGCCTGTGGTTCAGGTTAGGTCATCTTGGATCATGCTGTAAGACTGCAGCAGAACCCTTAATGTGTGGGTCTCCTAGATAACCCCTATTTAGGATACTCTAACAGGGTGGTTTTGGGAGAGGTTTGGAAGAAGTCTTCCTGCAGTAGTCTGGGGGACTGATAAGGATGACTACTGGAGAAAGTACTTTAACTGGAAGGAAGGGTACTGCAACTGAGTATACCAGAGGCACTCAAATTGCAGTGGTACTAAGGGAGAAGGATGAGAAACACAGCAGAGTTGAAGGATATTTGGGGAGGAAGAGGGACCTAGTGTGCTGCAACAACTGTCAATGACAATTTTCAAAGAGATGCTCTGGAAGAAAGGTTATTTTCCTGTGTGCAGCAGGTAGGCAGCACTGACAATGGAACTGGCTGCAGTGAAGGCAGAACTAGACCTTCTCCATAGCAGGGCCAGGTTGGGGTTGAAGTAGGTAGCTGCTGTTACACTTCCACAATGGTCATGGGTCTGAGCTGGGGGTGTAGAGTAATCAGCAGAAAGAAGGAGGAGGAAGAGTGTTCCTGTAAGGATATGAATGAGTTCTGAGATACTACAATGGAACTGTTTTGCTGCTATGAACGATTGCATTCACCCTGTGGTTCCCCACAGGGAGTTGATACTTGTTACCTTGCAAGTAACCAAGACTGCCACTAGAGTGGCACTTGGGATGGAGTCAAAGTGCAGGAAGGGGACTATGAAATTACTCATTTTAGAGGACTCCATCATTTGGGGGACAGATGCATTGTGTTTGGATTCTGGGAGGTGGGTAGTTAGATGGTTTCCAGGGGTATAAAATGGAGGAATACAAATAGGACTGAGAAAATTATTAAAGCTGCAGAGAGGAGAGGGACTAAATGTTATTGTCAACCTGGGACAAATAATCTGACCAGTAGTGGGCTAGATCTTATTATCAACCTGGAAAAAATTAATCTGAACATTAGTCCTTTTTTTTGGGAAGTTGAGAACATATTGAGTGAGCTGGTCAGGGAGCATAAACTGGCTGCAACTTCAGTAACTTTTCTAGACATCCTGCCAATGTGTTTTAAGAGTGCAGCTAGGCATCTTCTGATCAGTCACTTTAAATAATATTTGAAGAAGTGGGCATGGAGGAGGGATTTGGTTCAGTGGGGGGCTGGTGATAGTTCTGGAGGGATAAGTGTCTATACACACAGGATGTGCCCCACTTCACAGAAGTGGGGACCAAGGCATGGACCCAACATTTTGGTCCCTACAAAATTTGTTATTTAAACTGATGAGAGGGGGAATATGCAGCCATGGGTAACCAGGGTTTAGCACCAGAAAACTGAAGCCAAGCAGGCACTTACCTTTTAGTGAAAACTTGCAGGTCCGGGGGGCGTGGTCTGGTCACTGGGAAGATGGCAGCCTATAATGAGAGCTCTCGTATGCACATTGAACATGCGTGCTCCAGCGCTGCAATCCCATGGAGTACCTATCAAAAACAGCGTCTTTATGAATAGGTGATACTGCATCTTCTGGGCGTCGCTGTTTTTAAGCGGATTTTGGGCCATTTTGTTACTATATTTAGCGCCGTGCTTTCTTGAGTCTCCCTCCGGCCCTTAGTAAATCACTCAGGCCTAGTCTGCGAACCTAGTGCTATTCGTTACTCTTCACCACATAATACCACCAGTGGTTGCAATTGGAAAATCTAATTGAGAAGCACTACTATCTAGAGAATAATTATACTCACGTATTGTTCAAGTATGAGCTTGCAAACTAGTACCATGGCATCAGGGGACATCTGCTCCCAAGACCAGACGATCGATATGGGGGAATCACTTCAGCACCTAACCAGATTACTGGAAAGGCTACTATCCAGAGTGGATGACATAAGTCTGTCGCTTGCGGGCACTGTTAAAGATGTGAGGCAATTACAGGACAAAGTAAATGTGCTTGAACAGAAAGCTGAAACATGCAAAATGCATCAGTCACAAGTATGGTAAAGGCTGCAGCAACATGAGAAATGCCTGACCGTATTGTGGAACAGGGCAGAGGACCACAAAAACAGAAATCACAGTAATAATTTACTGATTATTGGTTTGCCAGAGGGGGTTGAAGGGCAATCGATGGAGAACTTCCTAAACCAAAACATACCACTAATGCTGGGAGAGAGATGATAAGGCCCCATTGAGGCTGAAAGGGCCCACAGAGTAGCTACCCAACCCAACAAAGAAATGGAACACCCCCTCCCCATCGTGGCATACTTGCTACACTATTCAATCAAGGAAAGCTTGACAGAAGACTCCAGGAAAAAGGACTGCTGTGTGACTGGACTTCTCTACTGGGACTAAAGAAGTAGAACTCTTGTACTTGGAACTTTAATTTAGGGTAAAAAAACTAACAAACAAAACAAAAAAAAGTGTGTGTTTGTCTGAGTTAACTGAACTGAATGGTTATCTGAACAGTTATCTAGGTGTAAATCTCAGCTGATTGAAAGGATTTGATAGCTGTGAGGTTTAAATTACTTGTAGAAAGATCTAGTAAGTGGAGGGAGTGGCTTAGCTAGAAGGAAGCTACATTTAAAGACTGCCTTAGAAATATTTTGCTAGTAGCTTGGCAGAAGACTCCAGGAGAAAGGACTGCTGTGTGGCTTGGCTCTCTACTGGGACTATATTGACCTCCTTCCCTCCACCCAAAGCTAGTTCTACTTTATAGGCACAGAA
This sequence comes from Neoceratodus forsteri, assembly GCA_016271365.2. Lineage (NCBI taxonomy): Eukaryota > Metazoa > Chordata > Ceratodontiformes > Ceratodontidae > Neoceratodus > Neoceratodus forsteri. The sequence goes on from CM057459.1 coordinate 805,814,039, forward strand.
TTTGCTGACAACAGGAACTTCCTGTTTAGGAGCAGGAAGTGAGTGATCACAGAGCCACCAAAGACCCACCATCCTAGAAGGGCAAGAGTAGCTCTCCAGCCCCCTCTAGCTGCTGGAGGTCTGCCTCTGAGCAATTAAGAGGTCTACTGAGAAATATAGGATATTCTTGTCTCAGAACAGGACAATCAGGAGCTAAAAGGGCACACAGGCAGAAAGTAAGGAGAGAGAGGAAAAAAAAGTTTGTGGAATTGGTGATGGGCCTTAGACAAGTAGCACACAAGGTAACCTTCTCGGAGGTGCTGCCCATCTATGGCGTAGGAGAGGCTAGGGTGTTCCGCATCATGGTATTCAATTAGTGGTTGAAAAACTGGTGTGGAGCTCAGGGTTTGGCTTCATTGGGGACTGGGGGTCCACCTGGAGTGATGCAAGCCTATACTGGCATGATGGGTTGCATCTGTCCAGGAGGGGAACCAGGATCCTAGGTGATAGGTTTAAATGCTTCATTGGCAAGCATTTAAACTAGCCAAGGAGGGGGAGGCACTGGAAAGGAACAGGGAAATCCTAGCCCCCCCAAAAAAAATCATGGTATTAAGTGTGGTAAACACCAACATAGAGGTGTTGATAGGGAGAAGGGCAGGGGTAAATGGAGAAAGTGACAAAGGCAAGAAGGACAGGGATGGGGCAAAAAAGAGTAAGGCCATCAGGAAATGGAGGTTAATGAGTACCAATGCCCGTAGTCTGGGCAACAAGCTCCCTGAGCTGGTGGCCATGATAGAAGAGGGATGCCTGGATATCGTAGCAGTCACAAAAACATGGTACACAGAGAACCATGACTGGGATGTTAACATACCAGGGTACATAACCTACAGGAGAGACAGGCAGGGGAGAAGAGGGTGAGGAGTAGCTCTCTATGTAAAGAAAGGGATAAAAGCAACTGAACAAAAGAGTAAACAGGGAGGAGAGGAGGTACTGTGGGTCTCCTTGGAGACTGGAAAGGGCACCACAATCCCCACAGGGGTTGTGTACAGACCCCCATGTCAGGGGAAGGGAATGGACAAGGATATGATAGAAGGCATTCTTAGAATGGCAGAGAAAGGGGAGATACTGTTGATGGGAGACCTGAATATGCCAGATGTTAACTGGAGCACATTTGCTGCAGCCACATCCAAGAGCAGGGCCATTCTTGATGCCCTACAGGTGGTAGGCCTCAGACAGTTAGTCATGGAACCCACTCGTGAGGGAGCAATCTTAGACCTCATACTCTCAAACGGGGGCAGTGAGAGGATCTCAGATCTAGAAGTGGGTTGCCATCTGGGAACAAATGACCATCAAACAGTGTGGTTCAGGTTAAACTCAGCTACAGAGTCAAGCCATACAAAAGTGAGGGTACTGGACTTCAGGAGGGCTGACTTTGGCAAGATGGGAGAGTGCCTCAGAAAAGCACTAGCAAACAGGCTAGAAGGAGGTGTGGAGCAACAATGGGGAATCATCAAAACTGCCATCACAGAGGCAACAAGCCTTTGTGTGAAGCAAATAAACAAATCAAAATGAAAGAAAAAGCCACTATGGTCTAAAGAGGTGGCTGTGAAAGTCAGGAAGAAAAAATAGCATTCCAGAAGTATAAGGAAACACAGAAAGAGCAGGACAGAGAGCTGTACCAGTTAAGGCAGAAGGAAGCAGGGAGGAAGTCAGAATAGCAAAGGCCCAAACTGAGGAAAAGATAGCCAACTCAGCTAAGAAGGGGATAAAACCTTTATAGGTACATCAGCGGAGAAAGACAAAGGGAGGGATAGTGAGGCTGAATAGAATGAACAGTGGGTGGGCAGAGTGGGACAGTGAAAAACAGGGATACTGAATAAATATTTCTGCTCAGTATTCACAAAAGAGGAGGGAAGTGCCTAATACAATTAACAGAAGCACTCTTGATGGGGGTGATCCCAGTACTTTCACAGAAGAAAGGGTTCTGCAAGAACTCCTAAAACTGAAGGTGGACAAAGCAATGGGTCCTGATGGAATTCACCCCAGAATTCTAAAAGAATTAAGGGGGAAACTAGTGAAACCACTGGCAACTCTTTTTAATAAATCATGGGGGGATGGTGTGGTACCCAAGGACTGGAGGAAGGCAGATGTGATTCCCCTTCACAAAAGTTGGACCAAGTCAGAGGCAGGAAACTACAGACCCGTCAGTCTGACCTCTGTGGTAGGGAAAGTGATGGAGTCACTTCTGAAGGAAAGAATAGTTGAGTACCTAGAGGCCAGTGGGGCACAGGACCCAAGGCAGCATGGGTTCACAGCGGGAAGGTCATGTCAGATGAATCTAATAGATTTCTTTGACTGGGTGACCAATGTAGTAGACCAGGGAGGGGCTGTGGACATGGCCTACCTAGACTTTAGCAAGGCATTTGACACAGTCCCACACAAAAGATTAATAGTCAAATTAACCAGCCTGGGAGTGGGTCCCAGGGTGATAGCCTGGGTAAAACATTGGCTGGACAACAGGACACAAAAGGTAATTGTAAATGGAGTCCACTCTGAAGAAAGAGGGGTTACTAGTGGGGTACCGCAGGGTTCAGTATTGGGTCCAGTCCTTTTTAATGTCTTCATAAGTGACATTGCAGAGGGACTAGAAGGAAAAGTATGCCTCTTTGCAGATGACACAAAGATCTGCATCAGGGTTGATACACAATGAGGTGTGGAAAGGATGAGAAGGAACTTGGCAGGTTGGAGGAATGGTCAGAAGCATGGCAGCTAAGATTCAATGCAAAGAAGTGCAAAATAATGCACCTGGGAAAACAAGAACCCAGGGGAAGAATACACAATGGGGGTAGTAACAACAACAAAAAAGGAAAGGGACCTGGGGGTAATCATATCAGATGACCTTAAGGTTAGCAAGCAATGTGAGAAGGCAGTAGGGAGGGCTGGGGGTATACTGGGATGCATAGGGAGAGGCATCAGCAGCAGAAAACAGGAAGTTGTTAGTCCTCTGTACAGACAGTTGGTGAGACCCCATCTGGAGTACTGTGTCCAGTTCTGGAGAACCCATCTCCACAAGAACATAGACAGAATAGAGGCAGTCCAGAGGAGGGCAACTAAAATGGTGCAGGGTATGCAAGAGAAGCCGTATGAGAAGAGACTAAAGGAGCTTAATATGTATACCCTTGAGGAAAGAAGGGAGAGGGGGGACATGATAGAAACTTTTAAGTACCTCAGTGGAAGCAACAAAGTCCAAGAGGGTAGCATCTTTCAGAAAAAGAGACGTGCAAGAACAAGGGGACACAATTTAAAGATGGGGGGGTGGTTCAGGGGCAATTTGAGGAAGTATTATTTCACAGAGAGGGTAGTGGATGCATGGAACAACCTTCCTGAGGAGGTTGTGGGGTCTAAAACTGTGGGAGAATTCAAGAATGCATGGGACAGACATAAGGCAATTCTTGTGGGGAGTAGGAAGAAATAGGCTGTTGGTTAACTAGGATCTGCAGCCTATCCTGTAGGTAGGGAAATGGGCAGACTAGATGGGCCAAGTGGTCCTTATCTGCCATCGAAATCAAAGTCTATGTTAGGAAAGAATCCTGAGAGCAGTCAGAGACCTAGGAGAGCTGCAATGGCAAGATACGCCTATCCAGATTTACAGAGACTTTACCCACAGAACTGCTGCCAAGAGAAGGGCTTTTGATCCCATTAGGAGATGGTTGTACCAAAATGATTTCCATTTTAAATTTAAAAATCTTACTAGACTCTGGGTGTCCAAAGGTAGCCATGAAGTTACAGTGGAACATCCGGCTAAGTTGGAGTGGTGGCTCAATCGTATATGCCTAGTCTGCATTTTCCAACTACCACTCCCAGAAGGCTTTGGGAGTCTTCTCAAATTCTACCTCCAACTAGGAACTCTTTTGCAGGGCATGATACTTCCAGGGACGCTTTCCTAGTGGGACCAATGCAACCCTTTGCTAATCCCCCAGGCCAAAATGGCATCATGAGATCCCAGAACTCTGCTCCTTCCCCAAACACCCAGCCTAATTCACTGTCAGTGCCCCTGAGCCAGAGATTGGACGCCTCCTTTTCCAAAGCCAGACAGTGGGCAAGGAGCGGACCTCAACAGTCGCTGAGCAAGGGTCCAGCTGCCAAAATTGCCAGAGATGATCCACCACACCTTCGAGATCCTGAAACCTCTGGAGGAACCCTTTGCTGTGAATCAGTGATGGATCATTAGACAGAATGGGCTGACTTTCTGGACACAACGCTGATGGAAGTGATGGATACTGCCTCACTGGTGAAACCTGGGATTATTTCATATGCCGCAGCAACAGCAGCCAAGCCTTCTACAGCTTCCACTACTTCCCCTTGTGTGTCCCCCGAGCTGGCCGAGGGTCACATTACCCGAACTGAACTACAAATATTATGTGCTAGAATGTTTCTCAATATAACCTATGATGTTATGCCTTAATGAGTTATGTTGTAATGCGAGCCAATTAGAGCAGGACTTTCTCCACTCTACCCCCAGGGGCTTTATATTCCCCCTCTCTTCCTCCTTATGCTCGCAACCAATTTTGTGTGTTATAGTAAGAATTTACCCCTAGGACCTGCAACCTTACACTCTTCCATTGCTGGGAGATGGGTGTGCCCCCCTTACCCCCTCCTACTCCTGGCCATACCAATCTTGCTAAGGTACTAATTAGCTGAGCAATAGATGGTGAACCTCCTCAATGGGCACTACTTGCAACCATACACCCCCCTCCACGGAGTCGACATGACTGACCATGGAGGATCACCTGTTCTGGGCTGACTCTGCCTGAGTGACCACCCACACTAGTTAACCCAGTACTGAGTGCTGGAGCTAGCATAGCTGAAGGATGCTTGTTACACCCTCTATTGCAGTAATCTCCACTCTCATAGCATTAAGTTTGAATAGGGCGCATTTAGTGCCAATAGGTTAATGTTCTACAGTCATTGGACCTAAGTTTTGTTTGTACTAGTTCGTTCACTAACAGTTGTTGTATTTCTGATTATCTTTTTGCAGTCTTTCCATATATCAAGCTAAGGTAACAAGTTGGTTCCTGGCAATGCTCTCACCTTCACTCACTTGTTTGCTTGGATTGACTGTGCTGCTCTATGTAGGGTACTGTATCTCCCCACTGCATCACAACAACTGTTCCCTATCTCCTTCCATTGGCACAGTAAGTACTTCCTCTCTTTCTCTCAGGCTTTCATACCATCCCTCTAAACATTCTACACACACAGTGCATTGGCACTGCAATCCATTACTCCTTAAGGACCCAGCATTTGGTCCAATGCTATCACAAGTGATGAAGGATTACTTCGCCTTAAACTCGGATTTTGGGGTATTATCCAGTATAGTCTGGGATGCCTTTAAGGCAGTACTGTGGGGGCACATTATCGCCTTCTCAGCAGCCCATGACAAAGCCCGTCAGGCTAATTTAGCTAACCTGCAGGCAGACCTAGTCAAGCTGGAGTGAATGTTTAAGGCAGCCTCTCAGACCAATATAGATAACACTTTCTATCGGAAAATTATCATTCTCAAATACCAGGTCAATAACACTTTACACCAAAAAGTTGAATGGCTCCTGTTGAGATCTAAGCAGAATTTCTTGGCCAAGGGTGAGAGATCTGGGAAGCTGCTGGCTTTTTGCCTGCGCAATCAACAGGCCACTGCGAGGATCCACTCATTGAGCACTGTATCAGGAGCAATCACATCTACCCCAAAGGACATCAGTCACACAATGCATGTGTTTTATGAATCCCTGTACCAATCCTGTTCTAAGGTCAGCTCTACAGACCTGCCTCAGTGACTATTGAAGTTCTGCCAGAACACCCAACTGCCATCCCTCTCACCTGAACAAATGGCTTATTTGGAAGCCCTTATATTGTGTGAGGAACTACGAATAGCACTTTCACAAATGGCACATGGGAAAGCTCCTGGACCTGATGGGATGTCTGTAGAGTTCTACCAGGCTTTAGGTTCAGATATTCTCTCCCCACTGCAACTGGCCCTATAAGACTCCCATAAAAAGCATCTCTTACCCCCATCCATGAGAGATGCGCTCATCACACTCCTGCCAAAAGAATCTACTGATCCGCTGGACTTTGCAAATTTTCGCCCAATATCCTTGCTTTCAGTGGATACTAAAATATTGGCTAAGACATTAGCCACCAGATTGATAGAGGTACTCCCTGCAATTATCTATCCTGTGCAAACGGGATTCATGAGAGGGAAAACAAGAGTGGATAACACACGCCTTTTACTTAACATTCAGTGGTTCACACATAAGGCTCACCTACCCCTGGCCGCTTTAGCAATAGATTTTGCTAAGGCATTCGATTCAGTAGAGTGGGGGTATATTTATGAAATTTTTAGCAAATATGGTTTTGGGCCTTGTTTCAAACAGTGGATACACTCACTGTACACCTCTCCCATGGCATGTATCCTTACGGACAATGATATCTTCCTCCCATTCCCTTTCCATAGGTGAACTAGGCAGGGGTTCCCCTTCTCCCCTCTGTTATTTTTGATGGCTTTGGACCCAGGTTAACTCCATTTTGGGAGTATTTGACTTCCAAAAATAAGGCAAAAACTTCCAAAATAAAGAGGGAGGAAGTCACTGACTTCCAGATGTAAAACCAAAAATTAGATGACTTCCAAAATAGCTGGCATGGAAGTCAGAAATGATGAATTTTTCTGAAAGAAATTGTATTTTATCACAAATTTACTATGTTAACATGCATACATTTGTTCATCCTAGAATGCTGACTTCTAAAAGTGGGATCCTGTAAGTAATTTGACTTCCCAAAAATTGGAATGACTTCCAGATTTGAACTCCTGGAAGTATTAGACATCCACTGAAAATAAATTAACAGAACCCCTGTTTGGACCCCCTTATTCGTGTTATGACTACCAACTCAGTTATTCAAGGGATTCAGGTGGCAGAGCAAACCTATGTGGCCATGGTTTGCATGGATGACCACCTTCTGACACTGACCAACAACCCACAGCAAGCAATCTCTGAAGTCCAGCAAGTACTGGAGGAGTTTGCTCAGCTATCCAGCCTTATAACCAACCAAATAAAAAACAATTATAGCCCCTCTAAACTCCCACTGCATGAATGAGTGCATACAGGGCACCGAATTGATGTGGGCAGGATTGAGCTTTAACTATTTGGGGATTCAAATCCCATACAGGTGAGCAGTGCTTGATATGGCCAACTTCTCCCCCTATGTACGCAACTGACCACAGAAGTGGAGAGATGGTGCAAACTCAAGTTATCACTTCCGGGCAGAGTGACGACGATACACATGCTATTTCTGCCTCGACTTATTTTTTTATTCAATAACTTGCCTCTTCGTCCTTCTTCGAAGCTCTTTCAGTCACTGGATAAACTGGCCTCCATCTTTATCTTGGATAATAAAGTGCCAAGGTGGAGCAGACAAAAAATCAGGGCACACTGATCTAGAGGTGGCCTTAATGTACCTTATTTTTTTGAATATCACTTAGCTTGTCTGGCAGCTCAAGTGACCCTATGGTTTGCTAATCAGAACATAGAAGCTCCTATGTGGGTTCAGCTGGAAAGGACAGTAAGGGGCCCAGCAACCCTGTATAATTTACTTACTCCACATTTTAGAATAGATTCAACATTCCCTCCAACTGTCATAGACACTGCTAGGGCTTGGAAAATGTTATTCACTAAGTCTCACATGCCAAAACAGGCCTGTTGCTCCCGATTCAATTTGCCCCACTATGGAACAACTCACTCATCCAAATTGAAGGAACAGTGGTAAACCAGCCATCATGGGGACACCAAGGGCTTAACTTGATCTCTGAGTTCGTCACAAAGGGTACCAAACATGCTGCACCTTTTGCACAATTGCAGGGGCAATCTGCATCACCAAAAAAAGACTTTTGGCACTATTTACAACTTCGTAGCACTTTGACACCTCTTCTTGTCTCTAAAGTGGACACTGAACAGTGGCAATGGCTCAATAGCCTGTGAACCCTTAAAACTAGGAGAGGCCTGATGGGTCTTTTCTACAGTACCTGGAGGGATTTTCAGATTGACTCCACACAGACATGTAGACTGAAATGGGAAAAATTCTTATGGACAGAGATAAAAGAAGAGAAATTGCACTCTATCTTTAAGACTACACACCTAGCACATAAAGATACAAACAGTCATTTCATTCAGCTGACAATTTTACTATTTTGGTACCACATGCCCGAAGTACTGCATAAGCGGGGGTTACTTGATCACAGCCACTGCTGGTGGTGCTCACAACCCTATGCCCACATTGAGCACATACTCTGGTCTTGTCCCTCCCTCACCACTTTTTGGGGTATGGTAACCAATGACATATCCCAAGTTGTAAACACCCAGATTACCTTAACTGCCTCTAATGTATTACTGGGTGACACCTTCTCCATTGGGACCCTCCTTAAGCCGGCACAACATTGGGTTCTCTCGGTTATCCTAGAAGCTAAGCATCTCTTACTTATGCACTGGCACCAACCTACACTACCTAGCAGAACTATGTAGCATGCAGCAGTGGCTCGCTTAGTCTCGCAGACTAACAGCATGTGCGCGTACCAAGCAAAGTGGAGGCCGTACCTGGGGTACGAATTTTTGAAACTTCCAGTTAACCAACCCTCCCGCCCGCGGGAGTACTCTGTCCCGAATAACTTAGTGTAATAGACTGTTGGGCATACCCTCCATCTCCCCCCTCCCACCCACTGACCTCCTCTCCCTCCTTCGCTACATCTTCCTTTTTGTCTTGGCTGGGTATAGAAACCAGGTGGGAGGTGAGAGCATTGAACCTTACAGGCCTATAGCTATGTTGACAGCAGTGATAGACACAAATATGATATGGTTAAATAATATGTGTAACTGAATAGAGTATCTACCAGGGTTATAGTAATGTACAGGTATCCTTGTTCTAAGAAGTTATGTATGTATGAACATAATGACTGCACCAACTGTCTTTGTAATCTCAAAAGAAATAATCAATAAAACATTATATGATAAAAAGAAAACATGCAGTGTCCTATAAGGGATGAGAACCAGGAAAACAGGGTTCTGAATTGGGGATGATCCACTTGGGAAAAGGTGGACAGACAGGAGGGAATTAACATTTTCCTTGAGAAGGTGAATATCTTAAACAGCAGAAATATGGGAAGCAAGAATAGCAGCAGGGTGGAGGGGGAAACAAAAACAGCAGCAGTGATGGACAGAAGAGAAGCAAGGGATCAGTGGGGAATAGGATAGATAGGAACTCTAGATGTAGATTACAATTCTGGGAGAAAAGGGAGTTATAGTAAGCTAGAGGACAAGGTTCAAGGACATATCGAGCAGGGGTTGAAGAGACAGGAGACAAAACACAAGGAACACATGAAGAAGGAACCAGAAGCACTGGAGAAAAGTATACTTGAATGCTTAGAGCCTGGGGAATAAGATATGTGATGTGCAGGCACTAACGGAAGAGACCCAGATAGACTTGGTAACATCACTGTTATCAATCATTTCCTGGCTACTCCCTATGCAGTAGGAAAACAGAGTAAACTTACAAGCTCAAATGGGCAGACTGGATGGACCGTAGGCTCTTATCTGCCAACAGGGTCTATGTATCTATGTAACACATGGGAAGGAAGGAAGAATGGCTTTGAGTGTGAGGGACAACATGAAGGCAACTGAGGTCAAGGATATGGGAGAAGGCACTGATGTAGAAATACTGTGGGTTCATTTAGTCATGTCTGGAGGAAGGATCATCAGGGCTGGTGTAGTACATTAGTTCTCAAATGTTATGATAGTGAGCCACCCCACCCCCCAAAAAAATATGTTAAAAATCTCAGATCTCCCCTAATTCATTTAAAACAAAAACTTGCTTCTTCATAGAGACTACGCAATACAAACTATACTGTACTCCAGAAATAACATGATAAGCCTTTTAATAAATTAATGAGTTTATTCAGCTGGGACTATTTACAATCTGTTTTCCCATCTCTTTATACAAAACTTTGATGACTCCATATGCAAAGCAGTAATGCATGCCGTGGTAAAAATGTTGAACATTTCTTTTCTATGCCATTTTATATCACCCTTTAATCCTGTCTTGTAAGAAACTCCTCTGCCTCAGTGTTGAGTCTGCTTTAGCACTTTTGTTCAGGATTTAAAATAATTAAATCAATCTCTCCTTTTAATATGGCTATACCCAGGGTTTCATCAATATTTTCAGCTGTTTTTGAACACCTGTTGTTTAACACCTCATTTTATGTGACTGGTATACTCACATACAACAGACACAACTCCCTAACCTTTATGGATGGCAGATATTCACAGAGAGCTGAGAATACTTTTGAAAACATGGGACTAGCTGTATTAAAAGCAGCACTACTTCTAGTTATTTCAATTCAAGACAAAAGTTTTTTTTTTTTTTTTTACTTATTATGTTTCTTTCCTTCACTGCCGGCTGTCTCAGGAGGTCATCACCAGCCCCGTCCCCCGGCATCTTCCAGCTGGCGCTGACCTGACCCCAGGGCTTGCCCCCCCGGTGGGGTCAGCGGGGGTCCCCAACTCCCCCACGGAAGTCTGGATTTCATTTCTGGCCAGCACCGTGACTAGCTGGGGGCGGAGCCTGCTATGTGCCCTCTGCCATCCTACATGGCAGTGTCATTTCTCCTCCTGCTTTTTTCCCCCAGGAGTCAGGACCATGCAATGTCGCCAATGGAGGAGAGCATGCATGCTTCCACATGCGCTTCCTCTAGGCATCTGGCCCGACTCCTCTCCAACTTGTGGTGTGGTGCCCTGTCCTCCAGCCTCCGCCGGGGGGCGAACAAGTGCTGACCACCAGGAACCCCCCTCCCCGGAGAAGGAGAGCAGTCCATCGGACACTCAATTCTTCTCCCCTGCTGACCCCTCATGGCCCATGCTCATTCCCAACACGGGTCACCAGCGTAGTATGAGGTAAGGCACCAGTGCCCCAGCCCTAAGCGCCACCAGGCCGGCAATCAAGACAAATGTTAAAGAAGACAACATGCAGAACAATAGACATCTTATATAACAAGAAAAGGGGTAATCTAACATTGAATAAAACGTTATACTGTAGTTTCATAATTTTCATTCACAGCTCATTTAAGTACTTCTTAGGCCTTGGAAGGCTGGCCTCTCCTTTTGAGAAACACTGGTGTAGTATATATGCTGCCTTCTCAGAAGGTGGTAAGGGTCAAGAAGATGGCAAAGGGTATTAGGAGGATGGTGGAATAGGGTGAGGTGCTGCTAAATGGGGACTTCAACATGTTTGACATTGACTGGTGTGTTCCAGTAGCAGTGATTGTGAGGAGTCAGATGGTGATACAGACTTTACATTAAGGCTTTTCTGGTACAGTAGTTCAATGTGCCTGTGCAACTGATTCCGTGCTTGTGTAATGTAGACAAACTTTGGCTGTTCACCTCTCTATCCATGGAATAGACCACTCTGTAGGGGTACGAAGGCAAGGAAACCTAAGGGAGTGTTCCACCCTTTGAGGTGCCATGGGAGTGATTCCTTTGGCTAAAGATACCTTAGGAAGAAGCCCATGGGAGAGAGAGAGAGGCATGCCGCTGGAGGAGAATGCATGGAGGAAGAGATAAGGAAAAATGCTTGTGTTTGGAGTGAGCAGAGCAGCCCTTAAAAAAGTCAAAAAGGGGTGTGTGTGGCCAGTTGCACTGCCCCTTGAACTACAGGATATAGCCTTCCAGTTCAATGTGACTGTGCAACTGGTTTCATGCATGTGTGATGTAGATAAACTTTGGCTGTTCTCCTCTCTATCCAAGGGATATACCACCCCGTAGGGGTACAATGGCAAGGAAACCTAGGGGAGGGTTTCACCCCTGGAGGTGCAGCAGGAGTGATTCCCTTGGCTAATGTTACCTTAGAAAGAAGCCCAAAAAGAGAGTCAAGCAAAGCATACAAGATAGTGAACACATATCGGGGTCGAGGACCTGTACACAGGTCAGTTTGTAGTATTGGTTCAGTTGGTAGCATGGGTCAATAAAGACCTGTATGTAGGTCTGTTGGTAATGGGGTTCAGCTGGTAGCGTAAGTCATTTAGTTGTAGTGTTTGAATAAAGTAGGCAGGAAATTAAAGGTAAATCGTGACCCACTTGGAGGTCTGACTATAAGGTGTGGAGGCTTGACTACCTAAGGAGAGAGAGAACAGCCAAAGAGGGAGATGTAACGATTACAGGACATCCACCTGACTCCATCCAACAGCGGAAACCTACCTAAGGGTGAAATCTACCTAAGTGACCTAGGGACTATAAGGATGCCTATCTAGTATTATGACCATTGGCATGGAGGAGAGGAAAAAACCCCTTTGAGGAGGAAACCGCTGGGGATCCAAGGCCTAGGTCACCTTCCCTTCAGGCTTTGGGACAGTTTTGGTTAGTGATGGCTCTGCTACTACAGTTTAGTAGACCAATCCAAGGGAATTGCAATTTCAGGGAACACTCTCACTCTATCCCTGTAATGGGAATGTCGTGGAGGGTTGAGAGTGCACTCTGCAACAAGAGTCGACAAAGGCAGGAGAACGAGAGTAAGGACTGCTGAGGTGCTCAGCCGGCCTACTGATCTATGAATAAACCAGATAAACCTGAGGCAGTTGTAGGGAGAATAACATGAAAGGGTGCCTCTGAACCTGTTTGGGGAGCTAAAGGGGCCCTTCCTCTGAGAGCCCCACCCCTTCACTACTGAAGTTTTAAATGTTACGTCAAGAGGTACTATCGGTATGGTTGACAACTGAAGGTCCACCAATAGCATTCCCAACTATGGGCCAGGTGAGAAGAACCCTGCCCTAAGCTTTGCATGCTCAAGATGTGGACTTTGGGGAGCAGACATAGACCATTGGCCACAGGGCTATCCCTGAGTCCTGGAGTAATGGATATGATTGGCATGTCTCCAGAATGTGGAAAAGTGAGTTGTAGTGAACATGATGAGATCTGCACATGGTATGGAGCATGAGACCCGTACATGGGTCATCATGGATGATAGCAGACATGGGGAGACCTGTACGTTAGGTCAGTCTGAGCACTGTGGACCCCCTTGTGGGTCTTGACTGGATGAGACCTCTACATAGGTCAGGTTGAGCAATATGGATCCTCTCATGGGTATAGGTAATGCAAATAGCAGTTGGCAACCACATGAATGCATGCCGACCAAGTCCATTAGAAAGCCAAATTGGGAGTGAATTGGATAGTATATTATGAATAAGAGAACTGTAATGCTGGTTGAAGCCCATGGCTGATGGTTGGAGAGGAGGAGGCTCTGAAGTCAGTTAGGAAGGAGGAGGCTGCAAAGCCAGTATGGTAGGAGGTGCATTCAAAGCAAGTAAACATGATATGTCTCAGTCTTGGAAAGGGATGCCAGTATTGAAAGGGGAGAGGTCCTGGAATGAATGGACTTGAAGCAGGCCTGGTGGCACTGAGGGTTGAGGCACTGGACACCACACCTCGCTCCATGCTGATGACCCGGGTTTGGGAATGGACTCCGGTCGCTGGGGGTTGGCAGGGGTGGAGAGGGATTGAGCGCCCTGAGGCTGCTCTCCCTCCCCTGGGGAGGTGGGTTTCAGTGGTCAGTGCATTGGCACCCCTGAGGCTGGGGGTCTGCACTGATGCTTGCTAAAGGGTAGTGAGTTGGGGCATGGCACCAGGAGGAGTGTATGCAGACATGCATGCTCCCCTTTGGCGCCATTGGCATCCCCACTACCAAAGCCTAGTAGAGGAGGAAAAATCATGACCAATCACGGTGGCTTGATGGCCGTCCATGGGATGTTCGCCCTCGGGAGCAACGCTGCAATGCTGGATCCTGTATCTGCAGGAGTAAGGGGGACTCTCTGCTGCCCCGCCATGGGGGGAAATCCACAGGGGTATTTGGCAGTGGGGGCTCCATAGGGGCTGAAGTGGACCAGACAGTGGCCGGTTGACTGGGGATGCCAAGACATAATGGGCAGATTGGGAACCAAGAAAGTAAAAAGTACTAAGAAAAAAAAAATTAATGGACTTGCAAGCTGATTGTGTTAGTGCCATGATGGCTGGTATATGAGCAATACTGGTAGTGCAAGGGACAGGAAGGCTGGGAGGACTGCAAGGGACAGGAAGACTGGGATGACTATCTAAATCAGGTGCAGAATATTACAGAAAGGATGGTAGAAGGCTGGGTGGAGCCAGCTGCCCTAAGATAGAGTTGCCTGGAATTGCTGGTTGCAGAATGCCATCAAGGCTGTGTGGAGCAGCAACAGAAGGTCAGGGTGATCTAGTGACCAATAAAACACATAAGAAGTTAAAAACTGCTCCTGCTGCCTGGAGCCATGATGCTCGATGTGACTCCTCAGTCTCCCACCACAGGAAAAACTAGCCACAAAAATGACACCACAACACCAAGCAGCTAATGAAATAAGTTAAATATGTGCCAGCCATGAAAGCAGGATTAGGTTATCATCAGAAACAAACTACTGAGGGTTTGGTATAAATAAGGTTTGATAAAGGTGGGAGTAGCAATAAATGAGCCTAAATAACACAAACATAAAAGTGAGGAGTAATGCAGTAGGGCTGCAAAAGTAACTGAGCAGCATCCAGCAACAATTAACTATAACTTGTAGGGGTAGCAATCTAATGAACATAGAAACTGCAGGGAGAGGTTAATGCACTGAAAACAGCAACAATATTTGCGTGGTATAAGTTCAGGAAGCAGGATTGAGTTCCACGGACAAGGTTGCTTAGGTTTTTATGAAGGAGTAAAATAGGTAGAAGTTGTTAGCTAGGCAGAAAAGCCATGGACAAGAATAGTCAGTTAAGGAGAACAAGGCAGCAGATTGCAGCGTGAGCTGAAACAGAAAATGACAATAGCAGGGATTTATGCTTGTTAGGCAGGAAGCAGGTTGAGTTAAAGCATACAGAGAATAATGTAGTGAACAGAGGACTGCAAAAGTAGTTGAGAAATGGAGCCTGGGGGTACAGACACATGGTAGCTCGAGGCAAGGAAACACAGAGTAACCTGAAGCACAAGAAGCAATGTACAAACGGGGCACCAGAAAACTAGAAATCCCAAAAGAAGCAAACAAGGCAAACACAAGGACAGCAGCAGGTAGGGAACCAGCACATACAGAAGCATGGAGTAATACAAACCAAAAGCAGGAGAACAGAAAAACTAGAGCCCAGCACAAACCAAGCAGAGTCCAGCATGCACAAGTGTGTGGGGGGGTGGCAAAGCCCTGGTACGCCACAGGAGAGAAGGCAGACCAACAGATCCTCCCGCTGCAAGGGAAAAATGCTTGTGTATGGAGTGAGCAGAGCAGCCCTTAAAAAGGCAAAAGGGGTGTGTGGCCAGTTGCACAGCCCCTTTGAACTACAGGCTATAACCTCCAAGTAGAGGAGCCAACAATGGAGGGTCAGTCAAGATTTGATTCCCACACACAGGCATAGCGTTTGGGAGATATCAATTAGAGAACTTCTTGGATTCAGTGATCATGATCACCAGACCATGCTGTTTAAAATAATATTGGAGGTGGTAAGAAAATACTCGTATACCAAAATAGTAAACTTCAAGTGGGCTGATTTTGGTAGAATGGGGGAGCTACTTGAGAAAGGTTGGTGGCTTATTGGGGATGAAATGGGCATAGATAACAAATGGAGTTTAAGTTATTTGACACTGAAATGTCTCTGTGTCAAATCAGTAGGCCAAAACAGAAGGAAAAGGAGACCAATATGGTATAGAAAAAGTATGGTCTGAATAAATCTAAAGGTTTATAAATCAATGGATCCTGATGGGTTGCATCCTATAGCACTACAGTCACAGCCATTCACATGGTCAGATTTCCAAATATTTCTAAAGAGATTTTCTCTGGTAGGCCTAAAGTGGTACTACAGGCAAGCTGGATTTTCTCAAGAGATATCACATACATTTTAGAAAATATCTGACCATGGCAATGGTTGCATCTGTAAGAGAAACTGGGACAGGAGTTGGCCACATATAGCTCCCCTATGGATGCACCCTCAGAGAAGACTGATGATAAATGTCACAAGGGAGGCCCACAGAAAGGAGGCAGAGGACACCAAAGGGAAAGAAAGCAGCTCCTGGTGGGGGACTCAATTATTAGGGGTATAGAACTGGGGGGAGCTGGGAAAAATGAAGTAAGGTGCCTGCCTGGTGCCATGGCTTGGAGGGACAGGAAGCACATCCTCAGGATCATGAGAACAGCTGCAAGGGATTCCGAGCTGGACGTAATTGTCCACCTAGGGACAAATGACTTGGCTCATCATGAGATCAGAGCAGTGCAGGAGGACATTGCAGAGTTGGGGAGGGACCTAAGACGAGTAGCACACACAGTATCCTTCTCAGAGGTGCTGCCTGTCAAAAGCATGGGGAAGGCGAGGGTAATTGGCACCATGCAGTTTAATGAATGGTTGAAAAAATGGTGCAGAGCACAGGGGTTTGGCTTCATTGGGGACTGGGGTTCCACCTGGAGGGACACCCACCTATACTGGCAGGATGGTCTGCATTTGTCCAGGAAGGAACAAGTCTTTTGAGCAATTGGTTTAAATGCTTCATTGGCAAGCTTTTAAACTAGTCAAAGGGGAGGCACTGACAAGCAGCAGGAAAATCCCAGCCTCCTACAAAACAGGGTACTAAATGAGAAAAAGACTGAGGTAGAACGGTCAGTGGGGGATGCTGCAACAGAAGGTAAAGCCATCAAAAATGGAGAGCAATGAGTACTAATGCCCGTAGTCTGGGTAACAAGCTCCTGAATTAGTGGCCTTGATGGAGGAGGAACATCTGATATCGTGGCAGTCACAGAAACATGGTACACACAAAACCATGACTGGGACATAAACATACCAGGATACACTGTCTACAGGAGGGACAGGGAGGGTAAAGAGGAGGAGTGGTTCTTTACTAAGGGAAGGAATAAAAGCAACAGAACAAAAGGGTAAACAGGGAGGAGAAGAAGCACTGTGGGTAAATTTGGAGACAGGCAATGGCACCACAATACTTTAATAGGGGTTGATACAGACCCTTCTCAGGGGAGGAAATGGACAGGGAAATGATGAAAGTATACTTAGAATGGCAGAAAAGGGAGATATTGCTGATGGGTGATCTGAATATGCCAGATGTTAACTGGAGTGCAGTTGCAGCTGCCACTCAAGAGTGCAGTTATTCTAGATGCCCCACAGGGGCATGCCTTAGACAACTAGTACTGGAGCCCACCGAGAGGGAGCAATATTAGACTTGATTCTCTCAAATGGAGATGGAGAGAGGATTACAGATGTAGAAGTGGGTAGCCATCTGGGAACTAGCGACCATCGAACAGTATGGTTCACAATAAACACAGCAATAGAGTCAAGCCATACAAAGACAAAAGTACTGGACTTTAGGAGGGATGACTTTGCCAAATGGGTGAGTGCCAAGGAATGCACTAGCAAATGGGCAGGAAGGAGGGTGGAAGAACAATGGGGAATAATAAAAACTGCCATCACAGAGGTAACGAGCCTTGTGTGAAGCAAATAAACAAAACAAGACGATGTAAGAAACCACTATGGTTCTCAAAGGAAGTGGCAGTGAAGGTTCAAGAGAAAAAGAAAGCATTCAGGAAGTACAAGGAATCGAAGAAGGAGCAGGACAGGGAACTGTATCAGTTAAAGCAAAAGGAGGCTGGGAAGGCAGTCAGAACAGCAAAGGCCCAAACCGAGGAAAAGATAGCCAACTCCAGTTAAGAAGGGGATAAAACCTTTATAGGTACATCAGGGAGCAAAGGAAGACCAAGGGAGGGATAGTGAGGCTTAATAAAGGGAGGGAGGTGGGCAGAGGGAGACTGTGAAAAGGCAGAGATACTAAACAAATATTTTTGCTCAGTATTTACAAATGAAGAGGAGAGGTACATAAACAAACAGTAGTAACACTCTGATACAGAAGTTGATACCAGCCCATTTACAGAAGAAAGGGTTCTGAAAGAATTCTTAAAACTGAAGGTGGACAAAGCAATGGGGCCTGATGGGATTCATCCCAGAATTTACAAGAACTAAGGGTAGAACTAGTGACACCACTGACTACCCTTTTAACAAATCATGGGAGGATGGGGTGGTACCCGAGGACTGGAGGAGGGCAGATGTGATTCCCCTTCACAAAAGTGGGAGCAAGGCAGAAGCAGGAAACTACAGACCTGTTAGTTTAACCTCAGTGATAGGGAAAATGATGGAATCACTTCTGAAGGAAAGAATTGTCAAGAAACTAGAGGCCAGAGGGGCACAGGACCCTAGGCAGCATGGATTCACAGCGGGAAGGTCATGCCAGACAAATCTGATAGATTTCTTTGACTGGGTGACCAAAGTAGTAGATCAGGGAGGGGCTGTGGACATGGCCTACCTAGACTTTAGCAAGGCATTTGACACAGTCCCACACAAAAGATTAATATACAAGTTAGCCAGCCTGGGAGTGGGTCCTAAGATGACAGCTTGGGTAAAAAATTGGCTGGAGAATAGAGACACAGAGGTAATAGTAAATGGAGTCCACTTAGAAGAAAGGAGGGTTACTAGTGGGGCACCTGAGGTTCAGTATTAGGACCGGTCCTCTTTCAGTGTCTTTATAAGTGACATTGCAGAAGGACTGAAGGAAAAGTATGTCTTTTGCAGATGACACTAAGATCTGCAACAGAGTTGATGCACAGGGTGGGGTGGAAAGGATGAGAAGGGACTTGGCAAGGTTAGAGGAATGGTCAAATGTATGGCAGCTTAGATTCAATGCTAAGAAGTGCAAGGTAATGCACCTGTGAAACAAAAACCCAGGGGAAGAGTACACAATGGGGGTGAGATACTAACAACAACAAAATGGAAAGGGACCTGGAGTTAGTCATATCAGATGACCTAAAGGTGGGCAAGCAATGTGAGAGGGCAGCAAGGGGGCTGGGGGTTACTGGGATGCATAGGGAGGGCATCACCAGTAGAAAACAGGAAGTTATCATCCCTCTGTACAGACAGCTGGTGAGACCCCATCTGGAGTACTGTGTGCAGTTCTGGAGACCCAATCTCCGCAAAGACATAGACAGGATGGAAGCTGTCCAGAGAGGGCAACTAAAATGGTGCAGGGTCTGCACCGGAAGACATATGAAGAGAGACTTAAGGAGCTTAATATGTATAGCCTCGAGGAAAGGAGGGAGAGGGGGGACATGATAGAAACTTTCAAGTACCTCAAGGGAATCAACAAAGTCCAAGAGGGTAGCATCTTTCAAAAAAAGAGGTGTGCAAGAACAAGAGGGCACAATTTGAAGATGGGGCTCAGAGGTAATTTAAGGAAGTATTTTTTCACAGAGAGGGTTGTGGATGCATGGAACGGCCTTCTGGAGGAGGTTGTGGAGTCAAAATCAGTGATGGAATTCAAGCATGCATGGGACAGTCATAAGGCAATTCTAGGGTGTGGGGGTAAGAAGAAGTAGGCTGCTGGTTAACTAGGATCTGCAGCTTATCCAGTAGGTAGGGAAATGGGCAGATTGGGTGGGCCAAGCGGTCCTTATCTGCCATCAAATTCTATGTTTCTATGTAAGACTGGAGAACAGCAAATGTGGTACTTCTGCATGACAGTGGGAGCAGGGATGAGCCATAAAACTAGACCAGTGAGTCTGACACCCATTGTTGGCAAGGTGCTAGAGGCCATTATAGAAGAAAGGTTAGTGGATGTTCTGCAGGAAAATGGATTCTAAGATAAATGACAGCATGAGTTCTCCAACAGAAGGTCCTGTCAAAGGATAGACCTCTTTAACTTGTTCATGAAGGTGGCTAACAAGGGCCCTGATAACAGATGTACAGTAACTGGATTTTGGTAAAGCCTTTGACTCATCCCCATATGAAAGAATCATAAACAATTGAAGGATTTGGGGTGGGGGACCAAACTACAGTGTGGACCATGAATATGTTGGGGGATCAAATCATAGACTCTCATCTTAAAATGGGGAATTCTTAGAGGTTTCGGAAATTGTCAGTGGACTCCCACAGTATTGGTCCTAAAGTCAGTCATATTTAAAATCTTTATTTGGAATATTAGGGAGGGGGTTTAAGGAATTGTCCAACTCTTGAAAGCTAACACAAACTCTAAGGATGAGTAGACAGTGAGGTGAGTGTGAAGGCATTGAGGGAGGATCTAGAGCAGCTGGAGAAATGGATGAATGTCTGGCAGATGAAATTTAATGCAAATAAACATATACAGTCATGGACATAGGGGCAAGGAACCCAAAGACAAATACAGGATGGGGTGTGTGGTATTGAAAAGATGACATAGAAGAGAGATCTTGCCGTGATAATTGCAGACTAGCTAAAATAATCAGCACAGTGCAACAGATCAGCTGGGAGGGCAAACAAAATGCTGTGGTTCATAGACAGGGATATCAGCAGCAGAAGAAAGGTAATCCTGTACCTGAACAGATCCCTGTAGCAGCCACCACTGAGCAAAACACACTCAGTTCTGAAGTCCATTATTGAGGAAGGAAAGAGACAGGGTAGAGGTGATCCAGAGGAGGGATGCTGAGATGATTCAGGAACAGTAAGGGAAGCTTTATCAGAAAAGGCATGAGGATGTCAATATTTATACACAGGAGGGCAATGGGAAAAGGGTGACATGTTAGAGCCATACACAACTCTACTTTGGATTAACACAGTGGAAAGCAGAAATCTATTTGCAATGAGTGCAAACACATATATGAGGATAGATTCCATAAATTTAGTTTGACAAAGATTAAAAAAGGCTCTTGAGAAGTAAACTTTTATAGAGAGTATGGCAGTACTGTAACATGGAGTAAATTCCCAAGAGAGTGGTATGTTCCAAATCAGTGGTGGTATTTCACATGGGTTGGATAGTCACATGTGGTGGTAAAGTTAGTTGGTCAAGATGGCATGAGGGAAGGGGAAATGAGTGACTGCTAGGGTGCTCCCAGAATGCCTCAGATAGACTAGGCAGAGTAGATGACTCATAAGGGGAGGGAGAAAGAATTGTAGATCAGGAAGAGTCTGTGGTGAAAATGTAGGTAGTAGGTAAAAAATGGCAGACTGTGTGGGCCAGGCGGCCACTATCTGCCATCTGATTCTATGTTTCTATGAAAGGCCTTTTTCTAATATCAATGTCTGTGTTTCATTGTTTCTAGGTATTTGGTCTACCAAGTCTGGCAAACAATCCTCTACCCTGGAATGTTACCCTTACTGTATTATTACTTATATACAGGCTAAATGGAAAGCCTGACATCATGATTAAACTGGAGGAAGTTTGGTGTAGTGGTTAGAACACTGACATGTGAACAGGTGATCACATGTTGTCATGTTATAACCTTAGTAGAGCCTGATGCTCACTCTGTGACCTTAAGTATGTCACTGACATACTCATTTAGTGTTCCAGTCTGCCCAGCTGTGAAAATGGGTGAAAGTAGGACCCCATTATAAATCAGATGTTGCATCTTACCTGGGATAGCCTGGATTAATAAGTTGGAGAATAAAAAAAAATAAAAATATTGAGCACCTATATATTATTTTCCCTCTCTTCATTTGTTTTCCAATACTACCATTTTAGACCAGTCTACTTAAAATATATTTACAAATTATACAATTTTTTCCAGACATGCCATTGGAGCAGATAATGGAACATCCACCAAAGCCTTATTTTGACATATACCTTTTTCTGTATTACAATGGGCAGGTGCATGAAAACAGGGCATTAGCCCTTAAAAGTTCATCTTCTCCCACTGCTCACCATCCACAACGTTATAAAGCAACAATGTATTGTTACAGAAATTGTAATATTGTCAGAAAATAAGAACAAGGCCTCTGGGTGAGGAAAAGCAGCCTGAGGTTATGCACTGTAGAGGGTGAGGATCATGTATATATGGAATGTCCCTAGTCATACAGATAAAGATATGGGCAATTAAAATATATTTGTCATTTAACCAGGATTGTGCATCATTGTTTTGCTGATCAAAGAGGTTCATTACCAGTAGTTATTTAGGAGAATATTCTGCCACAATGCATACTAGATTTCTTTTTTTATGAAAAACTTTTTCTAAACTCTTCTATTGTGCATACTATATGAAGCTACTGTGCACAGGACTCACTAGCTGTTTAATGTTTGTAATAAACTAGAATCGGTAGGACAGCATAAATGGCAATTACACAGGTTAACATATTAAATACTATGATTATGAATAAAAAACTCATTATTAAATCGGCCATATCAGAATCTGGGTAACATTATCTGTTTTTTTTTGCAGTTAATCTTTTTATTGAGTAGTTTTCATCAAGTACAAACACTATATTGGCAAGACAGTGCAACATATTTGCATCAGTTGAAATACAATGGTAAACATTAGAGGAAGGGGAAAGATATATGCATAAACAAGAGAGAAAAAAACAAATTGCAATACAGCCAGTTAAACAAGGAGGGTATTAACAGCATCCATGTCTAATTAGAGAACAGGCAGAATGATTTATGGACTTACCCTATGAGGTTTAATATTCTTGGGGGAACTTCTTTGAGAGACAAAATGACTCACCTCATACATTAAGGGGGAAGGGCAGAAAACTTCTTCAACTAGTGTGCAGAAGAGGGAACTATGTGGCTATCCACATCCTAAGACTCCTGACACCTGATAGAACAATAACATTCGATCACCTGAATCCATAGCCAATGCCCTTATATAAATGACATAGAGGCCTTAACCTATCCTTAACATTCCTATTTAGTACACCAAATTGATCTTTTGCAATGTATTTCAAATAGGGGGACCAAATGTCTTCATATTTGCATAAGTTCCCTTGTCTATAGCAGGTTAGCCTTGTCATATTTGCCAAGTCACCCATAGCAGAAAGATATTCCCTAAAAGATGGAATTACTGTCAACCTCCACCTTCTCAGAATCAACCTTTTCATTTCCACAGAGGCCTGTATGAGCCATAAATGCAGGATTTTAGTTAAGGTAATACTGAGGGGAGAAAGGCCCAATATCCATAACCTATGATCCGTTGGCAATGGGACTGTCAACATTTGTGAACAGTGTTTTCCCACTTCTGCAAATAAGGGCTGCAGGGAAGTCCATGACGAAAGTATGTGTGGTAGGTCCACAGCTGGGGCACTACATCTCCAGAATTTGTCTGTTTGTAACAAACCTATTGCCTGCAGCTGTGCAGGAGTATGGTACCATAAGTGCATCACCTTATTTTGGATGAGCAAACTTCTTTGGTCACCACAGGCCTGGTGGACTCATAGCCACCCTTGCTGCCATTCCTGCTCTGTGATTCTAGTATTAAGCTTTATTTTCCATTTATTTTCAGCTGGAAGGAAGGTGTCTGGAGCACTGTCCCTCATCAGGCCCTGTATAATCCCTGCTAGCTTATGCTGTCACCTGAGCCATATTGTAATGGGAAATGGTTACAGAACCTGGTGTTAATGTCTGACACACATTGAGCAAAAACATTTCTGGTTAACCCATGAGGTGAAGAGATTTCTAATCTGAAGGTACTTCCAGAAATCTCCATTTGGTAAGCCAAACCTAGCTTTCAAACCATGACATAAGTCCATAATAGGGCCATCCAAGATCTCTAGATCCCCCTAGGTACCTGATTGGCTGAGACATCCACCCAGCCCACCAAACGGGTTTCTGATCAATGCAAAGAAAGTGGTTATTCTATATAGGGGTGTACCTGCCTGCATTAAGACATGACATGGTCCTCTGTCCTACCTTACCCCGGGCCTGGTGGGAGTTATGAATTTCTACCCATTGCTGAAACTGTTTTTGGAGTGGATGGCCTAGGTATACAGAAAGAGGCACCCCTTCCAGAATGGCCTGCTCTATATTACTCCAGGCTGGGGGTTTAGTGTTGCAACCCTGAAAGCATTTTGTGGTTTTTGCCAGGATGAAGGCAAGGGAATACTGGGCAAAGTCCAGCAGGTTCCATCCCCCCATTGTCCATGAGGCCTTCAATTTAGCCCTACTATAACATGGAGAGGACAAGCCCCATAGGAGTTTATTAATTATGGTATTCAGTTTCTAGGCCCAAACTTCTGCGAGAATTATGAGGAGGTGAGAGAGAAGGTAATAGATTTTGGGTGCTATCATTAACTTCATCGCCTCTATCTTGCCTGCCATTGACAACATGAGATGCTCCCACCTCACCGTATCCTTTCTGAGTGTTTCAAATGAGGGTTTAAGGTTAATGTCCACCATGGATTTTATGTTGGGAGAGATTTTTACCCCCATGTATTTTATACCTGACTGTGCCAATGCCAATCTTAGATTCCCTAGCCCTGCCGGGGTGGTAAGACCATTAGGAGGCAGAATTTCAGATTTAGTAATGTTGATCTTGAGACCTGAAAAGCCCACAAAAGTGCCAATGATATCTAGGATGTGAGGGAGGCTCTGAGAGATATCCCCTGTTATAATTAGACAGTCATCAGCATATAGCTTTGTAAGGTATTCCTTTTCACCAGTTTTGATCCCTGCTATCTTGGGATGGGCTCCTATGGCTGCTGCTAGTGATTCCATAGCTAAGACAAACAATAAAGGGACAGTGGGCACCCTTGCCTCATTCCCCTATGTAGGGCAAATTATTCAGATAGGTCCCAATTGGTGAGTACTCTTGCCTTAGGACTGTTGTACATTGTCATGTCCAAGGCCGAGAAGTACTGTACAGACCAGTGTTGAAACTCTCCAGCACTTAATGCAAATACTCCCACTCCACTGAATTAAAGGCCTTTTCGAAGTCCATTGCTACTGCAGCTGCTGGAGTGGGGAGTGTCGCCGCAGTTTGCATTAAGGTCACTAGAGCAAGTATGTAATCTGATCTGATCCTACCCTTAACAAAACCCACTTGTGCAGGATGTATAATTCCTGGTAGACTTTTTTCCAGGCATGTTGTGAATACTTTGGCCAGGATTTTGGCGTCAGTGTTAATCAATGAAATTGGCCTGTAACTGGCTGGGAAGATGTGGTCCTTTCCCTCTTTATGAAGAACAGTAACAATGGTCTCATTTAGAGTATTGGGTAGGGACCCCTTCACATGTGCTTTGTGTAGCATCCTTAGTATTGGGGTTACTGTCTGGGGTTGGACCGCCTTGTATAAATCAACCGGAAACCCATCCCTGGGTGGAGTCCGATTATCTGCATCAGAGGAGGAGAAGAACCTGGGAGTGATGATCACTAGTGACCTGAAACACTCCACACAGTGCAAGAAAGCAGTAGCAAAAGCAAACAAGATGCTGAGAGGCATATCTAGGGGGATCAGTAGTAGGAGAGAGGAGGTTATACTGCCTTGTACAGGTCACTGGTAAGGCCACATCTAGAATATGGAGTTCACTACTGGTGCCCACACCTCAAAAAGGACATTAACATGCTGGAGAAGGTCCAGAGGAGGGCTACAAAGATGATAGTGGGTCAGCAGGGTATGGCATATGAGGAGAGGTTGAGAGCACTGAAAATGTACTCCCTGGAAGACAGGAGAGAAAGAGGGAACATGATTGGGACCTTCAAGTACTTAAGAGGGATACATAAGGTTGATAAGGAGAGCCTTTTTAAGCTGAGTGGCACCCATAACATGAGAGGGCACAATCTTAAGCTGGAGGGTGGGAGGATTAGGAGGGAGGTCAGGAAGCACTTCTTCACAGAGAGGGTGGTTGACACTTGGAATGCGTTGCCAGAAGAGGTCATCTCATTGAAGACAGTGGGCAGCTTTAAGAGAGACTGGGATAAGCATAGGGGGAAGGTAAAGATCATGGTTAGGGATGATGGGAGGAGTGGGGATGTACAGTAGGGCAGGGACACTAGCTCAAGCTGTGGACCCTGCAATAGAAGCAGACTTGATGGACCAAATGGCCTTCTTCTGCTGACTTCTTTGTATGTTCTTATGTCTTTTGTACTGTTTTTCCAAATTGTGCAGTTTGCTCTCCAGTTGTTCCTGTTCTGCCTCCCTCTGTTTACGTCTATGGGCTGCAAAACTAATGATATTCCACCTTATAGTTACCTTATACGCCTCCTAGATGTCAACTGCTTAGACAGAACCTGCAGGATGGTCCTCAAAAAACATTTTGGTCTCATTCTGGATCCATGGGGCAAAATCTTTGTCCTGTAAGAGTAATGGGTCCAGCCTCCATAAGAGGGATCTGCTGGGGTGTATAGTTGGCAGGAAGTGTAAAACCACTGGAGCATGATCAGAGATGTATAGTGGTTCGATGTGCACCCTGTTGATGCTAAGGTCAGGTTGGGAGAGGTGAACCAGTGATCCAACCTGCTGGCCATGGCTTTGGGAGCAGAAAAGTATGTAAAGTCCCTATCTGTGGGGTGTGATAGGCACCAAATGTCCACCATCTGATGTAGGGCCAGTAACTCTGTCAGTGCTATAAGTGAGCGGGAGTGGGGTTCTGGTTTGGCATTTGATCTATCTAACAAGTGGTCAATTGTCTGATTAAAATTACTGCCCTTGAGGATATCCGGATTGTTGTAAGAGACATTCAAGATCTTCTGGGATATAGTGTCAAAAAGTTCAGGAGTGTCCTCATTAGGGGAGAATATGTTAACCAGCACCAAGGGCCCTGTACAGGTGGAGACCTTCAGGATTGTCCACCTTCCTTCACCATCTGTATGCACTTCTATTTGATGCCATTGGAGTTTACAGTGTAGCAATGTTGAGACACCCACCTTGGCAAACCCTGCAACACTATCTGCCTCCCTTCCTATCCTTTCATTCACCAATTTCACTGCCTTCTTGGAGCAGAGCTTTGTTTACTGCAGGAGTGCTATTTGGGTACCCAGTTTCTTTAAATGTGCCAAAACCTTTTTTCTTTTGATAGGTGAGTTAAGGCCTTTCACATTTCATGAGGTAGCTATTATGTCCACAGAGCTAGCCATAATTAGGGTATTTCCATATTGCATGCCATTGAATGTAGTTTAATAGTTTTAGTACCAGGAGTAATCCCTTTGAATCGAGTATTGTCCCAAAAACCTTGCATCACTCTGAGGTAAGTCTCCCTTTTCTAGAAACTAAAATGCAAAACCATTTCTCTTCCTTTCCCTGCCCAAGGCAAGTGATCTCTACTCTATTTTTATTAATTACATTCCTTTCATTCCTAATCAGCTTGGAGCATCTCACAAGTGGGCAGAGCATGGATGAACCAAGCACCATAGGCCACTTTGGACTATGTCCACATGTACCCATTTTTTCTGCTCTGTAGTGGGCATTGTCATCTAGTCTGTATGACCACAGGATTGGCACTTCAGTTTTCAACTTTACATTATCAGTTCAAGGAGGTATTACCCACCACGACCTGGGGTCAGGTTAACCACCTCTCCCTCAATGGTCCAGTAATAGTTCTCTGAGGGAAGAACCATCTGAAGATGTGTGCCTTACTACCAACCGCACCCTTCATTAACAGGTAGTCAAGACTGTTACGGATCCGGTGTAGCAAACCAGACACCCTTTGTGCCTTAAAAGCTAATAGTCCCCCATCCCCTCAGGGAGCATCTCATTTGCATGCTTTTCGAGGAAAACCTTAATAACCACATTTTATATCTGTTACTAGCCGGGGGTGGGGTAAGGGGCTCCTGACAAGTAGAGGACTAGGTAGCACATCATCCAGTAAAGGGATTTCCCATTAGGGCAATGCCACTATGACTATAGATTGGCTACATTTAGTAGTCAGTGCTGCCGTCATAGGCTCAATGGTGAAAAGGCTGCTGAGTCCACTGCACAACTTCCCTGGACAGTATATACCAGTTCCCTTCCATCGTGCCCCACCCATTGGTCCCTTTTTCTTTCTGTTAGGACCCCATCTCTCCACACCTCCAGGAGCTTTCCATGCCATGCACACCCATCTATCAGTGCAAGGCAACATCTGTATAAGCAACAGAAGCCTGTCAAGTCTCCTGAGTAAGCATTGAACTATACTGGTCATGCAGCAAAGTCGTAAGTGTTAATCATGCCTTTGGGAAGAGTGGATGAAGTTTTCCTCTGGAGGGGCACAGTCAAAGCCAAGACCCATGGTAGCAACAAACAGGCTTAGTCAGGGCCCCTTATAGACCAATTCCACCAGCCTCTGGGAGAATGACCCCTGCCCACCCCCACTTCCCTTCTCACATGACACTGCTGTCAACCAGGAAATCTGACATTTCTCTGTGAAATAGACCAGCGCTTGTCAAACTATTGCTGGTCTAAGACAGGAAAAAAAAAACAAGAAACCTTGATTCACTCAACAATAAAATGTCAACTGGACATATACAATGCTAAGCATTGCATCCTGAAACAATTGCCTCGGTTGTGGCTGCTTCCACAGAGCATCTCACCCACAGCAGGCCGGGACATCTACATTATCCCCCTCAGCCCCATTATTCATTTTTATCCTTACTGGCTGAGCCCTGAAAGAAAGGGGGGGGTTGCAGGAGAAATTTATTGCCCTGGGGGAAAAAGCCGCAATGCTTTACCTGTCTCTCATAGCCTAATCAGTTTTCCCTGTTGGCTTCTTGCACCTTCAGCGACGGGGCATTGGGGGTGGCCTGGGCCTCATCAAAACAGTTTGCCTAGTCCTGGTAGAATGGTGCCCAGTCTCCAACACAGCCCTCTGCAGCCCTGGTTTCCTCAGCAGGGACTCCCTTGTCAAATGGATCAGATATATTCAGAGTCGCCAGTTGAAGGTTCCTCACCTTCTTGAAGCGGTTCGAAGTTTTCACTGGCATGGTGTAAGCTGAGGATCTGCTTACTTTGGACAGGTGTGCTTTGTGTTGATGAATCCTGGATTGTTTCCTATTGGACCTAGCATGTTGGGGAGAAGCCTTCTTCACAGTGAGGGTGTTAGATCTCTTCTAATGCCTTCCTCTCTGCTGGTGGCACCACTCCGAGGCTTTCTCCATTGTGGTCACTGCAACTGGGCTCAGAATCATTAAGGAGTAATGTGGTTCAGTTGTCTCCATAGATTGATGGATCTCATCATGAGGTTAAGATGGTAGTTGGTGTGGCGAAGGCCTTTCCCCCTGAAATGTCTGCCAAAAAGAGTTCCACTTCTGCCAGATCATTGAAGGTAAGGTATTCTCCACAATATTGTTCACACAGCTAAGCCAGATATCTTAGAGGTGCTGGAAAGTTTAGTTATACAAGGACTGTTTGACAGGCCAATAGGCACGGCATCTCTGGGACAGCTCGTACGAATAGTCTTGAAAGATCTGCACTTGGCCACCTTGCCATGTCAGACGCTTTTGGTCTATGGCTGCTCACAGAAAAAGTTATATTTTGGGGTACTTCAGGAATTTGCAGAGAATTGGACAAGGTCACACCCCCTGTTGCAGGCGTGGGGAGGGGGGGGCAGGGACCAATTGGCATGATCCAGCTCTAAGAGGAGGGCAGTTGTTAATTTTAGCAATACCGGGAGGGAATATCTCAGGAATGTGATCATATTGGAATCTTCTGCTTCTTCCAGGATGCCAACAATCCTGATGTTTTTCCACCTCCCCCAGTTCTCCAAGTCACCCACTTTAGCCAGTAAATATTGAAGCTGATTATGACAGTCCCGAAATGGTAGTGGTGTTCGTGTAGGATCCCACCCTGTCATTTGACCGTTGACTCCAAGGAGGCCACTCTATTAATTAGTTGCATTAAATCAGCTGTAGTGCTGGTTGTAATATCTTTTAGTTCAGCAGCATCCAGAAAGACTTTATTGAACGTTGTTGTATTAGTGGTTAGCTGGTGTTCCAAGCTCTGAGATTCCTGAAAGAAGGGGGGTTGCAGGAGAAATGTATTACCCTTGGGGAAAAGCTGCAGTGCTTTACCTGTCTCTCATAGTCTAATCAGATTTCACTGGTGGCTTCTTGCACCTTCAGCAATGGGGAAAACGGGGAGAGGGGTGCAGCACCCAATACATTGAATGGGAAGAACTCCCTTCCCCCCTCAGCTAGTGGTCAAACAGGAGTTCAGCATGTTTGCAGTTCATTTGCATCACCAGGTAAGGAAAAAAGTCCTGCTCCCCATACGATGCACAGGGGAAACGCTAGACCTCACCCAACAACTAACACAGCTAAATCTGGCCAATGGAAAATCATGTATACAAATGATCGCAGTCTGGGAAATAAGATTCCAGACCTGCAGGTAATAATGACAGAGGCTAAACTGGACATAGTAGCAATTAGCAAGACGTGGTTTACCAGTAACCACACTTGGGAGACTTCAGTACCTGGCAATGTACTGTTCAGAAGAGACCAAGATGCAAAAAGAGGATGGTGGAGTGACCCTGTATGTCAATGAAAATATCAAAGCTACAGAAATTCAGACTACACATAAGGAGCCAGAAGAACTGTGGGTCATCCTGGAAACAGGAAATGGGACAGCCATAAGAACTGGGGTTGTCTACAGGCCCCCTGACCAGGGGGGAGGACATAGACATAATACTTTTATTTATTTATTTATTTGAAGAATCAGATTTACAACTTTTGAGCCAGAGGATCATTTACAAAGGTACCTCATCACATAGAGGACATACAGTGAGAAATATTTACAGTGGTTCAGTACAATGCATGATACAGAGTAACTGTTGTTTTTATACAGTGAACAAATTGAAACAATTTAGGTGACAGCAATTAGCACTTGCGGGGTACCTGAACAGAGGGGTAGGATGCCAAGGGGGGAGGGGATTTGGGATGGAGGGGTAAGGTGGAGGTTCAGCCTAGTGGGCATTGTCAGGTGCTAAGAGATAGTGGTAAGAGGCCATTTAGAGACAGGAGCAGCTGCGGGTGTTAAACAGCTGGTTCCACAGGGCAGTTTTGAAGGCGGTGATTTTTGGGGCATTGGAGATGGTTGCAGGAAGGGAGTTAAAACAGGTTGGGCCTCTGTAGTAGAATGACCTCTGCACTCGGGTGGTCCTAGTTCTTGGAACCAGCAGAGTGTCCTTGTTGGCGGTTCGGGTTGAGACAGTGGAAAGGGTATGATGGATGGAGGCAGTTACCCCGAGTGGGGAGAGCCCAAGCAGAATTTTCTTATTTAGAAGGCATGTTTGGTATTGGATTTTCTCATCAAGGCTAAGGAGCTTGGCCTTGTCATAGAGTTGACATGTATGAGTGAGCCTTGGGGCACCAGTTATTAGTCTGCAAGCCTTGTTAAGGGTAAGGCAAATTTTGTTGAGGGCTATGGTGTCGGCAGCACCATATACCAGCAGGCCATAATCCACAAGGGACAGTACTGATGACGTAATGGCAAGCTGGAGAACATCATGTGGTAGGCAGTCCTTGTGGCGGTAGAGGATGCCAAGCCGAGTGTTAGTGGCAGAAGCTAGGGCATTAATGTTGGCGTGAAAGGTGAGGGCTGAGTTGAAGGTGTCCCCAAGGTATTTGTAGGAGTAGACTTGTTATAGCGGTTGTAGGGTGCAAGGGAGGATAAGGAGTGGGCTATTGCAGGCTTTGTTTTGGGGTGGGCGAAGAATATTGTCTTGTTTTATTTGAGATTATTGATGAGTCTGAGCTCTTTAAGCCAGTTTTTGGCATCATTGAATGAGTGTTGGAGATAGTCCTGGAGGGAGGTAGGATTTTGTTGGGTGGCAAACATTATGGCATCGTTGGCATACATAAGAATCTTGCCTGAACAAGCACTAGGCAGGGTGTTTAGATAGAGGCTAAAAAGTATGTGGCCCAGGATGGAGCCCTGGGGTACCCTGAGTGGATATGATGGGTTTCTGAGAGTGTCCCATTGATTTTTATGCACTGGGAGAGAGCTGATAGGTAGCTCGAGCACCAGGTGAGGGGGTCAGCAGTGAAACCAGTGTGGCAGAGGGCATCTAGAAGAAAGGGGTGGGAGACAGTGTTGAAGGTCTTAGAGAGGTCCACAAACACTGCACCAGCAAGGGAGACGGTGTCCATGGAGGAGTGCAGGAAGTTGGAAAACTCCATTAACGCTGTGCCAGTACTGTGACCAGTACAGAAGCTGTGCTTCTCCTGGCACAGGATGTCATACTTAGTCAGATATGCAGAGATTTGATTGGCAACCACCTTTTCTAGGGCTTTGGAGGGGGGGAGGATGGAGATAGGTCGGTAGTTGCTGGGGGAGGGCCTATCACCCCCTTTATGAATAGTTGTGACTATTGCTGTTTTCTATGCAGAGAGGAATTGCCCTAGACAGAGGGACTGGTTAAGTAGAGTGGTGAGCAGGGCAAGGACTTCATCCAGGACCAGTCAAAGTATTTTGGGGTCCAGGCAGTTGGTGCCTGGGTTGTTGCTCTTTAACGCTTTAAAAAGGAGAGGTCTGGCTTCATGGGCAGATGCCTTGCGCAGGTGGAACCAGGGGTGCTGGAGGTCTTGAGGAAGTCAGTTGGGGGTTGGGTCGAAGAAGTTACCTGGGAGGACAGAGCTAAGATCTGTAAAGGAGGAGGTTAGACAGTTGGCAATATAGGCTGGGTCGGTGGAGGTAGAGCAGTCAGTTGGAACCTGGGGGAGTGCGATATTTCCCATTTAGCTCTTTAATATTGTCCCAGAAGATCCGGGCACACCCCCTGGTGGAGGAGGAGGAGGTGAGGGTGGCCTGGTAGTGGTCTGCCTTGGCTTTACGGATGGCCCATATGCACCTGTTCCATGCATCACTGTAGGCCTGTCTGTCAGCTGTCCGGCTCATTTCAGTGGCTAGGTACCAGAGGTTATCCCTATTTCTGAGCATTTCGATTAGGGCTGGGGTAACCATGGGGCATTATGTTTTTTGGACTGGAGTTTGGTGGTGGGTGCAAAGAGATCACAGGCTTTGTTAAAGGTTTGTGAGAAGAGGGTGAGGGCAGTATCAATGTTGGGAGCATAATGGATGGGGACAAATTAATTTGAGAGAGGTACTGTTTGAGTTTGGTCAGTCCACCTTGGCAAAAGCACCTGCAGAATGAGGTTCAGGTGACAAGTCTGGGAGTGGGGGTAGACCAGAGGAATAGGATCAGGGAGTGGTCACTTAAGGAGTCAGGGAAGACCTGAATGTCCTTAATTTTCTGACGATGGTTGGTGATAATGACGTCCAGGATGGTGCTGGTTCCTGTGTTTGGGTTAAATCTAGTGGTCTGGAAGATGATTTGTGTCAGGTCTTGGGCAGCGAAAGTGTCTCCTATTGGGGAAATGGAAGGGCTGAGCCAGTTCACATTGAGATCCCCCACCAGGATTTATTCTGCCTTATGGGGGAGGGTGGTGAGATTATAAGTAAGAGACATCAGCACTGGATTCTGGTGCCTTGGGGGAAATGTAGGAGACTGTGAGATAGAGTGGGCCCCTGGAGGGGTCAGGGGTGAGTTTGAGGGTAAGGGCCTGGGCACCATGCATAAGAACAGGGGTGGGTAGCACATCACCAGTGATGGAATCACATGTATATATCACACAACCACCCAATTTCCCTGCTCAATCCTCTCGGTATAGGGTGTAGCTAGGGAGGGAAACAATGGAGTCAGGGGTGGACTTGAACTGCCAGGTTTCTACTAAGGCTATGATGTCTGGCTGGTGTAGCAAGACCCAGCACTGGAGGGCAGTGAATTTTTTCAGCAGGCTGCATACGTTCAAAGAGGCACTGCAGAGACCAGTGGATCTAGTTGGTGGACTGGAGGTAACAAGGCCTGGGTTAAGGTGGATATTACCAGATAGGAGTAGTAGAAAAACTAAAGTTCTGGTCAAGGGGTGGCAGTATGCTAACTTTCAGAGGGCACGCTGAGATGTGGAAGATGCCATGGGACAGTAAGGGATGGGCAGAGTTTGAAGGATCGGGGAAGCAATGGTGAGGTGAATCCACGGGGAGCCAGGGTAGGCAGTGGAGGTGGCAGCTAGGAGGTGGGTGTTGGGGTCCAGGGTGTGTGGACAGTGTGGAGGGGGGTCAGGCTGACCCATCAAGAGGTGGGGGTGCAATCATAGATGGGACAGGGGTGAGATCTGGCTGATGGGAGGTGGGCATTAGAATGGTTATAAGGGGAGACATTTGAGGAGGAGGTGAGCAAACATAGTGCCTGGGTAGCAGTAGGGGCAGAAGGTATAAGTATCTAGGCAGTACATCAGAAAGGGTGGATACCACTTTGGAGTAGTGGTAAGGCCACAGACTTTGGTGCACAGGGTGCAAGGTTCAAGACTGCAGTGGGGCGGGTGACCTATGAACTGGCAAGGAGAGGTTTCGGATGCTGGGGGCTTAGACAGGGCTGAGTGTGGGGCAGATTAGAGGGTGGAAATAGTGACTCCTAGTGGTCAATGAGTCTAGGGAAAGGGCCTGGATGTGAGTCAGAGGAGTTGGGCAGGAGAAGTTCAGTGGTATGGTCAATCAGGAGGTAGGACAGTGAGAGTGAGGTGTTGGCAGAGCAAGGATGAGAGTATGGGAGTGGAGTTGGGGAAGTAGATAGAAGGGGTCCCAGGAAGTAGAAGGAAGAGGAGCTCAGGTAGAGTAAGGGATGGATATGCAGAGGGTCCCTCTAGTGGATAGCAGGTATAACCTGCAAATGGCAAAGTGGGGACTTAGAAATTAAAGCAAGCAGGAAGTGATGTCATAGGAAGGAGCCTATAAATTAAGGGTCGAGCTTGGGTGGGTGGGTGGTTGGAGCAAGTGGGGCAGTCAACGCACAGCATCAACAGGCTAACACCCCACACAAAGATGCTGCATGATGGAGGAGGTTCCTTTGCCTCTTAAGGGCACTCATGTAGCTTCTAGCTCCTGGAGGGAGCCTCTGTGTCTGGGCAAGTTGCTGTGGGTCACCCTGTTGTTAGAAGATATATAAAACATGACAGCTAAAGGGGAGGTTCTGATAATGGGAGACTTCAACGTACCAGATAAAGAATGGTCAATACCAGCAGGAACATCTGCCAGAACTAGACACATGGTGGATTCCCTGCAGGGGGAGGGCCTCAAGCAACTGGTACAACAACCCACAAGAGACACGGCTTTCCTGGATCTAGTACTGACTAACAGGGAAAAGATCACAGATCTCCAGGTAGAAGGTCACCTGGGGGCCAGTGACCATCACATGGTATGGTTCAGTTTGTCCACTACAACTAAATCATCCCATTCAAAGGCAAGAATATGGGATTTCAGAGGAGCTGACTTTGATAAGATGCCCAATAGAGTTAAGCTAGCCCTGGCAAAAAGAAATACAGGTGAGGGGGTACAGGCAAAGTGGGCAAGCATTAAGGATGCAATACTTTAAGCAACGTCCCATTGTGTTAGAGAGAAAATGAAGTGCAAAAGAAGAAAGAAACCACTTTGGTTCTAAAAACAGTAGCAGAAAAGGTCAGAGCAAAAAGGCTGGCCTTCAGCAAAAATATAAGGGAACACAGCAGGATGAATATAGGGAGGCATACCATACTTCTCTAAGGGAAGCAGGGAAGGCAGTAAGGCAGGCAAAGGCCCAAACAGAGGAAACACTAGCACAAACAGTAAAAGAAGGTGGCAAGACTTTCTATAGATACATTAGTGAATGGAGAAAGTCCGGAGGGGGTATTGCTAAGATCAAAAGAGATAAGGGGGCATGTGAGGAGGAGAACCATGTAAATGCATCTATCCTAAATAGATACTTCTGCTCAGTATTTACTGAAGAGAAGGTAGGGCAGGGCCCACAGCTCAGCACTAAGGACACAGCGGGGAAAGAGGTGAGCACTAGTCCCTTCACAAAAGAAAGGGTCTTACAAGAGCTCGATAAGTTCAGGGTCGACAAGGCAATGGGACCTGATGGCATACATCCCAGGGTACTAAAGGAACTAAGGGTGGAACTAGCAGAGCCATTATCAAAACTGTTAAGTGAGTATCTGAGCACAGGAGAGGTCCCAGAAGACTGGAGAAGGGCTCATGTGATCCCGCTCCACAAGAGTGGTAGCAGGGAGGAGGATGGGAACTACAGACCAGTCAGTCTTATCTCAGTAGTGGGCAAGATTATGGAGGCACTCCTTAAGGAAAGGATAGTGCAACACCTGGAATCCATAGGAGCACAAGATCCAAGACAGCATGGGTTTACAATAGGAAGGTCCTGCCAAACTAATGTCATAGATTTCTTTGACTGGGCAACCAGAGTGGTGATCCAAGAGGGAGCAGTTGATGTCACCTACCTTGACTTCAGCAAAGCTTTG
Source organism: Neoceratodus forsteri (assembly GCA_016271365.2). Taxonomy (NCBI): domain Eukaryota; kingdom Metazoa; phylum Chordata; order Ceratodontiformes; family Ceratodontidae; genus Neoceratodus; species Neoceratodus forsteri. The sequence continues at coordinate 805,850,120 of CM057459.1, forward strand.
ATACTGTTCCACATAGAAGATTGATTAATAAACTGGGTAGGCTCAGGGTGGGTCAGAAGTTGGTTAACTGGGTGGCAAACTGGTTGATGGTCAGAAAACAAATAGTGGTGGTAAACAGTATACAGTCTGAAAAAATGCAAGTCACACGAGGGGTACCTCAGGGATCAGTCCTGGGGCCAGTCCTTTTCAATATCTTCATCAGTGACATAGCAGATGGACTGGAGGGTAAGGTTTGTCTGTTTGCAGATGACACCAAGATCTGCAACAGAGTAGATGATCCAGATAGGGTGGGCAGAATGAGAAGAGATCTGGATAAACTAGCAAAATGGTGGGAAGAGTGGTAACTGGGGTTTAATGCAAAGAAGTGCAATATCATGCACATATGGAAGAGAAACCCTGAAGTCACCTATAGGCTGGGAAGAGAGTTGCTGGCAGTCACAAGGGAAGAAAGAGAGTTGGTCATCATCATCACCGAAGACCTGAAATCATCCAAGCAGACCACTAAAGCAGTAGGTAAGGCTAGAGGGATGTTAGGGTGTATTAGTAGGGGTATCACAAGTCGGAAGAGGGAAGTAATAATCCCTCTTTACAAGACACTGGTTAGGCCTCATCTGGAGTACTGTGTGCAGTACTGGAGGCCACACCTTCACAAGGACATTAACCAAATTGAGGCAGTCCAGAGAAGGGCAACCAAAATGGTGCAGGGACTGCATCAGAAATCATATGAGGACAGATTAACAGAGCTCATTATGTGTACCCTAGAGCAAAGGAGGGAGAGAGGTGATATGATCGAAATATTCAAACACCTTAAGGACATTAACAAGGTGAAAGAGTCTAACATGTTTCAATATAAGAAAAATAGTGGGACAAGAAGACACAGCATGAGATTAGAGGGAGGCTGATTAAGGGGTAATGTGAGGAAGTTCTTTTTCACAGAAAGGGTGGTGGATGCATGGGACGGCCTTCCTCAGGAAGTGGTGGATATGAATACAGTGCAAGGCTTCAAACAGGCATGGGATCGGCATAAGGGAGCAATACAGAGGAGTATGAATAGATAGGCCATTGACAGAGCAAAAGCAGATGGCACATTTATAATGTAGATAAAGAAATGGGCTGACTGGATGGGCCTTGCAGTCCTTATCTGCCGTCAGCTTCTATGCTTCTATGTTTCTGTGTTTCATAGTTGAACTGGGAAGATTGCTCTCCATCAGCACTTCCCTCATGGCAGACAGATAGCTCTATCCTGGTGGTGTTTGCCAGTCCCATAGGCCAACAAATCATTGCTGGATGCAGTTTCTTAAAGTTTATATTGCACCACCATCCTGTTTCTGATTGTGCCAAGTCAGATATCTAAAGAATCAGTACAGCCCGGAGAAGACGATGCCCCCAAAAATACATTGAATGGGGATGGAGTTTTAATGGATAAGTCCAGATGGGTAAAACTGGTACTGCAGCTGTTCAGCTACTGTACACTGCTTCCATCTTGGATAGCTAGCTCCGACCCAGATAACATCATCTTTAAAGTAGCAGTGCAATGAAATTGAGCAAAAATGTGGAAATAATTTTTTTTTACTATAAAAGATTCCATGCATCTTCCGAGTTTTTTCTGGTGGCAACATGTTCTAGTTCCACCAACATTTGAGAATTTTATGAATGTTTTAAATGTATTTTTATCATTGAAACAGATGCTGCCACATTTGGCATAGAAATACCTTTGTAAACCTGGAATGGATGAGAATCAATAAAATAAGAAAAAATATGGTGGGTGGCATAGGAGATACCTAGAAAAGTAGATTTGACAGGTATGCTAATAGTTTTATTAATTTTGGCTGACATTAGCTTTTATGGAAAACCATTTTTCATTGCACTGCTGTTTCAAAATGATTTAGTATAACCCTTACTTGCAGATCTGTATACAGTTTTAGAGAAAACTAGGGAAAAAGTCAGAACTATTGTAAATCTTGTAACTGCTATGTGGAATAGAAGTGCTATTGTTCATCATCTGAGATCTGCCAAGATTGATCTTTGCTTTGTCAGAGCTGGTTTACATGTATAATCAATCATACCTCATTTATCACTTTTAAATCAAATTAAGAGCTTCTGGTAAATGAAATGCATGCTTGGTTTGTTTATTTAGGATGCTTGCCCTTCCGTATAAAAAGTCGATAGCAATTTCTGCAGCATTTCTGGCAACCACAGCCCATTCCCACCCTAAAACTACATTCCAATTGTACCTATTCTAGCATGCTTGTTAACATTTTATGGATGCTGGTGCAATGATCAGACATCAATGCTACAATGCAGTAAAGGTATCCATGACCATTATTCTGAGTGATAATCAAATAAAAGACAACATATTTTTTCTGTTCATAACATGTTCATACTGCATATGTTTTCAAAACAAAGCCCAATACAAATTAACTATTTTGTGTGCTTTTTATGTTTGCTTGCACCCATGTGCAAGAAACATAGTGCCATCATCCGAGTTTTCGGAGGCGTGGCAGCCCTCTTCCAATTCAGTCAGTGTGTTTGCAGGCGTGGCCACAGTTCTCCAATGCCTGCTGGAGCTGTCTATGACAGCAGTCCAAAATGCAGTGGTGTACAGTTGAAAGGGGGAGCTACGCTTCAGTGAGCAGTGATAAGATATCACCTGCTCATGCGCGCTCCCCCTACACACACATACATACTGTGGTGCTCGACCCCCCACTGTATAGCCGATGGGGGTGCCCAATCCCCCATCGGCTGTGCTGCGCCCCCCCAAACAGAGTTCTACATGCCACGCTGGGTGCCCACCCCAGCATGGCTACACATGTATAGCCAACGGGGGGTGCCCAATCCCCCATCGGCTCTACGCCCCAAACAGCCATCCTTGTGCCACATTGGCAGCCCACCCCAGTGAGGCAAACGTCCCGCGTCATCTCCTCCTTTGTTTAAAAAAAAACCTGAAACAGAAAAGCGGTCCCTCGCTGTCTACCCCCCACCGCCACCCACTGCACCCTGCCTCCCACCCCCATACCCCCACCGTACCTCCGGACTCGTCATGACGATCTTCGGTGGACCGGGAACACATCTGCACTCTTCAAAGCCGACCACAAACTGAGGAAATGCCGGTAAGCTGTATAATGGGATAGATAGGGTTTTTTCAACTTTGCTGCATATCTCAGGCATTTTTGGGAATTTTTGCACCAAATTTTCAACATGGGGTTTTTGGGTCCCCTTCTCATGAATGCTCTCACTGTAATGGCGTTAATCGGGCCCAAAGGGTGATTTCGCAGTCACTGTGCAAAATCACCTTTCGGGACCAAGTAATGAAATGACTGCCACTATTCATAAGGTGGGCTCTCAAAAAGCCTATGTTGAAAATTTGGTTGAAAAATTCCTAAAAATGACTGTTTTACGAGCGTGCATTGCGCAGTTCCTATGCACGCTTGTAAGTTCGCAAATTTTCAGTATTTTCAATCCAGATTTTCAACATTGCCATTTTACCATACCTCCTTATGAGCAGTACAGCTGTCATTTTTCACATCTTGCCCAAAATGTGTTTCTGCCCATGTGGCGCACAATGGCACAGTCAGTGTGTGAAGTCAATGTATGGGACACATTAAGAAAATCACAGTGACACTGTTAATGAGCAGAGGTCTTAAAATGGCTGTGTTGAAAATTTGGTGAAAAAATTCCTAAAAATGACTGTTTTACGAGCGTGCCTTGCGCAGTTCCTACGCACGCTCTTAGTTTGTGAATTTTCAATATTTTCAATCCAGATTTTCAACATTGCCATTTTATTACACTTCCTTATGAGCAGTACAGCTGTCATTTTTCACATCTTGCCCAAAACATGTTTCCGCCCATGTAGCACACAATGGTGCAGTCGGTGTGTGAAAGCAATGTTTGGGACAGATTAACTAAATCACAGTTACACTGTTAATGAGCAGAGGTCTTAAAATGGCTATGTTGAAAATTTGGTGACAAAAGTCCGTAAAATGACTGTGTTACGAGTGAGCATTGCGCAGTTTCCACGCACCCTCATAAGTTCATGACTTTGTAATATTTTCAGTCCAGATTTTCACCAGTGGCATTTTTCCACACTTCCTTATGAACAATACAGCTGTCATTTTTCACAACATGGCCAAAATGTGTTTTCACACTTTCAGCACAGAGATGAGTGGTCGCTGTGGGAAATCATTGTTCGGGACAGATAAAGAAAATCACAGTGACACTGTTCATGATCGAAGGTCCCAAAATGCCTGTGTTGACAATCTGCTGTAAATAATCCCCAAACTAATTACGTTACGGGTGTGCGTTGCACAGTTTCTATGCACGGTCGTGACTTCACCAGTTTTTTTAATATTTTTACTGCAGATTTGCAGCATTGCCATTTGTTACACCTCCCCATGAACAGTACAGCTGTTATTTTCACATCCTGTTCGGAATGTGTTTTTGCACCTGTGGTGCTAAATGCCGTAGTCACTGTGCATAAGCAGCTTTCGGCTAACAAAATTATATTGCCACTGTTCATGAGGTGGGGGTCACAAAAAAAAACATGCTGAAAATTTGGAGTGAAAATACCAACGAATGCCTAAGGTGTTAGGGTTTCCAACCATAACGCCTCACCCTGTAGAGAATGACAGGCATCAGGGGTGTGACTTGGGATTCTTGCCTGTAATGCTCATACCATTCCACACTCTGCAGCCAGTGATAGGCATCGAGGTATGTCTTGGACTCTTTGGCCCCAAAGTTCACCCCATTCTCCTATACCGCACCAGTCTCACTGTATTTCCTGATGGAATGGGGTGCGCATAAGGGCCAAAGACCCCAAGGCACACCGTGACACTTGTCAGTGTCTGCAGGGTAGGGTGTGGTGAAATGGCATGGCCGTTATGCCTGACAACCCAAAGGCCCACCCCAATGCCTGTCACTCTCTGCATGGTGGTGGTGGGGTTGGCTTCAGTTCAATACTTCACTGCCATTACTATTATGCAACTCTGTAACTTCTACACTACCAATGCCAATGCCAGCAAGCAAACATTTGGCATTGACAAATGCTTGTTTAAACTGATGCAATGAGTTTACATGACAAGAATGGCCTAGAATATTACACTATTAGAAACACTGCTAAATAATTTCAAATAACCACCCACTCCACTCATATTTAGATTAGCTGCCTTTAATGCACTAATCAATAAGAAATGTTTGCTTTACTGCTTAAGTTCTGAAGAATATGATGAATGTCTCTGAATAACTCAAAAGTCAAAGGTAAGTATTCATTGAACATTAAGCCCTAGTTGGATAAAAACACTGCCATAAAACGGTGACAGTATTGCTCTTGATATAGTGTATTACCTTTGTGAAACAGTGCTACTTCAGGTTAAGTTACTAAAATGATTTCTTGTACTACTTTTGCTTTGCTATACAGTATTTTGTTTTGCTGGTACATATGAAATTGAAAAATTGACAGGACTAGAGATCTAAGTCCTTAACTTCACCACATTAATACTACATTGCTGATGATTGCAATGCATGTTTCCCCAAAAATATCCTGCCAAAGTGATTCAAACTTGCCATACCTGTAGTGAATGAAAAGGTAGTAGTACAGATATGCATATGCAGTCTTTGGCATCTCATGTAGGACTGTTACTGAGAGCTAAGTGAGAATCTGGGAATCAGGAGCGTGTGACTTATGCAACATTGCTGTGGAGGAGCAGCGAGTGCAGGGCTGTTCAAGGCATGTTGTTTGGTTAGAGTAGGTATGCCACCATAGTCTGTAAAGTAGCAGGGAATATATTTGTTAAACCTTCTATATTTCTGACCATTGTACTGCCTTTCCAGTCTTACTAGTTTCACATACAACATTGTCCTATCACTATCATTTTTTCTGCTGAAGCTCCCCATAGGGAGTCTGATGTGGCAAGGAGCCCCCAGAGAGAATCACCAGAGATAAGTCCTGTTGAGGACAAATACCACTAGCATAGTGGTTTAGGCCAGGAAGGATGGTGGAGTTTGAAAAAGAATGAAATGGAGTATCCCTGACAGCCCTTTGGAATGGAGAATAGAAGGAGGGAACTATATAGGAGGAGAGATGAGGAGATGGACTCAGAGTTGGACTAACAACTGTGGAAAATGATGCTTCTTTTACTCCATTCTATTCTACTAGCAAATATTCTAATATATTGTTTTTTATTCTCCTGTTTAAAATTCCCAACTTGCTACCTTGCTACATTATTCTTTGTGTTATCAAGGCGCTAGGAGGTCAGAGTGCTTAGCACTTTATTAAGGGGGAAAAAGTCTTCTTTGTTGTAAAAGCTTTACATATTGTATGTTTCAGGTATAGAACATATATTATAGGCATGTTTTTCTTTTAGTAATTAGTATTTTGGGTCCCCTAAAGGTCCCAAGGCCTAATGGGAATAACTTGGAAATGATGGAGCCTCTGTTCAAAATAATACTAGAAGGGAGGATTTAAATAGAATTAATATGGTTCAGGAGACAATTGACATATATGACTCTAGAAACAAGATTTCTTGGGAAAATAGAACTCTTCAATTTCTGGATGGAAAATAGAAGAAGGTGAGTCAGTAGGAAGGGTGAAGCAAGAACTGGTGGCCTTTCTTTCTTGATCATTTGAGGTAAGTGTTGCACCCAGCTCCATTGCTTAGATTAAGATTAATAAGGGCATTTCAGATACCCCACAATTAGACATTACGTTTAAAAGCTTAAAACTTGCTGACCTGGTCTTAAAATCCTCACAAGTACTAGACATACTGGGAATACTTATAACAAAAATCTTGAAATGTTGACCTTGGATTCTGACTCTGTGCACATGCCAGAAAAATCTCCCATAAATTGGGAAAGGCCGGTTATTAAGGAAATTAATATATTCTCAATTTTACACACAATACCATCTCAATGACATAGGGAAAAGTCACTAGCGGCATGTACCCCAGAAAGGCCAGAGGAAATTTTTTTTTTATTGTTCTTTGGTAACTTGATAACGGGCTTATATCATGAAATATCAAGGGCCTTTTGCTTAAATTGGCAGACAATGAAACTAAACAATTTTTGGAAAAGCATGATATATTGTACTATGCCTGAATTAGACATAGTCCTTGAGTACTCCATTAATATCAGGTTATACATATTATGTGATTCCAGCCATTAGGGAGAAAAAATATGGGCACAACAAAGCAGGAATAGTTACATGTGTGAAAACATCCATGAATCTGAAGGGTACAGCCATTCCTTCTTTGACAGATTAACTAGAAAGAATCTAAAATTCATAATTATAAATATTTATTTTCCTTCAAATAAAGAAAATGTTGCTAATATTTGGACTCAGTAAGCATTAGCAATAAAAAAAATAAAGGACACATATGAAAATGAGAAAACTATTATATTAGGAGAAGATAATGATATTATTAGTATTAATAAGTCACAAGAAAATCTCTACTATAAACTAATGCAAAGCTTTCAAATATTTAACTCAAGAGTAAATTGGATTAGAAGGTCTAAGAATCAAAAATGCTATCTGTGTGTTAAAAATATTTTTTGATTAATATCAGCTGGAAATTTTTGCTTACTTAATGGACACTTGTCTGGGGATCAAAATGGGGAATTTACCTATATGGGCCCTTTGGATTCTTCTGTCATAGATCTAGCCCAGGATAATCTGAAAGCACTAAAAAATATCCTTGATTTAAAAGTAATAGAATGTTCAGACTCTTCACATGTACCAGTAGTGATAACATTGATTGCACAATATTCTTCAGAGAAATTTGAAGACTTAAACAGGAATTTGGAAGCTATGAAAGTGATTAATGAAAAAAGGATTAGGTGGAACAATCAAAATATGACAATTTTTTTCAAAATACTTAATAGTGCAAGGTAACTAATATTATTGTTGATATTTTAAATCCTGAAGTAAGAGATGAGATAGAGAAAAAAATGGGTCTCATTTAATTCATATATTAGACCATTTCTGAGAACTACAACCTCACTAATGAAAAAACAATTCATGTGGTTTAATAAAACATGTAAAAACACACAAAAAAAACTTATAGAAGCAGGTAAGATTCTGTAAGAATTCAAGGACAAAAGAGAACATACTAATTGTGAAAAGAACAAGGAACAATATAAAAAGTTATTGGAGGATGAAAAAAATGAATACTACAAGAAAATGAGGGAGGAATTAAGAGAAATTATTTATAGAAGAGACACCAAGCTGGCCCGGTGGTGCAGAGGGCTGTGGCGCTGGACGTCTCACCTCACGGCACGCCAGCAACCTGGGTTCAGGAGCGAGCCTGGGTCATCGAAGGTCTGCAGGGAGGGTGGAGCTGGATGGAGCAGCTCTCTTCTCCTCTCTGGGGGAGGGTGACTGGCATCCTTTGCTCAATGGTTGCCCTCTGGTGGAGGCCAGGAGGCTGTTCAGGCTGGGAGAGCCAGCGTTAGGCCAATGGGGTTTGCTGAAAGGGGTCATTACCGGGGCTATAATGCGCATGTGCACCTCCACACAGATGCATCCTTCTCCTGGGGCTCCTGGGAGAAAAACAAGTGGACAAAAAAACTGATGACAGGATGATGTCTGACTCTTCGCAGGCACTGCTCCTGGACCGGGTGTAAGGTAAGCCCTGGTAATTCCGGGTGACAGGAGCTGGGGGAGTCAGTTATATGGGGGCTGTCCAGGGGAGCACAAATAGAAATAAGATAAAAAAATTAAAGAGACACCAAGAAATTTTGGACATTAGTCAGCAAAAGTTACGGTGGCTAATCAACAGCTATAGAGGCGTATATAACTGACAATATTTGTGAGGAATATTTCCGAAATTTGTATTACTCGGAAATATAATTTCATGATTTTAGGAACAGTTATCTCTCAAAACATTTTTTAAGCCAAGTATGGGCACCATGTCCAATTTATATTGAGGAAAATGAGATTAGAGAAGCAAATGTGATGGCTCATGCAAATAAAGCTCCATGACCAGCTCAGTTACTTGTGGATATGTATAAATCCTTTAAGTAATGGTGGATTCCAATTTTTAGATCTTTATTCAACTATATTGTTCAAGGGGGTCAAATCCCCACTAGTTGGTTAAGAAGTTTTCTATTTCCCTTATTCAGAAAAGGAAATGCTTCTGACCCTAGAATGTATCGACTGATACATCTGATAGATGCCTCTCAAAAGATTTTTTCTAGGATTCTCCTCCAAAGGTTACAGTATTGGCTCAATATGAATCCGATATTGAATGAATATCACAATGGGTTTATAACAGAGCATCCAATCTTACAACATTGTTATGTGCTTCACATTATTGGGAAATATGTTAGAGTAAAGAAAGCAAGGTTGTCCTGTTGTTTCGAGTAACTGAGTGCAGCTTTTGATACCATAAGTAGAACACTGTTATGGAAGAAACTGGAAGACTTGGGGATAGACCCAATCTTATTACACATTTTTATAAGGTTGCATTCAGATACATGGTCTAAAGTACAGTATAACCAATTTGGTGGCATAACTTCCTCAATCAAAACAAAATGTGGGGTCTGACAGGGCTGATTGTTGGCCCTGATTCTTTTATATATACTATATGTATATATATATATATATATATATAACACACACACACACACACAGAGGTTCAGTTACTTTATTCTCAGTGGAAGTCTAAAACTTCCAGGAGTCGAAATCTGTAAGTCGTTCAAATTTTTTGGAAGTCAAAATACTTCCAGAATGCCACCTTTGGAAGTTAATATTCTAAGAAGGACAATTTTATGGATGTTAATACAGTGTATTAGTGTTTAAATACAGTTTCTTTCAGAAAAATTCATCATTTCTGACTTCCAAGCCTGGAAGATTGGAAGTCATCTCATTTTTTGTTTTACATCTGGAAGTCAATGACTTCCTCCCACTGTATTTTGGAAGTTTTTGCCTTAGTTTTGGAAGTCAAATACTCCAAAAATGGAATTAATCAAGCCTATATATATATATATATATATATATATATATATATATATATATATATTTACATATGTATATATATATAGAGAGAGAGAGAGTATAGTGTATATATATATATATATATATATATATATATATATATATATTTGAACATGGAGAATCACAAATTTCATTCGCCATTGGTACTGAATAGAAAATGTGCATGTCTTGCTTATGATGATGGTATAGTCTTATTGTCAACTTCTTTTTTGGGATTACAGGGAAAGGTGGACTATTTTTCTGGTTTGTGAATGGAAAACAGACTCACAATTAATAAAGACAAAACAAAGATGGTTATTTTCGGCTATAAGAGCAAGTTGTTACCAATGTTATATACAGTATACAGAAAAATAAATTAGAAACTACAAAATATTAAGATTATTTATGGATTAGGTTTGTGGAGAATCGTAATTGGAAGCCACAGTTATTATATTTACAAACTAAACTGAAGATTGTTGTAAATGCATTTAAAAGTTTTAACACAAAGACAGAAAAAAGCTTAGTTGCAGGAGCAATACAGGTTATAAATGCTGAAGTGCAATTCAGTATTCTTTATGCATCAGAAATTTTGGGATACACTGAAATTTGGTCCATGGATACTATTTTGAATAAACTGTACCACTATTTACTCGTAATTTCTCAATTGGTTCCTTCTGAAAAGGCTTGGAGGGACAGGAAACAAATCCTTAGGATCGTGGGAGCAGCAGCAAGGGGGAGGGAGCTGGATGTCACTATCCACCTAGGGATGAATGACCTGGCTGAGAATGGGTTCAAAGCAGTGCAACAGGAGTTTGTGGAGTTGGGGAGGGGCCTTAGACAAGTAGCACACATGGTAACTTTCTCGGAAGTGCTACCTGTCTATGACATGGATGAGGTCAGGGTACTCCACACCATGGGATTCAGTGACTGGTTGAAAAGCTGGTGCAGAGCTCAGGGATTTGGCTCCATTGGGGACTGGGGCTCCACCTGGAGGGATGATGGCCTATACAGGCACGATGGTCTACATCTATCCTGGAGGGGAACCAGGATCCTAGGTGATAGGTTTAAATGCTTCAATGGCAAGCATTTAAACTAGTCAAGGGGGGAGGCATTGAAGAGGAGAAGGGGAATCCTAGCCCCCCAAAAATCAGGGTAATTAGTGAAGTAAACACCAAGATAGAGCAGTCAATAGGGAGAAGGGCAGGAGTAAATAGAGAAAAAGACAAAGGCAGTAGGGACAGGGATAGGGCAAAAAGAAATAAAGCCATAAAAAAATGGAGGGTAATGAGTACCAATGCCTGTAGTATAGGTAAAAAGCTCCCTGAAATGGTGGCCTTGATGGAAGAAGGATGCCTGGATATTGTGGCAGTCACAGAAACATGGTACACAGAGAACCATGACTGGGTTGTCAACATACCAGGGTACACAATCTGCAGGAGGGACAGGGAGGGAAGAAGAGGAGGAGGAGTAGCTCTCTATGTAAGGGAAGGGATCAAAGCAACAGAACTAAAGGGTAAACAGGGAGGAGAGGAGGCACAGTGGGTCACGCTGGAGACTGGAAATGGCTCCACAAACCGCACAGGGGTTGTATACAGACCCCCATCTCAGGGGGAGGAAATGGACAAGGAAATGATAGAAGGCCTCCTTGGTATGGCAAAGAAAGGTGAGATATTGCTGATGGGGGAATCTGAATATGCGAGATGTTGACTGGAGCACCTTTGCTGCAGCCACATTCAAGAGCAGGGCCTATCTCTATGCCCTACAGGGGGCATGCCTCAGACAGCTAGTTTTGGAACCCACTTGGGAGACAGCAATCTTAGACCTGGTACTCTCAAATGGGGACAGAGAGAGGATCTCTGATCTTGAAGTGGGTAGATATCTGGGAACAAGTGACCACCAGTGTGGTTCATGATAAACTTAGCTGTAGAGTCAAGCCACACAAAAGTGAAGGTACTGGACTTCAGGAGGGCTGATTTTATCAAAATGGGAGAGTTCCTCAGAAAAACACTAGCAAACAGGCAAGAAGATGGGGTGGAGCAACAATGGGGAAACATTAAAACCGCCATCACAGAGGCAACAAGCCTTTGCGTGAAACACATAAACAAATCAAAATGAAAGAAGAAAACACTATGGTTCTCAAAAGAAATGGCGGGAAAGGTAAGAGAGAGAAAAAGACAGCATTCAGGAAGTATAAGGAAACACAGAAGGAGCAGGACAGAGAACTGTACCAGTTAAAGCAGAAGGAACCTGGTAAGGTAGTCTGAATAGCAAAGGCCCAAACTGAGGAAAAGATAACTAACTCGGTTAAGAAGGGGGATAAAACCTTTTATAGGTACATTAGGGAGCAAAGCAAGACTAAGGCAGGGATACTGAGGCTGAACAAAGAGGAAGGTGGTTCGGCAGAGAGCGACAGTGAAAAAGCAGGGATACTGAACAAATACTTCTGCTCAGTATTCACAATGGAAATGCAGGGGGAAATACCTAATCCAGTCTATAGAAGCACTCTGGATAGGGGGGTTGATATTAGCTCTTTCACAGAAGAAAGGGTTCTGAAAGAACTCTCAAAACTGAAGGTGGATAAAGCAAAGGGGCCGGATGGGATTCACCCCAGAATTCAAAAAGAACTAAGGGAAGAACTAGTAACACCACTGACTACTCTTTTTAATAAATCATGGGAGGATGGTCTGGTACCTGAGGACAGGAGGAGGGCAGATGTGATTCCCCTTCACAAAAGTGGGAGCAAGACAGAGACTGGAAACTACAGACCTGTCAGTTTAACCTCAGTGGTAGGGAAAATGATGGAATCACTTCTGAAGGAAAGAACTGTTGACTACCTAGAGGACAGTGGGGCACAGGACCCAAGGCAGCATGGATTCATAGTGGGAAGGTCATGTCAGACAAATCTAATTGATTTCTTTGACTGGGTGACCAAAGCAGTAGGTCAGGGAGGGGCTGTGAACATGGCCTACCTAGACTTTAGCAAGGCATTTGACACAGTCTTGCACAAAAGATTAATAAACAAATTAGCCAGCCTTGGAGTGGGTCCCAGGGTGGTAGCCTGGGTAAAACACTGGTTGGACAACAGGCACAGCAAGTAATAGTAAATGAAGTCCACAGTGAAGAAAGGAGGGTTACTAGTGGGCTACCGCAGGGTTCAGTACTGGGGCCGGTTCTTTTTAATGTCTTTATAAGTGACATTGCAGAGGGACTGGAAGGGAAAGTATGTCTCTTTGCAGAAGACACAAAGATCAGCAACAGGGTTGATACACAAGGCAGGGTGGAAAGGATGAAAAGGGACTTGGCAAGGTTGGAGGAATGATCAAATGTATGGCAGCTTAGATTCAATGCAAAGAAGTGCAAAGTAATGCACCTGGGAAACAAAGGCCCAGGGGAAGAGTACACAAGGGGGGGTGAGATACTAACAACAACAAAAATGGAAAGGGACCTGGGGGTAGTCATATCAGACAACCTAAAGGTGGGCCAGCAATATGAGAAGGCAGTAAGGAGGGCTGGGGGGGATACTGGGATTCATAGGAAGAGGCATCACCAGTAGAAAACAGAAAGTTGTTGGCCCTCTGTACAGACAGTTGGTAAGACCACATCTGGAGTACTGTGTACAGTTCTGGAGACCCCATCTCCACAAAGACATAGACAGGGTGGAGGCTGTCCAGAAGAGGTCAGTCAAAATGATGCAGGGTTTGCATCAGAAGACATAGGAAGAAAGACTAAAAGAACTAAAGATGTATAGCCTCGAGGAAAGGAGGGAGAAGGGGGACATGATAGAAACTTTCAAATACCTCAAGGGAATCAACAAAGTCCAAGAGGGTAGCATCTTTCAGAAAAAGAGATGTGCAAAAACAAGGGGTCACAATTTGAAGATAGAGAGGGGATGGCTCAGTGGTAATGTGAGGAAGTATTTCTTCACAGAGAGGGTTGTGGATGCATTGAACAGCCTTCCTGAGGAGGTCATAGAGTCAAAAACAGTTGAGTAATTCAAGACTGCATGGGACAGACATAAGGCAATTCTAGTGGGGGGTTTGAGGAAGTAGGCTGTTGGTTAACTAGGATCTGCAGCTTATCCATTAGGTAGGGAAATGGGCAGACCAGGTAAGCCAAGCGGTCCTTATCTGCAGTCAAATTCAATGTTTCTATGAATTAATAAGATTGGAGCTAGATCAAATTTCAAAACAAACTTTAATACTGAGAAGCAGCTACTTTTTGCTTCACATTTTCTTATTGCCAGAGTCTTGTATTCGGTACCGGGTGATCACATTGTGGATATAATGTCGCCAGAAAATACAATGCAGGCTAATCCTCACCAACTACAATGTTGGCTTGGAATGATATCACCCACCCAAACCCCATGGGCGTGCATCAAACAAATAGGCAAGCTGCTGACCGAGACCCATTCTCACCGAATGGTGCCCGAGGCACCTTAACTGCAGCCAGCTGCAATGAGATGGCCGCCCCCCAACCCATTGAGATGCGGTTGACTACATCCCTGGTGTCTAGTGGATGCCTCTCCCCTACACCACCCCAGATGCCACCCCGCACCCCCCAACATACACCGACAATGGGTGTGCGTAGCACAACCCTCCACACAACCACGGCTGGCTGCTCCACCTGTGAAATTCTGCTGGTGAAAGTGCAAATTTTGCCTGTGAAATCATGCATTTTGCCTGCGAAATGCATGATTTATGCAGTGGAATTTTGCATTTTGCGCCCATGGAATTTACATGCGAAATGGGTGAATTTCATGGAACTTTTCACATGGTGAAATTTGTGATTTTACTGGAGTTTTGCCAGTGAAATTCAATTTCACTGCAACACTATCCAGGAGCTACTGTATATGCCCCAAAGGCTGTAAAGTTTGGCTTCACTATGACACTTGGCAGGTGATTATTTCAGTCTAACACCCTGCTGTGTGTTATTATTTGCTTGGCACATCCAGATTCCTTTCTTTAATTGTTCTCTCCATTACTCCCCCACACATCCTGCATTCTGTTCTTGGGTCCTTGGCCCCATGTGCATTATCTTGCACTTGTCAGCATTACATTTTAGCTGCCACACCCTTAACCACCTCCTTAGTTCTCCAGATCCTTCTTCATGTCCTTGCACCCTCTTCACTCTATCTCTCTTCAGATCTTAGTATAGAGTTGCTCAAATTCTGAGTCACTGAAACAGATTTATCAGCTTCTAACCCAATCTTTTTAGAATTAGAGTTTTGAATTTGCAGTCTGAAATTCCTAATTCAGAAATGTAAGGCTAAAATCTGCTTTTACATAAACAATTATGATTACAGATTTAGGAACTGAATTTGATTCTGAATCTGATTTTGAGGTAGTTTTTGAAATCATATTAGAATTGGATTCTGAATCAGAAATTAGAACATTGCTATATAGTCCAATTGGATTGGAACTGATTATTCCCAAACATCTCTATCTTAGTATACTCTCTGAAGAGCAAGAACACAAGGTGTGGAGCTGCAATGCTGAGCAGTGCAAGGTTTGTGTGGACTATAAGGGTGGCCAGACCCTACTGCAACAGAGACAGAATAGTCTGCACTCTGAGGACACACAAATCAGGAATGAAGTCCACACTGCTGAATACTTCGATTTAGAACTGGGTGCCCCTTGACCATGCTTAGCAGAGTGAAACACTAAGGCATATTTGTACATGGACTGGGTTTCTGGAGTGATGACAGGCACATAATGGTGAACTACACTATTTGGATTTAAATTTCTTTTCTCTATCTGTGTGCAGGAGTTAAATACTACCACTCGGTATTAGCCATTTTGGTCTACATTAAACTATCGAGCAACATGGTGCGGGGTCTGCATCATAAACCATATGAAGAGAGACTGAGAGAGCTTAATATGTATACCCTTGATGAAAGGAGGGACTGGGGGGACATGATAGAAATGTTCAAGTACCTGAAGGGAATCAACAAAGTCCAGGAGGGTAGCATCTTTCAGAAAAAGAGATGTGTAAGAACAAGGGGGCACAATTTAAAGGTAGAGGGGATGGCTCAGGGGTAATGTGAGGAATTGTTTTTCATGGAGAGAGTGGTGGATGCATGGAACCGCCTTCCTGGGGAGGTTGTTGGGTCTAAAACAGTGGGGGAATTCAAACATGCATGGGACAGACATAAGGCAATTGTAGTGGGGGTGGCAGGAAGTAGGCTGTTGGTTAACTAGAATCTGCAGCTTATCCAGTAGGTAGGGAAATGGGCAGACTGGTGGGCCAAGTGGTCCTTATCTGCTGTCAAAGTCTATGTTTCTATGTTTCTATGTTACATGGACTCCAAACCTGATTTGTGTTTCCTTTGAGTGTGGAATACTCTGTTTTTGTTCTTCTGCAGAGGCATATCACCTGGACCTCCTCTTCATGTTACATATAAATATGTTGAAAAGGAATGGTTTCAAAAGTGATCAAGTGGGGCACTCCTCTTGTAACCTCCCTTAGTTCTGAATGTTTCCCTTTTGGAATTGCCCTTTGGCTCCTCACTGTCAGTCAGTTTCTTGCCCACTCAAGTATTATATCTCCCACCCACAGGAAACAAATTTTCTTAAGAAAATATCTATGTGGGATGGAGTAAAAGGCCTTGCTGAAATCTACATACAGGATGTCCACTGCCTGGATGGTATCTGTAGCCCTTGTTACCCAATTGAAGAATGTGATCTGGTTTGTTTGGCATCATGTTCAAATGACAAACCTGTTACCTGGTATCATGCAGACCATCTACCTCCAGGAACCCTAATAGTTATTCATTTATTATTGATTCCAATAGTTTTCTCACTATTCATAACAGACTGACTAGTTTGTTATTACCCATCTCATCTTTCCTCACACTTTTGTGCAGGGGAACCACATTTGCTACCCTTCGATCTTCCGGTACCTTCCCCATTTGTAAGAAGCAGTTGAAGAGATCTGGCAGTGGTTCTGCTTGCAACTGCTCATCTTTCTCAACATCCGCAGATGCATCTGTCTGGGCCCATTGATTTATCCATTTTTAGTGCCTTGTAAGCCCATCAGCATCCTCTTCTCTGTAATATGGTTGGCATTCTTTTTTTTTTTCAAATTTAATAAGCTTTATTGTGTTTTCTGTTTAACAAAATTATACACAAAACAGCAGTACATAGGCGTGTTTAGAGACAGTAATCCAACAACGTAGATCCAATATACCATTATTCCAAATAGGGATCATAGATATAACATATTGAAAGGGAATAAGTTATAATGCAAT
The DNA here is from genome assembly GCA_016271365.2 of Neoceratodus forsteri. NCBI lineage: Eukaryota > Metazoa > Chordata > Ceratodontiformes > Ceratodontidae > Neoceratodus > Neoceratodus forsteri. The sequence continues at coordinate 805,867,330 of CM057459.1, forward strand.
TAAAATATTAATGGTGAGAAAACAAAAAAATATATATATATATAATCTTCCCTCCTAGTACCGTCCCACCCCCACCCCCCTTCATTCACAACTGGAGAAAAACAGATGAGAGAGAAAAAAAAGGAAGCCTCAAAATAATCCAAATTATGTTGCATGTATTTGGGGATAAGTTCAGTGAATCTAAAATGTAGGTTATTGTTGTTGGGACTATTAAGGTCCACGGAGCTCAGCTTGGTGGAACCAAGTCGACCATAATATGGGTGTGAAGAATGTTAAGCAGACAATAGGGTGTGCAGAGGAGCCCAGATCTTCTGATATTTCTTACTTCATTTAGAAATGCTAGCTAGGAGGTGTTCTGATTGTAAAGCAAAGAGGATTTCTTGGTGCCATTCTGTATACGTAGGGGTTTGTTGGTCCAACCAGTGATGTATTATAACTTTATTAGCACATAGGGAAATTAAGGTCATATGTTTCCTTTGATTTCCAATAAGAGTGTCCCCCGAGTCCCATAGAATGCAAATTTCTGGTTGAAAAGCATTTTGCAGTCCTAATAAAGGGTAGAGTCTAGAGCGGATACTTTCCCAGAGAGGGGACTCCTTATCACATTCCCACAGAATGTGAAACAGCATACCTCACTGAAGCCCACATCTGGTGCACAAATCTGACTGAAGCGTTCCCATCTTACAAAGTTTTACAGGAGTATAATATAGATCCTGTAGTATCTGAAATTGGAGCAGTCTGTAGCGATCCCACCTGACATCCTTGTACAGTCTATCCCAGATTTGTGACCAATGTCGGGGGACCGTGGGTGTTGGAGGAAGAATCCTATCCCATACGTAGTGAGGGGTACCATCTAGTTCCATAACTATTTTGTGCAGCTCTTTATAGTAAAAGGAAATTAGGTGAGAGGTAGGCCGCATTTGGAGTGTACTCAGACTGGGACCAGTCATGTGATGGTCCCATGGACCATTACCAAAGTGCCATATTAGGACCTAGGAAATTTGAAGATATTTAAAGCAGAAAGAAGTAGGCAAATTGTATTTTGCCATTATGTCCGAGAATGTTAACAACCTGTAGTTCTCTGTTATATCTATAACTTTTTTCCCCACTCCACCTGGCCAAAAAGAGTGATTAATGACTCTTCCTCCAATTTTAAAGTTGGGGTTACTCAAAATGAATTGAGAGGAATCCTTTTTCAGGGAGCATCTTAGAGTATTATTAAGTTGCTTGTGAGTGAGAAGAGTTCTTATAATGGGAGTGGTTTTAAGCTGTCCAGGAACCTTGTTAAGGGGGAGATATGGTAATGTCCTGATATCTATACCAGATAAGACACAGAGCGACTTCTCTATTTGTAACCACAATGGAAAATAATGATCCGAACAGGAATCCGGGGCAGGAATCAACCATTGCGAAACAACTGAACAGTTAATGGAAAGGTAGTAAAGATAAATGTTGGGGACTTGTAGGCCTCCTAGTTCTTTTGATCTCTGTAGCTTAAATAGCGCCCTATGAGGGGTTTTATACTTCCAAATAAATTTAGATATAATGCCATGAACATGATTGAACCAGGCCTTAGGGAGGTATTGATTACACAACTGAAGGGGATACAGCAAACGGGCAAGACATTCATTTTAATAGTATTAATTCATCCCCACAGGGAAATGGGAAGTAATGCCCATTGATTCAAGGCAGTCTTAATTTGTGCTATTAGCTGATCTAAATTGTATTGCTTCATTTTGGAGTTAGATTGGGATAAATATATGCCCCGATACCTCATCTTATCTCTTACCCAGGAGAGTCCAAGATGTTGAATGTCAGCTTTTAAAGTCAGGTTATTTAATGGCATAACCTCTGTCTTGGACAAGTTCAATTTGTAGTTGGATAGTTGCCCAAATTCCTGGATAATATCCAATGTAGCCGGTATAGATTTAGACAGGTGGGTAATATGAAGTAAAATATAATCTGCGTACACTGATAATTTATATTGAAGGTGATTGATTGGGATAACAGTGACTAAAGTTGATGTATTTATTTTCCTGATAAAGGTTTCTATGAATAGGTTAAACAAGTAAGGGGAAAGGGGGCATCCTTGTCGGGTGCCCTGTTGTAATGTGAAGGAAGGGGAAAAGCTCCATTACAAAGGATACGAGCTGACAGTTGGGAGTAGAGAATTTTTATCCACTGTATAAATTGTACAGGGATATGACATTTTGGAAGTAAATTAAATAGATAAGCCCATGACACTCGATCAAAAGCTTTTTTTGCGTCCAGGGACACCAAAGCCAATGGAATATTAGAGTCCCTGGATGCAGAAATAAGGAAATTTTACGGAGGTGGTCCGCCGACAAGTGCCCAGCCACAAAGCCCACTTGTTCAGGACTTAGAAGAGTCTGCCATACTTAAGCCAGTCGATTGGCTAGGATTTTTGCTAGGATCTTCAAATCAACATTTATAAGGGATATTGGATGGTAATTTGGCAGCATTGCAGGGTCCTTGTCTGACTTTGGAAGCACCACAATAATGGCAGAGGTAAAACTATGGTCTGAGAGGCCATGCTTACAGATGTAATTGTAGAAGTTGAGGAGTTTAGTACCTAATTTGGCTTTGAAGAATTTGTAAAAATTGGACGTATAGCCATTAGGGCCTGGTGCTTTGTCTAATGGGAGTGTATCAATGGCTTTATGAACTTCTGATAGTGTCAAGGGGGCTTACAAAATAGTTATTTGCTGTTGAGACAGTCTTGGAAGATCTATACCTTGAAGAAAATGGTCTAACACTGTATTTTTAAAGGGTATGGGAGAACATGAATAAAGAGATTGGTAGTAAGTTTTGAAACAGGAGACAATGTTCCTGGGAGACGTATGGAGGGTACCCGAGGTGTCCCATATAGTTAAAACAATTCTATCCGCCACCTGTGCCCTGAGCCTCATAGCAAGCAGTTTCCCAGCCTTGTCTCCTTGGTCAAAATAGGTGGCTTTAGCGTGAAAAAGGAGGTGTTTGGCTTTGTTGCTGAGAAGGGTATTATATCGGAAATGGAGACTCTCTAGTTTTTCAAATTCTATTGGGTTGGAATAGGCAGAGAGGGATTGTTCTAATACTTTAATTTGTTGTAACAGTTGGGAAGATTCTTGGGAAATTTTCTTTTTCCTGATTGAAGCTAAGTGAATAACCTCTCCTCTCAGTGAGCACATCAGTGCCCCATAGTAGGTCCAGTTTTGGCATGGTGGGGGCATTGTGTTCGTAGAAATTCTCTATAAAACTATTAAGTTGCTCTATTAGGTATTCAGATTTCAATAATTGGGATTTGAACCTCCAGACTTTATTATAATCCATCGAGGCAGGTAATGACCATTGTAAAAGAGTTGGGTGGTGGTCAGATATCTCTTTAGCTAGATAAACACAGGTTTGAACCCTTGATAGGTGCTCAATTCCCAACAAAAAGTAATCAGTCCTTGATAGTGTATTATGAGGCAGGGAGTGAAATGAGTAGTCTTTCACCGAAGAAAAGAGGGTTCTCCAGGGGTCCACTAGGCCCAGGGAGTCCATCATTTCCCTCAGCACCAATTGTGCAGGGGTAAGCGAGGAGCCTCTCGGGTTAGACTTGTCCAGTTTGTTACAAAGAACTAAATTTCAGTCCCCACCAATTAGTATTGGAAGGGTAGAACAGGGGACCAGACTGGTCATAAGATTAGTAAAGAATTGTGGGTCGTCCCCTACAGGGCCATAAACAGAGCCCAATATAAGCTCCGTATGGAACAAAATAGATCTCAGCAATATATATCTTCTCTGGGGATCGATTACCGATTGTAACAATTTAAAAGGTACCCGTCATGCTACCAGCACAGCAACGCCACATTTGCGCGTGTCCAGACTCGCCCCCAGTGCTACACCCACCCATGTTCATCTTAAACTAAGAATCTGTGTTGTGGGTAGGTGTGTCTCTTGGAGAAAAGCCACATCAACTTTGAGTTTGTGGAGATGTAAAAGGATCTTGGCTCTTTTAGTGGGGGACTGGGCACCTTTGACGTTCCATGAGTAGAACTTTAAGGGTGCAGCAGTAACCAAATGAAATATCCCATAATGCTCTTCAAAAGGAAAACAAACCCATAAAGGTAGGTTCCAGATCCCCAGTAGTTTGTAATATCAACATCCAGTGGTGAGTAGTGTATATCTCCTCCTCCATTCCCCTTCCATGATATTAGATCCAATGCCCAGGTAATTATGAACCCCCATTCCCAACCCCCCCACCATATAATATATATGTAATTATTAGAGACACAAAAAAAATTGAACAAAAGAGGAAAGCAAATTACTAAAAAGACCCAACTAACCCATTCTCCCTCTCCCCTTAACCACTTCCTCCTTCCCATAACAAGGTAGTCAGTACCCTTAATGGGTTGTATGGGTGCATAGACCATAATGCTTGACAGCCCCAGAAACATATTTATTACAACCCATTGAGACCAGGCATTTTATGGTACTCCCCCCCCCCACCCTATGCCGGAACATGGTGCACTGATTAGACTGCAGAATGGTCCAGAGACCTTGTCTCCCGCCCCAACCCCAAACAACGATAATGCAACTAGCGTGATTTAAGTATTATCATAACTGAGCAGTATTGTGGGCAACATAATGAGCCCAGAAAATCTCAAGTTTGGTATAGGAGGAGAAAAAAGGAAGAAAGAAAGTGAAAACATCAGAAAGCAAGCTCCCATCAGACTTAAATTTCAGCCAAATGGTCTAAACAGTCAGTAAAGACTTGTATTTTTAAGTTCTTGAATATGTTCAAAAATGAAGAAGGAAAAAGAAAAGGTTCATTTTTAAACAGGCACGTTTGACTTATAAAAAAAAATGTGAAGATTGCAATGCCTGATGCAAAGGGGTGTTACAGGGCCATGTCCACATAGTGAATATCTTCTGCCCTCTTGTGGTCTTACTAAATAAAAACTAAAACCATCGCACAGTACTCCTGCATGAAAAGAAAGAGCGAAGGCCACGGGGGGAAAGTCACAACTCAAAATGGGATAGTTTTCTTCAGCAACAGGCTTAACAGCTTACTTGTCATTTTATCAAAAGTCCCTCCTGGTAAGAATAGATGCAGCTCGAAATATCAGTCGCCAAACTTGCTACAGATCGACTTTATAAGTAACCCAGAGAATACACACAACTTCTCCTCCGTGGAGTCACGGTCTCTGTCACCCTCTTGTGGACATTTACCAAAATTGCTTGCAGTCACCCAGGCGAACCATCCTCCTTTTCAGGTGAATGAAATAAAAAGAAATTCCAGGGAGATCCTCTTCCAGTAGCGTCAGCAGGTAGGGAATAATTCGAGGAGCAGAGAGTATAGAACTGGATTTGCTTGCTGTGCAGTATCGTAGGAGTGCCATTTCCCAGCATGTAACATGGACAAGCAAGACGGATATTGTACCCTATACTTGATCCCTGCTGCAATTAGTTTTGAAACTAAGGGATGGTACTCCGATCTCCTCTGTCTCACTGTGGCTAGTAAGTCCTGTGCAAATCTCAGTTGATTATCCTCCCATAATATGTGCTGAAGGCTCCTGACTTGCTCAAGGATGTATGTTTTATCCAAGAAATTAAGAAATGTTATGATCATTGGCCTTGGGGGCTTCCCAGCTGTTGGTTTGGGGCGCTACGAATGATGAGCCCTCTCTATTATGTACTGTAGGTAGTGTTGTTGGGGGAAGGCCCAGCTATTTTTGTGAGCATCTTTTGCAGGAATAAAATAGGTGTGGGTCCCTCAGTATCTTCTGGAAGGCCGAAGATTATGTTATTATTCCTGCGACTTCAGCCTTCCAGATCTTCGAATTTGGCTTCTATTTTGTGTAGCCACTGCCTCATATTTGCTGCTTTGGGTTCCATTCTGTCATTCCAGCTTTCCAAAGAGGTAGTATGGGCTGCAACATCAGAAAAGGCCCGGTTTGTGTCCGAAAGTTCCCATCTGAGTGATCTGATTTCCCCAGTAATATCTTGTAGAGCATCCTTGAATGGTTGTAGCTCTTCCATAAATTTTTGTTCAGATAGCGGAGTCACCATTTGCTGAGTTGCTGTGGATGCAGTGGGTTTTGAAGGGCTCCCCGAATAGCCCTTAGATCTTTTCAGCTCTTTCTCAGGGGTCTGTGGAGTCATGTGCCTTGGTAGGGCCTGGCGCATTTCGACCTCCATTGTAGTAGGAGGCCCTGATTCCAAAAGCAGACATTTAAATTTAATTTTATCAGCGCCAGCCACCCGAACTGCTTACCGATCGCACCGGGAGTTTTTAAGTGCACAATCCGCTGGTAGGTAGGTAGATAATTGAAACGGAATAGCTGTTTTTAGATTATGAATGAGAGCAGGAGTGGGAGCTTGGTCTAGGAGCATCTCACCTCACAGAAGCATCACGTGATCTCTCATGGTTGGCATTCTTACTGGCTAATGATCTCCTGCTGGCTGTAATATTGCATTTGAGCAGTAGGCCCTTTTTTTTCATCATGAACACTCAACAGAAATATTTGTTCAGTAAGTTTGCCTTCCCCTTCACATCCTCCTCCTATCCTTCCTAAGATTGGCCACCCCTTTGGTTTTGTGCTACAATCATATTTATCAAAAGATTGCTTAGCCACCCTCTTTAACCCCTTTTGTTATCCTCAGTTCAGCATTTACTTGTGCCTCTCTCCTTGTTCTACTAGCCACCCTTAAACTTTCTTGATATTTCCTCCTTTCCTCTTTTGCCTGACATGTTTTGTATCTGATGAAAGTCCTTCTCTTTTTCTTTCACTGCATTTGCCAAGCACTTGGAAAACTACATTGGTTTACTCCCACTATTGCCCTTCCTTACCGTCTTTGTGCATACACTTGCCACCACCAACACTCCCACCTTTATCAAGCCACGTTTGCTACCCACTCTTACTGCTACATTCACACCCTACAATTTCCTCCCAAAGACATCCCTCATCCTCCCAGGTCCACATTTCATAAGCCTAGAACTTTAATCCTAGATTGCATACTTTAACTTCTGTCCACACTGTCCTGTGGTTACTTGACCCAAGTGGTTCCCACTACCTTGACCTTCCTCATGTTGTCCTTGTTTTTTGGACTACATCCAGTATTTCCACTTCTCTACTAGGTTCCATGGCCTACCAGATTAGAAATACCACCTGCATTTCATCTGCCAAGTCTGGTTCCCTGTATTCCCTGATTGGGATACCCAGTCCATAACTGGCATGTTAAAGTCCCCCAATATCAACATCTCCCCCAATTCTGCCATTCTCCTGATCTCCTCTCCCTGTTCTCTTTTGGTTTTATCCTTCTGTTCCATGGACCTTTACACCACTTGACTCTAGTCACCCTTCCTTTTCCCATAATACAATGCCCCCAAATTGTTTCATGTCCCATATTCCTCCCTACATCCTGCATTTCTGAGGTTTTAATGCCATCCTTATCATGACACCCCGCCCCTCTCCCCTTTACCCTATCCCTCCTACATATTGTGTATCTCACTAAGGCCTCACCAAGGTCTTTGATCTGGTGTACCATGCGCTGTTGCTTGACAAACTTAGAGCTACCAGTCTAGATGATTTGACTTACCACTGGTTCTGTCACTCCCTGACTAACTATAAACAACAAATCAGATGGCAGGGCTGTCTCTTTGAATCTAGAGACATAATGGATGGTGTACCACAAGGTTTTCTTCTGGGACCCCTCCTTTTCTCCTTTTCATTAATGATATACCTGATTGTTGGGGGTGGGCTTCCTACAATTATATGCAGATGATGCTGCACTCTGCAGCTCCTCTGATGATATCAGCTGGATTTTAGCACAATTGGGGAATGATTTCAATCAGCTGGAGACCTGGCTACTGAGAAAGAAGTTAGTACTATAAGTAAAATGTTAGTTGACCCAAAAATACTAGGTGCTGAGAAGACAACATTTCTAAAACTGGCTACTGTGGGTGTTGCTCACCTGGAGTTGTTGAGCTCTCTGAAGTACCTAGAGTTATGCTCAACCATGACCTATCATAGAGTGGTTATGTAGGCACTGTATCAAAACATGCACCAGAAACTGGGCTTACTATATAGTACCTTACCCTACCTCTCTAAGGATGCTAGGCTAGCTATAGCTAATAGCATGCCCCATCTCACAATCTCTTTTGGCCAGGGAACTTAACAAATTCATCTGCCTTTGTAATAAGACTGGTTACTTTGCAGCTGGTACCCCCCAAGGAAACACCACTGTGTAGTCCTAGCTGTCCTTTGTTGGCCATCTTTTACTACACAGATGGAGCTCCCCCTCCTCTGCTTAACCTTTAGGTTGATTGACGTCTTTACCCCATCCTGCCCTGAATACATCCTTAAGAGTAATGACTATGCAAGAAACTTTTCTCCATCTCCAGCCAATTGCTTGAAATCCCAAGGACCACTTTCACACCAGGAAGGCAGGCCTTTCTGCTTCAAAGCCCCATCACTCTGGAACACTTTCCCAAGTGAGGTTTTGAACTGTTTCACACTGCTGCTTGGTATTTTTATGTTTCTACATTTCATTCACCAGACAATGTTTAGAATGAGGTCATTTCAAAAACTATACCATATCTTTTATTTATTTATTTTTTTTTAAAGCAGGCAATAACCTAGAGGTTAGCGTAATTAGATGTGAATGAATTTGGTAAATTCAGCAGACCTGGGTTTGAGACCACAGCCTCCACTTATATACTATGTGACCCAGGGCAAGTCACCTAACCTTCCCAGTGCCCACATGGTCACCCCTGAAAACAGGCCTTGTGCTGAGTGGGTGTTACCCAGTTACCAAATGAATAATAATAAAAAAAATGTTTTCAAGTGTAGTCAGCAGTTACTATGTTTCTAGTTTATGTTTCCTTTTTGTTTTGTTAATTTGATGGTTTTCTACCTGATAGATATGAGTGTGAAGTACAGTACGGAACAGAGCTCTCACTAGATGCTGACACACGTAGTGCAATACCACTTCAAACCTCTCAGAACTGTGGCCTCATTCGTTGTGACAAATATGTCAAAATGATTCCTCTGGGTCAGGTGTGATGTCAGTGAGATCCCAATGCTGATAGGGTATAATGAGTGCTGCTCTAAACATTGTACCTAGTATTGTCCCGGATTCCCCCCTTTTCCCTCAAAAAGAGACAGAGACCATTGTTTGTTTTTGTGCTCAGATTGGCAATTAATTTATTTATATATCATAATTCCATGTTCCATTTCATCATCTTTTATTATTGTATCTCTCTCAGAATTTCATTTATTTTCATCCATATATCAATCTCTGATCATTCCTTTCTTCCACTTTTTCTTCCCCTAGGTGAAAACCTGGGTGCCTTCTTCTCCTTTCTGTTAGGTAACGGTGAAAACCGAGAACGCTTTCTCCTTCATCCTCTTCCTCTTTTGGTGTTATTCCTTTTTCTTCCCCCCCTCCCCTCCTTCCCCCCCTTTCCCCTTTTCTCCTGCCATCCACCTTTGGCAGTCCATAACCATATTATTATCTGCCATCCACCTTTGGCAGTCCAAACTGTCCGACCGGACGCGTCTGTCATCCACCTTTGACAGACCCACCAGACAGTCCCTTCTTGACTGTCTTTCCCTCTTGCTCTGCCTTGTAGAGTGGATGGGAGGGATCAAAACTCCAGCAAAAGGTAGCTGAAACCCCTCTGTGCTGTTCATTATGTACCTCCACTTGCCCCTCCCCTTCCTGTTGCCTGGCCATTGTTCTATCCCCTGTTCCCTTCCCTTCCTTTCCCCTTCCCCTTCTGAGCACAACCATCCTAATGAAAGGGAAAGGGGTAAACCAGGACAACCTGGTCTGCCCCTTAAAGGGCAAACTCCATTGTCTCGGATTCCCCCTTTTTCCCTCACAAAGAGACAGAGACCATTGTTTGTTGTTGTGCTCAGATTGGCAATTAATTTATTTACATATCATAATTCCATGTCCCATTTCATTATCTTTTATTATTATATCTCTCAGAATTTCATTTATTTTCATCCATATATCAATCTCTGATCATCCCTCTTTCTTCCTCTTTTTCTCCCCCCAGGTGAAAACCTGGGTGCCTTCTTCTTCTCCTTTTCTGTTAGGTAACGGTGAAAACCGAGATCGCTTTCTCTTTCATCTTCTTCCTCTTTTGGTGTTATTCCTTTTTCTCCCCCCCTCCTTCCCCCCCTTTTTTCCCACTAGCCAGTCTCCAGCTTGCGTTGGATGACTGGCTTTACCCTTACTTAGGATATTATTCTCCCTTACCTCAGGGAAGATCCTTCCTAATCCTTCTCTTTTCCCTTTTTTTTTATATTCCGTTTTTTGCATGTCTCCTCCATGCCTCTATAAAGCCCATTGTTTCTGTGTTAAACATGTCTATGGTTAGATCCGACAGGTGTACCCCCATCTGATATGTAGAAATCTTCTACCCATTCTTCTACCCCCCGCAGTATTACCTGTCCTCCCATATTCCTTACCAATGTTCCTACCCTTCAGTTCATCTTTTCCCTGGCCCTATCCACAGCTCTATGGCTGTGCTCCTGCCTCAAACCCTCCTTGGTATCATATCCAACCAGGCAAGGCTTACAAGAGGCCACCACTGCTGTATTGTTCTTAGGTCCCTTTTTATCTGCAAGTATGTGTCTACCCATGGCTTGCCCGCAAGGTCATTGCCCCCAAATGTATAATAATTAAGTTTGGACTGGGTCACTGTTCCTTAAGTTCCTTCAAGGTGGGGAGCAGTTGTGCCCATCTCATCCCCCGGATGCCACACCAGACCAGTCTACACTGTGTCACATCTTGGTACAGCTGCTTTCCCCCAGCCTTTCTCTCTGCTCTCCTTTCTGCCCATTAAATATAGGAATGGCCGCAGATCCAGACTTCTGTGATCCTCCCTCTTCCTATGGGGTTAAGCAAAAATAATTATCTTATACATGCTCTTAGTTTCCTCACCATAGTATCCCCTTCCCTGTCCTCCCCCATCCTCATTTGTCTCCACATCTATAATGAAAACAAAGGCAATACGTTAATTTTCTTACTTCAGTGCTCAAATGTATCTCTTATAACTGGCAGACTGCCAGCGTCCTTTTTCCAAAATATTATTCACAGTTTCGCCTGCTGCTGCCCACTGTGAGGCAGCCCCAATCTGCAAGGACTTGGACAAAAAATTAGCCGGGTCCTCCCCCAGGAATTGCATGCCTTTTTTGAGCAATGCTGTGACTTGATAACCGGTGACCCTTCTCCCATCACCATGAACAAATATTCTCCCTGTCCTGGTCCCATGCTCTGCTGCAAAGGCCCACAAAGCCTTCACTGGGCATACTGCACCCTCTACCTGTCTCTTTAGTGTCACTATGCAACCATGTCCCCTTTGATCCGTTTTTGACCTCTTAATCTTGATCTGTATCTCTTTCATCCCCCAGCTTATATCTTCCCATTCTAATCCCTCTTCCTTGTCTTTTTTGCCATGGCCTACCACCTCACTCACTCTCATGGCTTCTGCAAACATTACAACATAAATCGTGTGAAATAGCTGGGCCTCGGTCTTTGATCTGCATATTGCCAGGAGCACCTCCTTTTGTTTTGCTAGCCACTGCTCCTCTATTGGTCTTCTATTGTCTACTGGCCCTTGTTTCAACCTACCCCATCCCTGCATCATTCTTCTAATGAACAATGATTTTGTTGGGTCCTTCCATCCCTTTAGACTGCAGATAACACTAATCCCTGCCAAGCAGACCTCCATTGTGGTGTGGGCTGCTCCTTTTTGCCACTGCTCCACAGTGAACTTTCCTAACTGTTCCTCTGGGAGTGGCCTACTTACCTCCATCTGGTGTGTTGCCCTGAATGTTTGAAACACTCGCCAGCCCCATCGTAGGCCCTCAGAGTCCAAGGCAACCAAGAGCTGCAAAACAACAGTTCTGCGCCTTCTTGCCAACGTCTGAGATGTTCATTGGGATGGGCATTTTTTGCTTCTCTGCTGTTGGTGCCAGCCTCCGAAAATGGTCCAGCTGCAGACGGGAAAGGCTGTCAGCCAGGGTATTGTGCACTCCTTCGATGTGTTTTGCTCTGAATGACATGTTCAGCTGCAAGGCCCTTAACACTAAACGTCACAATACTTGCATGACCATTTCTGACCTGGCTCCCCTGTTGTTTAGGACCTCCAACACTACTCTATTGTCACACCAGAATGTCACTCTCTGATCCCATAATTCTTACCCCCAAACCAGGGCACATGTCCAGATGGGCATGATCTCTAACAATGTTATATCTCTCTTACCTTGCCATCCCTTACCCAGTTAGCAGACCATGGTTCTGCAAACCACCTGCCCCTCAGGTAGCCCCCATGCCTAGCCCCCCAGCAGCGTCTGTGTAAAGATCGAGGTCTGTGTTATACACCCACTCCTCTTGCCAGAAAGAGCAGCCATTATACTCCCTGAGGAATTCCTCCCATTCTTTAAAATCCTCCCTGACACCTTTTGCCAGGTCTACCCAGTGGTGTGGTCTGGTGACCCCAGCTGTAGCCCTCGCTAACCTCTTTGTGAATGCCCTCCCTATTCCAATAGCCCTGCAGGCAAAGTTCAGGTGCCCCAGTACCTGCTGTTCTTATTTTAGTTGAACCCTTCTCCTGCTGGTGTGTACTTGGATCAGTTCTTTCAGTTTTTTCACTTTTTTGCCCGGCAGTCTGAATATTTCCTTCAGGGCATCTATCTCAATACCCAGGAATTCAAACATCCTGCTGGGCCCTTCTGTTTTCTCCGGTGCCAGCAGAACCCCTAATTCTATGCACAGTTCCTGAAACTTGAACAGCATATGTTGTGTTTCCCTTTCCCCCCTACCAATGAAAGGAAAATCATCCAAATAGTGGATGACCGTTCTATAACCAGTTTTCTCTTGAAATATCCACTGCAAACAGGTGCTGAATGCTTCAAATGTTGCACATGCTATAGAACATCCCATAGGCATGGCTTTGTCAAAATAGTACTGACCCCCAATTTTAAAACCCAATAGGTCCCAGTCTTCTCTCCTAACTGGCAACAGTCTGAATGCGGATTCGATATCGGTTTTTGCCATCCATGCATCCTTAGTAGTCCGGATTATCCAGACTGCATCCTCTAATGTGGCATATGTCACCTTACTATACTCCTCCCCGATAAAATCATTCACTGAATCCCCTTCTGGATAGGATAGGATAGGTGGTGAATCACCCTGTACTCCCCTTCTCGTTTCTTGGGTACCAAGCCCAATGGCAAAATCCATATGTTCCGCAATGGGGGGGGGTATCAAATGGGCCTTCTACTCTCCCTGCTGCCTTTTCCTTCTCTATATTCTGTCTTAACATCTCTTCCCTCCCTTTGACCGACCCCAGGTTGCTCGCCTCTCTCGCTTGTCTGGGACCCTCACACTGCAGTGAAAAACTTGTGCAAAAATCTTCATGATCATATCCGCCACTCTTTTGTTCAGATATCTGTCCAACCAAACTGTCCATGCCTCTAACCTGATGGGGGTTCTGGCCACCCCAACTCCTCTCTGTCTTTCCTCCCGTTAACCCTCCCCAGTCCCTCCCTCTCACTCAGTGCTTGGTTTTCCCGGTCAGTGATTCTGACCTCCTCTGCTCATGTCCCCCCTACCCCTTCCTCCCCTGTTCCATGTCTGCCCTTTAAACCCCTGCCCCTCTCGAAAAAACTGTTGACCTGAACTCGTACCCCCGGGTCCCTGTGCCCCTTGGGCCCATGTTGTTTTGCATCTGCTTGCCGGGTGCATTCCCCCGCATTTTGAACATGCGTGCTGAAAACGACATTGAGACCATGAACAAAAGGCCCTGTTGTAAGCCCAGCAGCACCTCTGGGGTGTAATTCCTTTCCTCCCCCTCTTCCCTTTGGGTGTGGACTGATCCATTACATAATCTGTCCATAAGCCTAGCTGCTTCGTATCCCATCTTACATCCCCATATGTTACCATTCTCTGCCGAAAAAATTTGTCATAGTATATCCACCCAACCCCCCCTTTTGCTTTTGCCCGCCAGAGAGTACGTGATGAGCGGGATGCCCAGCTCCGGCTTCTTCTCCAGCACAATGGCTGAGAAAGTGGCAAAACCTACGAACCACCCATCCCAAGTCTTCCCTTTTGTGAATTTGTCCTCCTCCTTCTTTCCTAACAACACTACCGCTGCTGCCATTTCACTCTTTCCTATGTTCTCTGCTTCCTCATACTTCGCTGCCACTTCCCGGCTCACCAAAGTGAATATATCCACATACTCTCCTTTCCATATTTTTTCCTTTGTGGCCAGTGGAATATGCTCACCTACCCTCATCCCGGGGGGGTACCTATCTCCCTTGTACCTTTTCCTTCTTTTTCTGTACCCTCTTCATTTCTTTTCAGCACCTCTTTCTCCATCCTAATCTCTGCCAGAGCTGATTCCATTTGCCCTAAACCTCCTGTCCCCAGTGCCAACACAATTTGACTTATATATTCTTTTATACTGTCACCCACTGTGCTGGGTGTGTTACCTGTGTCCTTGTCCAAGCCTTGTTGCCTGGCGTCTTCCTGGTGCCCCAGTATAGCACCTTGTGGTTGAGGGGGTGGGTGAAACACTAGGGGGTTGCGAAGGAATCACTATGTTCTGGGGATCCAGTCTGGGTTCCCAAGGGGGATCCTGACTTGTTCTTGAGGAGGTACTGGTAGTACCGGGTCTATGGGCTGCAGAGGTACTGGATCAGCCACCTTGGTGGGTCCCGCTGCTAGTGGTTGTACCATAGTGGGACTGCATGGCCTTTCAGTTGGTCGTTTCACTCTGCCCCCTTTTCCTGGTCCCACTTTCCTTTTCTCCCCGGGTCTCCCCAGTTCCTCCCCTTCCACCAGTTCCCACATTCTGTTGGCTTTTTCTGCCAACTCGATTATAGCTCTGTAAGCATCTTCCTTTGACTGCCTGCTCTTCTTTGTTGCCATGTCCTTTGCTCCTTTTAACTGTGAAGACAACTGACAGGAAGAAAACAAGATTCCATTGTTAATTTATGTTTACAGCATGCCTTCATGTGGAAGGGCCCACCTCATAGACCAGAAACGAAAATTCTGTTAAACAACTTGTCCCATAAACCTCCCCTATGACCCAGCCCCATTTTTCAAGAGAAACAGTCAATCAATGTTGCCTTGAAAATGCTTAAAAAACCTTGCCTCCTGTTGCTGTCCAGGCCTAGCTCTACCCCCCTTGCATGCCTCGCCATGCTATGGCTGCTAAGCCTTCCCCATCTTCTCTGCTCCCCTTCCCATGCATTGCCCCCCCAGCCCTCTTGCCGGTTGCTGGGTGCTGCTTGTCCCCGAAATAGTACCCCTCCCACTCTAGGCCATGGTCCCCTTCCATGGCAGATCCCTTCCTCCCAATATTGAACCCTGTTCCTGAATAACAATCCTTTTCTTGGGCCTCCTTCCTCGTTTTGGCCCTCCTGGCATGTGACATCATGCCACCTGGTCAGGTCCCTCCATACCAGGGCCCCCTTTGTGCCCACCCAGGCCTCAAAAAGCTCATGGCCATCAAAACGTCTTAAGCGCCACCTCTTGTGGCCTTCCAGGCCTAAACCTTTTCCACCCTGCATGCCCTCGCTATGGCTGCTGACCCTTCAAGGCATATCCATTCCCCTTCCCCTTTGTCCTGTTTGTCTCTGGCCATGCCACGTGGCCTGTTCAGCTGAAAAAACCCTCACCCCTTCTCCCTGAGGGTCCCGTTTTGCTCCTACCCCCCCGGCTTCTGACACCATACTCTTGCCCTGTTGGGCCCACTTCACATTTTTGTGCCCCCACAGCCGGTCTCCGACCACCTGTGGCCACACTGCATCCATCGTGCTGCCTCTTGTGGCCTTTATATGTCCCATACATCCCCACTTTTGCATGCCCGCGAATGCCTCTGGCTGCATTCCCCCTTTGATCTGCTGCTACCCTGCCAGCTTGGGCTGCTTCTCCACATTGCACCCTGTATACACTGTCTGCCATCCCTAGGCTCTTTTCCCAGCTTGTCAAACCCTTTTCTTTAGCTCCGAGTGGTTCTCCATGCGTGTGATGTCACGCCATGCATTTCACGGTGCTATCCATGCGCCCAGGCCTCTAATCGCCTGCTTCTTCTCTTTGTAACCAATGCCTTCCCCCTCTCCTGCATTCCCACAGGGCTCACCCACCCATAGCACTTTTCTGGCCATCATTATTCTTTTTTAGACTCTGCTTACCTCGCGGCTGCTGCGTGTCATGTGGCGTCACGCCAAGTGGCCGCCCGTGTCAGGCTCATGCTACCCTCGTGTTTTGGCCTCCTCAACACAAACTAAACTCTTCTGAGGTGATAATACTACCCAAAATCCCAGGCTTTTCAGTCCAAACTCAACGCTGCAACTTTTTGCCCACTACTCCGATTTCTTGATCCACAAAAACTGTCCCAACACCTCTTCTCTTGCTAGGACCACTACCAGGCAAACACTGTTGCATTCTGCACAAAACTTTTTAACTGGCGCTGTACAAAAGTGCTTTTCCAACAAA
Source organism: Neoceratodus forsteri (assembly GCA_016271365.2). Classification (NCBI taxonomy): domain Eukaryota; kingdom Metazoa; phylum Chordata; order Ceratodontiformes; family Ceratodontidae; genus Neoceratodus; species Neoceratodus forsteri. The sequence goes on from CM057459.1 coordinate 805,883,839, forward strand.
ACTTCTCTTATCTGTGCCTAATCACCTCACGATTTTAAAACAAGTATACATCTCAGTACAGCTGCAAAATTCCTACAACCACTAAAATGCATGTCCTTGAACCAGCAATACTATAATTTTTTCTCAAACCGAAGCCTAATGAACCAGTCACCTACGAACCAAGGCATACCACCTCAGTATTCCCTAAACCACTAGAAACACATTCATCCAGGCCAGCAGTGCTAAAAACTTCCTTCAAACAGAAGATTATTGTAAAGCAGTCACAAACAATGTATCTTCAAAAGATTTTTTTTTTGAGTAAAGTAATGCGGCTATCAGTATATCTCATTATTAATTTTTTTTTCTTAAAACTTCATTCATTGGAAGCTATCTTACCTGCTGTACCTGGTGCACAAACCTCTCCAATTGTTCAACCAATCTGATGTGCTGCAGTTTCAATTAAATCAAAAACTCCAGCAAAAAGTGGCTGAAACCCCTCTGTGCTGTCCATTATGTACCTCCACTTGCCCCTCCCCTTCCTGTTGCCTGGCCATTGTTCTATCCCCTGCCCCCTCCCCTTCCCTTCCTTCCCCCCCTCCCCTTCTGAGCACAACCATCCTAATGAAAGGGAAAGGGGTGCACCAGGTCAACCTGGTCTGCCCCTTAAAGGGCAAACTACATTATCAGGTAAAAAATCTTTAACCTAGCAAAAAGCAAAAGTATTTCTGATACCACAAATTACAGTTGACAACATTAAGAAGTTAATATCTTGCAGTGTAGATGTTCTGAAAAAAGTACACTTCAGGCTGACTTGGTAGCAAACAGGGAGTGCTACCTCCAGCTACGCTGGTGGCGCAGGTTAGGGAATCGACTTGGGTCACTCAGGCACTGGCCAGGTGAGGGAAGATCAAACATTCCAATGACATTTCTCCTTCCTCTGAGAGGGGAGATGCTGGGCCCTGCTGCTCAAGTGCCACCTGGTGAAAGCGAAGGGGCTGCACTGCAGGAGAAAATACAAGGGGAGAGCAGTAGCCTATAGACACCAGGCACCCATTTATTTATAGCACACATGCATCCTATGTTGGTGTATGTTCTGGGGCGTGACTGTAAAATGGCCATGTGGCCCAATGTGCTTACTTAGTTAACAAATTAAAATAAATAAATAAAATGTCTTTGTACCCCATCATCCTCAGGAAAGAGTACAGGAACTGGAGGAAAAAGCCTTAACTGGACATTGTGCAAGTACCCCCAGCAGGCACATGCATGAAGAAATGATATGCCAGCCATCACTATTGTGACCCCCACCGCATAAGTGGTAGCTAACCATAAAGTCCATGAGAAGTTTGATGACTGGACTGAGGTGGGTATTATCTGTTAAGCTGGGGGTGGAGGGAGAAAATGAGGAATGAAAAAGCATACTTCAAAACAGTGACTAATGCAAATAAACCACCTTTGCTTACTTGTAACTATTTCTACAGTTAATCTCCTCACATTTGCAGTGCAAAGTAGAAATACGAACATACAAATGTATGAATGTTCTAGCAGAAGCAGATCACCCGGTCTATCTAAGTCTGCTCGAGTGTGCAGCTAGCATCCCTAGTTTGCAGCTGCCCCACCCCGCTCCCCTTTGTCATCCCACTTCCACCCCCACCTCCCCCACCCTCACTCTCCCCTGTTCCCTGTCCCACGCCTTTTGAAGCTGTTCACAGATTTACATGATACCACCCATTCTGGCAGTGCATTCCATTTTGCTACCACCCTCTCTGTGAAATAGTGTTTCCTCATTTCCTTCCTAAATCTTCCCCTCTCTATTCTTAGCCCATGCCCCCTGGTGACTCTCCCCCTAAACATTGTACCTAGTATTATTAGGTAAAAAATCTTTAATCTCTGTGTTGCAGGGGGTGGGGCACTCCATCATGCTGCTGCTGCTGTGCAATGCTCCTTGGTGCTGCTGGTAGGATGTAGTGCTCCTCAGTTCTGCAGGTGTGACAGGCCACTCCTTTTTGCTGTTCCTTGGTGCTGCTGCTTATCTGTTTAAGAGAGAAGACACTTGGGTTGGCTGCTTCTTGGTGCTGCAAGAGGTGTGCCCTCCTTTGTGTTGCAGGGGTGGGGCACTCTATCATGCTGCTGCTGCTATGCAATGCTCCTTGGTGCTGCTGGTAGGATGTAGTGCTGCTCAGTTCTGCAGGTGTGACAGGCCACTCCCTTTTGCTGCCATGATGGGTGTGCAACTCCCTGGTGCTGCTGGTAAGTTGGGCGTCTCCTCAATGCTGCCATTTGAGTGTGATGCTTTGTGGTGCTACTGCTTATCTGATAATGTAAAACGATATGCCAAGCCTACAAAAGATTAAAAAAAAAAAGAATGTTAATAAGCAGGTGAGTGTTTCTGTCAGTGGTATGCATCACTTCTGGTGCTGTGAATGGGGAGTAGGGCTCTCAAGTGAAGGCAGTAGGGAGGCACTACTCTCTGGTGCTGCTAGTGGGGAGCATTGTTTCTTGGTGCTTTCAGTGGGGAATGCTGACTCTTGGTACTACTTGTGGTTTGCACTGTTCCTTGGTGCGGTCAGTAGGATGGGCTGTTCCTTGGTGCTGCTGCTTATCTGTTGAAGAGAGAAGACACTTCAAACCAGCAAAAGAAAGAAAACAAATATTAGTTAAGCAGTAAAGGGCAACACTCCCTGGTACAGCCACTGAGGTGCGTCACTGTCTGGTGCTGCTCTATGTCTTGGAATTGTCAGTGGCTGTACTGCTACTAGATGCTACCCAGGAGGGTATGCTACACTTGAATGATACCAGTATGGCGTTGTGCTCCTTGGTACTGTTGGTGGGGTGCTCTATCTCTTGGTTCTGCCAGCGGAGGTGTAATGCTCCTTGGTGGTGCCAGTGGGGTGTGCTACTTAGTGATGCAGTTGCTTATCTGATAAAGACAATGGACTCTACAAGTATACAAAAGAAGGAATGCAATGTTTACTGCTGCATGGGTGGAGCACTGCAGATGTATTGCTAGGAGAGAGAAAAGGGACTGTGGAAGCATGTGACTGGATTCTTATGTCGTGTGCTTCCACAGTGCTGTGCTCATTGGTGTAACATAGATTTACCACCATCCTTCCCCTCCACAGATGCAAAATAATCTTCTCTGAAGTGGTTCTATTTGGCTTCTGCCAGTCACTTCCATAGTAGTGGGTGAAGAAAAAAAGCCTGCAGTGCCAAAGATGGCTGCCATGAGCTCATTGCACATCTGCGGTAATTGTGCATGAGCACTATGTTCACAGTGGCCATCTTGGGCATGGCAGGCTCTTTCTCATGCATGTGTAAGAGCTTGTTCACTGTGCAAGCACATTTTAGTTTCCAGCAAGCTTAAACATTAATGTAAACTATAACACTCAAAGGACACACGCACAGTTGCCTCTGGATGACAATGTTTGTACTGCAGCTTTACCATATATAAGATGATCTATACATATAAACATAGAAGCTGCCAGCAGTAAATGGAGAGTCCTTGAAGTCAGCCCAGTCCTACTTATCTGATGTTGATTGTGAGGGCCCTAGTGCCAAATATACTGTACATATCCCCAATGTGTCTGTCAGCATATATTCTAATTCACCAATGAGCTGCAGGTGGTGGGAAAGCCACCCACCCTTCCTTTTACATGGATTATCTATTTTAGAATGATAACAGAAGTACAGTAGGAGAGATAAACTACAGGGTTGGCTCTGTCCAGCATGCACAGAATCCTATTTGTGCAGTTGCCAGCTGTTTGAAAGAGCAGGCAGATTTCAGCTTGTCTCCCTGCCTCCCCATTCACAGCACCTACTGTCCAGCCACCTCAATGAAATAATCCAAAATTGATATTTGGATGGAGGAGTTGGGAAAGAAAACCACTATCAGGGTTCATTGCCATTAATCTCATTCACAGCTACACCAGATTTTATTTTTAATACATAGTAAATAATAGTGCTGTAAAAAATATAAGTGCTTTCTGCTATTATCTAAGGGAGAAGACTGTTTTACATTAAGGATAGTCACTTCACTCCCTTGTAGAAGCAGAGTTGTGGACCAGTAGAATGCACTGCTCCAGTTTTCCTAGACACATGGATGCTTTGGTGCCTGACTGGCATTGAAGAGTCACTGCATGGCATGCAAACCCAGTGTGCTGAGAGCTCAAGCCCAGCGTGGTAGTCTCCCCTGCTTTAAATGATGGGTGTCTGTCTGAGGGTGTGATGGAGTCTCGCCTTTAACTGTGTGAGTTGAGTTGGTCACAGCATGCTCCTGTGCACACCAGGGCAGTGCTCTGCTCAAGCACCCACCAAGATGCTGTTGTATGTGGTGGCAGAGAGCGCACACAGGTGAGGGCTGGTGGGCTGAGTTTGTACATGAGCGGCAGGTGCTGCTGAATGTGCTGGAGCATGAGTGCTGTTTAGGTGGGTTGTTTCTCTTTGCATGACTGGTGCACACCCATGCACTGTAACCCTAAAAGAAAGGATGGTCATCGGTGGAAGACAGAGGCATTCTTAGGCCAGAGAGGCTGTCTGAAGGGGAGGAGCACGGTGTATAAAAGGCATGATGGTGAGTAGTACCTGGGCTGGTGAGACTCAAGCTTGTTGTTACTTTGCATCAGAAATTTAATCCTCTTTCTCATTTGTCATGTGATTAACCCTTTCTGTGTGGATCTCCACCCATATGGTTCCCAGCTGAGGGGCTGGTACAGTGTGCCCCCCTACCATTATCTTGTAATCATTATCTTTGTCTCATGTTGCTCCTTGTTTCCCTTATTGTTGCCCATTCACTGCTGTGAGCTGCAGTCATGGAGCTGCATACCTGCCTTTCTGGGACAACTCACATAGGGAGGCTTGCACTAGGATTAATAAGAAGCACATTTTTTCTCGGCTGAAAAAAATATCTGTATTCTTAGATGCTCCACCCAGTGGGAAATGCTTGGGAGCTGTAAAGGAAAATGCAAACAAATAAGCTCATTGATGGAACCTGTGCAGATAACAGAGTAGATAATTGTTCACATGTTCCAAAGTTAGCCCTTTGAAACTTCCCATCCTGGTTGACAACACCCACTCCTGTTCTGTAGGAGCAAGCAGTTATGTTGGCCAAGCCCTTGGTACCAGAATTACATTCTGTAATTGCTTTTATAAGGTGTGGGTTACTGCACCAGCAAAAGGTGCATCAACTTTGACAGTTTGGGGCCAAGAGTCTGCATCAAAATACATAATTCCACTGGGCATCTTTTCTGATCATCCTGTGTGAGAGATCACAAACTGAATGGGCAGGGAGTCTGAACTACCCTCTTACTCACTTGAGGTGGTTCCTTAATGTTAGGGATAATGCAAATTTGTGTACCGTGCCAGTGACAACCTGTCTAATGTTTGCTAGGATAGTCTTGAGATTCCATAACTTGTCCTGAATATTTGCCTGATTATACATGCATTGGCATATATGTTTAGCATTTATGACTTGAATTTTGAGGCACTGGCGATTACAGTACATGTCTATTATTCATAAATGTTTTTGTCATGGGCACAGCATGAGAGAAACTCCTGTGCATAAAGCCCATTGTGCTTTAAAATGACTTAAAATCTATATTTTATGGTTGTTTGCCTTCTCTAAAATGTGTTAATGATGTTTATTGTTTTATATGATCCCTTTCTTAATAAAACTAAAATACTTGCTTATGGTGTAGTTATGCCCAACCTTGTTTTGTTTCATATCCTTGATCTGTGCTTATTACATACTTCCTAAACATGCAATAGTTTCTTAACTTCTCACTGCATCGTGACTAGCTAGACTGTGCTGGTGATGTTCCTAAGTCCAGGAAAGATGCAGTGAAAGTTGATTAAGAACTGTAAACAAACACATTTTTTGTGAGATCACACTAACATGGTGGCTGTTTTCTTTTTAACTTTAAAAAAAAAAAAAAGAAATCCAAATCAAACAACCAGCTACATCCACAAATTCTATTGAACATGAACAATCATAAAATATGTTTTTTAAATGAAAGTAGCAGCAGTAGTTAAAAAAATAATTATTTGGTTCACAGTTAAGAAAAATTAATACATGGCTATATCTCATTTTCTTTTTGCAGTGTTTTATTCTTAAGGCAAAGTAGAGGATTTTGAAGTTCTTAAAAGTTATTGGTCCATTGCCAGGTCAACCATCATATATGTAAGAAGACCTGGGTAGTGTTGTGCTGTTGGTGATCAGAAACATATGGTGGCAACACCCTGACATATCTGCATTATAAATAGAGTGAGTGCAGTTAGTGTGCGATCTCTGGGGAGAAGATTTTTGAATGTTGCTGGGAGATGCCATCTTTACTGTAGATCCACATAAATTATAACATTTGTAATTAAACACATTCTTAAAATAGCTGATAGAATTTAAGATACTTGAATGAAGAATCTAAAGTTATCAGGAATACTTTGCTGTTAAAAATGGTAGGATTACATATTTTGCTGGCTAACTAGTACTGCTGCTTTAAAGGGACACTGTCAGGTTCTGTGCTATTTCTGCACCTCGCAATTCTTGTGCCTTTTGCTTCTATATTCAAATTGAAATTATACCTAGTACCCGACTGCCGTATGATATGAAAACAATGCTGTTTTTACTGCATTATTACATTTTTGATGGACTGACTAATTATCCCCCTGCCTGCACATTCAAAAGTGTGCATGGCACCAAAGCACTTGTAGACTCATTCATGACTGCTTTCCTATTTTCTGAAGGCATATGAGTTTACTGTTAAATACGCTAAACCTGTAGCATGCACTAAGCTTGGTAATATAGTCTTTATATTGGAACGCATGCCCAGGGTCACAGCTTCACTTTTCAAAGTGCTTTTTCTTTAAGTTATACTGCTCATTTCTGCTCATTTAAGAAATGTAATGATGCTTGAAAAACAGCATTTTTTTTCATATCATATGGCAATCGGGTACCCAGGTTTGCTTTCATTATGACTATAGGGAGCAAAAGGCATCATAATTGCAAGGTGCAGAAACACAGCACAGAACCTGACAGTGTCCCTTTAAGGACATTTTGATGCTTAAGATGGTTGACAGGGTCCTTTTAAGGTGGCCAACCTACTCATAGGGCAATGTAACAGTGCAAGTATGAGCCTCTTTCAAGTGAGACTGCCAGCAAGGATGTTAATTTTGACATTGGTTTATGTAATGATGCTACGTATCCACTAATAAAGGAGATAAGAACTCCCATAACTGTTTCCATGTAGCCCACCCAACACAGAGCCATTGGATAACAATGACTTTCTGCCACTAGCAACCTTAGCTGGCACAGACTATGGGGGTGACCCACAGATGAAAGGTTTCATAACCCACTATCAGAACACTGAGTCTTTTACCCTCCCCCCATATGCATAATCATACCTGTAAATCTCCTGCCTCAAAACTTAGTGATAGATCCAGAAGCAAATGATGTGATACCTTTTAATGGGCCAACATAGATGTAACAACAAGAACAAAGTTCTCTAGCTTTCGGACCAACCAGTCCTTCTTAGTGGAAAGGCTTAAATAAAATCAGGGACAAGTGACAAAAAACAGGGACATATCTTTTTCCATTTTTTTTACCTTTTCCATCCTGGTACTGCCTTCCATCTGTTCCAGGTGACCATTAGTGTGATAATATTAAGGGGTTTCATGTTAGCTTTGCCCCTATTCTCCTGATTAGCCATATTTTCTTTGTTCTGATTTGATTGACCAGCCACACGATTTTCAGCAAGGCACCTTACCTTGGCACAATGCTGACCTTAGGGACACCATTATTTTTGCCCTAAAAATCAGCTCCTGTTTTGGAGTCATATCTTTCAGTTCACATTTGTGGGGACTTAGACACTGATTATCTGTTTATTAATTAATATGTTGTTCTTCTGAATGACCCTTGAGATGAGGCATTTTGTTTCTAAGAGTGTTCCGGCACATACAGTTACTGAGTTTAGAACTACAGTAATAGTTATAAAGCTGCAAACTGTAGTTTCAATCACTGATGTAAGATACATCCTCAAAAATTGGATTATAAACATTTTGAATGTTTGTACATAATCAGCAAAAAAGTCAAGAATTACTCAAAATATCACTGTGTGTACATTAACAGTTATACAAGAAAAATATAACCAAAGAGAAAGACTGCCTTTTTCTCCCAGTTAATGTTCCTACAACACAAATATGCCCCTCCCCCTAAGTACACTTCACAGTACACAGACTAAATGTTCCAAATTAACATTCAAAATCAACACACAACAATAAACACTCGATGAAATGAGCACAGAAGGATTTCCTATAATCGATGTACTAAATTTTGAGCAAAAGAAAATGGCTCAAAAAGACATTTTAAACAGCTTTTAGAGATTTTGAATCACAGAGTTCTGAGAGCAAACTGTCTCCAGCTACCACTACACACACACTACCCAGGCCAGAACTGAGGTTGTGCAGAATAATCTAGTGCTCATGTGACCTACAATCCCATGAATCACTGCAGAATTTCATTTGGAGCTCAATTACAAGGTGAAGTGAGGAGAATTACATTGATTTCAATGTACTTCACCTTAAAATTGGTAGAGAAGTGGTTTGGGGAAGGCAGAATAATGCAAAGTCATTGGTTTCAATGGACTTTGCATTCCTCATTATGAAGCAATGTACTCCACTTCACATTGTGGAACACTCCACGGATTCCACGCTACTCTGTGAATCACTTCGCGGAGCGAATTGGGGCCACTTAGCCCACTACTGTAACTCACATGCTGTACAGGAAGGAACGCGAATACCTATGGCTGTACTTCCCTGATGAGCTGAGCCTGTATCATAAAACTCCCCAATTTAAAAATCTCTTATTAGTGAGTACAGTGGTGGGGTGGTGAAGCCTGGAGAGATACTACAAAACAGGCTTACTATACATCTAAGTAACTAGTAAATAAATTAATGTTGTGATTCATGACATGATTGTGAATCGTGATTTGTGACTGCATTTGTAACCGTGATGATGAAGAACATGATTCGGTGTCGTCGGTGTGAGATAATCAATATGGAACTGTGCTGGGAAAGCGAATGCCTACGGCTGTACTTCCCCGATGAGCTGTAGCACAAAACTTCCAAACTTAAAAACACTTATTTTGCTTATAATACATCCAAGTAACGAGTAAAAATGACTGTTGTGATTCATGACGTGATTGTGAATCGTGATTTGTGACTCCATTTGTGACCGTGATGATGGAGAATGTGATTTATATCACGAGAGACTCGTGATGATGGTCCTGACTTAAAAACACATATTAATGAGTACAATGTTCATGCAGAATTATGCACCACACCAGTCCAGTACTCTGAAGGGAAGCCAAAGAAACAACTGTGACTTACGTTACAGATGGAGATTGGGCCCTAAAGAGATGCAAATGCACAGACAGCTTAAGATTGCGCTGCACACTGAAGAGATATAGACACAAAGGCACAACACCTAACCAGTGCTCACCTACAGAAATTCAAATCTAGAAAAGAATACCTTTGGCAGTTGGGGCAGGCCATGGGGGGGGCAGTGCTGCAGTAAAAGTCACTAGTACTAGTACCAGTAAAGATACCACAAAGAAGTACAGAAATCATACAACTGCAGTGGATATCAGATTCACATTGCTGAAATTACTATGTGGCACAATAAAAGGTGACTAATTTGATGACACGCGTCACACACACACTAAGTAATGCATAGCAAATTGAAAATGTCAATAATATAACCATGTATTTTAAAGAAACTAAAGTTATGCACTGCTGCACCACAACAATCAGCAAGAAAATGGCAAGAATTATTGAAAATATTACTGTGTGTACATTAACACAGTTATACAAGAAAAATATCACCAAAACAGAAAGAACTGTGTTTTTCTCCAAGTTAATCCACCTACACCACAGATACGCCCCTCCCCAAACCACACTTCCACTGTCTCTTAGTACACAGACTGAATGTCGTACATTAACATTCAAAATCCATACACAAACAATAAACCATCTATGATACGAGCACAGGAGGGTTTCCTACAATCGATGAACTAAAGTTTCAGCAAAATAAATTACTCAAAAAGGCATTTTTAATAGCTTTTAGAAGGTTTGAATCACAGAGAGCTCTCAGAGCAGACTCTCTTCTACAGCTTCCTACACACACTACCCCGAACTGAGACTGTGCAGAACAATCTAGAGCCCATGTGACCTGAAATCCCATGAATCACTGCAAAATTCACCTTTGGAGCTTAAAAACAAGATAAAGTGAGGCAAAGTACATTGTTTTCAATGTACTTTGCATTAAAAATTGGTGGAGTAGTGGTTTGGGAAGATGGAGTAATGCAAAGTCATTGTTTTCAATGGACTTCGCGTTACCCATTACAACGCGAAGTACTCTGCTTCGCGTTGCGGAGCACTCCGCCGATTCACTTTTGCTTCATGATTCACTTCATGGAGCGAATTGGGGCCACTTTGCCCATCTCTAATAGTGAAGCAAAGTTTTGGGAGCAGAAGCAAAGCAAAGTGCATTGGGGACTAGCTGTCAGTTAGGTGAGGAATGTGTAACATTGCCCAAAATGTAGGCCTCATATAAAAGAGATAGTGAGTGTGTGCTCAGAACAGTGGACTTATATAGTGCGGATAGTTCATTTTATTTAGAGCCATAATGTTTGGGGGCATACATTCTGAGATGAGAGAATGGGGCATGGTTTAGAAGAGTAGAGAGTCTCCCCCTCTCAGGAAACCTATGTTTGCTTTCTCTTAATCCTTCCTTGCAGGTACCAGGTCAGATCCATTCACCGACACCACCACTCTTGCTTCACATGCACTACAGCCCTAGAATCTACATCCATGATCTATAATGGAGAAATATACCGTAGGTAACTCAAGGGAGCTTATTTCAGTGCCCCCTTCCCACCACACATCAGTGTCCATAAAATAAATATTCACTAGCAGTGATCACCCCAGTTCTTTAAGGGCAACAGTACAAGAAGCGCTTGTGTCCTTGGTCCATGATGGGGGCAGTAATCCTGGTAAATTAAATGGGTCCCCTTTTTTGCATCACAAGTTGAATGGGCAGCATGGGGCTAACTATTGGCAGGGGCAAGGCAGATTAGCATCTTTGGGGGAAATAAGGTTAAACACACACGTGCACATATGCACGCACACTGACTGTTGCTAATAATATGCCCATGGGACAGATTATAAAATACCAATAAAACATTTCTTGGGGAACTTTCATGGGGTACAGGTTAAAGCAATGCAAAGAAAATTTCAGCAGTAGAGCAGTACAGCAAGTGCTATAACAGCATGACAGAAATTCAAAATCACCTAAATATTGTATGGTTTCCTTTTTAATATAATAAACTACAACCAGTGTTCATCTCCCATCAGGCAACACAGGTTAGAGTGAAGGGTAGCTTCACCCAGCCCTCTTGGGGCATATTGCTCACTGGTATCAGTTTACCCGTACAGTCTAAGGGAGCTCCCCAAACTTCACTGGGTAACCAGCCATTGAAATGTTGCAGGCCCGATGGTGTTGTAGCTGGTTGGCCAGTGGTGGTGCACTTTAAAAGCAAACAACATGAAACATTTAATTAGAAAACCCCACAGGCTATGCATTTGCTTAAGATGGTCAGACCTTCTAGTGAGGTATTTGTACTTCCTAGCCCGATGGCCAAAACTGTAGTGGGTGCTTACTTTACACAGTTTTCCACTGGTTGTAGGGTATGCCCTGAGAGTACTCACTGTCCCGATGTACCACTTCCCTGTTTCTGGGCTCAATTTCCTCATCCGATGTAGATACTGGCTCTCTCAGGATGTAGGTTTGAGCTGGCTGTTGGGGGTGGCTCACAAATGCTTCTAACATCATTCAGGCTTTTCTTTGGCTGGTGGCTCCTCTTCCTCCCGAGCTCTTCCCTTCTTCTTCCTCGGGAACTCAGTCCAGTCCAAGAGGCAGGGGCCATGAGCTTCACACTCACATCCAGGCTTCCAACCCCAGTGTGAGCAATAGCTAGTACCTGGCTGTGGTACCTACTGGCCATCTCTCAGACTGTCTGCTGGACACTACAGGTTTTTTTTTTGGCAGTCAGGCTTTCACACAGTCTCTATGGTGCCCACAAGCTGGTGGCTGTAGCACAAGGATAGCTTCTTGGCTGAAGGCAGAATCACAGTCTCTCAGATCAGTGACAATCCAAAAACTTCAGGTGAGCAGGCTTACTGTTCAGGTTCAATAAATGCAGGATGTGGAAACCTTCCAAAGTCTCACTCTGCTTGAGGCTGTTTAAGCCTAGGAGAGCACTGCTGTTTAGGTCTCAACCTGGCAGTAGCCCTCCTTTTTCTTTGGGAGCTAACTACAGACTCACTCTCTGTCTCTGCCCTCCAACACCTTCGTTGGGTAAAGGCTGCTTCTGTTTGGTGCAGCATGTTGCCAATCCACCTGATTAGTATGCAGAATTTTCATGTGATGCCTTACTGGTGGCTGAAAAAGGCACCAAGCACACTGCAAGTCCTTCTCCCAGAAAACCTTGGGTGACAGCTGCCAAGATCCCTTACATCTGATTTTCTGACAGTGAGGTCAGGGGTCAAAAAGATGATGGCCCTATTCTTTAATGCACAGCTGATGTCACTTTAATAGTATCTTTATGGTGCAAAACAAGTGCTTTTTTATTTAAACTGGCCCGTTTGATAGGCACACCTGTGCTCTCCTATCTGGTTGTGGTGTTGTGGGGATACAGGCATTGTACTCCATGTCAGGAGCTCCATTCTCTGCCATCCCCCCCGCTTCTTGGCCCAGTCTCTGGGCAGGTGGCAGCTTCTCCATTCTTAAAATGCTGAGCATGCTAAGCACAAAGTCTCTTTTTCTCTTTTTGCTTTTCTCACCCACTTCTAGTGCCTTCATGCCTCCTAATTCCTTTTGGTTTCTCTGAGGCTGAAGCACACTAGGGAAGGTGCTGTGTCAGCCACCAATGAAGCTTTTCAGGAATTTGGTGGGTGGACACATTTGGAGCCATAGAAAACATTCATGCTGGTGCCGCTGAAATGTTTGAGCAGAATGACTGCTGAAACATGCACAGATTTACTGTGTGTGGCTGTCTGGCACTTTTGTATGGTAGTTCAGTACACCTAAACAGATGCTCCTCCAGTCCCCTTCAAGCACCAGTCCCTGGGCTGGAGCAAGCAAGAAACATCAGAAGGCAGGGTCCATGGGCAGAACGGGCACTAGGTAACCCCCCAAAATGGGGGGGGGGTACACACACTTTCTCCACAAGAACCATAATCTGCTTATACACCAAAAGCTTGAAGACATTAAACTCTTTACATGTTAATCAAAATCTCTGTACTTACTGAAAATCTATGCTTCATGCTAACAAAAAAATCCACTCTGTTTCTTGCAGACACCATATTGCTTAAGAAATCCAAACCAGCCTTTTTTTTTTTTTTTTTTTTTTATGTAAACCCAGCCATCTTCTTGCTAGATTTCCTTGTTCTAGCTGTAAATGCCTCCTGGTTCTTTTAGCTCCTTAGTGTCAGTTATGACCTTTGCCTTTTTTTTTCAGAGATATTTCTTTTTATGTTGGCTCACACTTGAGCACCAGCCAACATATTGCATTAGTAGCAGATCTGGAGGCATGGTCACTGTTGAGCGAATGCAGGGCATGCATCAGTAGGTGCGTCCCTCATTCACCAATAAGCCTGCTTGCCAGTGCCACACCATTAATACTTAATGTGGTGAGCATATCTAAAGAAAGGTCAGCTGCAATGTGAGCAAACCTCATCATACGCAGCGGACCTCCTGATGTGCTTTCCGTGGTGAAAACAATGGAAAACATGGCGGCATAATGCCGACTTTGGGGGTGCCCAATCCCCCTGTCAGCAAGCCCTGCCAAAATGTATGTGCTGATGGGGGAGCCCACTCCCCATCAGCATAATGCACCCCACCATTTGTTATGTGCCAAGGGGGGGTGCCCAATCTCCCTCGGCTCTTGCCCACCCACTTTTGTTGTATGCAGACGGGGGTGCCCAAGCCCCTGTTGGCTACAGCATCCCCACCAAAACACTAAGGTGGCATGCTGGGAACCCACCCCAGTGTGCCAAAGCCCCAGCAAAAGAAAAACTGTCCCGCAATTTTTTTTTTAAACCTGTAAGAAAGAAAACTGTCCCTCGTGGTCTTCCTGCCCCCTCCCACAACCCGCACCCACCCTCTGCACACCCTGCCTCCCCTCACCCCCCTCACCCCCCTCACCCCATACTTACCTCTGGAGTCCAGCTCTATGATCTTCGGTGGACCGGGAACACTTCTGCACTCTTCAAGCTGACCGCAAACTGAAGAAATGCTGGTAAGCTGTATAATGGCATAAATAGTTTTTTTTTTTTTAACTTTGGTGCATATCTCGGGCATTTTTTGTAAGTTTTGCACCAAATTTTCAACATGGGGTTATTGGGACCCTCCTCATGAATGCAGTCACTGTCGTGGCATTATTCTGTCCCAAAAGGTGATTTCACTGTCACTGCACAGAATCATCTTTCAGGACTGAGTAACAAAATGACAGTGCCACTGTTCATGAGGGGGGCTCTCAAAAAGCCTATGTTGCAAATTTGGTGGGACAAATCCAAAAAATGGCTGTTTTACGAGCATGCATTGAACTGATTCCATGCACGCTCAGAACTTTGTGAATTTGTAATATTTTCATTCCAGATTTTCAAAATTGTCATTTTTCCACACCTTCTTATGAACAGTACAGCTGTCATTTTACAAATCCTGGCCAAAATGTGTTTTCGTATGTCCTGCTCAGAATAACGCGGTCGCTGTGCAAAATCAGTTTTCATGACAGTTTGAGAAAATTACAGTGACACTGATCATAAGCAGTGGTCCTAAAATGTCTACGCTGAAAATTTGGTGCCAATAGTCCATAAAATAACTATGTAACAAGCACGTGTTGCGCAGTTTCCATGCAGGCCTCTAACTTCACAAATTTGCAATATTTTCATTCCAGATTTTCAACAGTGGCATTTTTTCACATTTTCTTATCAACAGTACAGCTGTCATTTTTCACAGTCTGCCCAAAGTGTGTTTCCATACCTGTGGTGCACAATGGCGTGGTCGCTGTGTGAAATCAACTTTTGGGACAGATTAACACAATCACAGCACCACTGTTCATGAGGAGAGGTCCCAAAATGCCTATGTTGAAAATGTGGCTAAACCCTCCCACAAATAAATGGGTTACGGACGTGTGTTGCTCAGTTTCTGTGCATGCTCATGACTTCACCAATTTTTCATATTTTCACTCCAGATTTTCAACGTTGCCATTTTTCACGCCTCCTCATAAACAATACAGTTGTCATTTTCCACATCCTGCCTAAAATGTATTTTCGTCCCTGTGTCGCCAAATGGCATAGCCGCTGAGCAATACCACCTTTCAGCTAACAAACTGATTGTGCCGCTTTTCATGAGGTGGGGTCACAAACAGCCTATGTTGAAAACTTGGAGTGAAAATACCCAAAAACGCCTACAACATTAGGGTTTCCAACTGTAACACCCCACCCTGTAGAGACTGCCAGGTGTCAGGGGTGTGACTTGGGATCATTGGCTGTAATGCTCATGCCATTCCACCCCTACCACCACCCTGCAGCCAGTGACAGGCATCGAGGTGTGCCTTGGAGTGCTTACCCCATTCCCCTATACTGCACCCATCTCAGCATATGTCCTTATGTAATGGGGTACATATAAGGCCCAAAGACCCCAAAGCACACAATGACACTTGTCAGTGTCTACAGGGTAGGGTGAGGTAAAATGGCATAACCGTTGTAGCTGACACCCTAAAGACACAACCTGGTGCCTGTCTGTCTCTGCAGGGTGGGGTTGGAGTTGGCATCAGTTCCATACTTCACTGCCATTCCTATTTTGCATCTCTAATTAGTGCAGTACCAATGTCAATGCCAGCAAGACAACATTTGGCATTGACAAATGCTTGTTTTTAACAGCAAGACAGAAAAAATGATAGTATAAGAACAGGAATTAATGAAGTATGAATGATGTCCCCATCTCTGCATCTGTCTGTTTTGAAAAATGGCATTTGAGTTATTTTTCAGGGGTTGTTGTGAACCATAAAATGAAGGCTTTTACCTATGAAGGGTGAAAATGGGGCCGTGCAAAGTCGGATTGTATTATCACTGTGGAAAGAATGGACCTTTACATCAAACTTACTGAAAAGTTACCCTTCGTTATCTGTATGAGTAGTCTACAGCTGTAGCAACTGGTTTGGGCCCAGATAAAATAAGCACTAAATCACTGTCTTAATTCAGCACAATCACCACTACTGTACATTGTTCCATAAACAGCTAATCCAGGGCTTGTTTCTAATTAGCAACATCAATTACTTCAGCATATTTACAGTTAAAGCACATCCCTTTTCTCAGTTATACATTTCTGCATTATTTTTTGTAACACTGAGGAATATAAACAGTTACTTTCTGGTGCCCCACTCACATCCATGACAGGGTCTATGGGATCAGGTTTACCCAGTCCTGCATGGAGCAGAAACTGTGGTTGGTGTGCCTCTGGTGGACAGAAAGTGAAGGGATATATCCTTCTGAACACATGTTCACTCAACAGAAATGAGGTGCGGGCTACTTTGGTGGTGTGATCTAAGCTCCTTGCCTTCAAGTGAGCCAGAGTCAGCAGCACCTTAACACAGTCACAGCAGGAAGCAGCTTACCCAAATGACTGAGTTCATCCCTTTCCTCAGTGTACAGAACCACAGAGCAAACTGGCCATGTCTTCCGTCATTCACATAGAAACATAGAAACATAAACTTTGATGGCAGATAAGGATCACTTGGCCCACCCAGTCTGCCCATTTCCCTACCTATTGGATAAGCTGCAGATTCTAGTTAACCAACAGCCTACTTCCTGCAACCCCCCACTATAATTGCCTTATGTCTGTCCCATGCATGTTTGAATTCCCCCACTGTTTTAGACCCCACAACCTCTCTCCAGGAAGGCAGTTCCATGCATCCACCACTCTCTCTGTGAAAAAAAATAAAATTCCTTACATTACCCCTGAGCCATCCCCCCTCTATCTTTAAATTGTGCCTCTTGTTCTTACACATCTCTTTTTCTGAAAGATGCTACCCTCCTGGACTTTGTTGATTCCCTTGAGGTGCTTAAAAGTTTCTATCATGTCCCCCCTGCCCCTCCTTTCATCAAGGGTATACATATTAAGCTCTCTCAGTCTCTCTTCATACGGTTTCTGATGTAGACCCTGCACCATTTTAGTTGCCCTCCTCTGAACTACTTCCATCCTGTCTATGTCCTTGCGTAGATGAGGTCTCCAAACCTGCATGCAGTACTCCAGATGGGGTCTCACCAACTGTCTGTACAGAAGGATAACCACTTCCCTTTTTCTACTTGTGATGCCCCTCCCTATGCATCCCAGTATCCCCCTGGCTTTCCTTACTGACTTCTCACATTGCTTACCCACCTTTAGGTCATCTGATACGATTACCTCCAGGACCCTTTCCATTATTGTTGTTGTTAGTACCTCCCCTGCTATTGTGTACTCTTCTCCTGAATTTTTATTTCCCGGGTGCATTACTTTGCACTTCTTTGCACTGAATCTAAGTTGCCATATGTCTGACCATTCCTCCAACCTTGCCAAGTCCCTTCTCATCCTTTCTACCCCCCCCCCTTGTGTATCAACTGTTTTACAGATCTTTGTGTCATCTGCAAAGAGGCATACCTTTCCTTCCAGACCCTCTGCAAAGTCACCTATAAGGACGTTAAAGAGGACTGGACCCAGTACTGAGCCCTGAGGTACTGCACTAGTAACCCCCCTTTCTTCAGAATGTGTTCCATTCACTATTACCTTCTGTGTCCTGTTGTACAGCTAGATTGCTACCCAGGATACTACCCTGGGACCCACTCCCAGGCTGACTAACTTGATTATTAATCTTTTGTGCGGGATTGTGTTAAATGCCTTACTAAAGTCTAGGTAGGCCATATCTACAGCCCCTCCCTGGTCTATTACTTTGGTCACCCAGTCAAAGAAATCGATTAGATTCATCTGACATGACCTTCCTGCTGTGAATCCATGCTGCTTTGGGTCCTGTGCCCCGCTGGCCTCTAGGTACTCAAAAATGCTTTCTTTCAGAAGTGATTTCATCATTTTCCCCACCACTGAGGTCAAACTAACAGGTCTGTAGTTTCCTGCTTCTGTCTTGCTCCCACTTTTGATCTTTGTGGCCACAGTCCCCCAACAGCATGGGATTTTATCTGCAACCCTGCACTGGTTAGAGGAAGACAGGTCAATCGTATAGAAATGATCAGGAGGCCATCCTTGAGGGTGGACCTCAAACCATCTCCTGCTCTCCCTAGTTTTGGATCCTGGCTAGGCCCAAGCCTCTGGAGTCCTGCACTTGAGGGAGACAGAGACACCCAGACCGAGGAACCCTGCCATAATTTCTTGACCCATAGGCCCACTCCAGCTGGTCCCAGCCATTAAAGAACATCTGTAAATGTTAAAACAGGAACTTTACACACTGGCTTCCAAGACTAGGAAACCAAAAGAACTGGAAGGCTGCCTTTTGTCAAGACAGAGCCCATATTTACTGTATATACCCCTAGTAGGAGGAAATATTTGCTGGGAACCCCACACCCAACCAATCAGTGAGCAATTGTAGGTGCATTCCTGGCACACACACACCATAGCACAAGCAGAACATGAGCAGAACACACATTGTAAAACAGGAAAACAGGATATTCCTAATTAACATTTCAGAACATTTTGGTACCTTAAAACTTCAGTGCTAAGCTAACCCTTTAAGTGAACTTTAATTCACTTGTGCATTACTCTTATTTATTCAAGGTCATATATTATATAGAGAATAATGGATGGGTAGGGGATTATAACAAGGATTTTACACACACAGGTGTGTGTAAAATCCTAGTTTTAAACCCCCTACCCATCCTTTATTTTGTATAATTGCTGGTGATCATTTTTTCATCACAGCAATTATACAAAATAAATGTGTATCTCTAGGGAGTCGAGCTGCATATTATTTCAGTTTTAACGCGGTCCGTGGTGGCTCCTGACATAAAGCAGTGTTCACTTTTCTTTATTGTTTGTGACCAAAAATAAAAAAATGTTGTGCTGAGTCAAATTTTTGTTTAAAAAAACAATTTACCTGCCTACTCCTATTGTCGTCGAAGTGTAGAGCATTAAGGACTGGGAAGGCAGGGAACAGCATAGAGATGAGAAAGATCATGGTAGGAGCATGCACCAAGCTAGGGAAATTGGGCTTGTGTTTGTCATTACAACCAGCTGGCTATAACGACAAAATTACAACCCGGTTTCTCTATGGGAAAAACGATAGCCAGTTATTATAGACCCATTGCACCACACATATCATAACATAACACAGTTCATGGGCCTAGTAGATACTGTTAAGACAGCCAGATTACATATGGTAACAGTGCTTCTGAGGGATGTCTCTTCTGGTATAAAGACTCCATGCATGAGGTCTGAGTGAGAGCACAGCAAAGCAAAGCAAAGTTATACCATGGAAGATATCATTTGGAGGCCCTTTGAACTTATTATAAATACCTGGAGTTAGCTAGAGTGATTTATAATAAGTTTTAACTAACTGATTTGTTTTTGGTTTGTTGTTTTTTGTTTAGCTGTCCTCACCCTGGCTCTGACATGAAGCACTTCAGTCCTAACATTCCTGCATGAGAGCCAATTGTACAGTGGAAAATAAGTACAATGTCTGTGTGTGCTGATTTTCTGAAATGACATCAGTGATTTATAATCTCAGTTTTGAAATCTGATGATGTGTGCTATAGTGGATATCTATCAAGGGTGAAGATGTATATATTAGAAACACAATAAAGTAAGTGTAGAAAAATATGCCGAGTCCATTCTTTCTTCCCTGGAACCTTACCAGAAGATACTCTGTGTGGCCACTGCATCAATAACGACCATACCTACCCCCTGGTCCTCTACACCCTCCCATTTTAATAGTCCCTTTGGAGCCATCCCAGCTGCTTTTGGACCCAGCAGAATTTTTGTGTTTTGGCTACTGCAATGGATAGGATATTCCATTTATCCACTAGCCTCTCCATGAGAAAATATATCCTAAATTTATAACAACTTTTCTAAACTCCCTGCTGCACCACCACTGCATTAAATTGTGCCCTGTTGTGGATGTGAGAGAATAGCTATGCTTAGTCCACCTAGTAGTAACCCTGCAGGAAGTTGCATGTCTCTGTCATGCCCCATTCTCCCCCCCTTTTCTCTAGTCAGTACATATTTAAGCAATAATGCACAACAGGGTGTATGTTTTGCTGTGATAACATAATGCCTTGGGTGGCTGAAGTGGTGCTGTACAGAAGTGGTAACTCATTATCACAGTGAGGAATGTCTGATTAAGGCAGTTGTTTAAATGCAATTTATCACTTATCCACGAGATGGCGACCATAAGCCATTACAGCAAAACTGTGTGCCTGTAGTGTAATTCATCCTCCACCCACCAATTAAAATGCAGATGGTGTCAGGCTGCTGTTTAGGGACACTGTCAGATTGAGAACTCAATCACAAATATATACTGCATAGAATCACTTTTGTCTGCTAAGCTTTATATTGATTTGTTTTTCAATAAAGTTTTAACTCTGAACCGTTGTCTTTGTGTCCTGGTGTGTTTCTATTTATTCATTTTTATGTATTTTTATGTTAGGTCAGTAAGTTAGTACAGTACTGTAGGTGTATTTTCCTTTTAATGATTTTTTGGGTTGTGCTCAATTTCTTTTTTTATCCGTATTCTGAGCGATTGCTAATGCTGTGCTGTGACATTGCAGCAGTCTGCAAGGAAAAAAAGACTCTATCAATGTACTTTCCCACCCAATGTAAGCAATAGAACTGTAGATTGTACATAGAAAACTGTCAGCACATACAGGTATCATGAAACCCTCCTTATGTTACAACACAGTTTGCTTAATGTACCAAAAAGAGCAATGGTTTCTCTCAGCAATTCAAATACTTGTCTATTTAGTATCCCACTATTTCAGTTTTTTCTATAAAATATATGCTTCCTGAAATGTGTTTTTCCCTGATCACAGCATTCAATTAACACATCTTATCAAGGGATCCTGCCAAATTACAGGCTTACAATGCACTTCTGTAGCACTGTACCACTGCACATCGCAGTCATGTCCCGATAACTGAGCAACGGTACTAGGCATCAACACTTTAGTAAGAAGACTTTCTCAATCTCAGGTCTGCACAAATACTATATATAAACACAAGTGATGGGGTCGCTAAAATATCTTCTGCAGCCCTAACAATTCTCATAGTCTGCATAGCAGGCACTGCCCACAAGCAGAATTAGGAAACCAAGAAATAATGAAATAAGAACCCTCCCCCATATAGAGTCCCATTAATGGAAGAAAAATCCAATCAAGGTTGCCTACAGTTATTACTATTAAGCACAGAATGGAGGTTGGGACAATAACTGCATTTAAATAAAAACAGTTCTGCCCTGGAAATCAGTGACAAGAAGTACTCATACCCTTATCAATGAAGATTAAAGAAGCTGCTCCAGAACATGCTCAGAAACCAAAATCACAAAGTGATTTTGGAAATGTTTTAACTTGCACCAGCAGAGACAATTTGCTAGGCAAGAAGTAAAAAAAAAAAAGAAATGAAGAAAATGGGAGAGACAGAGGAAGGTCTGATTATAGATACCGCAAAATATTACTGTGCATACGTAATTACTTTGCAGCAAAAATATGTACAGTATGGTGGCAATGGACATAAAAGTTCAATCAGCTAATTAAACAAACCATAAATGGGGGGGACATGCCATTGTAATGAGTGAGCTCTATAAGAGCAGTCCCGGAGAGAGCTCAGCCAGGAAAGGAGTGCCTCTCATCTAGCTCCCATTAAGAACTGGATTACATAGGCAGTACAGCAGATCTTCCTGACAAAGGGTCCAATTCTAGAAAGGGAAATATGCCAGATGCAAGTAACGCAATTGCACAAGATACGTCAAAGCAATTGCGACATGTGATATACAGCCTATTCTTTAACATGGAAGTGATAAGCCAAACGCAACTGTGCTAGTCGCGACATGCAAGATACACTATATAAAAGGGCACAACGTGCAGCAGCAGCCTAACATACACCAGCAGATACACCACAGCCATGGCAGAAGCTGCGGTTGAGAGACAGAGGAGGAAGAAAATCTTCACTCATGAGGAGGTGAACACACTGGTAGAGCAAATAGATAGGCACCATGCACTCCTCATGAGTTGCAGAGGGGATGGCAAGAGGAGGGAAAAATGGAAGAAGGCATGAGACAGGGTGATATGCAGAGTCAATGCCATAGCTACACAGCATTGGACTGTCTGAGATGTCCAGAAAAAGTACCAGGACCTCAAGCACCTGGTGAAGTGCAAGGTGGTGCAAAAAAGGTGGAGTGCACAGGGCACAGGGGGTGGACCCACCCAGCAGCAGCCACTCAGCAGCATTGAGAGGAGGATTGTGGCACACCTCAGCCAGCAGAGCATCGCTGGAGTCATACAGCTAGACAGCTTCAGACAGCACACTGCCACAGGTAGGGACAAACAACAGCAATGGATGTGACAGGCCTGACATGGCAACAGCGCTGCACCTAACAGCAAAGGTGGGGTGGGTGGGGTAATAATGTGTAGGTAGATGTAGTGGTGGGGTGGCATGCCACAGGAATGCCACATGTCCACAGCTGGCTACAGAGTGGGTCTAGGGTACCAGACAATGGCCAGGTGCAGGCCAAGGATAAGCATGTGTGCAGCTGACGTGCTGCTGTGCACAGGTATCGGCTGTGCTGCACTGGGAGTCTCTGTAACATGCACTGTGTATTGTTGTGGGGGGGGCTGTGCTCAGGCATGGGCTATGCTGCACTGGGAGTCGCTGTGACATGCACTGTGTACTGTTGTGGGAGGAAGTGCACAGGCATGGGCTGTGCTGCACTGGGAGGTGCTGTGACATGCACTGTGTACTGGAGGGGGGCTGTGCAGAGGTATGGTCTGTGTTGCACTGGGAGGTGCTGTGACATGCACTGTGTACTGGTGGGGGGCTGTGCAGTGGTAAGGTCTGTGCTGCACTGAGAGTTGCTGTGACATGCACTGTGTATTGGTGGGGTGATTGTGCTCAGGTATGGACTGTGCTGCACTGGGAGGTGCCGTGACATACACTGTGTACTGGGGGTGGCTGTGCACAGGCATGGGCTGTGCTATAGGGAGGGGGCATGTGTCACTGTCCCAGTGCTCACAGAGTGAGGGAGAGGGCTGCAAGAGATGTGTATGGATGGCAGGGACAACGTAGTCACCCAGTGGTGCTGGCCCCTGCAGTGCAGCGGTGCCCCATGAGCGTGGTCGTGCATGGTAGCACTGTGCAGTGGGGAGCTGTACAGGGCAGCAGTGTGACAGCTGGATAAGACATACCAGGATGGATAGCACAACATGGGCAGCAATGGTGGGGGGACCAGGCCATCAGTGCAGGACGCAGGTACAGTGGTGGCATACACCAGGTGGGACTGCACAGATGTGTGGTAGGTGCAATGCCATAGTGCAATGCAGAAGCAGACCTGAGAGGGCAACACTGATCAGGCAGGTGAGGGCACACAGTGATGTGGTGACACACTAACATGTTGCCCATCCAATAGGTGCCATGACAGCTGGCACAGGTCGTCCCAGCAGAGCTGGAAGGCAGAAGCAGCAGCAGCGGCAGGGCCAGGATGGTGCAGGTTTGGCCCAGGCCACTGGCACAGTGTCGGATGACAACAGTAGCACAATGTCCAGTGGAGGCAGCCCAAATGCCAGTACACCTGTGGCCGGAACACCGGAGCCCATTTTGGAGCCTGAGGGGAGTGGTGATGGTGGCAACCCCATGGTATAGGAGGTGATGGACAGCAGTGAGGAGGATGCAGCAGGACCACCACGGGAGCAGCAGGAGACCATGGAGGACACCACCAGCAGTGCCGCCACACCTGTGGAGGAGGTGCAGATGCCTGTGGCTGTCCAGAAGGCAGCAGAGCAAGAACAGCCAGCTGCAGAGGACTCTGTCATAGGGTCGCTAGGCCCACTGAGCATCTGTGGGCTGGAGTAACAATTGGACGAGGCCATCCGTGAGCTGCAGGACCAGCTGTCCCCACCGGCCTACACTGGGCACTATTGCCATTTAGTGCTGGCTGGCCAGGGGGATTTCAGGCAGGAGATGGGGAACATAGACCAGGGCATGCAGGAGCACCACACCAGCATGGAGCTGCAACTGTCCAGCATTGCCAGCTGTCTGCAGGCAGTCACCAGGGACACATCGGCATGCATGGCTGGCCTGGAGGATGCCATACAGGGCATCTGACACTGTGCCAAATGCCAGGCGGTCTTCATGGACCACCTCAGCACAGGCCTGGAAAACATGTTGGCACACCAGCAGCACCATGATACAGCCATGGCCATGGCCATGCAGGCCATAGCATGTGCACTGCAGCCGCTGCACCACCTGCAATACCTGAATCAGCGGATGGCACCCCCGGCCACTACACATTCCAGCACCCAGACACAGGCAATGTAACAAGTAGCACCCCCACCCCCACCTCCAGCCCAGGTGTCAGTTGCACACCTCCTGCCAGTCATGCTGCTGGAGCCGCAAGTCCAGCCAGGCACTGCCCACACCTTCCTAGGTACAGGCTGGTGCCATGGTGCACACTCCATGACCCACTCAGCCATGCCAACAATACAGGTGCAGGCCAGTCAGAGTCCCACACATAGGCCCACTGCAACAGGGACAGGCACAGGGTACACACAGGGAGGTGAGCACACTGAGGCAGGTGCTCCACAGGCTGCAAAGGGACTGAGGCATTCCATGCGGGATGGGGGATCACACAGTGAAGCACCAGCACAGCTGCAGCCATATGTGGCTTCGAGGCATGTTGGCCTGTGAGGGCGGAGGCACAGCAGAGCCACTGTGGTGGCACACACAGACCCACAAGGTACAATGCCAGGGGAGGGCCACCAGGGCACTGCACAACATGCCTGAACAGCTGGGTCTCCCACAGTCCAGCATCTGGCACCGGAGAGGTCTGTGTGAGGACAGTGTGGCCATGGCAGATGGCTGTGAAATGCCCATGTGTTTGGCGCAGATGGGGGATGGAAGGGTGGGGCTGCAATGGGGAGGCAGGGCCAATAACATGACAGGGGGGTCACATGTATTAGTGGGGGCATTGTGCAGGTCACAAGGGTGTGCATGTCGGTATGTATGACTGTGTGCATGGGTGAGTGTTGGGGCATGCATGCTGGGATGGACAGAGGAGCACAGTGATATGAGCACCTGTTGCATATAAAGCACCATGTAAATAAACCATTGCACCTGATCCATATGTTGTGCAGTTTGTATGTTGGTGGGGTACTGTTTCACAGGATACAGGTTGGATAGGGTGTAGCCCCCATTCACAACAATGTCCTTCGTGGGTCCACTATACACATGGCGTGCTGAGTGGCACCTAAGGTAACACCAGATGTCCACTGCTGATGGTCACAGCCCTGGGAGGGCCTGCGCCGGTAGGCAGGTGAATGCCATCGCAGGGCATGGGACAGCCCATCGATGGGAGATGGCCACACAGCACTGCAGCAGTGGTGCCAGACACCTTGCACAGGATACAGGACAGCTGAGTCAGGAAGTAGTCCATGGGGACTGGTGCTTGGGGTATTGCTGAATACCGGGATGACACATGCCAAGGCATGCAGGTGCCACAGGAGGGGTACCACAATGCCTGGTGGCAGCAGGGGTGCTGCAGGATGGAACATGGCCAGACAGGTAGCCCTCAGCATCAACAGGCACAGTGCACCCATGGGATCCCAGGTACCCAGGTGGTGGGCCATGCAGCCAGGCGTACCATGGGAGTCACCTCCCCACACCACTGTGGGTGATACAGCCCAGCCACTGGCAGGGCAGGTGCCCATGTAAAATGCTTTGCCAGCATCACATCATGGCTGCACACAGTGCTGTGCAGTCCCACCCTCGTGTGTGGACCCATGTCAGTTGCAGCATCCTGCCTCTGACCACCACAGGGCACAAACAGATGCTACACTTGCAAGTACTGTCATACCCACACCACAATTACCAGCACACACTGCAACATCGCATATTGTAATTGCCAACATGCACTTCAACTTCGCATATCACAACTGCTTCAGCACGCTGCAATCGCTCATCATGAGTGCTGTGCTGCAAGTCGCAATTGCACACATGTGAACTGCAATGTGTGATGCGCGTGCAGGATACACGTGCGGCACGTGCAGTAGCGAGGAGCTATGCTCTGGCACAGTGTAGGGTTACAGGGGCTGTAGTACTGGGCCTTGGACTGAGCTACAACACAGCACAACCAGCCAGGACTGGACAGGGACAGACAAACTGCAGACAGGTGAGTACTGGGCTACAGCAGGGCCCCCCCCTATACATACCCCTATTTCATCTGCCACTGACCTGAGGGCCAGGCACAGTTAAGGATACTCACAATGGTGGACATTCAGGGGTTCAGTACTGTTATGTGCAATGGGATGTGTACAATATCCTAGATCTGTGCTCAGGTTATATGTCAAGGGTTATGGGGGTCATGTTACATCCAGACACCACCATGTGGTGGTCAGTATCCGGAGCTGGACATATGTATGGATGGTAACATGTTACCCTAGTGGTACATCACTATTCCATGCAGGTAGGCCCACCATCACTGACCACTATGCCTGCATTGGTGGCAAATATCTTATGGTTGTGTTAACACCCGGATGTCACTGACAAATTCCCTCATACATGTGGTTGTGAATGCCTGCCATTTGGAAGGCACCGACACCTGTACTGGTGTCAGCAAGACCCTGGGAACAATGAGGGACACAGACCCTCAGGATGGGAGTCAATGTCTGTCACATAGGGATACAGGAGCAGACAACAGTGGACACCATGGTGTTGAACTGTACACCATGTAGTACGCTGGTAGGATAGTTGTGTACGTGGTATCTGGGCTGCAGTATGCATTCACAGCACGGTAGCTGTGTGTGCAGCACGCTGCCCATGGGTATGTATGTGGGTCCGGCCACTGGTCAGGTGCATGGGGTTTGATGTCCCTCGTGATGGGGTGAAGCTTGAGAGATATGTCCCAGACCCCTGATCCCCTCAGCAGTACTACCCATGGCACACGCCATCACACCTGCTTGGCACAGGCCCCGGCCATGGCCCTCCACAGCCTCTGCTGTACAGGGCTGTCCCTGATGCTGTCCCAGCTATCCCAGTGGTCACTCATATGGGTCTCACAGCTGCCACAACAGGGTGGGGATAGGACTCCCACCACCATGTCAGCTATGGGTGTGGCCATGTAGGCCTCATCAGGGTAATGCTGGGCACACACAGAGACATGGTGTACACAGGGCTTGGAACAGATATCACTGTTGTGGTGTCTGGGACACTGGTGATGGGCACACTGTTTCTGGGTTGTGCTGGGGATGGGTGAGGGGCATGGGCCTGACTCTGTGGCACTACCGCACTGTGCGCAGTGCACTGTCCATTATGGGTGAGCCCCACCCTGTAGGCATTTAGGCATGGTTATTCACACACAAGTCATTCTAGTGGTTGCGGTAGGCACTATTGGCTATCATGGTGTGTGGTGTGCAGGCGTACTGCCACGCCTCAGGTGGTTGGGCACAGGCCCCAGGCCGAGTGCATCCCACACCTGAGGCATGGTGGTGACCATGCACTACACACACCCTGGGGGGCATTGCTGCTCCTCTATGATGTCATGTTGTACTGCACAGTCCCAAAGGCATGTCACGAACTGTTGTGAACATGTGGTACACATGTCGTGTGTTGTAGGTGTAGATGCACTGACAGAGTGCCTGCTGGCCCACCATGGGTGCACAGTGTGGCTGGAACTGGACACAGGATGCTGTGCTAGGATGCCTCCATGGTGCCTGTACCAGCTTGTCCATTTGGTGCCTCGTCCCTGTTATGCCATTGTGTACTGAGGGTCCTGCACTGCCTCTTTCATGCTGTGGGACAGCACCCCACTCCTGTGGTGCATGAGTCCCTTTGGTCAACCCCAGCATAGTACACTGCAGTCAGCATTGCTGGTGATGGGTGTCCCCCACCTCCCTAGCCAGGGCAGGCCACACAATGGAGTACCATCTCACCTGGTTAAACAATTGGGAAAAAAAAAATTCCAGTGGGGCGACCATGGTCAGGGGTGCACCCAGGTGGGTTGGCATGTGCACAGGATGGTGTCAGATGATCCTGTTGTCATCTGAGGTACAACACTGTTCACCATGGCCATGCCCCACATCTATCTGTCCCTGGGCATGGTACATTGCCTATCACACTGTTTGCCTGCTGCTACATATGGGGTCCTCCTACACACATCACAGCCTCGGGGGCCTGGTCCACTGTCATGATGTTTGTGGGTCTGTTCCATTGCACAGGTATGCTGTGATTATGCAGGCAGTGTCACCATCTACCGTAGACATGTGCATTCCAATGTCTGTACAGTGCTGCCTGTGGGAACGGGCCACACATCGTGGAACATAGTGCCACTGTGCTGTCAGCTGTGGATGGAACCACATATGGTGGTTCATTCATGAGGTCTGCACATGCCACAAGCTGCACCCCCCATGTATGGTAGCCCACAGTTGCTGTGCTGTGCACGCCAGATGCACACACCATGGACCAGGTGCTGTCCGACCGACCTGCCCATGGGGTGTGGGGATAGTGCCTGTGACCTATGAATATGTTGCAGGTCCCTGGGCAGTACGGTATGAGAGGGCGTGTGACACTGGTGGGTGACATGGCCATTGTGCGCTCACCAGCACCTGTGTGCTGCACCACCCCAGGACAGTGGTGCACCATGGTGTCCATGGACCAAGGATGCACAAAACCCATGCCCAGGGTGGTACCTGGCTTGGTGTGACATGGGCACCGCCAGGTCGGTGCACGTGCTCACACTGCACCTCTGTCATGTGCCGCCGCAACTGAGTGCATGTCTGTTAGGTGGGAGTGTGTCACTGAATTGGTGGGCTGCTCCACCTGCTGGCCTGTGTGCCGTATCCATTCCTGATGGTTGGTCATTCCATGTGGCACCATCCATGCCTGTGTGCAGCATGTGGATGCCCATGTCCTGGATGTCTTGCGCCTCACAGGTCAGGTGTTTCCACACATCCCTTCAGACAGTGCCGGGGGGAAGGGTGGTGGTGGCCGACACAGACCATTGCCAGTGTCTGACACACAGGTGCACGGCTGACTGACTGGCTGGCTGTGTACCACTGTCCCTCTAACATGCCCTACATGGTATGCCTGTCAGGTACGCAATGGCAGCCTGTCTGCATTACCACACACTGTCAAGCAGGCATGCACCTAGAAAACTCCACCCTGTGCAGGGCCAGTCATGGCAGGGTGTCTGGGGGGCTGTCCTGGGCCATGTGCGGGGATATACCTGTGGGTCGGTGACAGTTGGGGGGGTTGCAGCACCCACAAGCAGCAAGCCACAGTGGCACTTATGGCAGTGTACTAACCCATGTCTATTCCCTCCCTAGCACCACAGTGGACATGTTCAGCTCTTCGGTGAGTATTCACCATTCCTCAACATGCACTGTTCCATTGCCTGTACAGCACTGTGCACCTGACATCATTGTTTACTGTCCCCTGTTTAGGATTCAGCACCACCACCACACAGGTACAAGTAGGGTCACACTGCCACACCACTGCAGCTGTGGTGGTCACTGATTGTGCCACTGGCTTATGATGCCCTGCTCTTTCTCCATCCAGGTGTGCCACCAGAGCCATCTGCACAAACCCACTTCAGTCACCACACTGCACTGTCCGAGTAGGTATCTGTCATTCTCCATTCTATCACCCATGGTTGGCCTTGGGACTGCCCCATGGGCACCTGCTGGATGTGGCCGCATGCTGCTCCTCATGGGGGAGGTGGTGCAGGCATGTTGCAATGATGCATGAGGTGCTCCATGCACACACTGTGCAGGGTCAGGCTGCAACATGCCTCTGCATGGGACAGGTTGCATGTTGGTGCACTGTGGTCACTGTGTGCAGTATTGTGTGCCTGACCCCTGCATGGCACTGCCCAGTCTTTCCACACGTCATGCTGTGCATGACATTGTTGCAATGTGCACCTCCTATGGTGGTGGGCCGCTGTTGCAGTCCTGTGACCCGGCCCTGCCCCATGTCCCACGGCCGGAGGCCAGAGTTGCACATGATGGGTGGGGGTGGTCAGCATATCCACAGTGATGTTGTATAGTGATGTGTGTGCCATTCCTTCCCCTGTTACAGGTTTCACACAGTTGTCCATAATGTCCTCAGGGTTCTCCCTCAGCCTCAGTGGCTGTGCCCCCAACTTCACACCCCTGGAAACTGCCCTGATGGTAAACTGTGTCCAGCAGTGGGGCAGGATGCTGCTTCTGCCTGGATGCCACAGGAGCAGTGCTGCAGAGTGGGAGTGGGCGTGATGTGCTATCAGTGCCCGCATGGCTGCAGCAACAGGGACACAGCAGACTGTCCACCAGCTGCAACACCGCTGGCAGGACCTGTCATAGAGGGATGCCTGGATACTGCACAGGATGCAGGGCATGGCATGGTGCCGGGATGCAGACATGCGGTCCGGGCAGGTCCAGGGTGATGGTAAGTAAACCTACAACTGTTTGTTTATTGCAGCAGTGCTGGTGCGGTGGCTATGGTGCATGGTGCCTCACACACACTCACCTGTCTCTACACCCCACAGGTACCACTGGCACATCCCATGGCAGGCAGCAGAGCTGCCTAAGCAGCCTCAGGCAGGAGGCGCATCACTGGAGGTCAGGTAAGTCCATAAAGTGGTGCTTTTGTGCTGTGGCCATGGCACACTACCACATTGTAGTTCATGCTGCACCCCCACATTGATTGCCTATGTGTGTGTGCCCCCTGACTGGGCCCAGAACTGAACCACATCCTTTTCATCCCTACAGGTGTCCATAGCAGGCTGTCACAGTGGCACAGGGCCCTGCTGCGAGCCAAGGCAGAGGTCAAGGCATGGGATGCTGCCACATACTGGCTGCACGCACAGCGCAGGCAGCAGCGAGCCATGGTACTGCCACCAAACTCCTCCTTCTCCTCCTCCACATCCTCCACAGTGGTGGCATCAGATGGGATCATGGCCACTTTTGATCTACAGCCAGATCATAGGGATCCCACTGATGTTGGGCACCATGGGTCTGAACAACAACATCCACCAGGCCTGTCTACTGGGGATGCTGATGCAGTGAACATGGAACAGGATATGGCTGACATACCAGCTAGGACCACCAAGGGTGACGGTGCAGCATGGACAGGTGAAGATGCCCCACTGCCTGTCACTGTGCGGTGCACTGCTGTCCCTACAGCAGGGGACTCCACACCACAGCATGATGCTGCCATGCCAGCAAGGTGGCAGGGGGAAACAGTACCTGTGGCAGATGAGGACCCTGGTGCTGTACCCATGCAGGGTGTGGGGCTGGAATGGGAGTATCTTGTGGCCCTGGTATCAGCCATACTTCAAGACATTATGTGCATCCATGGGTCAGTGGGTGCCCTCCTTGTAGAACTGCACCGAACATTGGTCCCATGGGTCCTCACTTTCTGGACGTGGGTGGGGCTGTGTTTGTGGGTGGGTGTATATAGAGGGGTGGTTGGTATTGGTGGATAGTGCTGTACATATGGGTGTTGCGGGATGAGTTAGGGTGGGCATAGGTACTTGTTCTAGTGTTTTGTTATGGGTGGGATTGTATTGTTGTTGTTGGGGCTGTGTTGGGTTGTTTGTGGCTGCAGGTTGGTGTTCAGGGTTGTTGTGTGTTTCTATTTGGGTGAGGTTGGTTTTGTATATTACTGTGTTTTACTGTTGTCTGTTGTTGTTCCCCATCCTGCTTTCTTTGTTTATCTGTATCCCTATTCCTGTTATTTGCATAAAACCTTTTGACATCATCACTGTGTCTGTGTCTGTTGCAGATGTGCATGGCCATGTGCGTGTGTGTCACCATGCACAGGGGTGAACACTGGTGGTGGGGCCTACTGTCCCCAGTGTTCCCTTCCTGTGCATCTGGTCAGTGTGCTGAATGTGCTGCCCACGGCCCATGGCACTGTCCACTGGCCACATCTGCGTGGTGTCCTGTATGCTGCAGGTCACCATGCATGCAGTGGCATCCATGACACCTCACATTGTACCTCCCAGCTGTGTGGTGGCACACTGCCTGTGCTGCACCTTTCAATCTCATGGTATCATTGTTCCCTGCAGGTGGCACCACTGGCACGGACATTGGTGTGTCTCACCACCATCTGTCCACCAGTCTGTGCCACCTGGTGCTGTATCCCTGTTGTGGTTGCACTGTTTACAGGTATCAGTAGCCATGGCAGGGGCATTGTGCCTGGTGGCGCCATCATCCCAGCATTGTGCATGTGGCCTCTGTTCAACCTTTGTACCCTGTGCCACACTGATGCTGTGTGCCTGCCTTGCTCATGCAAATCTGTCTGTCACATCACCCATAGTGCGTTGCTGTGTGCTGCTTGCATGGGCCACTGCATGGCAGTGGTTCTGCCCTGTTCATGTGTGTCAGTGTCTACTGGTTGTGCCTCGTGTCTGAAGGCCTCACAGGTGTGTACTCCCGTGGTGCACTGCCTGCCCCTGCCCACTGGGCCACCCTACTGTGTGCTTTGTCATGTGGTGCCATGCATATTCTGTACTACCTTCTGCATGGCCATGGCCACTCCCCTTTGTGACAGTGCTGTGCCTATCACCACCTACCTGTTGTGCTAGTCTTCTTACGTTGTTCCATGCCATCTCTCAGTTCCCACACTGTTCCATGTCCATGGCTGTGTGTGCACCGCCCAATGTGGTCACAGTCCATGGGACCTGTTGCCATAATCCAGTGTCACCTTGGCCTGTGCACTGCACCAGATGGCATGCCCATTTGATATTTCATTGGGGAACAGTGCCTGGCCTTTGGTGGCTGTCACTGTTGTTCCATGGCATCTCTCAGGTGAAGTGCCTCTCCATTAGGTTGTGTCGTACATGTTGGCCTGCCTGTGCCTGCGCAGTATCTGTCTGGTGGTGCCTCACATGTCTCTGTGCCCCACCATTCCACTTCTGGTCTTCCTCATCCCCATCCTCAAGATGGTCCAGTGGTGGCACACGGTGTTGCACTGCGATGTTGTGCAGTATGCAGCAGACGATGAATATCTTGCAGGTTGTCTCTGGAATGTACTGTAATGCTCCCAATGATCTATCAATGCACCTGAATCATGCCTTCAGGTCCCCAATGGTGCGCTCTATGATGCACCTGGTCTGGCTGTGCACCTCATCGTAGTGTATCTGTGTTGCTGTGCGTGTGTGGTGCAGTGGTGTCATCACCCATGGTAGCTGTGGATAACCACTGTCCCCTGTTGGATAGATGGTACATCATCGGTCTCTGTGGCCTATGGACCTATGTCTGCATGGTGTGCAGGCATTCAAATCTGCAGTGCTCTGGGCTGTGTTCACTTACCTACTAGCCATCCTTCCATGAGCTGGCCCCTCTGGTAGCCCTCATGTAGTCCACTGTTTCACAGGATGTAGGCATCATGTGTGGAACCAGGGTACTGGGCAACAACATCTAATATAGGCCATGACTGTCACACACCACCTGCAAGTTCATGGAATGGTGGCCCTTCCGATTCACATACACATCACCATTGACTGATTGTGCATGTATGGCAACATGGGTGCAGTCTATTGCACCCATGACACGTGGAAACTGGGCGATGATGTAGAAGCCCTACATCATTGCCTGCTGCTGCCGTGCTTCCCAGGGGAAGGTGATGTACTGGTCCATACTGGCCACCATGACATTCAGGAACTGGTGTAGGCACCTGGACATGACCGGCTGTGATATTCCCACAGTGTTGCCTGTTGGTGTCTGAAATGTCCCGGTTGCCAGGAAGCATATTGATGCTCTCACCTTCACCTCCACAGGGACTGGCTGCCCCCTGCAGGTGACACTGCGCAGGTCTGCACAGAGGTCATCACATATTGTGTCTATGATGGCATGTGGCAGTTGGTAGCATGCGATACACTGTTCCTCCACCAGGTCCTGGTATGTCTTCCTCACTCTGTACAGCCAAGATGCATTGCATCTGCCAGGTCTGTGCCATCCTGGTTACTGCCTGTGCCTCTGTTTCTGGGCATTGGGTCACCTCCTGTGCCTGTCCCAGTGCTCCAGTAGTAGCATACCTAGCATTGCTGCTGGTCCTTCCATGTTGTCTCTCTCTGTCACAATGCTGTGTTGCTATGTATCCAGCCTGTCTGTCTCTGTTCCTTTATATGCTTTGTAAGTTACACCTGCTCACAACTGGAATATGTTACACCTGCTGGTCTTGGTGTAAGTTGTGGCACTGCTGCTTCTAGAATCTCACCCTGGCGTATCTCTTCCCTTTTCTTGGCTTATCTTTAGTTGCGCATTGGCGTACGTGCAGGTTTGTCACAACTGCAGTGTAAGTGCAATTGGCGTACTGCATTGAGTCAATGTGCATCTTGCAATGTAGAACTGCATTTGGCACATTTGCTGGATGTATTTGTGACTTATGCCATTTCCTTTGGTGCATCTGCGTTGTGCTATGTCTTATGCTTTCTAGAATTGGGCTCATAGTCCTCATGATCATTAACTAATGTCCCAGTAAAGTGGTGTTGAGTGTCTAGGAGACATTAACAAATAAATTTTGTATATACTAAATTACCCTGAGAGTTAAGTCAATGGGGTCAGAAATTGAGCAGCTTGAAGACATCCTGGAGAGCAAGTTCAATGCCTGTTAATAGAGGGGAAAGAAAGAACAGCCAAAAATGTAAAATAGCCTACCTGTAGCATGCCAGTCCACTGGCTGATGGGGGCTCTGGCAGGTAAAAAACGCAAGGGTCCAGCCATTAAACAGAAAGAGAAAGAGAAAAAAAATCAAAAAAAAAAAGAACTAAGTCATCAGTTAACTCCACCCTTCAAATAGCTGAAAAAACACAAGCTCCTGACTGGGATGATAAGTTTTACACTGACAAATATTGATTAATTGAAGATTCCATTCCATAATGCATAGATATTCATTTAAAGAACAGTTACACTTGTCAGCATAGGCACATACTAATCCACATAAAAAGCTTCCAACGAATCTTAACTATATATTAGTGGAGCACACAAATATTAAAATTGTGGTTCAGAATAGTCTCATATCAATGTTTAAATATTTCATCAGTTTATAAGATTCCAGAGATTTAGCAAGAAATTAAAAAGTGCAAGTGCAGGTATAAATAGCAAAGTGAATGTGTATGCTCACATATGGAAAAATGTCCAGTGTCATGCTAGAAAGTGGAAATCCTATAGCCTTAGAAAGTTTCAGTTTCTCAGTAGTCAGCTTTCATTTTCTTGCATTTTGTCTTGTTAGTTTTATTTACAGGGAACTTAAGCATTTACAGTATATGGAAGTACTGAACTGCAGGGAATTCCAGATTAGTAAGGAAGTTTGTTCTACTCCATTAAAAATTAATCTGTTTAGTTTTGTTATGAATATAGTTCCACCTAATAGTCTGAAGCCAACATGGCAAAGCCCAGCACTACTTCTTCAGAGCTTAGAAAGTGGTGGTACCTTACTGTTAAAAAGCATACAAAAAATTAAGATAGTGTGCGTTCCATGATTAACGCTCTAATTTAAATTGATCAATGTGTGGCATGTAACTTATTTCAAGTTTTGCTACGGTGTGTGGTAAATTAGGAAAGGGGGGGTGCAAATTTCCTTGGGGTGCTTTTTGTTTTCCAAATAAGGGTTGGGGGCATAAGATAACAACTCCTCAGTTCATATTATGGGATATTATTCTGCTTCCAACAATCAGGAAACAGAATAGTGTGTTCAGATATGTACCATTGTTTGAAATCCACTGACCTGCAAAGTGTTTGGATTTGAACTTTTTTTTTCCAGAAGGTATCTTCATTTTCCTAATCATTATTACCTTGATTCTTGTTTAGAGTTCCTGGTTAATGTATCCACCACATCTCTCTATAATAATATTTGGTCCCAGTTTCTGTAAATCATGTGCTATTTTACTATGTCAGCTCCACAAAATCTTAGAGAGGATTTGCTATATTGGTTAGCCATGAATTGTCAGGCCACTGGTTAGCTCTTGTTCATTCTGCTCTTAAAATAAAAAAGTGGTTCAGTTTAAAGTAGAAGAAATGTCACCGCAAGATTGATAAAAGATGCATTATTTGCTTAACAAGAAAAAGTAATAAGTTTAAGGAAATGTGATAAATTAAATGTATAGCTGCAATTCACTGCAGTATATGTTTTTAACTGTCAGTGGAAGCCATAACCCAACAAAAACTTAAGTAAGTCAAAGAAATCCAGAGCTATCTCCAGAAGGGGCTAGAATGAGATCTGTAATCTTATAACTTAGATTGCTGGTCATGGTACCTTTTCTATTTTTTTTTTTTGTACAGTATGTTTTTTAACACCAAGGTTTGATCCCCTTATAAACTCTGAAGAAGTGGTGATGACCTACAAAAATTGGCTTCAGACTGCCAGGTGGCATTTTATTAATAAACAAACATTAATTTCATGAATTTTAAGTGGAGTGGAACCTGCTTTCTTCAGTCTAAACACTAACAAACAAAAATTTCAAATTTCTATTTCCAGACAATTCTTTTGCAGTTGCTGAGCAAAAAATGGTCTAAAAATGTTATTTTTATGCAAATCAGGGCACAGGTCTCATCTGTTCTGGCATCTCTTCCACAAATTGGGATGGTAGTTGCTGTTGGCAGTTTGCCCCGATAGCTACAGCCCCTGTCCTTTATGTTATCTGGTGCCATGTGTTGCGAGGCTGAACTGACTGAGCAATGAGAGAGCACCCCCCATGCTGCCTTTTAACAACTCCCAGATCTCCAATGCATCATGCGAGCATCTTACATGCAAGGGTATCCCAGTGGTGTGGGACTGAGGGGAAAAAAAAAAACAGTGGTGGTTACATTGCCCTGCTTTGCATAGTTTTCTCTCAGCAAAGCCATCCCAGTGCAAGGATTCAGGAATCATAACTTTGTGGTGGAAAACACACACGGCGGCACCTGGTTCACTACAATACATTTGGACAAGAAGTCATGCTGCTTCACACACTAGAACAGATTTTGTTTTGACACTACAATATATCCTATTCGGAGGAATAAAATAGATTCCAAGATTAGACTCCGAGACACCAAACAATTTTGATTCTCAGACTACATTGCAACACATTTTGATTCTGAGACTACAATAGATCCAGATTTGCATTAGAGTCTAAATCAGCATGGTTGTAGCCTGTTAGTTCAAATGAATTGCAGTGAAGCAGGGGACACTGTTCATATTTTTCTCCAAAAAGTGCTGGTTCCAGAATCCATGCAAAGGGATAGTTTTGCTGAGAGAAACACTTACTAAAACTGTCAGTGGCTAACTAATGGAAAGTACCATTACAACTTGTTGAATAACTACCCACTCATACCAAGTGACAGATGCCCAGATGAATGTTTAGAAATTTACCCACTCCTGTCACTAAAAGTGACTTCAACTGAAGGAGAAGGACACTAAATGCAGTGGACTTCTATCAAACCCCCCTTGCCATTTATTCTGTATGCTATTATTTAAGCTACAGTACATTGAATATGGTTAGATGCAAATCATTTCTTTAAAATACAGTATATTCTGGAGCCAGAGCATAAACTGTTTGGGAGCATGTCAATTTTCTACATCAAATTCATACCTGGACAACCTGCTCCCAAAAATTTGCTCCCTGCACTTCTTGCTCCTCCCATATTCATCCCCTGACAACTCACTTCCTCAGCCGCTCTGCTCACACAGCATGAAACAGCAGCACATTGCATGTAGCTTTAGATGACATTTGCAGCAGATTTGTCAGTCACACAGCATTTCTCTCAGACAGAGAGCATAGATTACAACATAAGGCATACAATGCAAAGTATTATGAGGCTTACCTGGCTGAAGTTGTAGGTTTTGTTTTGATGTTTTCCTTAGGTGAAGTCCGATCACAAAAATCATTAAAAAAATCATTAAAAAATATATTCACCCCCTGACAGCACAAAACAGCACATCACATTAATAATATATAACTCACTCACTGGCAAGTAAGTTGTCAAACTGCACAGTTGTAGTTCATGCCCCTAAATATCAACAGCAACTTGTCAAACTGCACTCTGCCACTTGTCAAACTGCACTGTGCCACTTGTCAAACCATACTGTGATCAATTAAGTGTACTTAATTGAGCAATTACAGTAGCCCAGCAATTACACATATAAGAATACTCCCCCCCAGCAGTTTACTTGCAATCAAAAATGGTAGCACGTTTCATTACGTTGGAGAGATTGAAAGAAAAACTTGCTGATGCAGAAAATTACATCTATATGCTTCACAAGCATGTGTTACTGTACACAGAAAAGCAATATGGCAATGCCAGCTTGAGGTCAAAAAGGATAAGTGCTGCAATGCTTGTGTCCACACCGCAAGTTACGATGAGCCTCTGGTTATTAACAAGTTCAGCACTCACACCCATGCACCTGACCTGGCTGCTGTGAAATGGGGAGAGGCAGTCCAACTGAGCTAAGGAGAGAGATGCAAATTCCCAAGACAGTATGGCTCAGGTTATTCTGCACTATAAGCAAAGTGTTTCCCTGACAGCACGAGGAACTTTGTTTGACCACAACATTAAACAAACTATCCAGAAAGTATGAGAAACTGGTTCCCCTCCCATCCCAGAGACCTCACTAATCTGATTATTCATGAGCAGTACCGAACGTGTACACCTAGCTCTGTAGAAGACAAAGTTAACTTTTTCCTGTATAATAGTGGACCAAGGGATAACTGCATACTAGTGTTTGGCACAGATTCCAATCTTACATTTCTAGAAAATGCAAAACACTGGTATGCAGATGGGACATTCAGTGTTGCCCCCGCCCCCATTTCATCAAATATATGTGGTATTTAGTGAGTGATTCGGGAATATACAGCCAGCAGTATATGCCCTGCTGCCAGGTAAGCACAGGGAAACATACAAACATCTGTTTAGGGTATTAAAGGACAGTAACCCACAGTTGGATCTGGCACTGGTGATGACTGACTATGAAAATGCTTCTGTCCAAGCTTTTAAGTCAGTATTTCCAAATGCATGGCAAGTTGGTTGTTTTTTTTTATTTTTAGCCAGTGCGTATATCAGAAAATTTAATCGAGGGACTGGGTGGCAGGTATGCACTGGACAGTGAGTTTAGCTTAAAATGCCAGTACCTGCCCACCTTAGCTTTCTACCTTCCTGATCAGGTAAATCACAGATGAAAGCCTTAATATTTTTCAACAAGAAAGGGAACCAGTTATTGACTACTATAAGTATACCTGGGTTGGGAGGAGGAACAGATGAGGTACTGACAGAAGACCATCACAGTTTGCCATAAACCTATGGAATCACTGAGACACTGTATAAGAAAACAGGGCAAAAACTAGCAATGCAGTAGAGGCATTTCATCAAGGGATGCAAAGCATCCTATCCATGGCACACCCCACCTTATGGAGATTTTCGATGGAATGAGTGGAATCCAACAAAAAAGATATGCTGAGATAGAGCAGCTAATTGCTGGACATGCGTCTACCATTTCCAGATGTGTCTACCAAGATAATGTGATTCGGTTGCAGTACATTGTTGCCAAGTACAATTAGCACACAACCGAGGAATTTTTGCATGGTGTTGCTCACACTTTTGAGTACTAAATGGAGCACGAAGGTGACACTGATTTTAATTTTTGGAAATAAAATATTTTTTAATGATTTTTGCAATCAGATTTCACCTCAGGAAAATATCAGAAAAAAACTACAACTTCAGCCAGGCAAGCCTCATATCACTTTGCATTTCACCCCTTATGTTGTAATCTATGCTGTCTCTCTGAGAGAAATGCCATTTGGCTGACAACACTGCTGCCCTGTATTGTAATTATATTATGAATGTAATCTAACGTTACATGCGATGTGCTTCTGTTTCATGCTGTGCGAGTTGAACGACCGACGGAGTGAGTTGCCAGGTGGTGAATTTGCAGGGAGTGTGAAGTGAAGGGAGCGAATTATCTGGAGCGAGTTGACGGGGAATGAATTTGTGAGTGTGAATTGTCATGTACCCAAACTGTTCTTAAGTGTTTTGGTGCTTGTTGTGCTTGTTGGAAATATATAGCCCTGAACATTGCTATTGGGTAAACCCCTGTGCAGAAAACTTTGGACGATCTGACCTTTCTAAAGTGGTTACAGATTACATACACTGTTGGCTTGCACCAATGCATTTAATTTTTTAATAATGAATGTTTTTATTTATATGAATCTTACATTTTAAGTACTTATTACTTCTCTCCAAAAACATTGTATGAAAGAGATTTAGTATTAAAAAAGGGGTGCAGAAAGTATAAGTGTTAGTTTGAAAGACATGTCTCAAACTGCATATTTCATGTTAATACCATTGCCCAGAAGGAGTCTTCTAACCAGTTTTTTAAATAGTTACTGTATATGGAGAATTATCATATTGAAAGATGAATATTAGAACTAATTTGGTGTAACATGGTTCCATCACTTGGAAAACTTTCAACATTTTGTATTTTGTGTTTCATTGTTAAGTGACTTCAATGATGTTAAGACCATACTAGATGTATAATTGTAATGAATGTAAGGTGGTTTCTAATTAAATCTGGCAGGTAAATATTTCTATGAGGACAAATAAATTCCTGCCTAAAAGACACCTAGACATTTGGTTTGAATATATAAGATCTGTTATACTTACTCTCTAAGACTTTTCTTACTCTTACTTTTAAGTTCGGTGCCAGGCAGCTTCAGTTACTTAAAAACTAACACGATGCATAAACATGATGTTATGGAAGGGGGAGCACATGCTTAACATCTAGTATTGTTCAGCTACAGTGCATGTAGTCATGTGTTTCTGAATCTTGACAACTTCATGTTTATGCCTCATTTTAGCAGGTCCAAAACTAATTGAAGTTATCCAGCACTGAACTGTGAGACACTGATGCCCATATCTTGTATGATCCGTAATGTTATTTGATAATGAGGTTATACAGCACTATTGCTTAGTACAGCTTATTATCTGAGAGGACTCTTCATTGATAAGCTGTACTAAGCAATAGTGCAGAATAACCGTCTTTACTGAATCACAAACACTGCATACAAATACTACAGATGATACAAATGTATATACAGTAGTGAATGCTGCCAGGAGCAACTCTTACAACACTAGCATTGTTGGTGGAGAACTAATGCCTTTTCTATCTTTTCTGTCTGGGACATTGGCAATGTACTGTAGTCTGCTATACTGACTTTATAAAACAGAGAACTGCTGGGTTACAGACTGTATTGTCTATTTCCCAACAGTATCTCTTTTGGCTCCTGTGCACAATCAATTAATCCTTCTCCCACCTGCATGTCTTTTGTCATGGTGACTAATTTATGTTAATGACAAAGGCATTCCAGTTTCAATAGATTATCAGCCTACACCTTCCCCATCCTCTTATATGGACTCATTGCCAGTATTATATTGTAAACTGCAACACTGCTCTCTTTCTTTGTGCAGTTTCGGAGTGTGTCAATGTGGAGATAGATATTTTTAAGCTAGCCGATAGTGGGACTCACACAACAGCCCACAAACTTACCAGCATGGGCACTCAATTCATATTTAACAGATTACAAGAACTGCATTTAACTATTTCTCTAAGTGACTACAGACATCCAGTATATGTTCATGTGTCATTTTTAAGTGGGCAGAACAACTTTGCAATATTTTGGAGGGACAGAGGACAATTTGTTTTGCAAAATCATGAACAGATGTGAGGTATCCAATGTACAATATCTATGGGGGCATGAGTATAATAAAGGTAATGAAACCCCATTCTCTAAGTAAGTTTTTTAAAGTAACCATAGATCCAGCTGTCCTGCAGTCATATAATCCTAAAAACCACAGTCAAACCAGTAATAAAAATTTTGTCAGTCTGCACTCGTAGATTAAATCCAGAGGTCTACATGTAGGAAATTGAAGCACATACTTTTATTTCACTCATCCTTGTGATGATTTGAAATCGTGGGTTATTTCCTGACTCAAGAGAAAAAAATTGCAATAAATGTGTGTACTGCACTTTCTTGCATGCCGATACCAGGATTTATTCTGCAATTGTAGATTGACACTTTTTTGTTACTGGCTTGCCATATTTATGAGGGACAGAAGACAATTCATTATCCAGTGAAGGCTGTAGTGTGGTGGAGTGAGTTAATATGTGCAAGGCTTACATTAATACAGACTCCTGGATTTAATCTACAAGTGCAGAATGACATTTATGTTGTTACTGGTTTGGCTTGGAACGTTTGAGATTCTGCCACTACAGGTCCAGTGGATTCATACTGATATTTCAAAACCACATAATTAGAGAATGGGGTTTTGATTAACTACTGTACAGAACATTATATCAACAACCCCTCTGGATATTGTGCCTTCTGCAAGTTTGTGCAGAACCTGATACTGATTGACCCCTCCCCAAGTTTTTTTACTGCTTTGCTATATTTTAGGGGGACAGAGGACAATTTGTTATACAGAATCAGGACCAGATGAGAGGTATGTAATGGATGGTCACCAGTTGGCACTGACATATACTGTAGGTGAATTAGCCAACAGAACTGGCAGGCATACCAGTGGCATACTATAGTTATTCAATGTTGTATCAACCCCCATCGCCAGACATAATTTATAGCATACTTGATTTTATTAGCATTAACACTTGTGTAGAATGGTTAATGTGGAAATCAGAACTCTAATCAGTGCACACACAAAACCACATTTCCAATGTAAGCCAGTCACAGATGCCATTGCATGGCTGCCACAGGTTTGATGCCCGCTACCCCGGGGTGTCGTTTGGCACAAGTGCAAATGAGACAAAAGTATGTGCTACACTTTCTTAGATGCAGACACCTGAAATTTTATCTGCTAGTGAAGGATGCCACCCTATTTTTTTTAATGGTATGTCTGGGTCATTTTGGGTTCTATGACCAAAGGACTGGTGGATACATAATGACTTACAAAAAAAAAATCACTCACTCACTGTACTTAGGGAATGGGGTTTCATTACTTTTTTTTTCATCCGCACCACTCTGGATATTGTAACTTCTGTGAACACCTGTAGACCCTGATGCAGATTGACATCCCTATTTATGATTAAATACTGTCCTCATTGTTAAAAAAAAAACATGAATGGTGTCACCTTACAGACTACTGTTATGATCAGTCATTCAGGAATAAAGGACAGTTAGATGGGACATACAGTAAAACAATACAACTCATACGACACCCCTACCCCCAACACCCTCCTACCCACACCACCAACATACAGCCTGATTTGCACAAAATAGCTTGCCATTTTTACACCATGGTAAAATTAAATTATCCTCTTTAACTATGCTATCTGATAACTGGGTGCCATAGCAGAGACACTATTTTAATTAACAGAATCAGCAAATTTGCTTAATTCACATTAAACCAACTGCAGCTTGACTTGTGGAAAGACATTATTTATTAAGATTCATTTCATTAATGCACATATTGCTTTCCTGAAGTGAGTCAACCTCTGACAGTCATAGTTCCAACAGAATACTACTGAGAAGGCCATTTTTTTTTAAACTTGGTAATCCAAATTATTGGGAAGTACAGCTAGTATAGTCATACTGGTGCTGCAAATATCTGCTGCACTAAACATGGTTAAGAATATAAACTATGTTACATAATTCAAATTCAGTGCTAGATGTACTGTAGCTCATTTTCCGTGGTGAATAGCGACAGACAGGTAGTGGTTGGTCTGCAACAAGAATAACAGTAAGGACATAAACTTACTGATTTACACTTTGTTACACATCTCTGTTTCAAAAATTGAGACTAGCACAATTGTATCAGTGGCTTTTTCAGTGTAACAGGTCTGATGCTGGCATTTTGACTGTTCCAGGAATTATAATTTATTTTATATGCACTGGTGGGACACCTACAGGACAAAGGGAAATTAGAAGGAAAGTGCAATACTGAAATAGCGCCAACAGGCACATTTCTGTGATTGTAAATGCAGATTGAATTGGATTCAGAACTGGCATACCACTCATCATGACGCTTGGCATTCCGCATACCACTAACACATTGGTAATGAGTTAATGACATGGTGTGCCCACTACCAGAGCTACTGTGTCATACCAAGTTACCAATAAACTTTTCTGAAAGCATCACTGTATGTATGCATGTATATATACAGATACATACATAAATATATATATATATATGGAGGATACATGATGGGCGACTGTGGAAAATGGCAAATGTTTGCCATATTCCACAAGTCACACATCACGTGTGCGATTTATACAAAAAGGCTAGTATATTCCACAAGTCACACATCATGTGTGCAATTTATACAAAAGGGCTAGTACATTTTAGGAACATTTTTTTCTGTGTTCTCTCCCTGTTTACTTTATTTTGGTAATTAGATAAGTTTTTTTTGGGGGGGGGAACTGGGAGCACTGGGCAGTTAAGTGATTTGTTCAGAGTCACAGAGTA
The DNA here is from genome assembly GCA_016271365.2 of Neoceratodus forsteri. NCBI lineage: Eukaryota > Metazoa > Chordata > Ceratodontiformes > Ceratodontidae > Neoceratodus > Neoceratodus forsteri. The sequence goes on from CM057459.1 coordinate 805,928,533, forward strand.
TTGAAATGAAAGTTATGAGAATTAAACACTGGTCTGGGCTGCAGGAAGTTGGTTCATTGTTTGTTACTCTAATCTCTAGGCTATACTGACAGCACTGTTTGTGTGTGGTCTGAGTGTGTGTGTGTGTGTGTGTGTGTAAGTGTTTCTGAATAGGCTGGGAGTGTTAGTGTGAGGAATAGGTGCATGTGATTTGCAATGATAATTGTGTTACCTGCAGCAAGGAGTGAGAAACAGACTGTTTATTCAGTAAGTTTGCAGGCTTCACTGAGACAGAGAAACTGTTGCAGTCAGCACCCAGAAAGATAAACTGGTTTATGAAGGAGGCTGGTTTGAAGATTAGAGCAGCACAGTAATGTGCTAGGATTGTCAGAATAACTATGGGACACATGTGATTGTCTTTTACAATGCTAATTGAGTTAGTTGCAGGATTCAGTGAGAAAGAGAAACTGTGAAGCTATTACATGCAGGCTGCAGTGTAAATAGTCTGACTCTGGTGACATCACCATTGTGAATATATTTGCTGGTGATGTAGACACTGTGGGTTTATCAGGAAATAAACCCAGTGTCTATGTCATCACAGAGTTATTCCACTGCAGTGAGAATACATGTTTTTATTGTCAAAGTTACATGCTCACCCCTATTGTATAAATACAGATACACATATATATATATATATATATATGTATATATATATATATATTACACTGGCCCAGTAGAACCAGTATACCTAGGGTTGAATAAGCACTTTAATGTTAAACCTCAAATAGTGCACCTTAATAACTTTGTCACCCTATGACAGATTTGCCTGAAATGTTGCATGCATGCATGGTCTGGTACCAAAGATCTCTGGATCTGGCAAGTTGTGTTACGGTTGAATCTACGGTTGCAGAGCTGCAGAATACCAAAAAATGTAAAAAACTGACTTTTTGTGCGTTTCTTTGCTCGGGCCCACAGCCTGCATGATTTGTCTGTTTGGTCTGAAATCTTCAAAGAAGATGCAGTCAGGGTCACTGATGTGCCTTTCAAAGATTATGTGAAAAAATATTAAACCATTGAAAAGTTATTCAAAACACTAGTTTCCCATTATAGTCAAAGGGAAAAAATATATGTTTCACACTAAAGCTGCCACCAGTACATTTTACTGTTGCAAATGGCCCTTTTACTTTTGTGCTGTTGCCATCTTGTTATCAGCTAGTGAGAGAGAAAAGTGCCTGGTGTTTAAATTTGTCACCCCCTAGGCAAATACTAACTGTTGTGTTTACCTAGTCGGGTCCTGAGGATCACTGCCCTACCATTTATTTGGGGAAACTCCAAGAAATGCATTTTTCAAGCTTGACCCCCCCCCCTACTTTCTCAAATTGTGAAAGAAATGGCTGTGACACTTTCGCAAGCCATGAAAGTGTAGTGCTGTTTTTGTGAAACTTTCACAATTTGCAGAAGTACTTTGTACAAATACTGCAAATCTTTGTCTCCCCCCCTGCATCAAAATGGTTGGGGCTTTTGGGTTGAAATTTGCAGGATGGCAAGCCCTGATCCCACAGATGTGCCTTTTGTGGTTTGGTACTGAAACTGCCAATGATACAAAGTCACAGAGTTTCGAAGTTGAGAAATTTCTCATACGATAACATTGTGGTGCCCATGACACCTTTTGGTGCCCGTATCTCAAAAACAATATGAGATATGGATCTTGTTTCTACTTTTATGTGAACTAACCTGCACAAATAAGTTTGAAAATGATAGATTATATCAGCAGTGGACTTTTTTTCCTACTTGCTATGGTTACGGAGATATTGGCAAAAACATATTCCAAGGGTGGCTTTTCAGTGCTCTTCAGTGCTCATATCTTATAAACAGTGCAAGATACAAATTTCATTGACTTATGTCACATGGAGGTTACACTGTCATGATTGCAATGGCACTTGAATATTTTTCATAGGTGCTACAGTTGCTGAGATATTGTCAAATTAGTGCTACAAGGGTTCCATACCCTATAGGGCTGCTGTATGGCTCCATAGTTATATGCAAGTGGGAGCGCATGGCCAGTACTCCCACATACACATACCATTATGCAAAAAATGGGCAATGTGAAGGGAGCTCAGGTCAGGAGGACCCACACTCCCACTAACACATACCAGTTACTAGTTGCATTACACTTTCTCAAAAAGGAGGGAAATCCTTTGCAAAAAACTCCATTAATGCATCAGTTAGGGTTCATGACACAGTGACAAAAGCATGGATATGTGGTGTTATGGTTACCACACCTACAACCCCACCACCACTCCCCCACCCTCCAGACACCAACAGGAATTGGAGTGTGCAATATGGTTGTCGGCCTTACTCTCACCCCATTCCATGTGTAAATAAGCTGTGGTGGTGCACTATAGGAGAATGGAGTGACAGTTAGGCCCAATGACCCCAGTGCAGACACTGATGCCTGTTGGTGTGTGCAGGGTGAGGGAATGGGAGTGGGGTGGTAGGGGTGGTAACCTTAACACCACTTTTCCATGCTGTTTTCCTTGTGCTGTGAACCCTAACTGATGCATTAATGGAGTTTTTTTTGCCATGAATATATTTATATATTCATGGCAAACAATTCCATTTAATGCATCAGTTAGGGTTGTTCCACAGTGACAAAAGTGAGGAAATTTGGTGTTAGGTTTGAAAGCCCCCATTGCACCCGCCAGCCCACCCCCCAACTGGCATCAGAGTGTGCATTGGGGTTGTTGGCCCTAACTCTCATCCCATCACATGTGTTAACAAGCTGAGGTATAGGAGAATGGAGTGAGAGTTAGGACTGACAACCCAATGCACACCCCAATGCCGGTTGGGGGGTGGCTGGGGTACAAGGGGGCTTGCCTAACACCAAATTTCATCACTTTTGTCACTGTGGAACAACCCCAACTGATTCATTAAATGGAGTTTTTTTTGCCATAAATTTCCCTTCTTTTTTGAGAATGAGGACTATTAATAGTGAATGGAATGCAGTGGTGTGACTGTGGGCCCTTCAGGCCCCACACTCCCACCACGTGATGTCTTGTGACATAATAACAGTAACTACAATGCAAATGCAAGTGCTAATGGTTACGCACATGGTGACGCAAATGTAAATGGTAAAGCAAACGTTAATAGAAATGCAAGCGCAAAGTGATGCCAAAGCGAACAGTGATGCAAACAGAGATGCAAGAGCATATGGAAATGCAACTGGTAATGCGCACGGTCATGGTACCGCTATTGTAAATGCAAATGTTAACTGTTACAGCAACAATAACACCAAAGGGAAGAGAAACAGAAATGCAGACACAAGTGCGTATGGAAATGCAAAGTGTAATGTGCACAGTCATGGTACCGCAATTGCAAATGCAAATGGAAATGGTAACAGCAAAATTAATGCCAAAGGAAATAGAAATGGAAAGGCAAATGCAAGTGCATATGGAAAGGCAAACTGTAATGTGCACAGTCATGGTACCACAATTGTAAATGCAAATGGTAACGGTAACAGCAACAATAATGCCGAAGAAAACAGAAATGCAAATGCAAGCACATATGGAAATGCAAACCATAATGCGCACGGGCATGGGAACGCAATTGGAAATGCAAATAGTAACAGTAACAACAACGATGAAGCAAAACGAAAGACAAACGCAAATGCAAATGGAAGGACGGCCGCAAACTCAAATGATTAAGCGTACGGTGACACAAAGCCAAATGCAAACAGAAACAGTACTGTAGATACAAATGGTAAGAGCAACTCAAACGCAAATGCAAACAGAAATGCAAAGGATAACGTACAAGGGAACGCTAACGCAAATGGGTATGGAAGTGCAAGTGGAAATGCTACTTGTAACAGTAACTAGAGTGCACACCCTGGTTTTTCCCAACAGCTGCATAGAGAAACACAGTGACTACAAAGAATGTATGCATAATAATGGGCCTGGGGCCAGAAAATTAGCTGTTGGAATAATAAATTGCTTACAGTATATCTCAGGAACAGTGCGACATAGAGAAAAAATTAAAATTTCATGTGAGTCATGACTTGCCTGTCTAGGTTAGCATTTTTCTGATGAAAAGTCCTATCTACTTCCGTTTCGAGATCTGCAGAGGCCCTGAAAACTGACAGACGCTGCAATGTTAGTCTATGGGAAAAGTGTTAAGTTTGGAGTACCTTAACTTTGCATCCCTGCAATATTTTTTCACTAAACTATAGAAAGGCACATCTGTGGGAAGTTGGCTTTTTTCCCCTCTAAATTTCAGACCAAAAGACCAAACCGTTCTTTTGCAGCAGGGTGGCAAACAATTCCTGTCATTTTAGCCATAGTGTTGCAAAGTGGTGTTGTGATTTGCGACACTTTCGCAAACAAATCACTATAGTGTTGCAGGTGCGACACTACTTTGTGACACTACTTTCCCCAAAAGTTTGAAAACATATTTTGTGGGTGTTTAACCTCAAAATAATGACATGCCTAGCATCATCAGGCTCGACTAGGTAAACACAGAAAGGATTACGTCCCTAGATGGTCACAATTTTAAATGCCAAGTGTTTCTGTGATCAGTAACTGAACAAAAAATGGCTGACTCACAACACTACAGGGGTCATTTGCGACACTAAAACTGCATTTGTGACACTGTCAAACTTTTTGTTAACTTTTTCCATTGACAATAATGGTAAATTAGTTTTTTGAATAACTTTTGAACCATTCAATATTTTTTCATGAAATCTTCAAAAGGCAAATTGGGAACACTGGCTACACGTTCCCTGAAGTTTTCAGACAGGTCGCACACACAATGCGACTTGTAGGTGAGAGCAAAGAATGCTCAAAAAAGCGTAACTGTGCTGTATAATGTCGTCAATAACTCTGCAACTGTACATCTGACTGGCACAAATGTTGGCAGATCCCAAGATCTGTGGCTATGCCCCATGCATGCCAAATTTTAGGCAAATCTGTTGAATGGTGGCAAAGTTATTAAGCTGCAAAATTTCACCATTTAATTTTAAATGGGGTACTCAACCCTAACTATAGTAGCACTACCATGCTACCATAATGTATATATTTACACACATACAGTACATACACATATATATATATGCATATATATATACCAGTTTATTAGGATTGAGTAAGCCCCTCCATGTTAAACTTAGATTTTTGCACCTTAATAACTGCCCTCTTTCAACTGATTTACATGAAGTTTGGATAGCACAGCCTCTCTGTCAGGATTTCTTGATCGTGTAAATTTCATGTAGATCGGTTTGGGGGGGAAGAGTTAAAGAGATGCAAAACAATGTAAAAGTCTCCATTTTTGAACATTTTAAGATTTTTTTTGCCATCTGATAACTAAAAAATGTAAGGCTTTGAAACCTAAAACTTTCAGGTTTGGTAAAGCTTGGTACAAGATGTGTGCTTTTGTGGGTTTTAGGTCAAGCTGTTATATAGTTTTTAAAATATTAAAGAAAAATGTATAATTTCTGAGCATGCATAACTGAATTTTTGCCACAACAACTGGTTGCACTATATGACCCAGCTGTCGTTAACTATTGACAGCTGTGCCCTATAGTGCAACCCTTGTTGTTTTTGTGACTCACATGTCAGGGAAGGGGCTACTGTCATTATTTATTTATTTTCTTATCTGCACACAGGAGGCCCCAATCCCTGGTGGCAGTTTGCTTGTTTATTTATGTATTTATTTATTTATTTAGTTGTGTATCTGCACACCGGGGGCAATCCCAGGTGGTAGTCTGTATGTCTGTCTGTCTATCTATCTATCTATCTGTCTATCTATCTATCTATCTATCTATATATCTATCTGTCTGTCTGTCTGTCTATCTATCTATCTGTCTGTCTGTCTGTCTGTCTGTTTCTCTGTCTGTTGGTCTGTCTGTCTGTCTATCTATCTATCTATCTATTGTCTGACACCGGGATGCCCACCACCTGTGTCAGATGCCCCCCTTACTGGCACAGCCCCTTGCTTTATTAATTGTTGTCAAAACTGGGGAGCCCAATCTCTGTGTTGGCATTTGCAAGACACCTCCCCAGCAATGTGGTACACTGAGGAATCCACTCCTAGTGTCTTAAAATAATTAATTTAATATGTGTTTGTTCCTGCAAAAACTGCCATCCCAACGTCTTTTTTTTTGAAACCTGAAAAACAGAAAACAGTCCCTCGGCACTGCAGGCACCCCCCTTCCCCCCATTCTGAACTGTCCACTGAGCACCCACAACTACACTCCCCCACTAACCCTATACTTACCTCCAGAGGTCATATACTGTTATCTTCTGTGGACTGAGACAAGTCTGCACTGATCAAAACTAAACTGTGAACTGAGGAATAAAGGTAAATGCCATATAAAGTATTTTGATGGTGTTTTGAACTTATGTTCATAACTTTGCCATTTGTTTGACCTTTTTTCACCAAATTTTCAACATGGCCTTTTTGGGACACCACCTCATGAAGGCACGGGGTCATTATGTCACAAGACATATTGCCAAATGGCACAATCGCCCGTGATTTATGCCATGAGGCATATGTCTTTGTTCTATGCAGGGCTCTGCCCCAAACCCCCCCATTATGGGGGTCAGTGCCCCCTGGACTCCCCCACAAAAGATTCTCAACTCTGGGATGGTCCAACTCAGGGAGCGCATAGGTCCGGGTTTGCCAAAGTGCTGTTTGATATTAAGCATGCAACCTTATTACCCGTGTGCCTTATGAACACTGGAACTGTCACCTTTAGGGACAAAATAACAAACTTTCACCAGCAGTGTTCATGAGGTAGGGTCCAAAATAGGCCATGTTGAAAACCTGGTGAAAGAATTTCTACAAAATGCCTGAGTAACGCACAGTAGTTGAGCTTTTTCTACACACGCACATAACTTTGGAAATTTTCAAAATTTTCACTCCAAATTTTCAACATATCCATTTTTTCACACCATCTCATGAACAGTACAGCTGTCATTTTTCACATCCTGTCTGAAACATGTTTTTGCATCTGTGTCATGGAATGGGGTTTCAGCAGGGATTTGAAAATGTTCACCCATATTATTTATGAGGTGGGGTCATAAGAAGTCTATGTTGAAAGTTTGGGGTCAAAATATTAAAAAACAACCAAAGAATTTATTAGGTAATGTTATTGGCAGGGATGTCTGTTACACCACTGGAGGACATACAGCCTTACTGTGCCAGTGAGCTGAGTTCAGGTGTGAACTCATTGACCTGGTTTACTGGGACAAGGCGGATGGGGAAGGTGCTGGAGCATGCAGCACCAGCTGCAGCCTGAGTAGGGATGGAACAGTATTTTGGTGCAGACATCACACTCTTTGGTTGGTCAGGGAATCTCACCCACAGGGTATCGATATGTATGCCCGGGGCCTGCTGGGCCTGTGCACTAGGGCAGGACTGTCTCCAATATTGTAATGAAGATGCAATTAAACTATCACAATAAGAAGGGACATTCTTTGCAAAAAAAACTATGTTAGTGCAGACATTAAGGTTGTAGAATGCAAAGCACAAAAAGAAGAGAGAAATGAAAAACCTTAGAGATTTGGGTCTCTGAAGTACTGGTGAATCTGTGGTGGTGTCTTACTTCTGATTGTCCATCCTAATGGCCACCCACTTACCTGATCAGATGAAGTGAACTGTGATGTGTTCACACAGGGCCTGAAGCTCTGACAAAATATTTTGGCCATGCCATATCATTATGAGGCACTAGGTTGGAGCTGTATCTTGTGCTTTGGATAGGAAGTACATGCTGGGGCAGGGGGTGAGCATTAATGTGAACAACCCCATGTAAGACTCCACCACTGATTCGTCAATACTAGGAGACCCAAATCCCTAATGTTTTTCATTACCCTTCTTTTTGTGCTTTGTGCTCTACAACCCTAATGTCTGGATTAATGTAGTTTTTTGCAAATAATATATATATCTATCTATATATGTAGAGTGAGAGACAGAGGTAGGTAGGTAAGTAATTAAGACAGAGATAGATAGATAGATAGATAGATAGATAGATAGATAGATAGATAGATAGATAGATAGATAGATAGGGCCTATATTAAAAACGTTCAACTCCTGGTCTGCCAGAACAGCTAACTCTCAACTCTTAGCAAAGCATATTCATCTTTTCCTGTCATGCTCAGTTAACTTTTGCCAGAATCATTCAGAAATGATATATTTTTCTCAAGAAGAATGAGCATCAATCCCAGTTATTGCCTATTCAATTAATTTTCAGCTTAAGCCATGTTTTTTCATGTGGAAAACGGACTTTCCTGAAGTATTGCAGTCGGATTTCCAGAACTAAATATGCTGTATATAGTTATTTAATGTGGTCATCTGTTTCAGATAGCATCCTTCCTCTTTTGTGTCACTACAGTATTACCACCAAGTTTCTTGCTCTCCCTAAAAGGCCTCCAAAATCCACCAAGCCAAAACCTAATGTTAGTAGCTCATTTCATTCTGTCTGTTCTAAAGCAGCCATGCTGTCTAGTAAAATGAACTTATTTAAAAAGTATTTAAAATATGCTTCAACCACAATAGCCTCAAGACATACAGCACCTTGTTTTCATGGAAGTCATTAATAGTTCCCATTTGTTTCAGAACCTTTGCCATTAGCATTACATTCTTTAGCTTATATAGCTTATAGCTTGAAGAAACATGCTATGAATGAGCTCAATACATCCAGCAGACATGGGTTTGAGTCTCACAACCTCCACTTCACATTGTAGGACCCTGAACAAGTTGCTTATCCTCCCCAGTGCTCCCAGGACACCCTGGTAATCAGACCTTGTGTGGAGTGGTTCTTACCCAGTTGCCAAAAAATAAAAATAAATCTGCCTGCAGGAAGAAACATAGGTGTTGATGGCCAGTACTTTTCAATTGATCTAACCAATCTTCCCTTGTCCATTTCTAACCTATGAGACTGAGCCCCCTAGTGATCACGTGTCCCCTCTTCAATTTATTGTTTTATTCCAACCCTCTCCCATTGCCACCTCCTAAAACCATGGATGTATTCCATCCATGATTGAACCCTACCTCTGAGTTTTCACAAATCACCTCATAGACAGTGTCTACCACATTCTCCCAAAAAAGTTCCTCCTGACATCCTTCTTAAAATATTCCCCCTACTAGTTTTTTCTTACCTCGAGCGCTTGTTTAATCACTGAAGGTGAACAGTGCATTGCTGTCAACTTTATAGCCTGTACAAACTTAAATGTTTTTATCATGTCTCTCCCCTTCCTCATATTTTCCCGTGAGTATATCCTAAGAACTTATAGACTATCCTAATGTTATCTACTGTGTTTCCCCAACTCATCCTGGTGGCCCTTCTTTGTACTGATTTTACCCCCCTTAATATCATGTCTCATGTGAGGATTCCAGAACTACATTCAGTACTTTGGATGGCCTAACTAGGGATCTGTACAGTAGTAGTTGCACCTACTGCTGATCAGCGTGCCTATGCATTCTGTTGGTCTTGCCCATTGCCCATTGCCTTTTTACCATGTTTTATGTTTTTGGATATAATTACTCCTCCCCCCAGTCCTTTACCTCGATAGTCTACTCTAGCTTCACTCCATCCATCATGTATTCCATTATTGGGTTCCTTGATCTCATAGGCATGTCTTTCCACTTCTTCCCATTGAGCCTCAGCTGCCAAACTTTGGACCACCTTTACAAATTCTCCAACTCCTTCTTCATTACACTTATTCATTCCTCATTATCTACTCTACCACATATTTTGTGTCATCAGTGAAGGAGCAAATCTTCCCTTTGGTATCTTTACCAATGGTTCAAATAAAATTTCTGATAAGCACCAGCCCAAGAGTGAACCCCTGCAGCATCCCACTAGTAACAGCCCTCAATTCAGAAAAGTCTACATGAGCACCACTCTCAATATTCTTCCCTGAGCCAATTCCCTACCCAGATACTGCAATTAGTCTCTCTCCTACTTCCAAGTCCACCATTTGTGTAACTAGCCTTCTATGCTGGAAGGAGCTGAACACCCTACAAAAGTCCAGGTACAGCACATCCACAGCCTAGCTTCTGTAACAGCTTTGTTGCTCAATCTAAGGAATCAACAAGTTTGTCTGGCAATATATATAGGGGCACCAGTCAAGATGCAATGCAGTGATGCTTCTGTATATCACAAAATGCTGCAGTATGCTGCAGGAAACAATGTAATTCAGTGGCAATCGAGCCCTTTTTTACTGCAGTATTTTGTGATATGTCAGTTATTGGGAGTTACTACATTGCATCATGGCTGGCTCCACTGTACCTGCTGTGAACCTGTACTGCTTATTGTCCTATAGCCCATTTACTTCCAGATACTCCTCCAGCCTGTCCTTAATAATGGATTCTAACATCTCACCAACAGCTAAACTCAAACTGATGATCCAGTTGTTTCTCAGGTCATTCCAACTTCCACTCTTATTGTAGAGGAGGGTAAAAAATTACAATTTGTAAAGTATCCATTACTGATGCTTAGAAAGGAGACGAACGGAGATGATGCTGATGGCGGAAGAGTTTAATGAATTAAACAATAATCACAGCGAGAGATTACAAGTGGTACATCCTTCATTCTTCATTCTTCAAACTAACAGTGTATAGTGGCTTGCTTATATAGTGGAAGACAGTACTATGGTTGTCTTATGATTGGTCCAAGACAAATATAAACTTTAACATAAAAGGCAATTTTCTTCTTTTAGTTCATGCATGACAAGGCAATTCTTCTTTTAGTTCTTGCATGACCTAATCTCTTGTCAGCACAAATGTATTGATACTACTATATAAGGATAGTAATAATGGTCATTACCAGTTATTAAGATCTTAGGAGGAAGAAATAGGTTTGCACTTAGGAATGTGCACACAGGCTTTTTATTCTGGCCTGTCCTCCTGATAATAATAGTCAAAAGGGTAACTTGAACCCTATCCCTGTATTTCTGTCTTTGCAGACACTTAAAACACCTGTCTGACATTACTCACATGGTCAGTACAGATATCAAAAGACACTTGAATATTACAAGTTGTGGCTCAGTTAATTAAACTTGTAACTTCACAAGTTATATGATTCAGTTTCATAGATCAATATTAGTTACACAAACACCTTATATTTTAGACCAAAATAAGGTTTGCCTGCATTATTGGGACACATTTCTTTATCCCCTATTACAAGCCCCCCTTTGGACCAATATTGCTTAATTATTATTATTTGTGCAACAATGCAGCTCCTCTGAGCATGTACATCTCACTGTGTACTTCACATTATTCACAATCACTTGATCAATAAGTGTTGATTAAATCCACTCTCTGGCCCTTTTGTCACATTTAGTTGGTGTTACAGTCAAATATATGGCATTTGAGACTACAAAACATATGAGTTGCTTAAACTAGCATAGTTACAAGCACTATTATTACTCCAAAAACAGTAGGACAGAGTTAACACATATAAACATTATTGTCCTTTGGTGTGGCTCTGTTTATAACAAGAAACACATTTGTCTATTTTTAGTCCATGTAGCTTTGCTGTGATCTACTCTTGAGCTTTGATGCACAGCTGCTAGACCAGCTGTTAAGTATGTCCATACACCAATTTAGAAAAGTTAGTGTTCATATTGCTGGCTGTTGGATAGCAGACACACTGCACTGGCCAGGGGTGCATTAGATCGTGCATTGAGTAGCCACACACACACTGGCATGGCATTTGTGTTGTGGTAGTTGATTACACCCTGGCACACAGATTAACAGTCCTTAAACAATCCATAGTAAAGCAATAGGTTTGCATAAAGTTATCAGCCATGTTTGGAATAAACAACAATGAAGAAAATGGATGTCTTGCTTGAAGATCAATTGAAGAAGAAAATCTTCTTGCTGAAGTTAGAGGATTGCCCCTACACCAGACTTTACTTCATAGTAAGTAGAAACAATAAGCTTGATTGTAGAGTTTAAACTCACTGGATCTTTTCAGTTGATTTAAAGTTGTACAGTCCTTATGTGGAACCAATTAGACACCAAAACTGTGACAGTTTTTTTTTGTAGGAAAAATATGAAAGTCTTGTCAACCTAGATAAAAGTATTACTGTTGTTGAACGTAGAGATCTTATGTGTGCCATCCCGTGGAAACCTGAAAACTTGCAAAGTTTTAGAAACTGAGTTACCAATGAACTGGTAGTTGAAACACAAGAAGGTCAAATAAAATGCAAAAGGTCACATAGTGTGCATACAACTTAAGGTATTAATGCACTGCATAGAAAAAGCAGTATGTTTAGACTTTTTGGCTGATGTTACATTGCACAGGAAATTAAACAACTTTTAAACATTTTTATCCAAGGACACTTGAATACCATATTTAAAAACATGCCAACATCATTTTTAATGAGAATCTTTTGTCCTTTAGAAACTCTAGTGTTACTGATAACATTATTAATCATGTTAAACTGTGGTTTGTTTGGTCATGGTAGCAATCACAGAAGAACAAGTGGCTAGCTTTTGCTCTAGTCCACTTCACAGCATACTAAGAGTATCTAGAATCAAACACTTTAACATTAGAAGAGGCAAGGTCTTTGGGCATTTAGTATGACTTGCCAAAACCTGACTAATGACACAAATTTGCCATATCTGACTTTTTTTTTTACTTTTACATTTTACTGCTCCTATACAGGAGTTAGCACACTGTAAAGTGTTTTTTTTTAGATTGTAAGACATTCACATCTTACCAACGTGCTACAGAAACTGTGTCATAGTTTATATTGCAATTAATAAAAGAGAATAATCCCTATCTACCTTTAGTTATCAGTTTTTCTCTTGCAGGGATTTTGGCTCTTGACTTATTTACATTTTTAAACTATTTATTTTTTGACTGTAGCTGGATTATTACATCTTACTGTTTATGCAGCTTTCCTTTTTTTAAAGTCTCATGTGTTAACGAATTACCACCTGGCTATATTATCACAGACTTTGTACAGTATTTGCTAGTTCCTCTTTTTTTATTTTTTAAAACACTGCTGTGCTTGTTGATCATGGTTTGTATGCCCCCACTTAGGTGTTTCCCACAGAAACAACCTATCAATGTTTCCATACTCATAAAATACAATTGTACCAGTTGATCATCAGGCATTGGTTTGTATGGTTTCCCCTTTAGGTGTTTTCCTAGAAAATGACCTATTATTGTTTCCATACACATTCTTCTTATCTTTTTCTTGCCTGCCTAGCCTTTACAGCTGGATGCACCCGTGCACTGGTGCCCTGGTCTGTCTAGGTATGTCTTACAGCTCCCCTGTGAGGTCTGGCTTGCAAGTCCCAGCACCTTCACTTACCTACTCTGCCCCTAGAGTTCCTACAGAGTTAAGCATTACTTTATATTTAAATAATTTGAGAAGCATACATCACCTGATTATCAAGTGGCTGTGACTGTCTGTGTATACCCTCTTCTCTCGCTTAAAGCCAGCAGCACCACATCTCCGAACATCCTCACCTTCTTATTAGGGCTTGCTGACTAACCAACCAGCAGTTAGGCAGCCTCCTCAGTATGCAGCACCAGTGATCCGAGTCTTTAAGGCACCAAATGTAGCGTTGTGAAAAAATTACCATTAGTAAATTATCTATTACAAATACTTAGAAAGGAGACGAACGGAGATGATGCTGATGGCTGAAGAATTTAATGAATTAAACAATAATCACAGCAAGAGATTACAGGTGGTGCATTTTTCATTCTTCATTCTTCAAACTAACAGTGTATAGTGGCTTGCTTATATAGTGGAAGACAGTACTATGGTTGTCTTATGATTGGTCCAAGACAAATATAAACTTTAACATAAAAGGCAATTTTCTTCTTTTAGTTCATGCATGACAAGGCAATTCTCCTTTTAGTTCTTGCATGACCTAATCTCTTGTCAGCACAAATGTATTGATACTACTATATAAGGATAGTAATAATGGTCATTACCAGTTATTAAGATCTTAGGAGGAAGAAATAGGTTTGCACTTAGGAATGTGCACACAGGCTTTTTATTCTGGCCTGTCCTCCTGATAATAATAGTCAAAAGGGTAACTTGAACTCTATCCCTGTATTTCTGTCTTTGCAGACACTTAAAACACCTGTCTGACATTACTCACATGGTCAGTACAGATATCAAAAGACACTTGAATATTACAAGTTGTGGCTCAGTTAATTAAACTTGTAACTTCACAAGTTATATGATTCAGTTTCATAGATCAATATTAGTTACACAAACACCTTATGTTTTAGACCAAAATAAGGTTTGTCTGCATTATTGGGACACATTTCTTGATTCCCTATTACACTTATGTACTGGCATCATACCAGCTATCCTTGAAATAGTTGTTACCATTTCTGTCCCAATGAGTGATTGAAGAGGCCTGTTAGTTGTGAGGTGAGCATTTGGTCAACTCATTTTTTTGGTACTAGGATTCAGACACTCCAACCTGGTGATTTGATTACCTTTTAGTGTCACTGGAAACAGGGGAGGTACCCAAAGACTGGAGGACAGCAGATGTAGTCCCCTTATACAAAAGTGGGAACAAAGAGGAAGCAGGGAACTACAGACCAGTCAGCCTCACCTCGGTAGTGGGGAAGATCATGGAAGCACTACTGAAGGAGAGATTGGTGGAACATCTGGTTGTCAATGGACTACAGGACCCAAGGCAGCATGGTTTCACCAGGGAGAGGTCATGTCAGACCAACCTCATTGAATTTTTTGACTGGGTGACTAGGGAGGTGGATCAGGGGAGGGCAGTGGACATGGCCTATCTGGACTTCAGCAAGGCCTTTGACACTGTGCCACATAGAAGACTATTACACAAACTGGGCAATATGGGTGTGGGCAGGACAGTAGTGTGGTGGGTAACATAGAAACATAGAAGTTGATGGCAGATAAGGACCGCAAGGCCCATCCAGTCTGCCCATTTCTTTTTCTACCTTATAAATGTGCCATTGGCCTTTGCTCTGTCAGTGGCCTATCTATTCATAGTCATTTGTATTGCTCCCTTATGCCTATTCCATGCCTGTTTGAAGCCCTGCACTGTATTCATAGCCACCACTTCTTGTGGTAGGCCATTCCATTCATCCACCACCCTTTCTGTGAAAAAAAATTTCCTCACATTCCCCCTTAATCGGCTTCCCTCTAATCACATGCTGTGTCCTCTTGTTCTGCTATTTTTCTTATATTTAAACATGTTAGACTCTTTCACCTTGTTAATGCCCTTAAGGTGTTTGAATGCCTCGATCATATCACCTCTCTCCCTCCTTTGCTCAAGGGTATACATATTGAGCTCTGTTAATCTGTCCTCATATGTCTTTTGATGCAGTTTCTGCACCATTTTGGTTGTCCTTCTCTGGACTGCCTCAATTTGGTTAATGTCCTTGTGAAGGTGTGGCCTCCAATACTGCATGCAGTACTCCAGATGGGGCCTAACCAGTGTCTTGTAAAGAGGGATTATACCTCCCTCTTATGACTTGTGATACCCCTACTAATACACCCTAACACCCCCCTAGCCTTACCTACTGCTTTAGAGGTCTGCTTGGATGATTTCAGGTCATCAGTGATGATGATGATGCCCAAGTCTCTTTCTTCCTTTGTGACTGCAAGCAATTCCCTTCCCAGCCTATAGGTGGTTTCAGGGTTTCTCTTCCCTATGTGCATGATTTTGCACTTCTTTGCATTAAATCCCAGTTGCCACTCTTCTGACCATTTTGCTAGTTTATCCAGATTTCTTCTCATTCTGCCCACCCTATCTGGATCATCTACTCTGTTTCAGATCTTGGTGTCATCTGCAAACAGACAAGCCTTACCCTCTAGTCCATCTGCAAGGTCACTAATGAAGATGTTGAAGAGGACTGGGCCCAGAACTGATCCCTGAGGTACCCCACTTGTGACTTGCATCTCTTCTGACTGTATACCATTTACCACCACTCTCTGTTTTCTACCCATCAACCAGTTTGACACCCAGTTGACCAACTTCTGACCCACCCCGAGCCTACCCAGCTTATTTATCAATCTTTGATGTGGAACAGTGTCAAAAGCATTGCTGAAGTCAAGGTAGGCGACATCAGCGGCTTCCCCTTGGTCCGCTACTCTGGTTACCCAGTCAAAGAAATCTATGAGATTAGTTTGACAGTACTTTCCTTTTGTAAACTCATGCTGTCTTGGATCCTGTGCCCCTATGTATTCCAGGTGTTGCACTATCCTTTCCTTAAGGAGTGCCTCCATAATCTTGCCCACTACTGAGGTAAGACTGACTGGTCTGTAGTTCCCCGCCTCCTCCCTGCTACCATTCTTGTGGGTGGGACCACATGAGCCCTTCTCCAGTCTTCTGGGACCTCTCCTGTGCTCAGAGACTCACTAAACAGTTCTGCTAATGGCTCTGCTAGTTCCACCTTTAGCTCCTTAAGTACCCTGGGATGTATGCCATCAGGTCCATTGCCTTATCCACCCTGAGCTAGGCTCTTGTGGGACCCTTTCTTTTGTGAAGGGAGTGCTCACCTCCCTCCCCTGTGTCCATGATGCTGAGCTGTGGGCCCTGCCCTACCTTCTCTTCAGTAAATACTGAGCAAAAGTATCTATTTAGGATAGATGCCTTTACAGGGTCCTCCTCCTCACATGCTCCCTTTTCTCCATTAAGCTTAGCAATACCCCCTCTGGACTTTCTTCTTTCACTAATGTATCTATAGAAAGTCTTGCCACCTTCTTTTACTGTTTGTGCTAGTTTTCCTCAGTTTGGGACTTTGCCTGCCTTACTGCCTTCCCTGCTTCCCTTAGGGCAGTTTGGTATGCCTCCCTATCTTCATCCTGCTGTGTTCCCTTATATTTCCTGAAGGCCAGCCTTTTGGCTCTGACCTTTTCTGCTACTGTATTTGAGAACCAAAGTGGTTTCCTTTTTCTTTTGCTCTTCCTTTTCTGTCTAACACAATGGGATGTTGCTTCAAGTATTGCATCCTAAATGCTTGCCCACTTTGCCTGAACCCCCTCACCTGTGTTTCTTTTTGCCAGGGCTAGCTTAACTCTGTTGGCCATCTTATCAAAGTCAGCTCCTCTGAAGTCCCATATTTTTGCCTTGGAATGGGATGATTTAGATGTACCATACCATGTGATGGTCACTGGTTCCCAGGTGACCTTCTACCTGGAGATCTGTGATCCCTTCCTTGTTAGTTAGTACTAGATCTAGGATAGCTCTGTCTCTCATGGGTCACTGTACCAGTTGTTTGAGGCCCTCCACCTGCAGGGAATCCACTATGTGTCTAGTTCTGGCAGATGTTCCTGCTGGTATTGACCAATCTGTATCCGGCATGTTGAAGTCTCCCATTATCAGAACCTACCCTTTAGCTGTCATGTTTTGTATATCTTCTAACAGTAATGTGTCTATGTCCTCCCCCTGGTCTGGGGGTCTATATACAACCCCAGTTCTTATGGCTGTCCCATTTCCTGTTTCCAGGGTGACCCACAGTTCTTCTGGCTCCTTATGTGTATTCTGAATTTCTGTAGCTTTGATATTTTCATTGACATACAGAGGCCCTCCTCCCCATTTTGCACCTCGGTCTCTTCTGAACAATACATAGCCAGGTACTGAAGTCTCCCAAGTGTAGTTACTGGTAAACCACATCTCACTAATTGCTACTATGCCCAGTTTAGCCTCTGACATTGTGCCTGCAGGTCTGGGATCTTATTTCCCAGGATGTGAGCATTTGTGTACATGATTTTCCATTGGCCAGATTTTGGTGTGTTAGTTGTTGGGTGAGGTTTGGCATTACCCCTGTGCGTTGTATGGGGATACAAACCTTTTTTCTTACCTGGTGATGCAAATGAACTGCAAACATGCTGAATCCCTGTTTAACCACTAGCTGAGGGGGGAGGGGTGTTCTTCCAATTCCACGTATGGGGTGCTGCACCCCTCTCCCCATTTTCTAGTTTAAATATTCTGCAAAGACATCAAACTTCTGCCCCAATGCACTGACTCCCTCCTTAGTCAGATGCAGTCCATCAAATTTAAAGAACTTTCTCTCCCAGAACTGTTGCCAGTTCCCTACAAATCTGTGTCCTTTTTCCTGGCACCAGCCCTTGAGCCACATGTTTAGCTCCCCTATCTCCCCTTCTCTGACCTTCTGTCCATCTGCTCCCCTCTCCCAGACTGTCAGGATCTCAGAGAAGGAGATGCCAGATGAAATAGATGATAGTTTGTCACCCAGCCTGGTCAGGTGTTCCTTGGTCTCCACAACTGACCGGCTGGTGAGATCATTAGTCCCTATGTGTACTAGGACATCGATGTTTTGTCCTGCTTTGTGAACAATTTTAGCAATGCGGTCAGTGTCTCTCCATGCTGATGTACCTGGGAGACATCTGACCATTATCCCTGGCTGGAGATGGATATCAACTCCCTAATCATGGAGTCTCCTATGATCAGAAGTTTTTGATTTCCTTTTTGCTTTTTTTGTTTTGGTTCCTGATTTGGGTGAGTTTTGTTGTGCTAGCTCCTGTGCTGCAGTGTCCTGCTCTGCAGTGTCTTCTGCCTCTTTGTTTGATTTCAGAGATAGAGGCAGATACCTGTTTGTAGCGTTTATATGGTTTTTGGAGGTAATGTGTTGGAGAGCAGAGAGTGACGTGGCACCCAATTTGCCCCTCCTAACCACCTGCCAGCCTCCTGGACCAACTACCCTCTGCGGTCGAGGTTTTCGTGTTGGATGCTGGGGAAATGGTGGGTGGTTCTTATAATGTATTTCCTCTTGAATATGAAATTTGAGGCGTGCAATCTCTGCCCATGCTGTCTGGAGCTAAGCCCTAAGATCTCCGAAGGCCCAGCATGTAGGACAGTGTCCTAAATCCTGCAAGACTGTCCTTCTGAAAATTGTTCCACAGTACCTGCAGTTAATGATATCCATTCCAGATAAGTTGCTGGGTTTATAACCTAGTCAGAGTAATTAGAAGGAAACAAAATGCCAGTAATGGTTTGATTGTGTCTTGTTTAACTTGTTATAACAACAAGTTAAATTACTAGTGCCCCTGTACATGAGCTCACCTTGTGGAGGCCCCACTGATCCACCCCTTTCTGCTCTGCCACAGGAAATGTCACAACTGTGGTACCCTATAAAAGGAGTGTAGTGTGGGGTGGTTGGGGATGGGGGTGGGTGGCTGGGCCCTTCCCCTGCCGAAAAAGAAAAACCACGGACGAAAGAACAAGGAGGTAAGAGCAAAAACAATCAGTCAACAACAAATGCAGTAACCCTGAAAGCTTATCCTAATGTTAGATAAAACTGTAAAACCTGTAAAGCACCACCTGTAATAATTTCAGAGAAGATATACGCTGTAAGAAACACTTTGCTACGCAGAAAAATAAAGCAATGAAATGTTAGCAACAAACAGTAGCAATCCTTGTGAGTAAAAAATAAAAACAACACCACACAGTAAATCTGCTTAGCCCAAAATAAGTCTTAATCCTTTTCCCTTGCTCTGGTAAGTTTCTCTACTCTGCCTTTCAAGCAGTCTTAGAATGAAAGATCTCAGGTGAAGCTAGGTGCCTTGGCCAGCACACCAAGTCTTCTACCTCCAAGATATCAACTAACCTGACTTTTTAACCCATCTTTCTGTTGGAAATTACTGAGAGTTTGCCTGCTCCACCCCCCACATAAACACCTAATCCTTTGGAAGAGCTGTGGGAGGAAAGCAATTAGCTCCTTCAATGTGAGAAGGAGACTGAAACACCTCTGAGACAACAAACCTTTTCAACAAACAAAAAAAAAAAAACAAGAATAAAATAAAACACAGTGTCAAACAGTAATTTTGCTTAGCCCAATGATAAAAAGTCACAAAAATGTAAGCTCCACCTGTAATACAGTAATTTTAGAGAAGATATACCCTGTAAGAAACACTTTGCTACAGAGAAAAATAAAGCAGTAACAGAAGATATACCTTGCAAAAGACAATTTGAATCAGAAGATTACAGCAGTAATCTGTTAGCACACACCTGTAGGCACCTTGTAATAATGCAGAAGAAGGTATACCAGCAACAACATTTTGAATCAGAGAAAAATAAAGCAATGAAATGTTAGCAACAAACAGTAGCAATCTCTGTGAGTAAAAATTAAAAACAACACCACACAGTAAATCTGCTTAGCCAAAATAAGTCTTAATCCTTTTCCCTTGCGCTGGTAAATTTCTCTGCTCTGCCTTTCAAGCAGTCTTAGAAGGAAAGAGCTCAGGTGAAGCTAGGTGCCTTGGCCAGCACACCAAGTCTTCTACCTCCAAGATATCAACTAACCTGACTTTTTAACCCTTCTTTCTGTTGGAAATTACTGACAGTTTGCCAGCTCCACCCCCCACATACACACCTAATCCTTTGGAAGGGTAGGTAACTGGCTGGGTGGCAGGACACAGAGGGTGGTGGTAAATGGCTGTCACTCCACAGAGGGAAGAGTGACCAGTGGGGTACCACAGGGATCAGTGCTGGGACCGGTCCTATTCAACATCTTCATCAGTGACATTGCACAGGACCTAGAAGGCGAGAATTTCACTGTTCGCTGATGACACAACTCTGTAACAGAGTAGATACACCAGAGGGTGTAGACAGAATGAGAAGGGACCTGCAGAAACTTGAAGAATGGTCAGGGGTTTGGCAGTTGAAATTCAATGCAAGGAAGTGCAAGATAATGCATATGGGGCACAAAAACCCTGGCACAATATATCAGTTGGGGGGTGAGGATATAGCATGCACCAAACAGGAAAGGGATCTTGGGGTTATCTTCTCTGATGACCTCAAGGTAGGGAAATAGTGTGACAAGGCAGCAAGTAAAGCAAATAGGATGCTGGGATGTATAGGCAGGGGCATCACCAGCAGGAAAAGGGAGGTCATAATTCTGCTATACAAGACACTAGTGAGGCCCCACCTGGGTACAGTGTACAGTTCTGGATACCATACCTACGTAAGGACATAGACAGGGTAGAGAAGGTTCAGAGGAGGGCAACAAAGATGGTGCATGGATTGCATCACAAGTCCTATGAAGACAGGTTGAAGGAACTGAACATGTACTCCATGGAGGAGAGGAGGGAGAGAGGGGATATGATAGAGACATATAAGTATCTTACAGGGAGGAACAGGGTGCAGGAATACACTATTTGTAAGTGAAAAAGATGTTCCAGGACTAGAGGGCATGGGATGAAGTTGGAGGGAGGACGATTCAGAGGAAACATGAGGAAGAATTTCTTCACAGAACGGGTGGTGGACAAGTGGAACACCCTGCCAGAAGAAGTGGTGGGGCTGGAAACAATCACGGGATTTAAGAATGCATGGGATAAACATAAAGGAATTCTGGAGTTCCGGGTAAGGGGCAACAGACTTCTAGGAAAACATAAACTGAATTTACAAGCTCAAATGGGCAGACTGGGTGGGCCATACGCCCTTATCTGCCGACACTGTCTATGTATCTATGTATTATCTCTTTAATTTCTCTATCCTCTACTATAGCATCCATCTCAATGCTCTGATCACCCACCTACTTGGACCTGACCCTGCACTATGGTAGTGGTCCATTTTCTTCTACCATAAAACATAACAAAATATTCATATAGCAAGTAAGCTTTACCCTTATCTCTTTCCTCCCACCCTCTCACTTTTTCAGACTCACAGTCCCTTCCTTGTTTTTCTTTTGTTTGTTTTTCACAAATGTAGAAGATGAAAGCCTTGACTCCCTTTCTCACTCTCTCAGCTAATTTAAGTTTACCTTCAGCTTTCACCTTCCACAGTGCCCTGTTTGCCTACATCAGGTTGTTTAAGTGTACATCTCTGTGTTTATCTGTTTTGTTAGCTTTATAATGTTTGAAGGCTACCTTCTTATCCCACGCCACATTTCCTACCTTGTATATCACATAAGCATCATTCCTTTCTTCTGCAGCCAAACTTTCTTTAGACAGATGTGAGTGACGTCTTTTAACTCCTGTCTGATTATACTCCACTTCCAAGCTTCCTTTACTGCCAGCTTAATCCTCTCTATCGTACTCCTGAGTATTTCCCACATCCATCCAAATTCAGCCTTCCTGAAATCCTGTATCTTTGTCCGATAATTAATGTGATCAGACTCCAGCACAACATTAAACCATACATATTGAGGGTCACTCTTCCCCACCAGTTCATTTACAGAAACCTCTAATATCGCATCTGTAATTATAAGGACCAGTCTAGGGTTACTGTCTCCCTTGTCTCTTCCAACACATTGTGGCAGGCATCCATTGTGAAATGCATCCACCAGCCCTTGGATCCTCTCACATGATGCAATTAGAACACTCCAATCAACCTCTGGCATGTTAATGTCCCCCATCAGCCTCACTATACTCTGAGCTGTGGCTCTATTAATCTCTTTACCAGTACCACATCCTCTGCATCTCTCTGATTTGTCTGACTATAATCTATACAAACCCTAATGTTCCTCCTCCTCTCACCTGGGGTTAGTTTCATCCAAAAGGTCTCAATGATGGTGTTCCCCTTCAAGCCCATATCCTATGTAGCATTGATGACATCTTGACATAAAGGGTTGCATCAAATCCTCGGCCATCCACCCAGCTCTTCCTGTAGTGTGTGTAACCAGGAATTATGATTTCTGAGTCAAGGTGACACATTACCCAGGTTTCTGTCACAGCTACCATGTCCAACTACACTTCAGTCACCAGTACTTGGAGGTCAGCCGTTTTATTCATTAGACTTCTGATATTAACACTCACATATCACTCTCCAATAGATCTGCTGGCATTCCCTTTTTAAACTTCTCTCATTCTGCTCCCTTACCCCCATAATCTCCTTGCTTGCTTCCTATCCTCTGCCTCAGCACTGATTTTGCATAACTGGTTCCTACACTTTTGCATACAGTGCAAGAATCTATGGAAGGAAGAGGACCTAGGTGGACCACTGGGTTAAAGTTTTTAAATATGTTGTTACACAGTAGGTGGATAGGTTGTTTGTAAAAAATCTTGTTGTCAGTTCAGATAACCAGCATGTGAGCAACCACAGTTCAGGTCTTGTTTCATGAAAAGTTGCTGTACCTATTTTTAGAAAATATTTTTGGGAACATCCATATCTGTTTGGTTTATTCAAACTAACTATGATTGGTAGTGTTTGTGTGTGATTTCTAAGTTGCTTTAAAGCAGTTCACCTGACTCTACCTTGTGTAAGAAAGGGCAGCCTTTTTCGCTAGTCTGAATTAAGCAGTACTACATGAATTTCTCTCAAGGAGGAGCCATATATACAGTAACTATTGTTTTTGTTTAAAATGAATAAAGTATTAAAGCTGTAGTACCATAACATGAGGATTGATTCCTTGATTGCAACAGGCACACATCATTACACATTATTAAATTTTTATGCAGAAATGTCAGCATGTCCCATTTTCTATAGCCCTAAGGCAACTCTCTCTTTGCATGTAATTTGCAAAAAAACATTTTATTGATGAGAACACAGTACCTTATACTAATGAGATTCAGTAAATATGAAATATTTTATGAACCAAGATTCCCCAATTGCAGAAAACAGATTTCAGTAAATGTTTTTACAGATGGCAATTTTCAATAAGAATATAAAATAATAGATGGTGCACAATATTAAGGTGAAAAATAGAAACACAGCTTTGCTGTAGTTAAAACAAAACAAAACAAAAAAAACTTACAGTTACATAGAGCAAAACATTTTTAGAAGGTGAAGATGAATTTCTGCTTAGTTTCTACTTTATTGTCCCCTCTGAAAAAGACTTCTCAGTTTGCAAAGCTATGAATGGCATACATGGAAATAAACATTATCAAACATCCTTCATATTAAACTTCTAAAAATGATACAAGGTGAATATTAAACATTTCAGGTACTTTACCTTGTTCAGTAACTAGAATGGTTAGCTGAAAAACTGTTGTGATACCATGTTTTTATCTAGGAATTTCTGCACTGAATTCAGTAAGCCCCATCACCATGGATTATTATCCCCCTTCCTCAGGTTTCTATGACTTAGCCCCATGATGTGGCTTCCCCTACACCATATTAGAACTTGTACTGTATCCACCTATTTGTGGGGTTGGTAGGAGATAAATCTGGGTTCAGCCATCATCTGTCCACTACCTCCATGTTTTCCTTTTTCTTCTAGTCTCAGGAACTGACAGCAATGTATGGCCATTCATCATGCTGTCAGCCATTCTCCCATTTCCCCACCTGCCCTCACCCACTAATGCTACAAACTTCCAATATCCTATGGTATACTCCTTGCATATATTGTGGGGGGATACAAGCATTGCAGTCTTCCTTCATTCACTGCAGGGGTAGCTATGGGAGTGACATGATGACATCATCTCTTTCCAAGATGGAGTGCTCTGCCAACATCAGAACTTGCTGCCTCTTGGCTGAGAGACTCACAGAGACATTTGTGTGTTCCTGAACATTTTGATTCTTTTAAAGTCCCCTAAGTACTTTACAAATTATAGAAATCCAGCCTGTCTTCAGGGCCGGAGAGCCTTTTCACAATTTAAGTGTGATGAGTTTGCTCAATTATTTGCATTTAAGGTGTCCTCCATCAGGTCGAAAATCTGCTTGACTTTCTCAGATGAGTACAGTGGTGGTTGGTGTGAGGGCACAGGCACCCAGCCTGTCTGGACAAAGTTCGACCAGCCAGCGATCATGGATATCGTGAAGATTGTTCAGGGTATGCGACCAGCTTGCTGTAGTTTGGATCCTGGTCCAACCTGCCTCCTTGTGGGGTGTGTGGATGTCATTGAACTGATCCTTGCTGAGATAGTCTGGTGCTCATTGGATCATGGTGTGTTTTATAGCTCCCTGAAGGAGACAGTGGAGACACCCCATTTGAAGAAATCTTCCTTCAACCCAGACTGTCATGTGAACCACAGACCTGTCTCTAACCTGCCCTTTTGGCAAGGTTATTGAGAAGGTAGTCACATTGCAGCTCAAGAACTTTCTTATCATCCACAATATCTATGATCCTTTCCAGTCCGGTTTCAGGAAGAGGCACAGTACAGAGACAGCCCTGGTTCGGTACTTAATTATCTCCTAATAGCGAGGGATCAGAGGAGCCGCTCGATCTTGGTCCTCCTTGATCTCTCTGCAGCGTTTGCCACCATGGATCATGGGGAACTGCTGTAATTCCTGCTGCTACTCACTAGACTGTCTGGGACAGTCTTCAGGTGGCTCCATTCTTTCCTCACAGGCAAGATGCAGAGGATGATGTAGGGGATATTTTCCTTGGCCACCTTCTCCCTGCCTTGTGGGGTGCTGCAGGGCTCTGTGTTGTCCCCCATGTTGTTCACGGTGTACATGCTGCCATTAGGAAACATTATAAGTTGGCACAGGGTAAGTTTTCACTGCTATGCAGATGATACTCAACTGTACTTGTCCTTTGTACCCGAACAGAACAACGCAGTCTCAGTCTTTTACAGCTGCCTCACTGAGATTCGGGACTGGATGAGAGTTAACTGGTTGAGACTGAATCCTGACAAGACTCAGGTGTAGGTGGTGGACCCAGGTCATCGGGTAGATAGGTTGACTCATAGTCAGTCATCTGGCCTTGTGCTAGGGGGCAACCAGTTGAGACCCTCTGAACAGGTGCAGAATTTGGGTGTTGTGTTTGATGGTGAACTCACTGTAAAAGCTCATGAGTCAGTAGTCATCAGGTCCTCCTTTTATCATCTGGGGAACATCACCAAGATAAAGCACCTAGTTCTGCCTGAGGACCTTTCTGTGTTGGTCCATGCCCTTGTGTCTTCCCATCTTGACTACTGCAATGCTGTAAAAATAGGGCTGCCGGGGTGGACCTCTGTCACCTGCAGCTGGTGCAGAACACTGCAGTCAGGTTGTTGACAGGTCTGTCGAGAACTAGTCATGTCACTCATGTGCTTTGCGAACTGCACTGGCTGTCTGTGCAATGGAGGATCACCTTCAAGGTCATGTTGCTGACCTATAAGGGACTGGGCTACTTGCAAGACCTCCTTCAGCCCTGCTGCCCCCTCTGCCCACTCTGCTTCACTGATGAAGGATTGCTAGAGGTTCCCAGGGTCCATCTTCAGAGCTCGGGTGCTAAGGCATTTTCATTTGCAGCCCCGACACTGTGGAATTCTCTACCTCTCCAGATCAGAGAGTGTCTGTCCACTGAGACTTTCAAGTCCTTTTTGAAAACATATTTATTTAGTCTAGCTTTTGGGGACAATGTTTAGTTTGTATTACTGCTGCCTATTTTAACATTTTTTATATGTTTTATCAGATTGATTATTTATGTTTTAATGTATATGTGCTTTGATATTTGAAAAGCGCTCTATAAATAAAGTCTGATTTGATTTGATTTGAATTATACCATTCCACAAAACTCATTGCAGACAAACATGTAGAAGCTCCTTGGGCCGGCTCAGATATCTTGAGTGATGGGGCACCAACTTGTCATGCTGGTGATCATGGTTTGAGCCATGATCCTAGGATGTAAGAAGCAGCAGTCAGAAGGTATAGTGAGAGAGCATCCATGCTCTCCTCTCAGGGGAGGATGCTGTGCAACACCATGCAGAGTAACACCTCCAAGGTGTCACCAGAGTGCACACTGTTGGTTGTTCAGAGGTACCTAGAAACTGGAATTACTGCCTGTCTCAGCCACCTGGATGATGGCTGCATAGTCCTTCCATGCTGCAATCCCCTTTGTGAATTAGTCCTGCCCCATTAACCCTACACTACTTGGAGGGGTAGCTAGTGAGTATAGCAACTGAATATGGGTGACCGTCAAAATGGTGACTCATATTCAGTACTTTCCCCATGGGTTACCCTGCAAGGGTAGCAACACTACACAAAAGTGAGCATAGGGAAGGGTGACTGGAAGGGGGGATAGTGAGGGGATGGGGAGGGACAGGGAAGGGGTTTCAGGAGGCTGGTGTGCCTGTTTCCACTGAGCTAGCCATGTGGTTTGGGTGGCTAACTCTGGAACAGCAGGTACTGGGTTCAGGGCTGGGCCCAGGAGCATGGACATTTTGCCTCTACCTGTGGCTATGAGTCTTAATTTTTTGCTGAATCTGGATTTTGCTCCCTCCCTGACATGCATGTCCTGGATTTAAGAATCTAAATTCATGGAGGTGCGGGGGCAAAGCCCTCTGAGAGAGGGGGTGTGGGGGTGTGAGGGAACACTTTTTAGTATTCCGGATGTTGTGTTGCCTGGAAGTGTGTATCGCCAATTACCTGTCTGATGATATTCACTCACCATAATAGCAATCAGTGTTTTGCAATTGCTATTATAACATGGAACCACTCAGAGGACACCCCAGGAATGCTACTCTCCTCTTTTCCTGCAAGTAGTTGGGCCACAGGCTGGGTTAAGCCTGACCTTCTGAGGATGCAGTGATAGCCTGGCCAGCCAGGTGGCAAAAAGTGGCAGTGAAGGGTGACACTGGCAGGCAGAATTTGATTATGATCCACAAGAAGGAGTGGCATGTTGGGGGGAGAGGGGAGGACCAAAAAAAAAAAAAAGAAGCTCTCTGAAGTTTAAACCCTATTACAAAGTGTCACAGATGGTTCCATGTCAGGAGGGAGAACAAATAACAGTGAAACATCAGAACGGCACCAAACCCACAGCACAAACACTTTTTGGAAAGTGTTTTCTTGCTGGGGGAACCCCCCCTTGTGGGAGGCTTTGCCCCCTAAAACCCCCTTAATTTAGTTTCCTACTCTGGGGGTCACAACTTGGAGATGGGGCAGAACCATGGTAAAACAAAAGTGTTGGTGCCATGGTTTCTTCACCATTGTGATGGTTCGCCATTATACGTTTACCCTTTTCATTGGGTACCGTCACAGATATTTCATTTTTCTATGATTAGTTATAACAGCTTTTACTTAAAGTCGGTACAATAATTTATTTTCTGTATCTTGTTCATCGTATTATTTTTTTTATATTAAACAGTGCACCAGTGTGTCACTGTACAAGTCATTCTTCTCTCGCTATCTGTGGCATGCCTTGCAAATGGCTATTCCATGCCCATTTATTGATACCGTACTTAGTTCTGCAAAGTGATAAATTACTATCGTTGAATCAGTTGCTTTACCCCCAGATGTACAGTAGGTTCCATCAAGTTACTGGTTAGGCTTTCTTGGGGGGGGGGCACCTTGCTGGGCATCTGCACTTTGTTTGTATTGCCATGGAAATATACATTGGGAGTTTCAATATAGAAGGACAGTTCAGATTTTAAAGGAGTGATAAGATTTGGACCAATGGGTGTTTTGGTGTGCTTTATGACTTAGGATTTTCTGAACTTGGGTATGGGAGTTCAGTATGGGATGAGGTCCTGACAGTGACAGTCTCTGAAAGCTATGCCATGGAGATGTGCTGGGATGTTGATGTGGCACCAATGATTTGATGTGAGGGTTTATTTGGGGTCAAAAGTACAGATAGCTTGGCTCCAGGGTGTCTAGTTAGATTATGTTTTGCTGCCACTATTTTCTATAGGCCTTTGGGTGCATGATGTGTTTAAGTGGGTGATTCTGCACTATCATTTTAGGCCACAGTGTAAGACCTTGAGGAAGAAAGATGGCACAGCTGTTCTTGGATGACAATAGAGTAAATGCTCTGGGTGTTTCTACCAGAGGGATGAATTCCCATGGCAAGGAATTCTACTGTTCATAAAGGTTCTTTCTGAACATAGTTTAACCACTCCAGTTATATTTCTAAACCCTAACTGAACATTCTTGATATTTCTTCAATGTGTATGTGAATTCTGAATGTGTGTAACTAGTTAACAATGGAATTTCCATTCTGTGTACTGCACTAACTTTATTTTATGCATTATCTTTGTTTGATTGATACTACTGGCCAAAGCAAAGATTGATGATGTTGGTCTGCAGTCAATATAAACTTTAAGAGGAGAAATACTGCTGCCAGAAACTTTTTTTTCTTCATTTTTTAATTTTTTTAGCTCTTTCTTTCTTCTTTTCTTATGCTATACCCATTTTTATTCAATTGTTTTGTTAACTGGTTATGTTTACTGAGCACAAAGCTCATTTTATGGAATAGCCTGGGCAATATGACAGAACAGATGGTTTATATAACAATAGTGGTCACACAGGAACAGAATACTAATGCTAGACAACTTATTAAAATCATGTGCAGATTTCAGTATATAATGACTGGTTCAAGAGGTCAGGTCTTCAGAGCCATCAGTACTTGGAATATTTATTCAAAACCTATCAAAGATTAAAAGACATGGTCATTAATATAAAATAGAAAAACATATATAGGATAGTTAATTGTGGTCAGTGTGTTACACAATTTTTTTTTACACCTTAGGTGTGTGCTACTACATAAACCAATGGAGTGAAACTTCAGTGGTTTATAAAAGTAGTACACACAAAGGGGTTTTTGAACAACTGAGTAGCACCTTGACCCCCATCCATTGTTGTGCTTAATTTTCAAGGAGACCATGATACTGTATTTTACCTGAAAATAGAGCCAAGACATGATGGGTGGTTTAAACACTGAAACATTTACTTACAGTTCAGTTAGGAAACATGCTGACAAACTAGTCCAAATTGGAAATACATTCATTAAACACATTTCAAATATTTACGAATAGAAAGTTGAATGAGTTCATTAATTTGCTGGAAAAAAGTCTGTTTCAGCTTTGGATGAAAATGATAAACTATGGCAACCATCAAAGAAATGATTGCATTCATGACAACAGCATGGTCAAGCTTTTAGAGGAGCCATCACATGTGACTGGATTGCAGGAAGTTTTTCATTTTATTTTGATTTTCTAACCTGATCCGATGGATGGCAGTAAATTGTATCTTGCTCAGTTGGGTCTGACAGAATTTGTGCAGCACAATTGCTTTGGTGCTGTGCACTTTCAAAACACAGCTGAGCATTTTGTGCAGGGACTCTATTGTATGTTTCCCATGTCACAAACATGTATTACTGTGAATTGATAGCCCCATTTTTGGGGTTGATATTGTGGTCTCTCAGAAAATTTAATCAAGTTATGCATACTGAAGCTATCTTTTATTACACAGTCTGGGGCCCCTTTCAGGATTCAAACCGTGTAGCTGCAAAACATACTATATACTCAGTGCCATTAGTCTTTCCACTCTACTTAACAGCTAAGTGACAGATAAGCATTACATCCCCATTACAAACAGTGGCCTTCATTTCAAACCAGGTGTTTAACTGTTTACATTACACACTACATCACCTACTGTATATCATTGCCACCTTTCTTACTTTCACTTACCAAAGTCTAGCAAGCATACAGTATTGTGATCAGTATAAGCTATGAGGGCTTTTGGAGGTGCCCTTTCATAACTTATCACAGCTTTTGAATACCTAATCTCCTTCCCAATTCTGCCCACTCTCAACCTTTGTCCACCGTCTGCCTTTTTCCTTTGAAGTCCTTGTACAATCTGAAGACTGGGAAACACAAGGTGGAAGTATTTCTTTCCAGTGTGGTTTGTACGTCCTTCACTAACACTTCCTGTAAACTTTGTTAGACTTTACTTGTGCTATCCAGTGTTTTTTTTTTTCAGTGCCGTTTTGCAGACAACAGAGATGTTGCACAATGGCCATATTTCTTCCTGCTGTGGCCACTATGTCAACATCCACCCACCCAGTAAAAACAAAAAAACAGTGACTGGTGCTTAATCCTGCCATTGGTATCATCCCCTCCTATCCAAACCAGCAAATAACTACAGTTGGAGGCAGGGGTTCAGTTCCACTACCGGTATCAACCCCTGTAGCCAAAACAAGTCAATAACCAAAACTGGCTGATGGTGCTCAACCACTGCTGTTATCCTCCCTCCCACCCGACCCAGCACGTAATACTGTGATGTTTATGAGGTGGGGTCAAAAAGCACTGTTTTAAACCATGGGGTTAAATTCTCCAAAAACAACAGTTCAGAACAATGAAATTTTGTAACATTTACTCATAAAGTTTTGATTTCTTTTTCATTTTGAACCCACATTGTCAACATACAGCAGCTTTTTTATCCCATCTCATGGACAGAGAAAACTGAAGTGTTGGTTGTGGACCAAGGTTGTCATGAGGCGGGTTTGTTGGTGGGATCACCCTTGGGTTTATGGCTTGGGGGTATTCAGCTAACTACCTCAGACTGGATGTGGAACCTGGCCGTTGTGTTTGATGACTGTTTGACACTTAAATCTCAGGTGTCGGCAGTTGTCAAAGCCTCTTTTTACCATCTGAGGAACATCGCCTGGGTGAAGCATTTGGTTCCTCCTGCCAATCTTCCTACTTTAGTCCATGCCTTCATTACCTCCTGCCTTGACTACTGCAACGCCCTTTATCTTGGGCTACCGGGGGTTGATATTCGCCACCTGCAGCTAGTGCAGAATGCAGTAGACTGGTTATTGACAGGTTCTTCTAGGGCCAGTCCTATAAGTCCTGTGCTCTGCAGACTGCACTGGCTGCCAGTACACTGGCGAATCACCTTCATGGTCGGTTTACTGACCTATAAGGCCCTACATGATCAGGGACCTGGTTACTTGAAAGATCTCCTTTGTCCCTACTGTCTCTCCCACTCTCTCCGATCCACTGATGAGGGATTGCTGGAGATTCCCATAGTTCGTTTAAATACATCTGAGGCCAGATCTTTTAGTTTTATGGCCCCTACCCTGTATAATTTTCTACCTCGTCAGGTGCGAGATTGCCTGACTGTCCAAAGTTTTAAGGGGGCATTAAAAACATTTATTTTTAGCTATGCATATAGTGATTTTTAATGTTGCCGTTTTGGATAAATGTTTAACATTGTTTAATTATTTATTGATTTTAATTATGTTATGTACAGGCGCCTTGGTTTTGGAAAGGCGCCTTTTACAAATAAAGTCTGATTTGATTTGATTTGATGGCAAGTGTCATTTTCAAACCCTCCTCCCAAACCTGGTTTCATGTTCATTCTGCAAAATCCTGTTTTGGGTAGCATTTCATAAATTACACCTGTCATGTTTATATGCTGAGTTATTAAAAATACTATCTTGAAAATTTAGTATCACAAATTAAGACAAGAACAGCTTTTTGTTCAAACCTTTTCTCCTTCCAATCATGACAATTTCACTATTATAACTTAAGCTATTAATATGTTAATCTTAACTTCTGCATTATCATACAACAGTACAGCAAGCTTAAGCAAGCAGCCTTGAGTGGCACTGGCTAATGCTTGTTTCAATTGTTACTTGTAGTTAGAAACAATAAAAGTCATCATCATGAGTAACAATCTTATGTGTCTTGTATCTGAATGAATGCATGAATATTTTACTGCTGTATATGCATAAACTCCCATTTTTTCAGGTGGCAGCCAGCCCACGTAATGAGTGGGGGGTCTGTGCTGGTCAACATCCTCACTGGCTCCATCTCTTGACATGTGTATCATTTCTGTTGGGTTAGATGTCAGTGTGGCATGGGAAGTCAAGGACGGTAAGTGCTAAGTGTGTTGAGTGAGGGAGGATTTTTTTTCTTTGCTGTGTTGGAAGGGTGGATGGTTGCTGAGTAGCTGGTCTGGATGGGGGTTCAGGCTGATTCTTAATCTTTGCATGGGACAGGGGAGGAGGAGGAGGAGGAAGAGTGCATGTGGGTATTCCTATGTTGAGTGGGTGGTGGAAGGGGTACTCTATGATGATAGTCAGTTCTGGGTGAGGGGAAGGGGGAGATTTTGGGTTCTACACAGGATAGAAGGAGGGAATCTTTTTTGCAGGTGTTAAGCCTTCAGCCAGACTCTGCAACTTTATGGATTCTTTAGCAGCTGATGTGTTACATGCAGTGATGCATTGTGGATGAAGTGCTACTTCAAATATTGTTCACCTGGCAAAGCTGGCACTTTGCTGTGCATAGCGTTACATGAAGGACCGCATGAAGTAGCAGTACTTCACGTAGCATTAGGCATAGCAACTTTTAACCACTTTGCATGCACCAAAACCCACCATGCTGTGTATTATTGCTAAAAGTGAAAGTTCTGGGGCCACCCACACTGACATGCCTACATGTATATTGATGGTGCCACTTATATAAAAAGGGCATCCCCATCCTTTCTCAGTTTCTTATCTCCTGCTATTGACTATGTCTTTGTAGGTTTCATCACTGAAGTTTTTCTACATTGTTATAATTTTTGTTTTGTTTTTTGTTTACTTAACAACATCGTTGTACGTTGTAACTGGTATAGTACAAGCCACATAAGAGGGACATGGAAAATCAGGACATTTGCTTTAACATCCCACTGGGAACTGATTAAGTGGTCATTGTTTACTTTTTTTTTTACTTCATTTTTTATTTTGCAAGTAAAAAACACTCACATATAAACATGGAAGTGTAACAATTTTCCATAATACATATATGGATCCTTTAGAAAGGGTGATTCAGACCCTTCCCAGTAGTTACACATAGAAGTAAATACCATAAATCCCAACACTCTATTAATCTTTATAGCATATTACAACATTGGAGCTCAACAGAGATACATTTACTCTAATAAGCTCTCTAATTCCTGTTTCACGTCATTGCCCAAGTCAAAGAATATCCCTCATACAGCTAACACTAGCATTTCCAGAAGTACAGTGAAGCCCATCAGGATGAAGCACAGCACTGCAGAATTCTGCAGTAGAGTTACTGCAGTAAACAATGCAGTTTCATTGGGAGTTAATCCCTTTTGTCATGAAGTAAACCTATCACACTGCGCTTCATCCTGGTGGGCTTCATTGTACATTTCCCCAAACAGATTCACAGCATAATGAAACAATAAAAAGCAAGGACTAACAGCCATTTTAATAGTAGCTAATGACAGAAACCCCTCTTTATGCATACACCATACCCCTTCCCTCACACTTTACTATAAGCTCACAATAACAAGGATAGCACATATCAAACATATGAGAAAATATAAAAACAGGAAGGTCTGTTGAGAACTCATCATATACTTGCAAGTGCAGACAGAGGTGCCTACCACACTCCCCACCACACCCCGCAGAATGATACAGTCTATGCGCAGGAAGGTAGAGGTGGGAACTGCCTTCTTAAAGAGGTGCAGGGAGCAGTGTGTTAATACAGAGTGCAGCACCAGTTATTACTGCAAGTGAAATTGAGACTTGTGTGGAATGGACAACCCTATCTCTACAGTGACCCCAAAGATGCCACTAAATTGGTGCAAAAGATCAAGTCAGAGATAGACTTCAATGAAGATGAGGAATCAGATGTTATGGATTCATTTTTTTCTGTCATGTGCTTTCGTTCGTTGTGATGTGGAAACCTGCAGTGTGAAAGTTTTCTCTGCTTGAACTCTCCTGCATATGTAATGCTAGGATTGTTTGAACTGTTTCTAAAATGTATAGTTCTCTCGAGTTGGACTGGCTAGCTCTTGTTGTTTATAGGCTTTGAGCACAAACTCCTCTTTAAGTGGCAATTGTTTTCTATGCAGATAATGTCTGCTTAATAAGTATAGTGATTCTGGTTTATGGGGATGATTTAGTCATCAATTCTCACACTGAGGATGTGCTAATTGCTACCTACCAGCCATCACTACATGATTCCCACTCCTGATGTTTGTCATTAATGAGCCACTGGGTATGTGTTAATTGCCAGCAACCAGCCTGCCTGATCCCTACCACTGTCTTCTCTGCTGACACTCTAAAAAGACCTAGCTGCATCGTAAGCAATCAATTTTTATTTTTCATGACTCCCACTGAAAAGCTTATCAGATGTGATCTGCATATCCTGAGTGTGAGTTTATCTCCCCTCCTCTCCCCGATTCACTCCTGGCATCATGTGCTGATGATTCACACTGCTTCTTGAAGATATTGGCTTGATGGCATAGGTACACTTAGAGCACAGTAGGAGTGAGTAGGAGCAACAGAGGCAGACATTTAATTTTTATTTTCTACTCTGATTCTGAACTTTAACTGAAAGCTGTGATCAGTGGAGCCTGGGAACATATGCTACTCTACCAGTCTCTGACTCTCAGGTTAACACCTATGGCAGCATCATGTGACTGGCAACTCAAACAGCAAGGGAGTTTATTTTGGGCTACAACCCAGCAACATTGAAGAATAATGACAACAGGCTTCCTACTCAATGATACAGGAAAGTAGCGTTCACAAACAGCACAAAGCTTAGAATCAACAAACAGAATTTTATACCGAAACTGAAATTGCATGACCCCTGCCTCCATGCCACACTCCACAGCTATTGCTAGGAAGGTAAAATCTGTCCAAAAATGTAGTCAGCCATGCATAGACAGATTTTTATTACTGTGCCTAACTTCTGTCATAAAAATAACCATAAGTGAAAGCACTTCTGATATTCAGGAAGGCAACTTAATCATGATGAAAAGCCCACCACCAGGGTGTCCTAATCAAGTGGCTTCCATTGTATTATCAATAATTTTGTTTGCTTCTGTCTGTGCTACATAACAATAGTTTTTGACAATGCTCACAATTAATATGTGCACTGCCTTGGCCTTTCTCATGACATCAAAAACTAGTCTATCAGCCAAGACTTCAACCAGGTCATGAGAAGACACTGGAGGAAATCTCTAGAACACTTCCTTCAAAAAATGGAGAAGGACCTTTCTTCTATCCTCTGGCATATTTATTTGGTTCTAAAATGTGAAGTACACACTCTGTTACAGAAGAGGACAATTTAACCAGTCCCTTAATTAGAGCACAAGCTGGTGATCTACTCCAGATATTTTGTTGTTCCAAAGTTGTCTATGGATCTCCTGGCATAGACCTTGTGACAGGGAGATCCTGCCACTCTTGAGGACAAAGCTTTTCTTAAATCTGTTGCAATAGTTCTTCTATTTCTTAGCCTAATCTATTCTTTACAATTTCTAGTCCATAATGTTGGCCACCTATGGGCATCCCTCTCCCCTTTCTTGACTATGCTATAGTGAACTCTTTAATTTTCCTTTTCCCTCTCAGGTCCTTGTACAGTGAGGTTATTGTTGTGACCTTCGAGCTGATGTAAAACAACAGGCTGTGTTCCTCATTGTTGGATTTAGTATGCAATGGCACTATGTCATAAAATACCTTGATGTATTTACAGTACCTTATGTATATGAAACCTGTAAATATTGAAAATACCATGGCAGCAGGTGTTTTTGATAAAAGTAAAAAGTACTAGGTGACTGTATTATAGAAATTAAGTTACCAGGGTAGAATATCAGAACCCCCAGTTGTGTAGTTAAATTCATGTAAATTGCAAATTGTTTGAGAGTCCTTTTGGTACTGTGCATTCCTGCTGTATACTGAGCCAGTCTGAAATTTCATGGTGATTTGCATATACATCCCATGATGCTTTGTATTATGGGGCTATGAGTGATTTTGTGTTTCTTTCAAACATGGCTTTTTGCCAATGTCCTTTGTGGTAACCTTTGCTTCAGTGCTTCTGCACTGAGGTTGTTTGTCTTTAGCTCATTTTTTTTTTTTTGTTTGTTTGTTTAGTTTCACTCACCACCACCCAAGCAAACAAGACAAACATAGGGATGAAGTGATTTTCACTAAAAAGTTAGATTAGTAGGTCAGTAGGTGCTAACTAAGTGCAGAGGAAGGACATGTATAGTCTGTCACTGCAAACTGATGTATTGAAGAAGGGATGTGCCATTGCTGAATGTTTTCCACTGTAGTTAGAATAAATATCACACAGAGGTTGTATGTTGAACTTAAAGTTCTGTGTCTAGGCAGTCTGTTATCCCACAACCCTTTCACAGACTTGTTGTCAGAAGTGGAATAATGTGCTGGATATGTCTGGACTTGCCTAAGAGGGATGTTTACCAGTGGATATTGCCCAGATATACCAGGTGGACCAATGCAGCAGGAGTTGCCAGAGGAGAACCCAAAGAAGAAAATCTGTGCAGTTCTGACTATAACCATGGCTGACAGACAGAGAGAAGCTGTTGCCTGGACTAGACCTGGGAGCTTGGAGGAAGGCCAAGCCTGAAGGTGACAAAATGATGCAAATGGATGAGAAACTACCATGGGGTCAAGGCAGACCAACTATGCAGAGAGGCAGAACACCAGTGCCAAGTGCTTGAGAGGTCCCTGCCAGAGTTTAGATGAAGAATCAGAGGAGAATTTGTTGTGGGCTCAGCTGGAGAAGGACCCCCATGACAGAGCAGGATATTCCTCTGTTGCCTATTCTCCTAGGAAGTTATCTGTTGGAGATTAGTGATGCAAGTATGGAACTTGAATGTAAGACCCCAGGTAAGACTGTGCCTAGTGATATTATTCTGGTGTTGAAAACTCCAAGCAAGCAAGAAGAAACCTGTGCGACTGAAGGGACCTTTTCTTGTATTGATACAACTAGATCTATTAACAGTATTGACTGGGGTACACACTGCAGGCTAAAGATGCTAATGTTGCCAAACTGTACCATTAGTCTTTGTTGAGAAATGTGTTAATGCCTCAGGGTAAATGATTATATTCACTGTGTTTATGATGGAATGTTTATCATTAATAGGGACCCTGAAACAGAGCTTCTGAAGATGAATGGGTGGAAGCTCCACCCCTTCCTGGGACAGGAAGGTGGTAAGCAGTCGAAAATAACTGCTTCCCTCTTAAGGTGGGGGATATTTGACAGGGAGATCCTGCCACTTTTGAGGACTGACCTTTTCTTAAATCTGTTGCAACAGTTCTTCTATCTCTTAGTCTAATCTGTCCTTTAGAATTTCTAGTCCATAAGGTTGGCCACCTATGGGCACCCACTCCACTTTCTTGACTATGCTATAGTGCCCTATTTAATTGTCCTTTTTCCTCCCCAATCCTCAAACAGGGAGGTTATTGTTGTGACCTCTGAG
Source organism: Neoceratodus forsteri (assembly GCA_016271365.2). NCBI lineage: Eukaryota > Metazoa > Chordata > Ceratodontiformes > Ceratodontidae > Neoceratodus > Neoceratodus forsteri. The sequence goes on from CM057459.1 coordinate 805,966,309, forward strand.
CTAATGTAAAACAATAGGCTGTGTTTCTCATTGTTGGATTTAGTATGCAGTGGCACTATGTCATAAAATACCTTGACATCTATACCTTATGTGTATGAAACCTATAAATGTTGAAAATACCATAGCAGTAGGTGTTTTTGATAAAGGTAAAAAGTACTAGGTGACTGTATTATAGAAATTAAGTTACCGGGGTAGAGATATAAGAAACACCCCTGTTGTGTTGTTAAATGCATGTAAATTGCAGATTGTTTGAGAGCCCTTTTGGTACCGTGCATTCCTGTTGTAAACTGAGCTAGTCTGAAATGCCATGGTGATTTGCACGTATATCGCATGATGCTTTGCATTATGGGGTTATGTGTGATATTGCGTTCCTTAGAAACATGGCTTTTTGCCAATGCCCTTTGGGACAACCCTTGTTTCAGTGCTTCTGCACTAATGTTCTTTGCCCTAAGCTTGTGTTTTTTGTTTTTTTGTTTTTTTGTTTGAGCCATCACTACTCAAGCAAACAAGACAAACATAGGGATGAAGTAGTTTTCACTAAAATGTTAGATCAGTAGATCAGTGGGTCAGTAGGTGCGGACTAATTGCAAAGGAATGACATGTATAGTCTGTTGCTGCAAACTGATGTAATGAAGAAGGGATATGCCATTGCTGAAGGTTATCTCCTGAATTTTGAATAAAAATCACACAGTGTTAGTGTGCTGACCCTTAAGTTCTGTGTCTGGTCTGTCTGTTATCTCACAACCCCTCCACAGACCTCAAGGCCCTTAACAAATTCATTGAATACTAGTACATTGCTTGGTTACTCTTCAACCCCTTCTCTCTCTGTTATCATAAGGGAATTGGCTGTGCAACTTAGACATGCAGGATGCATTACTGCATATCAAGTTACTTCACTGCCACATGCAGTCACTTCATTTTTACTATCAAGCACTGAATTTTATAGGTGCAATTTTGGATATGACTTAGGCCACAACCTTTCTGAGAGATGATGAGGCCTTGACCCTACTCACTCTTATAGCATGATTGTGTTTAGTAACTTGGTCACCTTCAAGTCCATGCTTCACTTGTGGAATCTTATGGCTACCTCCACTGTGATGGTTCTGCAGGTTTGCATCCATATACAGATTCCCTAGTGGGTCATTTAGTTAGTTAGTAAGTTATTCATTTATTGTGATATGGTTGAGAGGTTTACCTGGGGCCCCTTTTGGCCAAAGGTACAGTATAGTATTTGATCTTAAGTGGACTGCTCTACCCACATAAAGATTCTGGAGATGAGGACTGTTCTGCTTTCCCTAAAGGCCTTAGCACTGCATATTAAAGACCAGTCCCTGCTGGTACAGATGGACAATAAATGTGCCATACTTTATCTCAACAAAACAGGAAAGTACCCACTCCTGCTCCCAATGCAAAGAAGCCATGATAGTTTTGGAGTTGGTGGTAGCATATAATATATACCTCATGGCCTTCTACCTCACTGACTTGGCAGATGCTCTCAGCTGGTCCGATGTTGAATGGGAATTTCTGAATGATGTCATCAACAGACTCTTTACTTAATGGGATGAACCTGAAAAGGACCTTTGTGTCCACAAACAATAGAAAACAGGCACTTTTTCACTATCTTGCTCCAGGCCCAGTGGTTTTGTGGTGAGACAAGGTGTTTCTTTCCTGGAATGGGAGGTTTCTACATACATTTCCTCAAGTTCCATTGATCCAGTGAGTATTGTTAAAGCTCAGGGCATAATCAGCAACTTTTCTTCTGGTTGCTTATTTTTGGCACACACAGTTTTGTGTTTCTCTGCCATGGCATGTAGCAGTCAACCCTCCTTTTCTGCTTACTCTGTGGTCTTAGCTTCTGTTTCAGGGTCATCTAATGCATGTGGACATGAAGCCTCTTTAACGTCATGCCTGACTTCTGAGGACATAGAACTTTCTCACTTCATGGCCTCCTTCACTGTTTTGGAGGTTATCACAGTAGCTACAAAGCCATCTACTAAGAACACTTATTCCCTGGAATGGAAACTTTCCACTCTATGATGTGCTTCTCATTTCCTGGAAACCTTTCCATATCTGGTCCAATGTGGTTTGGACTACCTTCTTTCCTTGTCTGAAGCTAGTCTTTAGTACTTTTCCATAACGATACACCACTTGGCTATTTTTGCATTTCATGCCATCACTTGAGGGCAGGAGTGTGGCACAGTTGGAGGTGTCCTTCTGAATCCGTTATGGCCTCCTTCATAGCTATCATTCAGTCTGTAGCCCTGTTACAGTTTGGGACTTGAACTTGTTTGAGGAATTCCTTACTCTGGCACCTTTTGAACAAGTTACTATCTGTGACATTTGTTTCTTCTCATGGAAAACACTGTTCTTGGCGGCCATCACTTCAACCTGGAGGGTATCTGAGCTGCAGGCAGTAGTTATGAATCTACCTTTCCTCCTTTTCCCAGGTGATAGCCTTACTCTGTACCTACCCTAGATTTATTTTCCAGTTAATCTATAACTAAAAATTTCTAAACAATCAAAGCAGCATAATAGAACAATAATATTCCATACAATGGCATTCTGGATATACAAACAATTGATCTGTGGTACAATCATATCATACATGGACATGTATACACAACATTCCTAAGTCAGAAAACAGATCTCTTAGAATTAAGGAGGAAGAATAATGAGGAATGCAAATGTGTTCTCATGTTAACCTCTGCTAGAGATGAATTGGGTGGGGGAGTAAAGAACTGTGGTGGGAGACAAAGCAGAGGGTGATGTAGGATGCACACCCCCAGGCTTTGACCTGGTCACAATCCAGAGTGGGGCATGGGTAAATTAGGAATTTTTCTGAAAACCAACAGGTGTGGGACCATCCTGGTACATCACACAGTGCCACCCCTATGTGGGGGCACCCAGTCCATAGGTCATAATCCATAATCTCATGGAGCTCAGGGAGATTATGCTTAAGGAAAGATTGGTTGGGTATCTAGAGGAGCAGATTCTTCATTATGCTAAGCAGCACAGGTTAAGCCTGGGAGGGAGGGTGTGCCAAATGATCTGATTGAATTCTTTCACTGGGTCACCAAAACAGTGAATAAGAGTCAGGCAGTCGACATCCTCTACCTGGATTTTAGTAAAGCCTTTGATTCTCTACCCCACAAGGGGCTGATTAGGAAGTTGGAAGATCTAGGTGTTGGAGTGAAGATGCCAGGATGGGTGGACAACTCGCTGGGGAACAGAAACTAGAAGATATTGTGGGGGGGGTCAGGATTATCTATCCATAGGGAGGTCACTGTCGAGGGTTCCACAGGTCTCAGTGCTGGGGCTGATGTTGTTCAATGTCTTTATTAATGATGTTGGGGATGGCACTAAGGGAACAATGTGCCTTTTCACAGATGACACCAAGCTCTGTGGAAGGGTGGACTTGACCAAAGGAATACAGGACATAAGGGAGGATCTGAGAAAGCTTGAGATGTGGTCAGGGATCTGGCACCTTGGATGAAATTCTAAAAAATGCATAGTTACGCATTTGGGAGCCAAGAATCCCAGGACACAATACTACCAGTGAGGAGTAAGGTAAAAGGTATGGTAAAATTTATTTCTATAAGGTGCCCTACCTGAGCTCAGGGTGCCTTTACAAAAATTTACAATGCAAAAAAAATGTCAAATCCATAATAATTAAAACCCATTTAAACATCACAGCCATTAAGTGTCTAGGAATGCCTGATTAAATAAAAAGGTTTTCAGTGCTTTATTAAACCCTTCTACAGTCAGGCTATCTTGTATCTGATGAGGTAGAGAATTCCACAGGGTAGGTGCCATAAAGGCAAAAGTTCTTCCTCCAGATGTTTTCAGAGTTACCCTGGGAATCTTCAGCAACCCCTCATCAGAGGATTGGAGGGAGCAGGAGGGGCAGTAAGAAAACAGGTTATGTGTAACAGATGAGGAAAATGATCTGAGTGTGATATTAACTAACAATTTAAAGCATGCCACACAGTGTAGGAGAGCTGCAGCAAAGGCAAACAAGATGTTGGGATGCATTGCTAGAGGGATTAGCAGTAGGCAAAAGGAGATCATACTCCTTGTATAGGTCACTGTCGAGGCCACATCTGAAGTATGGAATACAATACTGGCACCTGTACCTTAAAAAATACATTATCCTGCTGAAGAAGCTACAGATGAGATAAATGAAGATTATTGCAAGGCAGCAAGGGAAAACCTACGCGGAAAGGTTGGGAGACCTCAATAGGTATTCACTGGAGAGGAGGGAGAGAGGGGATATGACAGAGACTTTCAAATTCTTGAAAGGGATAAATAGAGTGAATAAGGAGGATCTCTTTAGGCTGAGTGGCAACTATAATATGAGAAGGCGCCATCCTAAAATGGATCATGGACAGTTTAGAAGGGAGTCTAGAAGGCATTTCTTCACTGAGAGGGAATACATTACCAGAAGTGGAGGTCTCATTGACAATGGTGGACAGCTTCAAGAAAGGGGTGGGATAGTAATCAGGGGAAAGTAAAAGTCATGGTAGGAGTGGATGAAAAGGATGGGAAGACTGTGGTGGGGGCTGGGTCGGTAGCTCAGTTTATGGACCCTGCAATTATGAGCAGCCTAAACAGACCTAATGGCCCTATTCTGCTGGCATATTCATATGATTATATGTTCATATCTCAAGCAGTAGAAGTAAGGAAGCCAGCTTACTATCCCACTATGTGGTTTCAGGTCTAGCTGGTCCAAGGGTTGTGCCCCTCTGCTGAGATTGGAAGGGTAGTTGGGAGTGAGGATGGGGGGGAGGATTTTGAAGTAAGGTGTAGTAAGTACCTCAGTGACCATTCATGAGGGGTGTAGTATATCTTCCTCCTACTGAAGAAGAAATTAACAGTCAGTGGTGTGAAGAGGGAGGAAATGCAGGCCCTCTATACCTTGTAGAAGTAGATGAATGGAGTCTGTGATTTGATACCTTTCATTGGCCTAAAAAGAAATTTTGTATTCCGAACATTTCTTTTAAGCTCAATAAAAGTAATCAAATCATCTGCTTTGTTTTTCTGCTTGTGTAAGGACCAATAAGGCTACAAACAATTATTTTCTTCATTGTAGAAGGAGGAAAGGGTAACTTTAGCTAAGTAAGACATCCTGGCAAGAATTGCGAGCTAGTTCACCACAACGAGCCATTCATATAGGGTGAGTATTTCTGTTGTCCATCAATGAAGGATCAAATGCTTTGCTACTACTCTCATTGCCAGGTGAATAGCAGGAGACAGAGCTGCTAGTAAAAGTAGCTGACTGTAGTGTGGTAGCAGATTACTCATCACTTTGGTACAGTACTGTGTACTGCATTCCCAAATTGGATACGTAGTGAGCAGTACCAGAGGATATGATGTAGGTCCCACCTTCCCCCAGAGAACTGCATCTCAAATAATAGTTGTGAGGAAGAAGACCTAAGATATGGGGCTGAGAATGATACAATTGGTGTAGAGTTTTATTATGGAGTAACAGATCATGGCTATTATGGCATGACCAATGTGCAGTGACCACGTAGATGTCCCAGTCTTGGTCAGTAATAATAATAATATTCAAATCCCTTTCCCATTTCTGTGGGGCTGCAACAGTTTGGTTGGAGACTGCATCACTGATGGATGTGACAAGAGGGAGTCAGACTTTGGAGCAACTAAAGAGGGCCCCTACCCAGTTTAGGGGACAAGAAGTTTAAGAGAGGCAACAGTGAATAAACCTCAGAAGGGGCATCTGAAAAATAAATTGGCATACAGTTTTGTCCAGTGGACAGAGGCTGCCTGTTGGATTCCTGCTAGGTCTTGTTGCTCCTAAATTGCTGTTGCCAGTGGCTTAATACCCACCACAAACTTATAATTAAAACATTTATAGTTAAAATAAACACTGTAAGCTGAGGGGATAGTTGATCCACCCAGCATTCAGTGCAGTCTATATAGATTCATTTCAGGTTTCAGGGGCTGTTTTGTATTAAATGTTGACTGCTTAAGTAATTCATGCTTTGGGGGCTTGAAGAGTTCTGTCTGTAGTTTTGTAAATACAGCCACAGCCTGATTTACAAGCTTTATTGAGTGTAGGCTAAAGAACTCAGTGTTTAATTCATTTTTAATCTGGAGCTTGTATAGTGAGTTGCACTATTTTAAACTTAAGATGCTAAGGGGCTCCCTCCTGCAGTCTGTTAACCCCTTCTCTCTCTTATCTCCCATTATTTCTCAGCCAATTGCTCTCTCTCTCTCTCTCTCTCATCCTTCCCTCCCCATTGTTCTCCCCCAGCCCCTTGCTTGCCTTTTTAATACATCACACCTATGTGGCTTTATTTTTATTTTATTTAAGTCTCAGATTACATATACCTTTGAGTTAAGAGCTCTTTTACAAAGGTTCCACATCAGGAGAAAGGACAACAGATTAAACAGGACAGTAAAATACGGTACAATAAAATGTATATAGGAGGTACAAAAATCATAATGGACACAAAATTATAATGGACAGTTAACATAAAATAACAGAGACACATTATGATAATCAGTTTCAGGAACAGGAAAATGCATAGAGTACATTGATATCGGTGAGCAGGCTTTGTCAAGACAAACAGGGCACAGGGTGTAGGGAGGGATGTGGGAGGGTATGCTGCGAAGAGTAAGAGAAGGAGGTGGGAGTGGAGGATGTGAGCAGAGGTGGGGTTAGGGGAGGGTGGAGGAATGGTGGAGAGGGGGAAGGGGATACATGGGGTGAGGGCTAAGAGGCAAGAGTGCTAAGTTACTATGAAAGAGGTTGAGTGCTAAGGTCAAGGTTTGGGAAAACATGGTTAAGGGAAACAGTCACAGGTGTTATCTGTAAAGAGTAGTGACTGAAGCTTGGATTTGAATGGACCCAGCTTAGTTTCAGAAGAGAAGTAACTGTTGAAAGCATTCATCCAGAGGGGGCCCATGTAGGCAAATTATCTTTGCCCCGAGTGGTTAGGTGACGAGGGACCTGTAGGAGCTGAAATTAAGAACCTCGGGTGCAGCATGGATTATAAGGGTGGCTTAAAAGATCTTGTACTCCAGGTGGCAAGAGGCCTAAGGTTATTTTCTTGGCCATCAGGCACGTTTGGTATTTGATGCAATTTTTAAGCTGTAGCCAACTGGTTAGGGCATAGAGGTCACACATGTGGGTGAGATGGTGGGCTCCTGAGATGAGAAGACATGCCTTATTAAGAGCATTGGATATACGCCAGAGGGTGGTAACAGTCGCAGAGCCATAGATGATCAGTCCATAGTCAATTATAGAAATAAAATAGCTCTGTACAGCTATCCGTAAGGCTTCAGGGTTAAGAGATCACCTGTATCTGTAGAGTTGATGAATATGAATATTTACAGCTTTAGTAATGATATCTACATGCACCCCATATAAGAGGTTGCTGTCTATGGTGACTCCAAGATACTTAAAGAATTGTACCTGTTCGAGAGCAGTACCAAGGCAGTTAGTGATAGTCAGAGGATGTTTCCTGTGATTGTTATGGGAGCTGCTGAACAGCATAAGCTTAGTTTTTTTTTATAGTTTAGTAGCAAATCCAAGTTGTAGCTGGTTCTTAAGGGGTATAGGCTGTGGGTGAACTGTGGAAAGTATGGCATCATCCACATAGAGCAGGATTTGTTCAAGGCAGGAGCTTGGGAGACTGTTTAGAAAGAGACTAAATAGGAGTGGGCCCAGAATGAACCCCTGAGGAACTTCAGAGCAAACATTAGCCTGTGACAATGGTGACCGTGACTGAGCTCTTTCAAAGAGGGTGACTCAATCACAGTGCCTGTCCACAGGGCTACTGGGCAGGGAGGATGATCATATGGGGGGGTCCACGAATATAGCAACAGGACGTCTCTATATGTACACACAAATGGGGGAGCGAGCATGCCGTTTGTCGGGTGGAAGGGAAGGGAGAATTTGTGAGGTGTAGTGCAGTGGTGGGCTGCCATGCTGGCCCTATAGTGTGGTGGGTGGGTGGCAGGCTAGGGTTGTGATGGTGCTGGGTTCGGTTCTGGGCGCACGTTCATTTTGTTGCGCTCTGCCATTTTTTTTTTCCTCTGCATTTTCCTCCCCGCATGCACTCCCCCCCCCGAGTTGAGAATCCTTTTGTAGTGGGGTGAAGGTGGGGTGTGTGTGGGGGATACAGTCCCCCACATAAAAAAAAAAAAAACAAGTCCCCAGTGCCTTTTTGCTGTGTGCTGGGAGTATGCATCACCAAAATTAATTTTTGGTGATGTACACTTACCTTAACAGCGATCGCCTTTCCACGCTTGTCATTATCACATGTATCCAGAGTGAGCAGGTCTTGAGTCAGAGAGGACATCGACAATTTTGACTTGTTGAGTGCGGTTGTCCAGATAACTTTTAAACCAGGCAGTGGAGTCAGATGAGAGCCCAGCATTAAGTAGTTGTCCCAGTAGTAGAGGGTGATGGACCATGTCTAATGCTTTTGTCAAGTCAATGAAGGCAGCACCAAATAATTGACCATGGTCCAGGGAGCTGTGCATAGAACCAGTGAATTCCATAAGGGCTGAGGTGGTGCTATGCCCTTTTCTGAGCCCATGTTGTTGGGTGCATTGGATCTTATGTTTGTCAAGATATTCAGTAAGCTGGTCAGCAACAATGCATTCAAGAGCCTTAGGGAGAGGTGGTAATATGGAGATAGGTTGGTAGGTCACGTGAAGAGTCCTGTCTCCACTATTGTAGACTGGGGTAACCACGGCTGATTTCCATTTATTGAGGAACTGTGCAAGGGTGAGTTAGAGGTTAAAGATCCTGCTTTCTAGTTAAAGTCGCTAACACTTCCTCAAGGGTGAAGGACATCAGTTTGCGGTCAAGGGAGTCTCCACTGTGTCTAGATTCACCAATTGCTTTACAGATGCAACGAGTCTTCTTTGAAGTAGAATGGCAGTTGACTGGTCGTTGGGGGAGAGCTTACAGGGTTTGTCAGGATGACATCTGCATCAAAAAAAGTCAGTTGGAAGAACATTGTTAAGGTCCTTGAATACATTATTAGAGGTATTGGCAATAGTTAGGGGGTCCAGAGCTGTTGTCCCATCAATGTCAAGTAAAGTGGGTGATGTTATTATTCCGGAAAGCTTTACTATTGCATCATGTGTCAGTAAGCACTTCCTTGTAGTATTTATTTTTCTCAAGGCGTATGGACCTTGTGCAATCATTCTGCATTCTTTTGCATTTTTAAATGTCTGATTGCATGCCGGTGGCTCAAGCCCAATGCCAGAGGTGGTACCTAGATTTCATATGAGCTAATAAGTCTGCAGAGAGCCATGGGTTGCAAGGCCCTTTGATTTTTTACTTTTTAAGGGGTGTATAGAAGTCATATGCAGCATTAAAGGTGTTGATGAAACAATCAAGTACTGTGTTGACATCCTTTGCACTGTTGATGGGAGTCCAATCTTGCACTCTAAGGAGGTATTTGAGAGGTTCAAGATGACCCTGTGCTAGGAACCTGCTGGTGATTGTCTTTAGTGGAGGTTTGCAGAATTTGTTTTTCCATGTGCAAATGACAGGGGAATGGTCACAGAGCATGTCCAGGAGGGCAATAGTGTTAGTAGTGTGATCAGGATAACTGGTTAGGACCCAGTCCAGTAGGCTGCTTGATCTAGTTGGATATAGTTGGGGAGTTAACCAGCTGGGAAATGTTTATGGCAGAGATGACATCCCTAGAGCACCCATTCTCAGGTGCAAGCCAATTAATATTAAACTCTCCAATCATAATTAATTCTGAGCAAGGGGGATGGTTTCTGATAAAGTCCATGACAGAACTGAGGCCCCTCCTCTGTTCTTTAGGAGGAATGTGCACTGATTCTATATCAAGTGCCTAATTCTGAGCACCTAGCAGAATTTTAATTGCTAGTATTTATGTGGTTGAACCAGCAGTAGGTACCAGCAGGTGATGTCCCATGCATGACTCTTTGAGATAGATTGCATACCCCACCTCCTCTCTTGGTAGTTCTGTCCAGTCTGAAGATGGTGTAACCTGGCAGGTCAATAGCTGTGTCAGGGATTTTTGGTGTGAGCAATGTTTCAGCAATTGTCAGGATGTCTGGATCGTGTTGGTTAACAAAGACTTGTAGAGCATCCAGTTAAGGGAGGACACTGCAGATGTTCATAACTGCTAAAGAAAGTAACTCTGGCCGCATTACAGAGGCTGCCTTATGTGGTGGGCAGGGGCCAGGGTTTGGGTGAATATTTCCAAACAGCTGTAACAACATAAGTATAAGTCTGAGCAGGCATAATCTTAACTGCCTGTTGGTAAGCCTTGCCTTCTGCCTCTGTCTGGTATCCCAGCTTAGCTGGTATCAGTGTTCCCAGAGCGTGGGCATGAGGGATAGAGGGGAGAGTTTATGTTTATGTTTATTGGAGATTCGGAAATACCTTTGAGTCAGAGACTCCTTTACAAAGGTTTCACATCACATATTTTACATACAGAGAAAGACAGGTTAAATAGCAGTACATTAGTACATAGTCAGGTAGCTACAGGAGCAATTGTGAGGCTAACAGTGAAAAAATTAGAGAAAAGTTGGTGCAAACACACAATACAAATTGACATCCATAGATTTAAAGGATGCTTACCTTCATATTCCCATCAGACCAAACCACAGACAGTACCTCAGATTCCACATCCTAGGCCAACACTTCCAATATCAGGCCTTACCCTTCGGGCTTACCTCTGCACCAAGGTGTCAGTAGTGCTAGTGGCCAGACTCCGAGAACAAGGTCTTGATATCATCCCCTACCTGGACGACTGGCTGATTTGGGCTGATTTGGGCGTGCTTCAAAGAGCACTCCCTCCAACACACCGGGCTCACTCTGAGGGCTCTCGAGGAGCATGGATGGGTGATGAATCAAGCCAAGAGTCATCTGTTGCCCTCGCAACAGATAGAACACCTAGGGGCAAAAATCAACACATAACAGGGATGGGCAAAACCATCCCAGACAAGGGTGCACAACCTAATCAGATTGTCACTCCAACTGCGGGATTGCCAGGGGATGACTAGCCCAGCAACCAGGTTACATGGCATCTTGCATCGACCTGATCCCTTGGGCCAGGTGGAACATGCGACCCCTACAGACTTACGTCCTCACACGGGGGTCACCGAACGAATACAACCTGCATGTCATAGTCCCAATACCACCATCAGTGAGACAGTCACTAACATGGTGGACAGTGCGCACCAATCTCAATTGAGGGGTCCCACTGGAGGCCTCTTACCATGCCTCCATAGAGATGGACGTGAGCCTTCTGGGCTGGGGGGCTTGCTTAGGTGACAGGACGGTACAGGGCCAATGGACAACATCAGAGGCCCAGTTGTCCATCAGCGTCCTAGAAATGCGAGCAGTATAACATGCTCTCAGAGCTTTCAAATCCTCCATTTTCGGTCAGTGGGTCCTCATACATTCCGACAACCAAGTCACCGTGGTGTACATCGCCAAGCAAGGGGGCACCAGGAGCAGAGCTATGCTGAGAGAAGTGGTGACGGTTCTCAGCTGGGCACAGAGCAACCTCACCCATCTCGTTGCTGTTCATCTCGCTGGCAAGCTCAACATTTGAGCAGATTGGCTCAGTCAGCAACAAGTCCACCCAGGGGAGTGGCGTCTCCACCCCAGCCTCTTCAATCTGATCCAAGAGACCTGGGGACCAGTATCCATGGACCTCATGGCCACAGCAGAAAATACACAGGTCAAGAGATTTTACTCAAGATAAAGGGAAACTCAGTCCCAGGGGACCGACACCCTGTCACAACCCTGGTCCAGGGATCAGGCGTACGTCTTTCTACCCATACCCATTCTATCCCAAGTACTAGCCAAGATCCGATCTTCACGATGAACTATCATTCTAGTGGCTCCTTACTGGCCATGGAGAACCTGGTTTGCCACAGTGTTGGCTATGACAATGACCAGTCTCAGGTTACCACACTAACCCGATATGCTGACCCAGGGACCGGTACTACAACTAGCCCAATGGACACTAAAGCTCACAGCCTAAAATCCTGAGAGAAAGAGACCAATGAAAGCAGGGTATCACAAATCAGTCATTTCCACAATGCTACAATCCAGATGATCCTCGACCACCTCTACCTATGGTAGACAATGGTCAGTGTTCAGGAGGTGGTGCTGAGATCAAGGCAAGGATCCTGAACTAGCAGACATGTCCACTATCCTCTTATTCCTTCAACAAGGAGTAGACAAGGGATTGGCCCACTCATCTCTTAGGGTACAGCTCTTAGCCATTGAAGCAGCCATTGGTCCCATAGGGGGACACAGCCCAGGGGCTCACCCAGATGCCTTGAGTTTTCTGAAAGCAGTAGAGATACTGCGACCCAGAGTCAGACCATTCATTGCTCTTTGGGACCTTCCGTTGGTATTAGACTCCCTCAGTACAACCCCCTTCAAACTGCTACAGGAGGTAGACCTGTTCTGGGTTGTTCTGAAGACCTGCTTCCTCGTCACTATCTGTTCAGCCCGAAGGATCGGGGAACTAGGGGCACTGTCCTCCAAAGAACCCTTACATGGTGTTCACCCCTCAGAGGGTACGCCTACGTATGGTACCAGCTTTCCAACCAAAGGTTTCCTCCACCTAGACGTAGGGATCACCCTATCCATGTATATATCTAGAACTCTACCTCTATGCAAGACTGAGAGATTGTTCATTGTCACAAGGGGACAAAGACAAGGCAGGGTAGCCTCCAAGACTACCATTGCTGGCTGGCTCAAGAGAACCATTCAGGAGGCTTACAAGACTAAACAGGTGACGCCCCCCTGAGGGTATCAAGGCCCATTCCACCAGGGCAGTAGCTACTTCTTGGGCGAGAAGGGTCAACGTGTTGTCAGAAGACATCTGCAAGGTGGTGACGTGGACTTCCATCCATACTTTTGCCAGGCATTATAGACTACAGGACCTGTACAGGCTACAGCCAACCTTTGCCACACAGATCCTCTCAGCCGCCAGCTCTTCCTCTCACTCCTAGACCACTCTGTCTCCCTCCTGTGGGTAGAGTACTGCTTCTTATCTACCCATGAGGTAATGTCTGGAGTGCCATGGATGGTCAACCAATCACAATGGGTGTTTACTCACCTGGTAAAGGTGATTGTGTTGGTTGACATCCATGGCAATCCATGACCCACCCGACAGAGTGCTCCGAAGTGATCAGGATCAGAAAATAGGAAATAACCTTGACATAACTGAAGCCTCATTTCTAAGGGACATCCAGGATGTTGACTGTCGACCCCTTATGGGTTGAGTTTAAATTGTACTAATAGGAAAATAAAACAAGGGCCTTTGGCCCACTTGTACATGTTGCCTCAGTCTGCATTCTTTGTACAAGATGGTTATTGTTTTTTCTATTAGTGGCTGTGTTACTAACCTTACTTTCAGCTATGGAAGATTTGAACTCGAGAACAGGGGTTTCTGGACCTGGATATACAATAAATTTGATCCTAGAGTCATGTGTATCATCTAGCCTATCAGGGGCGCAAAAACCTCAGCACCAAGAGTGTTCACCAAGGTGTCAGTAGTGCTAGTGGCCAGACTCCGAGAACAAGGTCTTGACATCATCCACTACCTGGATGACTGGCTGATTCAGGCGCGCACCAAAGCGCGCTCCCTCCAACACATCGGGCTCGCTCTGAGGGCTCTTGAGGAGCACAGATGGGTGGTGAACCAAGCCAAGAGTCATCTGGTGCCCATGCAACAGATAGAACACCTAGGGCCAAAAATCAACACATTACACGGATGGGAAAAACCATCCCAGACAAGGGTGCACAACCTAATCAGATTGTCACGCCAACTGCGGGATTGCCATCAGTCAACCATGGGATGACTAGCCCAGCTACTAGGTTACATGGCATCTTGCATTGACCTGGTCCCTTGGGCCAGGTGGCACATGCGACCCCTACAAACCTATGCCCTCAAACGGGGGTCACCGAACGAATGCAACCTGCATGTCATAGTCCCATTACCACCATCAGAGACAGTCACTAACATGGTGGACAGTGCACACCAATCTCACTCGAGGGGTCCCACTAGAGGCCCCTTACCATGCCTCCATTGAGATGGATGAGAGCCTTCTGGGCTGGAGGGCTTGCCTAGGCAACAGGACGGCACAAGACCAATGGACAACATCAGAGGCCCAGTTGTCCATCAACGTCCTAGAAATGCAAGCAGTATACTATGCTCTCAGAGCTTTCAAATTCTCCATTTCTGGTCAGTCGGTCCTCATACATTCCGGCAACCAAGTCACCGTGGTGTACATCACCAAGAAAGGGGGCACCAGGAGCAGAGCTATGCTGAGAGAAACGGTGATGGTCCTCAACTGGACACAGAGCAACCTCACCCATAAAGTATGGGTGCATGTTACTCATCCCTGATGGCAATCATCAAACCAGTTATAAGGCATAGAACTACTATGTGCTGAGAAAGGATCGGAGGCGAGAGTACCAGGAGTAAGGCCTTCCTAGACTTTAGCAAGGCATTTCACACAGTCCCACACAAAAGATTAATAAACAAATTAGCCAGCCTGGGAGTGGTCCCAGGGTGGTAGTCTGGGTAAAGCATAGGATGGACAACAGGACACAGAAGGAAATAGTAAATGGAGTCCACTCTGAAGAAAGGGGAGTTACTAGTGGGGTAACGCAAGGTTCAGTACTGGGTTCAGTCCTTTTTAATGTCTTTATAAGGGACATTGTAGATGGACTGGAAGGAAAAGTATGCCTCTTTGCAGATGACACAAAGATCTGCAACAGAGCTGATACACAAGGGGGCATGGAAAGGATGAGAAGGGACTTTGCAAGGTTGGAGGAATGGTCAGAAGTGTGGCAGCTTGGAATCAATACAAAGAAGTGCAAAATAATGCACCTGGGAAACAAAAACTCTGGGGAAGAATACACAATGGGGGGGCAGTAACAACAACAAAAATGGAAAGGGACCTGGGGTAATCATATCAGATGACCTTAAGGTTGCCAAGCAATTTGAGAAGGCAGTAGGGAGGGCTGGGGGGATACTCGGGCTGACACAACTCATCAGAGAACCTACACACCCTAATAAATCAAACACCTCTAACAGTACCTTGCTGGATGTTATCCTTGTCAGCAAACCTCACTTATTCACCCATGCTGATGTCTTTTTTTCAGAAATCAGTGATCACTGATACATCGCCTGTGTGAGGTCCAAACATACTTCCCCAGGTGCATCGAAATTCACCTTCAAAAGGTGCCTCCGGTATTTTGATCCCTGCTCTTATGTCTCAGAGCTATCTCACTCTGTACACTGGTCTGACTTTTACTTAGCAAGTTCAGTGTCTACTGCCTATGACATCTTCCAAAGCATTGTATTAGGTGCTATTGACAGGCATGCACCCATTGTGAAAACCCGTGTTAGGAACAAGCCTTCCTGGTGGTTCACCACTGAGCTGAAGGAAGCTTTGTGCAATGGAGATACGTTGAGGAAAAATGCTCGCAAATCCAAACTTACGAATGACTGGAACCTCTTCAAGAGGGCAAGGAACCTCTGTAGCAAAATTATTAGAGAATCTAAGGCTAAGTTTTACCAGACTCAATTTTATCTATCAGCTAAATGCCCTTCAAAATTCTGGAAACTAATTAAAGATATTGAAGGCCGTCCTTTCGGTGCTTCATTGCTGCCTAAAATTTCGTCTGGTGACAAATTACTCACCAACAAACCATCAATCCATGATGCCTTCAACAACCACTTAGCCACTACAGGGCTTGCCTGCAACACTTCCCCAGCCAATACGCTCTGATCGCAGCTGGGTCTCAATGACCCAGGTATCCCATTCCCTAAAGCATCCTTCACATTCCAGCCCACAACACTGAAGGAAGTTGAGAGCCTTCTGCTCCAGTTGGATGTTAGGAAAAGTGCCGGAGCTGACCTCATTGAGCCTTACCTCCTAAGGTTAGGCTATCATGCCCTCGCAGCGCCTATTACACACTTGTTCAACTTATCCCTCTCACAGGGTTACCTTCCCACCACCTGGAAAACAGCACATGTTATCCCCCTATTTAAATCAGGAGATCCCAGTGACCTGAATAATTACAGGCCAATCTCCATCCTACCAACTTTGTTTAAGTTACTGGAAAAAATCATGAACACCCAGCTCAGAAACTACCTGGAATCAGCAAACCTGTTCTATCCTCTACAGTCAGGCTTTAGGGCAAAACACAGTACAATCTTGGCCCTGGCTAAGGTCACAAATGACTGGCAGTGTGAGTTGGACAGCAAGAACTTTGTCTGTGCAGTGTTCCTGGACCTAAGCAAGGCCTTCAATACTGTTGATCGCAACCTGCTCCTCTCAGCTCTCCAGCATATTGGGCTGGATTCCTTATCCACCACTTGGTTCGAGAACTACCTCACGGGCCGTTATCAGCAGGCAAAAGCTGAAGGTGAAATTTCACCCCTAAAACCTCTCCTGAGGGGTGTACCGCAAGGTTCCATCCTGGGACCGCTGCTATTCACTGTCTACATCAACAGGGTAGATGCCTCCATAAAGAAAGCCCAAATACATCTCTTCGCAGATGACACTGTGATTTATGCTATAGGTCCCTCTCCTGACATGGCATGTGCAGCTCTACAGAATGATTTCAACTTACTTCAACACCAGCTCCTAAACCAAAAATTACTCTTGAATGCCAAGAAAACTAAAGCTATGTTCTTCTCACCTTTTCCCAACCTTCCGAATCCGGCCTTGGCGGGGACTCTCCCCTCAACATCCATAGTCCTGGGTTAACAATTAGAGTATGTAAATCAATTCAAATACTGGGGTGTATGGCTTGACAACAGACTCTCCTTTGCAGTTCATATAGAAGAACTGACAAAGAAGCTTCGTCAAAGGCTTGGCCTTCTTTTTAGGGTAAAAAGCCTTCTTCCCTCTAATGCAAAGACAAGAATAGTCCACACTGTCTTCTTACCCCTGTTAGATTATGCGGATTTCCTCTATAGCCAAGGCCCAGTCAGCACTCTCTCTAAGCTCGATACACTCTTTCATAGAGCCCTAAGGTTTATATCTGATCTTCCACACTCCACCCACCACTGTTTGCTGAATTCTGCCGTAGGTTGGCCCTCCCTTACCCTAAGATGTCATAGAAATGCCGCTATCTGGACTTATAAAGCTATTGCTAACAAATTGCCTGACTACATCTCTGTCTGCTTACCACTTTGCACTATAAGTAGAAATGCCCTGAGAAGTGCCTCATATATTACCTTAAAGGTAACAAAGGCTAGATTCTGATTCGGCTGTGCATCCATTAGCCACTCGCTCCCCAAGCTATGGAATAACCTGCAAAAATCCCTGAAATTAAAGTATATAGTCATCACCTCAACCTTTAAAACACTCTACTTACAGCATAACATAGAATCCTGCGCTTGCTACTCTTGATCAATTGCCTCCCTCTGTTAGGGTGTCATCTCATCATTCTTACATCGACCTATCCCTAGATCCAGGTAACAGTTTCTGCATGGTCAACTTCCTCCCCTCCACCCCCTCCCTCCTCCACTCCTCTCTACCTCGTCACCCACCTTCTATCATCCTGACCTCAGTCTCGGCCTGGTCCTCTCCCTGTCTCCCCTATCTACTCTCCCCTCCCCCTTATTTTCTTCTTTCCACCCTGTTCCTTATTCTATATCCACTCTCATCCTCTCCCTCCCCCCATCTAGTTCCCCTCACCTGGTTCCTCATCTCTGCTACCCTGGTTCTCATTCCCTCCCCTTCGGCCTCCAACCTATCCATCTCTTCCCCACATCCCTACACCTATTCCATTCCCCTACATGTGCTCAAGAGCCTGGTTGACTGGTCACGGGTAATCCAGGGCACAGTTTACTTGTCTCGGTATTCCAGGGTCCCTGTTGAGTCGCCATGGCTCTTGTCACCCCATCTCTTCACATTTGCTGACCCTTCAGAACTACTGTTGCCTGATCAGTTTACTATCTGCAAAATTTGTGTGTCACTTACCCTGTATGTCTGCTAAATATTGTGTTACTTATCCTGTATCTGGTCACAGTGCTGACCTTACTGTATCACTGTTACTAGCTCAGTTCACTATCTGCTAAATATTGTGTTACTTATCCTGTGTAACTGCAAACTATTGTGTTAATTTTTCCTGCATCTCCTTAAAATTCCTTGTCCATGCTTATGTTAATTATGCTTGTCTATTCCTATTCTTATGTATTAGTATTTTTACCCTCCCAGGTCCATCTTAAAAAAGAGCTTTGCTCAATGGTGTTCCCTGGTTAAATAAAGATTTTGATTCATTGATTGATTGACTAGGATGCATAGGGAGAGGCATCACTAGCAGAAAACAGGAAGTTGTTATTCCCCTGTACAGACCGTTGGTGAGACCCCATCTGGAGTACTGTGTCCAGTTCTGAAGACCCCACCTCCACAAGGACATAGACAGGATGGAGGCAGTCCAGAGGAGAGCAACTAAAATGGTGCAGGGTCTGCAAGAGAAGCCATATGAGGAGACACTGAAGGAGCTTAATATGTATACCCTTGAGGAAAGGGGAGGACATGATGGAAACTTTTATGTACCTTTGTGGAATCAACAAAGTCAAAGAGGGTATCATCTTTCAGAAAAAGAGATGTGCAAGAACAAGGGGACAGAGTTTAAATATAGAGAGGGGACAGCTCAGGATAATGGAGTAAGTAGTTTTTCACAGAGAGGGTGGTGGATGCATGGAACCACCTTCCTGAGGAGGTTGTGTGGTCTAAAGCAGTGGAACAATTCAAGAATGCATGGGACAGACATAAGGTAATTCTTTTGGGGGGTAGGAAGAAATAGGCTGTTTGTTAACTAGAATCTGCAGCTTATCCAGTAAGTAGGAAAATGGGCAGACTAGGTGGGCCAAGCTGTCCTCATCTACCGTCAAAGTCTATGTTTCTATGTCTAAGGCAGATTTTATTGAGCACGTAGGAGGGAGGTTGGTAAGGGTAGCAGGCTCCCTGTATGCTAGTGTGCGAAATCAGCAATGTGAGCACAAATAAGCGAAGGGGTGGAAGAGACAGCATTATTGTATTTAGGTAGGTACTTGATGTGCCTGATAGGATAGGTGCTCCTAGTGGCAGCTACATACAACTTGCTAATGGTGGAATGGACACAGTAAATTTCACTCCTACCAGAGATATTGCCCTCTAGTGGCTAGAAGATATAATCTGATAATGGGAAAAAAGGTTAGGAAAAGAAAAAATATTTAGGCAGCAGAGAGATGAGCTCCAGGGGAAGGCACCAGGCAGTTCGAATCCCCAGGAGCTGAAGCCAATCAAAGAGAGACGGAGTGCTGAATCAGCCTATAGTAGACCCAAATTTAGGTACCATCCACTAACTGAGTTCATGGCTAGCAAGCTGGGTTGGAGCTACTTTCCCGAAACATACCTGGATCCTTGCTCTTGAGGGTAGGCTGGGGAGCACCCTGTGGATATCTGTGTTCAGCACCTGACTGCTAGCGCAGAAGATGGAACCCTCTCAGGGAATCCTGTAGAGAGAAGGAGAGAAGGGAGAAATCAGCTTATATGCATTGACCTGACAAAGGCTACATAGCTTGGGAGGTGGGGGAAGTAAGGAAACAAATGAATTCAATAACAAGGTGAGAAATTAAGGGTGCTTAGTTAGCCAAGGAGGAAGAGAATGGCTCTGAGATTGGCTGGTATTAAGCACCAGCATCCTCACCTGTATACAGAGGAAAGGCAAGATGGGGTGGGGGTTGCAGAAGAGGAAAACAGTGATTCAGCAATTAGACAAAGCAGTTTTTAACTTCAAACTTTGTTAATACTTAAATAGCTGAAGGCAGGGCCGGCACGCTGGTGCAGCAGTTGGAATTCTGCTTGCGACCTGGGTTCTCCACACACAGGGGAGAAAAAATACCCTGCTCCCGATGCCTTGACAATGCCTGCTCCAGCCACAGATAGGCTCCTCTCAGGCCGATTCCCACCTTTCCCATGTTCACGGTGCCCTTGGCCCAAGACGCTGTGACCCCGCCCTGGGGAGCAAGCCAGGGGGTTCAGGGTGGATGGTTACAATATGAGAGAAGCCACAGCCAGAGTCCATGACTGGGCCAATAGTTTGGCAACAGGGAGCAGGGACCAAAAAGGCAAATTAAAAAAAAAAATAGCTGAAGGCAGAAGAAACACTCCAAAAATGCTGTAGTTTCTTACACTAACAATTCAAAAATGGCTGTAGTTCCCTACACTAAAAATTCTAATTCAGCAGTGGATACAATATGCACATTATAGATTCAGTTGCAGAGGTTAGGAAAAAAAAAGAAATTTAGGCAGCAGAGAGATGAGCTACGGGGGAAGGTACCAGGCAATTCAAATACCCAGGAGCTGAAGAAAATCAGGGCCCATACCTAAAGCTCCGCCTGGCCCAATTTACAGACAACATCCGACCAGACTGCCTTCTACCCCAGCAACCTCCCCTTCCCACAGTATCGCTTCCTAGAACCCCTAATGGTACCTTATTATTTATATACTAGACTAATTGTAACTAATTGAAGCCTCTGTACACCTTTGTATTACTGGAATTGCTTTGTGTGTTTTTTTATTGTAGCTCACCTGTAATGTTCTCCATTGTTGTATTCCACCACCAATTGTTGTCTACCCTCCCTGCAACGAGGTGCCTTTGTAAATGAGTCTTTGACTCAAAAGTTGTAAAGAATTATGAAATAAATAAAAAATAAAATAAATAGAGATGAAGTGCTAAATCAGCCTATAGTAGACTCAAATTCAAACACCACCCACCGACTAAGTTAATGGCTAACAAGCTGGGCAGGGACTGCTTTCCCGAAGTGTACCTAATTCCCCTTTGTTGTGTTACTTTTAGTTCAGAACCCCCTCCAGCACACACTGCTGCTTTGGGAGCTCCAAAAAGCTGCTGCTCAGTGTCCAGTTTCCCATTTGCAAGTTATATCAAGCTACCCCAGAGGTCACTGTTTCCTTTTCCTTTGCACACTGAATAGTCCCTGACATTCTATTGCATAGTTCTTGTTAAAGTTCAGGGTGCTTTAGCTGGGAGAGGAGGATGCTGAAACCTCTTGTTTTAGAGGCGGTGACCCCACCACTAGGCCATCGTATAATCAACAATTTCCTCTGGCTCATTGCACCCTCAACTTTGAGGTCTCTTCCTCTACTATTATTTATTACTTATTTCTTCCTCCTTCTCTACCTGTTTGCCCATAATTCAATTATTCAACTGATTGATTAATTGACTCCTTCAGGGCATAATGCTTCTGCTAGGTCTGCAAATATCTCTGCCCCAATTATCCCCTTCACACATGGCATGCCCACTCCTCTTGGTTGCACACTGCCCAGTTTTAAACCCCTTCATTGCCACTAATCACCACCCTCTGTGGGACCATGCAACTATGTGGCATGTACTTAAACTGGTCTCTACTAATTCCACTGAATACCATGCCTTCCTACTTGTTTGCACTTCCTCTCTCTACCAATTTTCTAGCTCTAAAAAATAGTTGGCCTTTAAGTGCAATTTTTCTAAATCACTACCTCAAGGTGCACAAGATCTCCATGAGACTCTGGATAAGGCAACTCATCTTTCTGCTCCTCCTTTGCTCAGGCAATATAGAACTCAACCCTGGTCCAGCACCCCCCACCTTGCATCACCTGCTGACTTTGCTTTTGCCAAAGGGCTAAAATAATGCTTATAAACATCTGCAGTTTACAAAAGAACATAATGGATGTTCAAGCCTGGGTATTCCATACTACCTCAGGTATTCTGGTCCTAACAGAAACTTGGCTCAAGATCACCACCATGAACCAAGCCCTAGCCCTTCCATCTTGTTCCATCTATCATGTAGACAGATCTACAAGGGGGGAAGGGGTGGTCATTAACATTAAAGATACACTGTCTGCCTCTGTACTACATGCCATCTCCAAGCCAAAAGAATTTGATAGCCTGGCATTAAAAATATCCATCTCATCTGCTTAATCCATTAACTTATTAGGTTGCTACAGTCCACCTTCTGGGGTCTAGATTTATTGACTCACCTACAAAACTTTCATGATTTAAATACAAATGAAACATTAATTATCGGTGACTTGAATTTGGACTGGTTCAGCTCTAAATCAACCCCTTTAAAGAATCTTTGTGATGACCTCGGGCTGAGTCAGATAATTACCAGAACAACAAGGCCAAACCATAGAAACCACCTCACTGGTTCATTATTGGACCTATTGGTTATAAACAGACCACATCAAATAATACGGGAAGCTATCTTCCGCAACAATCTCATTGATCACAATATAGTAGCGTGTGTCAGGAATCTCTTGAAATATACTCCTATCAGCAAATTTGTTACTAGGAGGAATTTTGAAAGTTTTAACCCAACCCACTTTCTGGCAGACCTAAGGAATATTAGTATAGTTCCTAGCAGCTACTACTAGTGAAGCCACACACATTCTCAACTCCACCCTTACTCGCATCATAAACAAGCATGCCCACTAATTAACTGTAGAGTTAAAAAAGCCTCCTGTCCCTGGTTCAATGGAGACATTAAAAAAGATTTATTAAAAAGGGACCAACTCCGGGCCACTGTGAGACGTACTAAATCCAATAGCGACTGAACAGCTTTTAGGGCTTGCCACAGTGCCTGCACTAGGCTGATAAGGAACACAAGGGAAAATTACTGTCTGAACGTTATTGAATCAGCTAAAGGGAACCCTGCAAAAATCTGGTGCACCTTCAAATCAGTTGAAGGCTGCAAAGAACATCTGTCACTACCTGACAAAATTAGTTGTGAATGCTCCTTTATTACTGATAAGTCTGAAATACTCAATAAACTTAATGAACACTTTGCAACAGCAGGCCTCGCCTTTGATTCCTCCAGTGCGCTGCCCTGCTCCCAACTATCCTACACTTAACAACAGATACCAGACCTCCTATCAATGCCACTTTTAACTTCTCTACCATTACATATAAACAAGTCATGGATCAATTACTTAAACTGGATACCAAAAAGAGTGCTGGTGCAGATAACTTTGACCCCTTCTTCCTGAAGTTAGGGTACCACTTCCTGACTGCATCAATTACATACCTATTTAATTTATCATTAACATAAGAAACAGTACTTCATGCATGGAAAGTAGCCCATTTATTACCTGTGTTTAAATCTGGTGACTCTACTGATATGACTAACTAAAGGCCCATATCGATCTTACCAGTCCTCTCAAAAGTCTTGGAAAAACTGTTTTCTTTTTTATTTATTGAAAAGTTTCACCAGAAAAGGCACACTGGCAAAATTGCTCATCTCATGGTGTGTTCTGGGGGAAAAAGTAGTGGGAGGCACATAAACAATTGAAAATAAAACATCAGAGTAACATCAAGGGCACAACAACAGAGTACATTACAACTGAGTAAACAAGGTAGAGCAGTCAAATACATTTCCAAGGTACAATATGATAAAAGTAAGGCTGTAGCAATAACTAAAATGGTAGTCACAGACAAGTGCAAGGCAGCTATGCATACTGTATGGTTAAGTGCCAGAGTTAATTGGTTGTGGGGTACACAGAACTTTGAAACCAGTTGCATGAGTCAAAAATATGCAGGGCAAGAGAGGGTGGTATAGTTAGCAGCATAAGCAATTGATTTTTTTTGTTAGTTGTTTAACCAGGGCTAGCACACTAAGCTAAATGCTTTTTTACAGGTGCGACCTTGGAGCACAGAGAAGTTAAGTGACTTACTTAGGGTCACACAGTCTGCAGGTGGAAGCTGTGGGATTCAAACCCAAGTCTGGTCTGCTGGATGTCACCAGATTTGCAGCTCAGAGTCTTAAACCACTCTGCTATACTGCCTCCCTGAGGAGAAGAAGTTAGCAAGGTCACTAGAGATGGAGTGAAGGGAGGAGGAGTACCTGATTTGAGGAGGTAATGAGTTCCAAAGTTTAGGGAAAGAGTGGGAGAAAGCCGATTGTCCAGCAGAAGTGAGCCTGCGAGGGATAGCCAGTGTCCTGGCATCAGAGGATCTAAGTGAATGCACGGTGGGGGGAGGAATAGATAGAGAAGAGGAAAGGTAGGAGGGGAGAGAGTTGAACCAGAATTTGGAGGTAAATTTGGCCACGGGACAAATATTGATTTGTTAGAGAAGGGAACACCAGATAGTGGTAAAGGTAGCAGTGGTGAGTGTGGGGAGGAGAATCCAGTGTGAAGTGACAGAAAAAGTTGAAAAGAGAGTCCAGTCTGGTTAAAGTGGACTTCAGGGTGGCACCATAAACTACATCACAGTAGTCAAAATTGGGGAGAATCATTTTCTGGACCAATTCACACCTTGCCATTACAGGTAGACAGGAGTGGTTCCTGTAGAGAGCAGCTAAGTTGGGGTGCAGTTTTCTCAGGATGGCATCCACGTGCCCAGAAAAGTTGAAGTGCTGGTCTAACCAGACCACAAGATATCTGAAGGAGGTGGTTTCCTCCAATGAAGTCCCATCTAGGGTATGGATGGTAGGTAGGAAGGTGAGCCTAGAAAGTCTTTGCCTCATGCCGAAGGACATAGAGACAGTCTTTTAAGCATTTAGGGAAAGTTGATGAGCGATAAGCAAGCATTGGAGCTTGTCAAAGTCTAATTGGAGTCTGGTTTCGACATTGGAGAGGGAGTGGCCAGAGGTGTACAGTACCGTGTCATCCATGTACATGTGAATCGATGATGTAGTACATACTGATTGGAGATAATTTCAGAATATTGAGAAGAGAATTGGACCAAGCACTGATCCTTGAGGGACATCAGTGTCAATGGGAAGGTGGGGGGATAATGCATCAGCAATTCTGACTGATTGCATCCTACCAATCAGGTAGGCTCTGAACCAGCTTGTGACAAAGTCAGACAGTCCAGCCGAGGAGAGGGTGTTTAGGAGGAGGGGGTCAGAGACCTCTGTCAAAAGCCTTTGCAAGGTCAACAAAGATGGTTGATGTTACTTGGCCACTGTCCATCTCTGAGAAGATTGTATCAGTGAGCCTAAGTAGGGAGGTGGTAGTGGAGTGATGTTTCCTGAAACCAGATTGGAAAGCTGTGAATAAACTATTATCTGTGAGATAGGAAGAGAACTGAAAAAGGACAAACTGCTCATGGAGCTTATCAGGGATAGGGAGAAGAGTAATAGTATGGTAGTTTCCAGGTGGTGAAGGGTCACCACCCTTGGGAAGTGGTAGAACTATGGCATGTTTCCAGATTTTCAGTACAGCAGTGGTAGTGAAGGATAGATTTAGGATGTGGGCCAGAGGGGAGGTTATAGCAGGGGCAGAAAGGTAAGGGAGCTTTGGGTCCAGACCATTGGGAGAGCTTCCTTTAGAAGGGTTTAGTGCAAAGAGTGCAGACAGGGTATCTGCAGGTGAGACTTTAGAAAAAGAGAAGACAGGGTTATATTGATTGGGGCTATTGGGTGCGTGGGCAAGCACTTGGGGGTGTGTGGGTAGGGAGCAGAGAAGGGAGGTTGTACAGGAGGTGAAATAAGAGTTGAATTTTGTGGTGACAGTGAGGTGGTCAGAGATTAGTGAGTTGTGTATCTTCTATTTTGAGGTGAGAACAGTGAATGGACTACCTTCCAAAATTTGGAAGGGTTGTTTATGTTCGTTTGAAAGGTGTTGTTGAAATATTCAGCCTTAGCTAGTCTAGTAGCTTTAATACATTTGTTGCATAGGGCGCAGTAGGTTATATAGTCATTAGGACACTTTAACACTTTGTGTTTTCTCCATGCTAGCTCACGAGCACGTAGGCATGCTAACAACTTTGGGGTGATCCAGGGAAGATAGTTGCCACAAACTCTAGAATGCCTAACAGGTGTGTGTTTGTTCCAGGTGTCAAAGATTTCATCATTGAAGCAGTCTAGGGCCTCATCCACCGAGTTTGCAGAAGAGATGGCGGACCAGTCTCTTTGTGCAAGACTGCAGAGTAGTGGGTCGAGATCGAGAGACTTGAATGATCTTGAAAGAATTATTTTGTAGGCGCCATGGGTCTATAAATTTTCTGAAACACAAAGATACAGTAATGTGGTAATCACTAAGGGAGTCAGGTTGCAAACCAGATTTTATAACTCTATGCTGATGGGTGGTGGGGGCCCTGTCAATCAGTGAGTGGTTTTGTGATTTGTGGTTTAGATGGATTGGATCTTGGATTAACTGAGAGAGATGTTGTGGTGTAATATTGTTTTGGAGCTTGGTTAGGGCAGATGCAACCCAGTTGTGGTTGAAAGCCCCCAATATGTACAACTCACCCGCAGGACAGAGTGAGGCAATAGTAGAGATAAGTTTGAAGACAGTAGATGGTTAGTATCCAGGTCAGGTAATTATCACCATCTCCTAAACCCCTTACAATCTGGCTTTAGAAGTCAGCACAGCACCATATCTGCCTTATCTAAGGTAATAAATGACTGGTTAGAGGCCATGGGCAATAAGCATTGCACTGGTGCTGTTTTTTGAACCTCAGTAAGGCCGTTGATACAGTCGATCATGGTCTTCTCCTAGTCAACCTCAAGGAACATGGGTTCACAAACTCAGTATTAAAATGGTTTGCCAGCTATCTGGCAGACAGACAGCAACAAATCAATGATAGCGGGACTTTCTCATCACTTCTCCCCATGGCAATAGGAGTACCCCAGGGCTCTATTCTGGGCCCCCTGCTTTTCTTTCTATACATCAATAATCTGAGCGATAATATTGTGGACCCCAAAATACACCTTTTTGCTGATGACAAGGTACTATACGTGCGCAGATCCCTGCCACCACAGGTCTACTCTGCCATCTAGTCTGACTTCAAACACCTTCAGAATAACCTACTATAATCAAAACTCTTACTGAATACCAGGAAAACTAAAGTAATGTTCTTTCATCAACCTAATTCCCCAAATGCCCATCCTAATGGTTGCCCCCACCATGTCCATCACAACCCTTCTCAGTGAGATGCAGAAAGTGGTGGATAGGTTCAAATATTTGGGTTTCTGACTTGACTCACATCTTTCATTTTCATTCCACCTTGAGGCACTAATAAAAAAACTTGAAACTGAGGCTAGGCTTCTTTTTCAGAAATAAATCTCTTCTTTCCCATACATCCAGGAGGAGACTAGTCCAGGCCACCTTCCTGCCTCTTCTGGATTATGCTGACATAATTTATAAAAGCTGTGCAGTCACCTGTCTCCACAAACTGGATACTTTATATCACCGTGCCCTCCACTTTATTACAAATACCCAAGCTACTGTAGAACCCATCATTGTACCTTATATAAGGATGTCAATTGGACTTCCTTGACCACCAGAAGAATCTCAAGCATATCTATACCTGGGTATATAAAGCTCTTTTAAAAAACTGCCTCCCCATATTACAACTTGTGCTCCACCGTTCACATAGTGTGTAACGTGGTTGTTACAGAAAGGTTGATTGTACCGTAGCAATTCCTGTGGCACCACAGTAAAAATTACAGCGATTTACTGCGGTACCGCAGTAAAATCCCATTGAATAACATTAAATCATTGTAATTTTTACCACGGTATCGGGAATTACCACAGTACCATCAACTTTTTTGTAACAACCACTGTATGCATTAAGAAAATGCTCATATATATCCCTAGACATCCCTAAAACACACACAAGCTGTGGCAAAGCAGTGATTAGTTACATACTTCCCATAGCTTATAATACGGCATCTCTCTTTGCCCCCTTCAAAAAATTTCGTACAAAAGGAGGCTTCCATAAATGGATCTTCCACTCTGTTAAATCTCAGATGAAAAGAAGGGACAAGGCTTGGAAGAAATTCTGGCTCTTCCACCTTCCCGCAGACCTGGTTACTTACAAAGCCCTAATAAATAAATGTAAGCTAGACATCAAACTTGCCAAAAAGAAGTATGTAACCCACCTCCAACAGTCCACACAAAGGAACCTTAAGCTTTTCTGGGCACAAATCAAAAAACTGCTTAAGGGCAACTCCAAGAAGGCACAATCAAATTGAGGTACAAGGACAGTGTATCAGTGATTGTCAGCTTATAGCCTCAGCAATCAACTACCACTTCACCAACCTTGATGCATACAAGGTAGAGCTACCAACACCCATGCCCATACAGACCTTTGATGAATCCCCCTGTCTGAATAGACCCCAATTTCACCTGAGAATGGTCAAAGTGAGTGAGGTCCATAAACTTCTGATAGCCCTCAAACACAAAGGCTCTGATGGCTCAGATAGAATCAGCCCGATGCTACTCCAGGAAGGTGCATTGTCCCTGGCCAAACCTCTGACCTGGATCATCAACAGGTCTTTACTTGAAGGGTATGTTCCATATCAGTGGAAGGCTGCCAACATGGTTCTCATTTACAAGGGTGGCTCTCATGAACAAATTGGCAATTACAGGACCATCTCCCTGCTGTGTACCCTGGCCAAATTGCAAGAAAGGATAGTTTATGGGCAATTGAGAGACTACCTGGAGCTCCACCAGATCCTAGCCCATTCACAGCATGGCTTGCAGGCAAACCATGGAACAGACACAGCACTCTTCAAACTCACAGTTGACCTATTCAGGGCAATGGATGAGGGCATGTTGATGGGTACTATCTTCATAGACCTGTCCAAGGAATTTGACCTTGTGGACCACAACCTTCTTCTTATTAAGCTTCAAGGCATTGAGCTTGATGCCCAGGCCCTAAACTGGTTCAAGAGCTACCTTCCAGGCTGCTCCAAGAGGGTCATTTGGAAGGGAGAGCTTTCTGCCCCTTTACCCATCAAGGAGGGTGTGCCTCTGGGCTCAGTTCTTGGCCCTCTCCTGTTCTCTTTCTTCAAAAATGACCTAAACCAGCACTGTGGAGATAGCTAAGTAGTTCAATATGCAGACGATACTGTCATCTTCTGCACCAGATCCACACCACATGATCTGGGCCCTCTCCTATAAGGGGACCTAAACACACTCGAGTCCTGGTTCACATCAAACAGAATGATCCTCAACACAGTAAAAATCTAAAGCCATGCTGTTTGGTCCTAGATTCCTTTGCCAGGATTGGACCAATTCCCTAAAACTTACTACCCTTGGGGATAAACGAATAGACGTAGTTGAAAACATAAAATACCTAGGGCTAACTATTGGCCAGGGTCTCGCCTTTAAGCCGCAATTTGACCAGGTTACAAGGTCTATCCAAGTCAAACTTGTCATCATGTACAGGCTAAAAAAAACAACTTATCCCAGAGGCTAGATGAGCAATTGCCTCCAGCGTCCTCCTACTCACATTAACCTATGCTTCCCCAATAATCCAGAGCATGGAAAAGGGCAAGGTTAGCAGGCTTCTGGTCCTGTACAACAAGGTTGTGAGGTTTGCATCAATGTGTCAACCAAGAAGCCACCCCTGCATCTCACTATCCCAGCCACAGTGGCCTTCTTTCTAGGCTCATCTACAGTATCCCCTGCTCTGCCATGCATACAAATTGCAGAGCTCGGTGGCCCCACCAAACCTAACAGGAATAATCATGGCTAAGCCTAACCCTCGAATACTCAGGACCTCAGGTTGGTCCTTACTGGCAATCCCCAGAATCAAGACTCACAAGGGAGGCAATTCCTTTGCTCTCATAGCCCCTAAACTGTGGAACACTCTCCCACCTCTAGTACAGGAAGCCCCCTCACTACCAATCTTTCACACTAGGCTTAAGTCCCATTTGCTCAGAACAGTCTCATGCCACTGTGAGGATATGGGATAATCACCTTGATCCTTATCACAACACCAGTCCCCACTGTCTTCTAACCTTAACCTACATTAAATCATGTTTTAAATCCTTAAATCTTTCAAGTGTTGCGCTTATGGTCTACGATTTGAATAATTGCCTGTACTGTTATCCTCATTATCTTGTCTACTTCTCTTAACCCTATATCACCTGACTGTCTGTATTGTATTGCTTCTGGATCACCTGATTGTATGTATTGTATAGCTTCTGTTCCCTGGGTTGCCCCTGAAAAAGAGACCTTCGGGGCCCAGTGGGCCAACCTGATAATCAAAATTCAATAAATTAATAAATAAATATAATAAACATCAATCAACTCTCAATCTCCAATCACTAATCCCATTAAATGCTTTCAAAGCCTTAATTTGCAAAACATCTGCTGACACCTGTCACTGCACTTAATCTCCATTCTACCCTACTTCATCCTCTCTTCCATATTTGTTTTCTAAGTAGTTACTATAATGCCTCTTACTTACTTGACTCATATGCAATCTATATTATATTGCTGGTGCCTTACATTGTCAACACTATGCCAAAAGCCTGTACAGTATTTCGAATAAGAAGTCTGTAACTTTGTATTTACCTTGTATTATTATTTATTGCTGCTTTTCTAAAAACCTGTGTATACTGTAAATTTAATGTTTTGTCAATGTCTGAGGGAACTGACTGTTGGACTGTAAATAGTGTTTATACTGAAAAAATTAATTTCTCTGTATACTGTTAATTTCTCTGTACACTGTTCTGTTTAATGTTTGTACAAGGAACATCCTTGCAAATGAACTTGCTCAATGGATCATATCCCTCCACAATAAACCTGAACAAATAACAAAGGGAGAGAAGGCAACAATGAGGGGTGTCCTTATGTAATGGGAATACAGAAAAGAGTATATTATTAGTCAGCACTTTCACCTCAGTCTGGGAATACAAGGTTTGTACCAAGGAAGGAAAGGGGAGGCCCATATTGAAGATATCCACACTCCATAGAATCAAAAACTTTTTCAGTGTCTATCACAATTGCTGCTGCTGGAGTGGGGCAGAGCTCACAATAAGCATTAGATTGATTAGTGAATGCAGGCGGTTCCAGCTACTATAAGTCTGCCAATAACAAACCTCACTTGAGAAGGGTATATGAGCTTAGGAAAAACTGAGTCAAGTTAGAAAAGCAGTGTCATTGTCAGGACCTTGGCATACATACTAATGAGATAGACAGATAGAACATGGCTGGTAACTTGCTGAAAATGCATGATTTTTGCCCTCTTTAGGAAGCACCATGGCAACCATCTCTCTAAAGATTGGGGCAGTTGATTGTAGAGGTGTAAGTCTGGCTCAAGTGCTAGTACAGGTTGGCCTGAAGACCAACCCCACCAAGGGCTTTTTGGGTGTTGAAAGATGAGATCAACCACTCTATCTCTGACACCAACAGGGGATCTTCTAGGATGGCTCTATATCCCTCTATTAGCCACAGGATGGAGAGTGTGGAGAAGAATAGGTCTAAAAGGGAGGGGTCAGTTTGGTCTCATGAGTGGCACAGGAAGATATAGAAGATCTTTATAACCTTATTAATATAACTTGGGTAGGCACTGGAGCTGGCCCATCTCATCTGAAAGGGTGGCAATGTGCCTCTTCGCTTGTGTAGCCTTTATGAGAAGAGTTTCCCAGACTTCTTTCCTCCTTCCCAGTATTGATGCTGGGTTTGTAGGAGAGTCATTTAGGCTTTCTGGGACAGAAGAAAGTCCAACTGGTTCTTTAGCACTGCTATTTTGGCTAGTAATGTTGTTCTTTTTAATTGGTTGAGCAGGAGCTTGTTTTTATGTGGATTCTTTCTCCCTTAATTTAGATTTTAGTGTTTGTGTCTCAGATTTCCTTTCCCACTGGCAGTTAACTGCATGACTCTGAATGCTCATCCAAAGGATTTCTTCAAAACTTCCCATGGGTAGCCAAGGAAACCTCTCCATTATCACTGTTTTGAAAAAGTCATGGCCATCTCTTGGGCCCGCTGAAATAATTCCTTGTCTTGGAACAAAAGAATCACCATTTTCCAGGATGGGAAACAGGGAACCTGTGGTCCCCATAACATGATGAAAGACATATAGCATAGTAAGAGGTTCAGTTGTGGAGCTAAGGATGAGGTCTGAAATCATGGGGGATATCAACAAAAAACATCAAGGTGACTCAAGGTGTACAAAGATAAGAAACATAAGAAGTCATAGACTGAGTGGTATGTTATATGGCACATGTCAACAAGGGAGAGGTCAATCATCAGATATCTTAATTCTCTGGCAGCTATGGTATGTGCCTGTCATATATTTCTGGATCTATCCATGCAGGGGTCTAAGATAAGATTAGAATCTCCACCTAGGATGATTGGGATTCCACCCATGAATATGCCCCCAGACCATAACATAAGTCATGATAGAAGTCTAGCTCATCTGCATTTGGGTCATATACATTACCCCAAACTATGGAGGCCTCAGTGGTGGTCATTTTGAGGACGAGCCATCTATACTCTGTATCTGCTATTAGCTGTTCTATTGCCTATTTCAAAAACCTGTGGTGAAGGATGGAAATCTATTGTGTGGCAGTTAGAATTCAACTTTGTGCCTCATAACCTACCCATTTCCTACATTATTTACCTGTTTGGGTTCCTGGAGGAAGGATGTGTGAGCTCATGACTGCTTAAGATGGGGAAGTACCTTCTTACATTTGATAAGAGAGTTAATACCCCTCAGGTAACATCAGCTATTAGAGGGATAGATGAGTAACATAAACTGTAGAAATGGATGAATGACCCAGTGTCTCCATGTGGTGGGGGTCCCTTTCAAGGTCTGTATCTGTGGTGTGAATCATTACTCCTAAAAGGGTGTACAAATTAAATTCAGTGCATACACATGGGACTAACCAAATAGGCTGGAAGAGTAGCAACTGGGGATTAACTCGAAGAAATGCAAGATCATGCACATAGAGAAGAGAAACCCTGAAACCACCTATAGGTTGGGAGAGGAGTTGCCGGCAATCACAAGAGAAGAAAGAGACTTGGGCATCATCATCACCGATTACCTGAAATCATCCAAGCAGACCTCTAAAGCAGTAGGTAAGGCTAGAGGGATGTTGGGGTGTATTAGTAGGTGTATCACAGGTCAGAAGAGGGAGGTAATAATCACTCTTTACAAGACACTGGTTAGGCCCCATCTGGAGTACTGTGTGCAGTACTGGAGGCCACACCTGCACAAGGACATTAACAAAATGGAGGCAGTTCAGATAAGGGCAACCAAAATGGTGCAGGGACTGCATCAGAAAATATATGAGGACAGATTAATGGAGCTCAATATGTACACCCTAGAGCAAAGGCGGGAGAGAGGTGACATGATCGAAACATTCAAACATCTTAAGGGCATTAACAAGGTGAAAGAGTCTAACATGTTTCAATGTAAGAAAAATAGCAAGACAATAGGACACAGCATGAGATTAGAGGGAGGCCGATTATGGGGTAATGTGAGGAAGTTCCTTTTCACAGAAAGGGTGGTGGATCCATGGAACAGCCTACTTCAGGAAGTGGTGGAAATGAATACAGTGCAGGGTTTCAAACAAGCAAGTGATAGGCATAAGGGAGCAATACAGATGAGTATGAATAAATAGGCCATGGCACATTCATAACATAGAAAAAATGGGCATACTGGATGGGCCTTGTGGTCCTTATCTGCCATCATCTTCTATATTTCTATGTTTCTATGTAAGTGTTCAGTTGGCGGTTCCTTTGTGCTGGAGTGGGCCTTGGCTGACACTGCTGTAGCTGACGTTGACTGTAGCATGGCAAATCTGTTTAATACTGTGAATGCTGCAGGATTTTAAGAGGATTCTGGAGACAGTGAAAATTTGCTCCTACTATTGTGTCTCTCCACGTGAGTGGTCTCTTATTTCCTGGCCTGCATGCTACTGTGTAAGAACCTTGGCTCATTCTGTCCAGAATCTAGGGATCCTCTGCTGGTGAAGGGTGCTGTTCCTGGTTACTCAAGATGAGGGTGGCCGATGAGCTGGGATCAAGAGTTTGTGCCATGCCCATCAGCCGTGATGGTGGGTTTGGCAGGGAAGTTATTCTTGGCCAGTCACACGAAGAGTTATGAGCAGGCCACCATGATTATTGGAACAGGTCAACCACATCAGGAGAGTCACAGTATTTTCATACCCCATTGTGAAGTACTTTACCTTGAGCTGGGTATTGAATAGTATATTTCAGTCCAAGTTGAGCCAGTTTCCTCCTGGCTGCTGTAAACTCCAACCACAACTGCGAAAGCTAGAAAGAAAAGCTTTGATGTAGCTGTATAGTGAAGCCCTGCCATTCCAGGGGGCCTTTCTCCTGGGCTAAACACAACAGATTTTATTTTATAGGAAATGTGAGGATGTTTGGCTAACACTTTAAAGGCAGTTCCATGAAATACACACAACTTTGGGTATAAGAGAACCACTGTTTGAATCCAGATAGTTTAGAGACAGTAACAACAAAAGCTCCAACATTTCACGCAACTCTTGTGCTTTTTCAAGAGTGAGGTAACCAGTAATCAGCGTGTTTATATCTCAAAAAAAATCATTAAAGGGACATAGCATATTACATGTAGAAGAACGTACCACTATTCAATAAATAACTACATGTGACTACTAAATAATACTTTATAAACACAAAAGTGTCAAACAGTGACTATAATTTCATCAGGTACACACAGTGACTGCATATATAAATGTGTGAAAATGAACAAGGGAAGTAGAAATGTTGTGAAGTTTTACTCTGCCGGCAAAGTTTCCAACTTTGCCTCTGCATAGCAATTAGTGAAATTTTACCATTACTTTTAAAATTCACAGTTAATTTTTTGTAACTTCACTTGTTTACTTTGCTTTTTGGTTGTCAAAGGCAAAGTTTTTGAAAATGAGGCTTCTGGTAAACAATTTATCTCAAGGTCACATGTTTCTGCTTCTGCACTCACATGTTACATATTTATATAATGACTTCACCTAACTTTCAGTTTTGCATTATTAGTCGGAGAGAGGAGAAGGAGCCTGTCTGCAACAAAGTGCTTTATTAGAAATTCAGAGAATCACAGTGCATTTTTTTTACTGTTTTTATTTCTTTCTTGTCTTATTGATTTAGTTCCTGTGAATAGTTTTGTTCTAATTAAGCTTTATTTAGAATATATTTTCTGTATCTTTTAGGCAGTTTCATTTTGCCCTTTTTTCTATAATTTTCCCACAGTATCTCTTTCAATCTTTTTTTTGTTTGGTTGGTGAGGTCACAGTGATAGTGATGGACAGAAGACAGGTTAGCACCCATGGCAGTGGCACCATACTGTTGCGTCAGCCACCTCCTCAGCATTCCCTCAAGCCACTGGAGCAGCAACAGCAGCAGTGTCCTCAGGGGAGTGCTGGTCAGCATGCCCTGTTCAGCAGCAACAGCAGCTCTATGTTCCCCCAGTTCCCCATGAGGATCAGCAGACAGGACACTCTATGCCCCCCATGGAACCACTACTGCCATCAGCTCCCCTCCAAGCAGAGGAGCTCCAATCATCATCCTCTTTTCTTCCACCACCAGCTAATCATTGCCATCACCACCATTGTCAGATCTTCCCTAGTGTGGAAGTTCTTTAAAACTGATGATCATATGTAACTTGTGCATGCCAGAATAAGGCAGGGAAAAAAGGGATGCATTTGCATACAAGTGGCCAGAGATCCCACCTAGCAATTCAGCATGTTGAGCAGTGGGAAACCTGACAGAAATAGGTGGTGAGTGGTGGTGAGGGAGGTGGTGGTCCCTCCTCTGTGCCTGCAGAGGTGCCACACAGCCATCATTTATGGCATGTGAGACAGGTTGAGTGAACAAATCCCATTGAAGGAGCTGCACCAGATGTTCCATCACCAGCAGGAGAACCAGAAGCAACACCCACAAGGATCCCAGCCAGCATCAGCAGGCAGCAGGGTAGTTTGCAGAAACATAGAAATCTAATAGCTTAAAAGCACCCCTTGGCCCATCTAGTCTGTCCTTATCCCATCCCCCATAGTTAACCCTGGACCCAACTCCTTGCACCCCTCCACTGCCCCCTCCCAATGGAGACTGCAGTCCCCTCTCTTTTTCCAGGTTCATCCCCCCTCCCTCTTCTGGTTATTCACCACCTCTTCCAGTAGTCTGTTCCAGGGTTGCCACCACACTTTCACTGAAGTAGTGCCTCTCCTATTACCTCTGAACTTTCCACCTTACAACTTCAAACTGTGCCCCCTATTTTTTGTACTTACTTTCCTCTAAAATATGCTCCCTTCTCTCATCTCGTTAATCCCCTTCAGGTATTTAAGTGTCTCAATCATGTCCCCCCTCTCTCTCCTAATTTCCAGTGGATACAGATCAAGCTGTTCTATCCTCTCCTCATAGGACTTCTGATGCATGCCATGCACCATTTTGGTCACCCTCCTCTGGACTCTCTCGACCCTATCTATATCCTTACATAGGTGAGGTCTCCAGAAGTGGACCCCATACTCTAGGTGGTGTCTCAATATGGACCTGTATAGGAACATTAACATCTCTGTCTTTGTGCTTGTTATACCTTTCCCTATGAATGCTAGCATTTGAGTTGCCTTGCCTACCACTTTATTGTACTTTTTGCCCACCTCTGGGTTGTCCAAAATGATAATCCCCAGATCTCTTTCCTGTTGCATTACCATAACTCCCCACCCCGTGTGTACATGTTGTGTACGTTTTTGTGCCCTATGTACATTATTCTCCAGTTCTTTGCATTACATCTTAATTGCCAACTTTCTGACCACCCCTCCAATTCCTCTCTCATTATTTCCATCTCCCCCGGTGTCTCC
Source organism: Neoceratodus forsteri (assembly GCA_016271365.2). Taxonomy (NCBI): domain Eukaryota; kingdom Metazoa; phylum Chordata; order Ceratodontiformes; family Ceratodontidae; genus Neoceratodus; species Neoceratodus forsteri. The sequence continues at coordinate 806,002,884 of CM057459.1, forward strand.
ACCCTCTTACAAATCTTTGTATCATCCACAAATAGGCACACCTTCCCATACAGTTCTTCCACAATATCACTAATGTAGATGTTCAGGTTATGGAGGGGAATGGGCAACCTCCTGCATAGGGTCACTGCTATGGAGGAGGTAGTTGTTGGAAGGGATAGCAGAGCTGTGCCATAGCAGTGCGGGTGTTGCTGCTGGCCCTTTTGGGACTGGGACTAGTGATTTTTTTTTTTTTATAAAAACGCATGTCTTTTCTTTTCTTACATATACTGTAACTTTTTCTATCCATTTTGCCAGTCTGTTCTCAAGTACAGTGTCTCAATCTTTTTCTTATGAATAAAACATAATAATAAAAAAAATAATGTACAACTGTTTACTGTTCCACTTGTCTGTATTTCTACAGTATACTGCATGCTTTGGTTCTGTCATTAAAAAACACACACAGAAGATAAATATGTATGTCCTATCTAGATTTTATTTCATTATGCTCTGTCTCCAATTTCCATACATTACACCTCTCCTTTCTTTCTATTTCTCACTATTTTGACTGAAATTTTTCTCAACTACCAAATATAAATGTCAGGTGGATACAGGTTAGTAGTACTGCCACTGCAACATGGTACTGTGTTGTGTGTCACTGTCCTCAATACTGTTCTTTAATTATGATGCATTTTGTGTTAATTGTGAATTAATTAGATTATACATTACTTCTGTTCTCCCATGATTTGTCTCAAGTGTCCAATTCTCAAGCATTTTAGCACACACAACTACCAAGCAAAATATATACATTTTTCGCTTCTGGAAATTCTCACCCAAACCAGAAATCAGTAATTGGTAGGGTGGTTATATATATATATACACACACACACAATAGGGGTGAGTGATAAATGAGTGAGATAAAACAGTGTATCATCCACAGCAGTGTGACATTTTTACCTTTTGCTCTACTGTGATGATATCAGCCATTTACACACACAGGTCACACAAAGGTCACCGATATCATCACTCTAGACAGCTTTCCTCTCTGCATACAAGAAACACCTGTGCTGTTACCATAGACACAAATACAGAACTACAGGAGAGGTCTCACTGCTGCTGCCTACAGCTAACTCAGCATTAAAAAACACTCACCTATTCCCCACACTCTAACTTCCAGCTCATTACTGTGATACTTTCAGCTTGACTGCAGATAGAATTCTAAAGGGCACAGCTTCACAGAACAGTCTGGTCCTCATGCTGCCTGCAGCTAACTCAATTACCACTAAAAAAGTCTCAGCTGTTCCTCACACTCTGTCTCTCAGCTCATTACCATTACTGCGATACTCTCAGCTTGACTGCAGCCAGACTTTTAAAGAATACAGCTTCACAAAATAGTTTGTGTCTCACTCCTACCTAAACTAACTCATTTAGCATTGCAAAACACACTCATCTGTCTCCCAGAGTTTGTAATGCTGCCAGCCCATTCAGAAAAACTCACAAATAAAATGAGCAAACACATAAACAGGAACAGAACACAAGACAGCATAACAATACTTCTGAAACTCCTGGCCCTATTGTACAAATTGATTACATGATGTGCAGATCATGTGCTATGGCAAATATTGTAACTCCTGCATTGTGAGCTCTAGATATATGCAGAGCTCACTCGGCAGGAGTGACAATATTTGCCATAGCACACCCATGCCATCATGTAGCCCTTAGTCTTTAGCTTATCAGTTGTTAGTGACAAAGTGGGAATGACTTAGGTTGAGCCCCTAACTCCCACACCACCACAACTCCCCATCCTACACAGACCAACAGACTCAAGATGTGCCATGGGGTCACAAGTCACAACTCTTACCCCATTCCATATGTAATCAGGTTGACATGCTACAGCAAAGGTCTGTAGAGGATGGGTGGTGGGGTGAGGAAAAACCCTAATATCTTGTTTCCCACTTTGTTGCTTTTAACCCTAACTGATGCATTAAACTAAAGTTTTTTGCAATGAATTTCCTTACTTTGAAAAAATGTAATATAACTAGTAACTAGAATGTGTTGGCAGGCACTGTGCCCTCAAGCTGCCCATTTCTGCAGAACAATATGCATCTACCCACTTACACATAGATGCAGAGCCATACATCAGCCCTATAGGGCAAGGAACCCTTGTAACACTAATTTGCCAATATCTCAGGAACCATAAGAGTTGGGAACAAAATTCAAGTGTCATTGTAATCATGACATCGAGACATCCTTGAGAGATGAATTGGCCAAATCCATATCTTGCATTGTTTACGAGCTATGGGGACTGAACAGTGCTGAAAAGGCACCTTTAGAACCCTTGTAACATGTTTTTGACAATATCTCTGTAACTGTAGCAAGTATGAAAACAATTTCACTGCTGGTGTAATCTATGATTTCCAAACTTGTTTCTGCAGATTAGTTCACTTAAAAGTGAACTAATCTGCATGAAGCAAAAAATCCATATCTCGCTTCATTTTCATGATACGGGCACTGAAAGTTACTAGGGGTGCTGCAATGTTATGCTATGGGAAAAATAAAAACTTCATGATACCATATCTACAGAACTGATTAACTTTTCAGCACCTAAATAGCATAATTGGCATCTGTGGGGCATCCCCTTAATACCCTGCATATTTCAAGTCAAAAGACCAAACCGTTTATTTACAGCACAGTGGCAAAGTTTTTAAAATCCTAGTTCATGAGGTAGCAAAATCCCCAACCATGAGATCAATCCTCTTTCATGAGCTGTAAGAATCCCCGTCGGTAAGAAATCCTTGATCGACAGATTTTGGCCATCTGGTCACAAAGTGATGGTCAGCGATATTGTTAAGTCATGAAAGGGGATTGCTCGCAGACTAAGATTTTGTCAACTCACAAAAGGGGATTTAAAAACCCATTTCCCATTCACAAACTGACAAAAATCCCAATCTGCGAGCCAATCCTCTTTCGTGAAGCAGCAAAATCCTTGACCATGAGTTAATCCTCGTCCGCAAGAAGGGCCATCTGGTCACAAAATGATGGTCAAGGATTTTGCTACCTCACAAAAAGGGATAGCTCACAGACTGGGATTTTGACAGCTCACAGACTAGGATTTTGTCAGTGCACAAAAGAGGATTCAAAAACCCAATCCCCTTTCTTAAGCTAACAAAATCCCAGTCCGCGTGCCAATCCTCTTTCCTGAGGCTGCAAAATCCTTGACTGTGAGATAATCCTCGTCTGTGAGAAGGGCCAACTGGTCACAAAATGACGGTGAAGGATTTTGCTGTCTCAGGAAATGGGATTAGCTAGCGGACTGAGATTTTGTCAGCTTGCAAGAAAGGATTGGAAGTGAGTAGCGAAACAAGAATTTCAAAATTTGAAACAGACGTTTTTGGGCTAAAACAAAGCAAACCAAAGGTATAGGTTTGTAGAGGGAATCACCCTGAACAAAATCCATGCCTTATTGCAACAAAAAGTCACCCATGGAGGAAGCTACAAAATTTTGTTTAGGGGGAAACATGAAAACAAGATGGTGGCTCACAGACCAGGAATTTTTCCTCACAGACTAGGATTTTTTAAATCCCCTTTCATAAGCTGAAAAAATCCTTGACAGTGAGCCTAATCCTCTTTCACAAAACATACATATAAATCCTGGAGTGACCTTGAGCATGCTCAGAACCCAAAAATAAAAAATTAAATACCTTTTGAACTAATTAATATTTTTTTCACCAAACCAATGCTGGATCGTTCTTTGACCCAGACTCTTTCTATATTTCAAATTTCAGACCAAAACACCAAACGGTGTGGTCACAGCACAATGGGCAAAAAACATGTTAAAAGTGGTGGAAAAAAAATTGTCAGCACTTTGCTGTGCAAAAAACTGTATGTCCGACCAAAATATCAACTTGGCAGATGATGAAATCTACCATACCAGACCGCGCATTCCACATTTTGTGCAAATCTGCTGAATGGCTGCAAAGGTATTAATGTGCAAAAATTGGGGTTTAAAATTAAAGTGCCTACTCAACCCTAACTATAGTGGCGCTACTGTGACCCTATAACATATCTATATCTATAGATAAATATATATATAGGTATACTGTATAGATGATATATATATATATATATATATATATATATATATATATATATATCACGGGCTCAGAGCTAAATAATAAAAAGGAGCTCCTGAAGGAATTGGATTACTTCACTGTACCCCTCTGGAGGATCTTTTTTTAACTTGTTAATTGGCCCCTTCCACATTTACAGCTCCATTTTTGCAAAAATGATATACAGTACAAAACTGGTAAGACATTAACAGGTCATTACAGTACTTTGCAAGGACAAATATGCAGTCATTTGTTTTCTTTACTCAATAGCTTTTTGACCTTCCAGCAAAGGTAGGTATTTTATTACCTTTTTTTGACTTGGGGGGAGGGGGGACTCCTGACATATTTATATCTGGTAGTTGATCACGTTATTTCTAACCATTTTTTCTTACTGTTTTTCTTTTATCAGGTATTATCGCTAGGGTGATTAAATCATGTTGCTGCATAGGCATAGCCAATATCATTTTTTTTAATTTTTCAATTTTTCCAATCACGGAAGGTAAGCATTCTTTTGGGGGTAATTCCAAAATGTTTTGCTGATGTCAGACAAACTTACTTCTGTTGCTGTTGCAATAATTTCAGATAATTTTCAGCAGGTGTCTTTTGCAATGTTGAGAAGATGGTGTTGGTTGAGAAGGTATAGAAGATGGTGATGGTGTGATTGCCGGAGCAGGATACAGCAGCACAGGAGGCCCATGAAGACAAGAAAAGATTATTTAGACTGTACTCAGGTACCCACTGGGTGGTTGCCACTTGGTATAACCATTGTCAACTCCCCACCTTACTATACCTGTCACCTGTAAAGAAAAAAAGAGAAATTATTTTGTCTCACTCAGCCACTATGGTGGCTTGCTGGCTACACAGTATACTGCAGCTGTTGTCGACTTCCAGTCTGACTATACCTGTCACCTGTGTATAAAAATGATAAATTATTTAGCATCCCTTTGGTTATTGTGGCACATCATGTACTTGTGAAAAAGAAATAAAAAAGAGAATATCATGATGCTTACCATTACATTAGTGCTGCTGCCTGTGCTGTTTACTGGCTGGTGTGTGTCATTGAGATGGTGTAGGAAGACATCACATAACTCCTCTCTGTTTCTTGAGGGCTGTCTGGCTTTGTGACTGCCTCTGCCAGTTATCCCTGTGAATGAGATGGGGAAACCTGCAGGAAGACAAAAGGCAAGAAAAAATAATAATTTTAAAGTCTTTCTGAGTAAGGTGGAAGGCCTTTTGTCCTCTGTGAGACAGACGACTGGACTCACTCACCACTAGTGATGATAAGAACTGTAAACAAGAGTGAAAGTAAATTATCATCACAGCAGACAAAAATAGGCTTTCCTGGACCTGAGGTCTTACTATCTTGATGAGCTGGCTGCCTGGATGGTCGGCTTGAGTACCCTGTCATACTGTTCCAGATTGGACTGTTGCAGAAGAGTTGTGATGGTACCATCACCAGTATCAGTTCCAGATTCTCTGCAAAATGTTTTAGCTGCTCCACATGGTGTGGATTGTCAGTTCAAAATCAAGTAGATATGCCAGCCCATTGGCGCAGTGGCTGGATTTTCTCTTGCGATGCCAGTGACCTGGTTTCCGGGAACGAGCTCGGGTCACTGGAGGGCCAGCTGGGGGAGGCAGCTTGAGCATCCCACAACTGCTTGCTGCCTTCAGGGAGGGAAGGGGCTGTGACCCTGTGTTGAAGCAACCACTGGTGGAGGCCAGGGGTAAAGCAACATATCAGGGTCATTTGGGGTGGTGCGTGATAAATGTTGGCTCTTGCCTTGAAGTCCGGATGTCACGCACCTTAAGAAAGCCAGGAAAATCACTTGCTGGCCACTGGATGATGGCTCTCTGTTCCCTGAGGGCCTCCAGCACCTTCCCAGGGCCTCCTGTTCCTTGGCAGCATCCCTGGGCCCTAGAGAGTATGTGCTGGGGTCATGCCTCTCCCCCGGTGCCCCCGCCCGGTGAAGGGATACGCTGGGATATCCTGGGGGTCAGCTGCAATATGAGGATCAGAGGAGGGCTGGGAAAGGACAGTAGGGGCTGGGGAGGAACTTGGTAGAGCCCGAAGGAGTGGTGGACCAGCGAGCATGGGGGCGAAAAAATAGATTACACAAAAAAAAATATATATCTCAGAGTGAACATTGTATTCATTTATATGAGTTTTTAAGTAAGGGGCCCAGATATTCAAACTGAGCCAGAAAGTATCACAATAGCAGGAGCAGGCGCAAGTCCACTGCACCCATGTGCAATATGCATGATATTCAAACAATGCGCAGGTCAAAATGTGCCTGAAACACACGACTAAATATCATGCCAACTGTGCCATAGCGCAACCAGGGAAATGTATTATTGAAAGGTAAAAAAAAACTATTTACAATTATGTACATGGGGGAAGGGCCACATACCAGGTGGGGTGGGTAAGGGCAGGGTGAACAAATGGGAGAGAGAAGAAGGGTGTGAGGGTGGGTCCAGGGGTAGGGTGAATCTGGGGGCATGGAGGGCCTAGCATCTGCCCCACTCTCCACCCCTGTGGTGCCTCCTCAACCACCGCCTCTGTACTCCATGCTGCTCCATGTGCTGGAGTATCTCCATGGATGCCTGTGAAATCTGCAGGAGCTCCTGCATGGCCCTCTTGAGCTGCACCATCCACCATCCACCTAGGACAAGGGAGCAGAGTCAATATGTGTGAATGTCCATTCCCCTGCAGCCCACCCATTGTGCATGGCATACAGCCGTGGACCACACCCCTGTGATGGTGTGTGACCACCCACAGTGATCATGTCCACAAGACCTGCCTACCCAGGTGCACATAGCCATGCAGACCGCTGAACACACCCACCGCCCAAGTCCCACACAGCACCACCGTGGCTGTACAGCGACATAGCTATGTGGTGCGAAGGCAGTGGCACAGACATGTACCCAGTGCATGCATGGACCACCAGCAATGCACACCCACACATGCAGTGCCACAGGACAGTGCTGAGTGTACCATGTGGTGTGCACATCAGTGGTGTCAATGGACGGTGGCCATGCCCCTCCAACTACCCCGCAACACAGCATGCACAGAATATCCAGGAAGAAAGGCACTCACCTGCATCGGCTGAATCCGTGTGCTCATGCTGGATGAGCCTGGCAACCCATGCCTGTTGCCCTGTATCCACCACCTCTCAGCATTCCTGTGCCTCTCTGGCTCATCACCTCTCCTCAGGACCTAGGGTGCAAACATGGAGAGGGGAGCATCAGTACAAACCAGTAGCAAAGGCCCTCCTGGGTGTGTGTGATCTCACACAGCCCAGCCATGCCGCAACCCCACCACCACCACTGCCCACTCTGGATGTCCCCCCATGTGGTGGACACATGCCCACCGTGATACTTGTATGGACGCTACCAGTGTATGGATGGAGCACCTACATGGATGTGGCACTGCGTCTTGCCTGGCGCATGCCCATAGATGGGCAAGCCTGTCTGGGTCCATCTACCGGAGGTCCCCGTGGTGGTGGCGACACTGCTCGGCTGTTCGGCTGATCCCTATGGCCTCCTCAAGTGCCACTCTCACCTCCTAACAAACTGCACTCCTTGCCCTGTCCAGGGGGTCATCCCCAAACAGGGCCCCAGCATGGGGCTCCACAATGGCCACCAAATTGGCCAGTTCCAGTGGGCTTCATAAAGCAGCTCTCCTCCTTGCCATCACTGCTTCTGGTAGGATCACAAAATGGCGCTCTGTAGCGCACGTCCACCGTGTTCAGATGCTGCGTGGTACAGCACTGCCATTCCCCATTGTGCTGTCACCAAACAGCATGATAGGGGTGCACCCATGTGGACGCATGGCTCCTAGGGGGCAAAGATCGACCACAGGGTCAAGGGTCTGTCATGCATGGACCGCCACAGCACTATTGGGACTCCCTGCGTGTAGCATGGTTGGGTGCCTTTGTGAGATGCCCTGCAGTGGCCCTACCATGCTGTGGCACCATGGCGCCTATGGCGCTTCAGAGCATGAGCGCCATACGTGTGAACAGCGCACAAGCGCCACTGGCACAGTGGTGGCCGAGCTCTGCACTGCCTCCCATTCTCAGAACATCAGTAGCATGGCAGGCGTTGGCATCAGCATCCCGGGCATGTGCGGTGCGGTGCCTCCTGCGCACGTCACAGAGCTTCGCCTTTGCCTGAGCATGCTCAACACAATTGCACAAGGCGCAACAGCGCTATATTCAGCCAGAATATGCAAATCAGCACATCAGCAATTCCATGGTGCAGCTACTGCATTAGCATCCACTTAAAAGTTGCGCCTCGCCTCATTTGCATGCGTTGCACTATATAAATGTGACATGGGGCTGCAGAGGCCATAGTCTGGTATTGCAGTCTATTGTGGTGGGTTGCATGCTGTTTGCCAGTGTGGACTGTGGTGTGTGGGAGATGCATGGGACTGCACATTTAGAGGTAACACCTGTCATTCCCACAGGATCAATAATGACTGAATGTGAGGAGGAGGAGGAGGAACAGAGACGTGGGAGACGGAGGAGGCCCAAATTCACCTGGGCTGAATCAGATGCCCTGTTTGTGGCCTACCTTGACCAGGAACTGCTGCTCAGCGGACAGTGGGGAACACCACAGGCCTGTGCTGTGGCATGGGATGAGGTGGCGTGTGCTGTCAACCAGCATGGCAGCCACCAGAGGTCCATGCAGGAGTGCAAGAAGAAAGTGGGCACAGACAGGAGGAGGATAAAAGATAAGGTGGCTGTCATCAGGGCAGCACGTGCTGTGACTGGTGGTGGACAGCCTGACATGCCACGCCTGATGCCACAAGAAGAGTAGGTGGCTGGCAGCATGCAGCGTTGTGCCCTAGGGGGCGTTCCAGGTGGTGGCTTCCAGACAGGTGGCAGCCTGTCACTGCATGGTAGGTCTTGATCTGTCACTGTGTGGGGTGGTGGGCGTAATGCCACAGGGTATGGCAGAGACATTAATGCTACTGTGTTCTCTTACAGCTCCTGAGTGTCTACATGGGTCAGCGGTAGTGGGTTTGTCCACTGCGGGCGATACCCTGGACACAGAGGAGCACCCAACCACCTCCACAGGTGTCCGAGGTTCAGGACAACAGTGTACCTGCCTGTCTGTCCTGACTGAAGTTGGTGGTGCTGGTGCAGAGGAGGCCCTGCTCGTGTCCCAGCATGACAGCGTCCAGGGATGCCAGCATGCTGAGACTCGGACTGGTGCCAGATCCGTCATCGATGATGATGGAGCTCACTTCATAGACAGAGATATGTGTGGGCCACAGGATGACCCCACAGCAGGTAACAGCACGGGCATAGCCAAGGGTGGTTCCGCCATTGAGGCCTGCGTGACATTACAATCCCAGCCTGTGCCTGTCTGCACCAGTGGGGCAGCACTGGTGTGCATCCAGGCTGGTGGGTCTGTTGCAGCCACTGCGGTGGCACCACTGATCCCTGGTGAGTGGCGGCCGGAGGGGCAGTGTCAGCAGTAGGCCAATGGCGATGAGGGGACTGTGTCATGGGGCTGCGTCAGTGCACCACGTGTGGCCATTCCCCAACATGGCTCTGGTCTGCAGCTCCCATCATCAAGGGGTGATGCCCAGCAGTGCCAGGGACACCATGAGGGATGTCATGCTGATCCGGCGGATGACCTCTTTGATGAGCACACCCGACTGCTCCAGGCTTCCGTGGATCAGTAGTTGCAGCTTGTCAGGGTGGTGGACGCATTCAGTGCGGTTCTGCACCAGGCAGAGGAGCAGTGCAGCAGAGACCATGCTCTGCTCCTGGCAGAGATGGCCCATCAGCGGGAGGATGTGACCGCTGCCATTGACAGGCACACACGTGCATTTACAGCTGTCACGACCAGATTGGGAACACAGTTTGTTGCCCATGCACCGCGGACACCGTGCAGTGTCATGTCCACCCCCCATTCACGGCATCTTGTGACACCATCCATGTCGACACTGGGTTCAGCTGTGGGCATCCCGAGCACGCCTGGCACAGGCATGTTTAGTGAGCTGCAGACCCTTGCTTGAACAGGGTCGCGTTCCCACAGCATCACCCCTGGGGGACCGTCGGTGCCACCCCATGAGGCCAGTGGTCAGCCTGCCATGGCTGGCAGGTCTCGGCTGGGCTGTGCACTCATCCGTGGTGGCCGTGGCACTGTGCCACGTGACTGACCTATCTCCCACCATGGCTACTGTCTGACGCTGCCCTGTGTGCAGTGTGTTGTTCAACGTGCAATGCACGGGTAGGGTACCTGGCCCTGCACACACACATGGTCCATGTGCACACCCTCCTGGCTGCTGGCCACTGTGGCATGTGCATGATGATGCCTGCTTTGCACTGTCTGCCAGTGTGCAGTGGTGCCCAGAGTCTGATGCACGGACAATTATGGACATTGGGCGTGGTCGTCAGTGGACCTGTGTGTGGCTAGGGGTAGCGGTCGGGGTTGGCATGCCTCCTACCCCTTGTGCATGTCTTGTGGGGTGTGTGTGTGTGTGTGTGTGTGTGCATGACTGTGTGTCATGTTAGGCCTTGCCCATCCCTGATGTCATGTGCAGTTCCACACTCAGCCAATTCTCTTGCCTCCATGTGCCTCTGGGGTTTGTCCATGCGAGTTTGTGGGTTGTGCCCTTTCCACCGGTGGTTGCACATGGCCCCATGACTTATCTGGGTTGGTTGAAGTGCTCCTCTGTGATGGTATCCCAGTGCAGCTGCAACATCCAGATCAGGTGGGGGTCCCTTCACCCAAGGGGGGGCTGCCCATCACCGTCTGCACCGGCATCCTCATCATCCCCATCGCTGTCCCCCTCTTCGATCTCTACAACTATCCCACAGTCATTGGCCATGTTGTGCAGGATGCAACAGGCCAGGAATAGCCAGCAGGCCTTCAAGGGGCTGTACTGTAGGGCACCACCAAATGTGTCCAGGCAACGGAAACGTGCCTTAAGTATCTCGAACACCCGCTCAGTGACATTGCATGTGGTGGCATGTGCCTCATTGTACCTTTGCTGCGATGGGGTTGTGGGCCACCGGTATGGTGTGAGCAGCCAAGGACAGAGTGGGTAACCACTGCCACCTGTGTGTAGAAGGTGGACATTAGTATGGTGGTCAGCATCGATCTGCCATGGGCCATCAAGACCAGTACTCATGGCACCTATGACTATGCCCCCCCCCGGAATCCATGTCATCCTGCGTGTTTGCATACTCACCCACTTGGCGGCCAGTGGGGATGTCCCCACTCTCAAACCTGTGGCACAGTGCAGACTGGTGCCAGATGAAGGCATCATGTGCTCCCCCAGGGTGTGTGGCAGAGACATTGGTTATGCACCCCCTAGCATTGCACACCACCTGGCAGTTGATGCTGGCATAGCCCTTTTGGTTGATGTAAGCTGCACCTTCTGGGCCAGGTGGCTTGCAGATAGCCACATGGGTGCAGTCAATGGCCCCAAGCATGCCAGGCATTCTTGCTACCCTGTGGAACTCTTGTATGTGTGCTGTGCACTCCACTGGTGTGCTGGGGAAATGGATGTACTCCGCAGCATGTGGCAGCAGTGCGCTGAGGAATTGCATGAGTAGGCGTGATGCAGCTAACTGGGTTATGCCTGTTGTGTCCCCTGTTGGTCTCTGAAAGGTGCCCGTGGTGAGCAGGCACATGACAGCTGTCACCTTTGTCTCCACTGACAGAGCATGGCTCCGTTGTGTGGGTGCTTGCATCTCATCACTGCACAGCTCACAGGGCCACCTCAGGATTGCCTGGTTCAGGCAGTACCAGCCCACAATCTCTGTGTCACTGTAGTGCTCGAAGCTGGTGTGGGATCGGTACCACCTGTTGGGGGCATACCATCAATGGGCCCTTCCACTGCCGCGCCCCCCTGCTGCCTGCCTTCTCACGCCCCTCATTACCACCTCCATCTGAAAGGTGGCACTGGCCATATTCCTAGCTGGTGTTCTTCCCCCGGCAGCTGTTATCCCATTCTCCCCGCTGTCCTTTGTGTTGCTCTCCCCTGCACTGGGTACACCTCCAACCTTTGGCTCTCCTGCCCACTGCCACTGCCCTCAGTCCACTGTGGCACTTCCCCTGTCTCTCCTGCACAGTGGCACAGACTCCACACTCCTGTCCTGTTGCTGTTTGTTCCCAGGTGTACCCTGTCCTGCTCCTTTCCAGTCCCACTCACTGCTACCCTCTTTTCTGATACTGTCACCTTGCTCCCACCTCTGGCTTCCCTATAGCGTTCTTGCAACTCTCTCTTGTTCCTTTTTATTTTGTATCATTTCCACTATTGTGCAACTTCTGCTTGCTTCCCTATTGCGCATGGCGCATGCTGTTGAATATCGCATTGCGACATTTATTCATGGTTCCTCCCCCTAAGGTTGCACATGCATTCATTACCATTGTGCTCTTGCACATTGCAATTTGGCCGGTGCAACTGTCTCCTGCTGAATATCGCAGAATGGCGCATTTTCAGACTTGCGCAGGTGCATCTCTGTTGCGCATGTTGCAACCCTTTTGAATATCTGGGCCAGGGAGTTTTTTTAACTCATACAATAGGATCAAGCCGAACAGTATTCCCTAGAGAAAAGACAATATTTGCATCAGTGCAGAGGTGGTGGCCCTTGCTGTTTGTGGCTGTGTAGGACCAAAGCAGGCTAGAGGAGGAGGAGGAGGAGGAGGAGGAGGAGGAGGCAGTGCTAGGTTTTACTGGCTGGAGCAGGCATGCTTTGCCTAGCTGGTAATTGCATTTTTGTACTGCATCAGTGTGGAGGCAGTGGCCTATGCTCTTTGTAGCTGTGTAGGACCTGAGCAGGCCACAGGAGGAGGAGGAGGAGAATGCAGCGCTGTGTCTTGCTGGCTGGAGCAGGCATTGTCTCTAGACATTACATTCAGATGGTGGAGGTAGGTAATCAATTAGGCATGATGAAACAGCAGCACAATTGGGAATGGGGAATAGTAAAATTATTGAAAATAACAGAATTGTGGATCATGAAGTAAAGGATTATACTGATGAAGGGAAAGGAGGTAAACAGCACATCTTTTGTTATGCTTCAACCTCATCAAGGAAGCAACCCTTATAGTCTTCCAGATTGGAGTTGTCACCTGATGAAAATTCTCCATTACTGCTTCATCCATCTTGGTGATAGAAGACAATTTGCTAATTCCGACAACACCTTCCTCTTTATCGTTATCATTACCACCACCTTCATGTGTTAGGAACATGGACATGATTGTCCATTGCAGAATGTGCCCCTCATTCATTATATTTGCTTGCATGCATGTGCAAGAAACATAGTGCCATCATCCAAGATTTCGGAGGTGTGTCACCTCCTTCTCCAATTCAGTCAGTGTGTTGGCAGACACGGCCCTTGTAAGCCAATGCATGCTGGAGCTGTCTATGACAAGCTCCAAAATGCAGTGGCATACAGTTGAAAGGGGGAGCTACGCTTCAGTGAGCAGCGATAAGATATCGCCTGCTCATGCGCAGCTCCCCCTACACACACACACACAAAAGGCACGCATACTGCGTGCTGCCCTCCCCGCACACACACGTATGGCTGGCCAGGGTGCCCAATCCCCTGCCGGCTTGTGCTAGCGCCTCCCTCAAAAGTTTTACATCGCCACGCTGGTGCCCACCCCAGCATGGCAACTCATAGAATAGCCGACGGGGTGCCCAATCCCCTGTCGGCTCCATTGTTCTCACCCCCGAGTACTGGGTGCCACGCTGGGAGCCCACCCCAGCATGGCAACTGATCATATGGCTGATGAGGGTGCCCAATCCCCCGTTGGCTCCACGGCCCCCCCAGCCATCCTTTTGCCACGCTGGGAGCCCACCCCAGTGTGGCAAACGTCCCACGTTGTCTTTTTTTTTTAACCTGCAAAATAAAAACAGTCCCACAGCGCTTCTCCCAGCCCCCCACTCCCACAACCTGCACCCACCCTCTGAGCACCCTGCCTCCCCTCAGCCCCCCTCACCCCATACTTACCTCCGGAGCTCGGCGCGACGATCTTCGGTGGACCGGGAACACGTCTGCACTCTCCAAAGCCGACCGCGAACTGAGGAAATGCCAGTAAGCTGTATAATGGGCTAGATAGGGGTTTTTCAACTTTATTGCATATCTCAGGCATTTTTTGGAATTTTTGCACCAAATTTTCAACATGGGGTTTTTGGGATCCCTTCTCACGAACGATGTCACTGTCATGGCATTATTCGGGCCTGAAGGGTGATTTCACAGTCACTGTGCAGTCACTGCATGAAATCACCCTTCGGGCCCGAATAGTGCCATGACAGTGACATCATTCATGAGAAGGAGTCCCAAAAACCCCATGTTGAAAATTTGGTGCAAATATTCCAAAAAGTGACTGTTTTACGAGTGTGCATTGTGCAGTTCCTACACACACTTGTAAGTTCGTGAATTTTCAATATTTTCACTCCAGATTTTCAACATTGCCATTTTACCACACCTTCTTATGAGCAGTACAGCTGTCATTTTCTACATCTCACCCAAAACATGTTTCCACCCATGTAGCGCACAATGGAGCAGTCGCTGTGCGAGATCAATGTACGGGACAAATTAAGAAAATCACAGTGACACTGTTCATGTGCTGAAGTCTTAAAATGGCTATGTTGAAAATTTGGTGAACAAATTCCAAAAAATTACTGTTTTATGAGCGTGCGTTGTACAGTTCCTACACATGCTCATAAGTTCATGAATTTTCAATATTTTCACTCCAGATTTTCAACATTGCAATTTTACCATACCTTCTTATGAGTAGTACAGCTGTCATTTTTCACATCTCACCCAAAATGTGTTTCCGCCCATGTAGCGCACAATGGCGCAGTCGGTGTGCAAAATCAATGTACGGGACAAATTAAGAAAATCACAGTGACACTGTTCATGAGCAGAGGTCTTAAAATGGCTATGTCGAAAATTTGGTGAAAAAATTCCTAAAAATGACTGTTTTACGAGCGTGCGTTGTGCAGTTCCTACGCACACTCGTAAGTTCACGAATTTTCAATATTTTCACTCCAGATTTTCAACATTGCCATTTTACCACACCTCCTTATGAGCAGTACAGCTGTCATTTTTCACATCTTGCCCAAAATGTGTTTCCGCCCATGTAGCGCACAATGGCGCAGTCGATGTGCAAAATCAATGTATGGGACACATTAAGAAAATCACAGTGACACTGTTCATGAGCAGAGGTCTTAAAATGGCTATGTTGAAAATTTGGCAAAAAAAGTAATAAAAATGACTGTTTTATGAGCGTGCGTTGCGCAGCTCCTATGCATGCTCGTAAGTTTTCAAATTTAATATTTTCACTCCAGATTTTCAACATTGCCATTTTATTACACTTCCTTATGAACAGTACAGCTGCCATTTTTCATATGTCGCCCAAAATGTGCTTTCGTACATGTAGCGCACAATGGTGCTGTTGGTGCTGAAAGCAATGTTTAGGACAGATTAAGAAAATCACAGTTACACTGTTCATGAGCAGAGGTCTTAAAATGGCTATGTTGAAAATTTGGTGACAAAAGTCCATAAAATGACTGTGTTATGAGTGAGCATTGCGCAGTTTCCACGCACCCTCGTAAGTTCATGACTTTGTAATATTTTCAGTCCAGATTTTCACCAGTGGCATTTTTCCACACTTCCTTATGAACAGTACAGCTGTCATTTTTCACAACATGGCTGAAGTGTGTTTTTACACTTGCAGCGCAGAGATGCGTGGTCGCTGTGGGAAATCATTGTTCGGCACAGATAAAGAAAATCACAGTGACACTGTTCATGATCGGAGGCACCAAAATGCCTGAGTTGACAATCTGCTGTAAGAAATCCCTAACCTAATTATATTACGGGTGTGCGTTGCACAGTTTCTATGTACACTCGTGACTTCACCATTTCTTTTAATATTTTTACTGCAGATTTGCAACATTGCCATTTTTTACACCTCCCCATGAACAGTACAGCTGTCATTTTTTACATCCTGTTCAGAATGTTTTTGCACCTGTGGTGCTAAATGCCATAGTCGCTGTGCATAAGCAGCTTTCAGCTGACAAACTGATATTCCCTCTGTTCATGAGGTGGGGTCACAAAAAACATGTTGAAAATTTGGAGTGAAAATACCAACGAATGCCTGAGGTATTAGGGTTTCCAACCATAATGCCTAACCCTGTAGAGAATGACAGGAATCAGGGGTGTGACTTGGGATTCTTGCCTGTAATGCTCATACCATTCCACACCCTGCAGCCAGTGAGAGGCATCGAGGTATGCCTTGGACTGTTCGGCCCCAAAGTTCACCCCATTCTCCTATATCGCACCCATCTCACTGTATTTCCTAATGAAATGGGGTACGCATAAGGACCAAACACCCCAAGGAACACCGTGACACTTGTCAGTGTCTGCAGGGTGGGGTGTGGTGAAATGGCGTGGCCGTTATGCCTGATGACCCAAACGCACACCCCAATGCCTGTCACTTTCTGCAGGGTGGTGGTGGGGTTGGCTTCAGTTCAATACTTCACTGCCATTCCTATTACACAGCTCTGTAACTTCTACACTACCACTGCCAATGCCAGCAAGCAAACATTCGGCATTGACAAATGCTTGTTTTAATAAATGTTAGCATGCCAACATTTTTGGTGACAGATCAATGTGCCAGTCCGGCACAATGGCCACAGCCTAACTGAATACAGGCTCCACACTGACACTCAAGGGTAGTCAGCTGAGGTATTTCTTTGCAACCGAGGTCAGTGCTGGCCACTCAGTGACCTTGCTGCTCCAGTATAGCAAGGGTTCATTGGTGATGATAAAGTGCCTTGTGTCCGCCAAATATGCATTTACCATACATTGTGCTTCCCGCAGTCCTGCAGCTTCATCAGCCTCCTCCTCTTAATTTTCTTCCATGTCTTCAACTCCCACCTGATCTAAAACATCCCAAGTGGGATTTGGAATTTTCTCTTTTAACTTACATGTTTCCTCAGCCTGTTTCCCATGTGAGGTGGTGGTAGCAACACCCTGATATGGAAAATGCACTTGCAAGTCATATCAAAAAAATGAGTGCCAATCACACCTTTTCATTTAGAGTTCTGGAACAGGTCAAACTGTGAATTAGAAGCAGTGAGCTGGACAATCTCCTTTGAGGAGAGTACTTTTTGACAATACCACCTACAAGCACTGAAACCACCGGCACTCAATGAACTTTCTTCCCAGTGGGAACACTCTAGTCAGCTCTGTGATGGTCATGAGGGCAACTGAGGATTTAGCTCTCCCTTGTGCTGCTGGCCCCCCCAAAAGCATGCAGCTCTGTGGTGGTTGTGAGGGCAACTGAGGATTCAGCCCTCCCCCATGCTGCAGACTGCCCCCTCGAAAAGAAGAAGCTCTGTGATGGTCATGAGGGTAACAGGATTCAGACCTCCCCCGTGCTGCAGGACCCCCCTGAAAGCAAGAGATCTATGGCGGTTATGAGAACAACTGAGGATTCAGTCCTCCTCCATGCTGCAGGGACTCCCCACCGAAAGCAATCAGGTACATGCACCAAAATCTCAAATTCAAGCACAGCCTAGTGCTGCTGTTCTTCCAGCCACAAGGAAGGACTGTTGTATTATTTTGGTGCCAAGTTCAAAGTTGTTCTTCAGACTCCTGCTTTTAAGAGCCATCCATGCAACTCTTATTTTTAGAGTCTGCAGAGTAATGGAGATATAATTTTGTTAGCCCTATTTTTATCTTTAAAATGCTGAAATTGTGTTAGGCAAATTGTTGTTCTGTTTTGGTGCCAAGTCAAACTTGGTCTTCAGATTCCTGCTTTAAGAGCCGGCCGTGTAAACGCTGCAATTTGTGTTAAGCAAATTTTAACATGCTGCAACAGTGTTAAGCTACAAGCAAAATTACTGTTGGCCTCTCTCCAATCAGTGAAAGGGGTTTAAAAGACTAGCTTTCTGACAAAAGGGGGAACTGTAAAAGAATTGAATAGACTTTATTGCTAGGAGCTTTAATTTTAATTGCTGACTTGTTTGCTAGGAGCCTTAATTTAATTTTCCCCTAGCTAAACTAGTCGGCTTTTAAATGTGTACTGATGAATTGTATGGGCATATGAACCCTCACCTTTTGTCTTCTCTTCCCAGCATTGTGGTGGCTGTGAGGGCAACTGAGGATTCATCCCTTCCCTGTTCTGCAGGCCCCCCCCCAAAAGCAAGCAGGTACGTGCACCAAAATCTCGAACTCAAGCGCAGCCAAATGCTGTTGTTCCAGCCTCAAGGAAGGAACCCCATTGATGCTTCATGTCAGCTGCCCCACTGCCCCCACCACCACCACCCTTGGTGAACTCTCCTATAAATAGTGCTGCTCACACGGTGCTGTAAACCCTATCATCAAACTTCTCCATCTGCAGCCCATCCTCAGTCACCACTAGTGGCTGCTACAGGTCCTAACCATTCTCTCGAATTTTTCTCTAAAATCATGTTGCCTCTAAGCTTAGCAATTGTTGCTTTCCTGGTGCCTTTAGTGTCGCGCCCACTCTTCTCCTACCCTACTCTTCAATTCTGTCACCAACATTATAACAATCCGCCCATCTACTTGTCCCAATCTGCCACCTCTTTGGATGGACTGCCATCCATGGTTTCCCTCCTCAGTCACGTGGCTGGCCCTTATATTGTTCCGCCCTCTTTCCACACTGGGCTGCTTGCCCTAAAAGTGAATGTCCTTCCCACCCTGGTGCACACCAATATGTCACCTGCTGCCCAGCAGAAGCTCCTGTTGGCCCAATCAAAAGCCAAAATCTGGGTAAACCAACTGCTCCTACTAGCTGGGAAAGCTGAAACAAATTCCGGTCCAACTGCCTCTGGGGCAACCTTCCCCCCCCCCTTCAACCTCCCACAGGGGCAAAAATTATCACACTTAAATATCTGCAGCCTTCTGTACAAAAAAAACCCCAGCTGCAACCAATTGCCCTATCCCTAAGGCCCGATATCTTAGTTATCTCTGAGACCTGGCTAAAGCCTCACAACACAGATACAGAATTCTCCATTCCTGGCTATACCCTCATTCGTCATGACTGCCCTGGTAATGAAAGAGGTGGAGGCATAGCTTTGTATATTCATTCCCCCCCTCCAGTTTACCCCTGTTGCATTCACACTGCCCACACAGTCCATTGACACCTTGCTGATAAAACTCTCAGTCCCCCACTCTCAGCACCAATATTTATAGCAGGTTCCTACTGCTCCCCGACTCCTCCATATCTGCTATATTGAGCACCTACATGCCCTCATATCACATGTCGCAGGGGGAGAACTACACATCCTCGGTGATTTTAACATAAATTGGCTCTCCAGTACTAGTGGGAAAGTTCAAAACCAAGTGGCCGCATGAAACCTCTACCAACAGATTACAGAGCCAGCATGCATGAACTCTTAATCTCAGAACCATACTCTCCTGGACTGGTCTCTTACCTCTCAACCACACCAGATGCTTACCGCAGGTCTCTTACTGGACTCCCTGAGTGATCACCACATGATCTTCTTGGTAAGGAAAATATTTAAACCCAAAGACCCCACCAAATCCTCCTGAACAGATCCTACAAATCCTTGGACAATGCTCCCTTGCTCAGTGATCTGGCAAATACAGATTGTTCCTTCATCCCCATGGCCACCTCTGTTGACTTCACCCTGTGTATTTCAAAGACAGGTTCCTTGATGTCTGGAACAGACATGCACCACTGAGAAGGACTTGGGTGTGTGGCACTCACCTTCCCTGGATCTCTGCTGACATCTTGGCCCATCTCAGAGCCATGGTCCAGGCCTGGAAGTCCTATAAAATCACAAGATCTCTCACAGACCACCTAAAGTACCTCTGATGACAAAATGCATGCATGAGACTAATAAGTCAGGCAAAAGCAAATTACTTCAAAACATCCTGCCACACTAATATAAACCACCCATCAAAATTCTGGAAAGTGGTGAAGTCACTCTTTTCACCCCTATCCTAGACTCCCACCCCTGCCCTGAGCTCCAGTGGCACCACTGTCACAGAACCTCTCACGGTATCCACAAATTTCAACTCCTTCTTCACTAACTGCACCTAGGTACTCCTGTCCACTCTCCCACCTGTCCTGCCCACACCCCCTCTCCCTTAGCACAACTCCCCCCACTACCTCCACTTTCTCTTTTAGACAAGTCACCCTGCCAGAAGTGCTGAAAGCCCTGCTTGCCTTAAACCCCACCAAGGTTAAATGCCCCTCGGGTCTGAATTCTAAAATGCCTTACCTGTCAGCCCCTGCAATCACCATCCCTCTAGCCTCTCTTTTCAATCTCTCCTTCAGCCTCACTTCTATTCCATCTGACTGGAAGCACACCACTGTCATCCCTCTTCCCAAAGATGGTGGCCCCTCCTCCCTTGGCAACTATCACCCTATTTCCCTCCTCCCCATACTTGCAAAAATCCCGGAACATTTTTTTCTCTCCCAGCTCTCCTCCTTTCTCAACTCCTCTTTGTTTTTCTCACCTTACCAGTCTGGCTTTAGGAAGTCACACTCCACAATAACTTCCCACATAAGACTAACAAATTCAGTCCTCACTGGCAAGGACTCTGGTATCATCACCTAAGCCATTTTTATCGATCTGGCAAAGGCGTTCAATACTGTCTCACACCGACTCCTTCCATCCAAGCCTTCTCAAGCAGGGCTCTCCTGTGAGGTTTCCAATTGGTTCTATTCCTGCCTTGTAGGCAGGTATCAATCTGTCAGAGTTGGCAATACCATCTCTGCCCCCCTCCTAGTCACCACTGGTGTTCCCCAAGGCTCAGTCCTTGTCACGCTCCTGTTTGCCATCTTTCTTAATGATCTAACCTTGGCCTACCCACACACATCCATCCACATGTATGAGGATGATACAGTACTGTGTACATCAGGCCTCACCACCACTGAAGTGGTGACCAGACTACAGCAGGACTTCAAGGATGTTCAGCTTTGCTTTAGTTCAAATCAGCTGTTTCTAAATGCAAAGAAAACTGTCTCCTTGACCGTTGGCACTAGGCAGAGACTCTCTTGACTCCCCTCCCAACCCACCTTCCACATCTTAGTTGGGAATCCCCTAGATGCCTGCACCTCCTTCAGATATCGTGGGGTCTGGCTTGCTCAGCACCTGGGCTTTTCTGCATATATCAATGCCATGCCTGGAAAGCTGTACCCCAGACTAGTTTCCTTATATCACACTTGTGGATGCATCCCACTACCGGCACGTAGGGCAATTGTACAGAAAATAATCCTCCCATCTTTGACTACAGTACTGTAGTATACAGTGCTGCTCCCAAGTCCACTCTAGTCAGACTGGATCCTCTCTTCCACTCCTTCTATCACTTTGCTCTTGAATTCTCCCCATCACCCACCATTGCACCCTCTACCAGACTCTTGACCTCACCACCCTCCAAGACCGGAGACAATCACACTGTGCTAAGATTACCACAAAGTTCTGGGACCAGTCTGTGCCCCCTATTTGCCTCTGATCTACCTACCCCTATCCCACCAGTTTATTCCCTCAGGAACCATGACTTCCATTCCTTGGCTGTCCCACTCACGTCCTCTGTTGCAGGCCAAGCTGCCTTTAAATATCAGATGTCAAAACTGTGGAACTCCCTTCCTGAGGACCTTTGACACGCCCCCTTCACACAACACCTCAACACCCTGCTCAAAGCTCATTTCTCCTCAGTCTGAACATGCGTCTAAGCCATGTTCTCACCTTGGGCTGTCCTCCCTTTCCCCACAGGTTACTGGAATTCAATGTGCTGTTGTGATTAGCATGATAATTGCCCTGATCAGTGAAAAATTGCAATGTTCTGTACTGCACTGTTCTATATGATTGTATACTTCCCTGTATGTTTCTTTGCACTCTGTTTTTATACATGTATTTTCTCCCTTACCCCCATCCCCCAGGATGCATCTGGAATCAAGCAGCACTCTGCTCAGTATGCCTTCCTGTTGAAACTTTTAACTAGCTAAATAAACAAATAAATAAATAACTTTTCCCAATGAAGTCATATTTAAAAGATGGAAGATAATGTTTGAACTGTTGGGTCGATATAGTATAATATTTATTTAATATTTGTGTCACATGACCTATGTGCTGATGTTTTAATTCACTTCTCTTCCCTTTGTCCTCTCCCCCCTCCTTTGTTCATTTTCATATGGCGATAATGCAGTCACTGTGTGTACGTGATGAAATTATAGTCAGTGTTTGACACTTGTGTGTTTATGAAGCATTATTTAGTAGTCACAGGTAGTTATTTATTGTAAAGTGGTAGATTCTTAAATATATAGTAGGTACTGGTACTTAATGGATTTTTGGGGATATAAGTGTGTTTAACACTGTTAATCTCACACCTTGAAAAAGCATGAGAGCTGCATGTAATGTTGGAGCTTGCTGCTGTTACTGTCTTTAAACTATATGGATTAAAACCATTGTTATGTTATACCCAGAGAGGTGTATATTTCATGGAACTGCCTTTGGAGTGTTAGCCAAGCTCCCTGCTTTGCCATGTGTGAGTATTTTTTTTTTTTGTGACTCTACTCAGTGGTGCTGGTGGCTGCTTCTTTGTTATTTTGTCAGACATCTGAGGAACCAGGCAAGGCTAGCGTTAGGCCATTCCCCTGACTCACGCATGACAGGCAGGGAGTGTGGGGGGGTACATTCTGTCCAATCAAAGTTCAGTTGGGGTTGTTCTACAGGGCTGACATAACATGCCAGACAAAATGCTGTCTGCCCCCTTTAAGCACTCCAAGAACCCCACAAATTGAATAGTATTCCTAATTTCCCAGTTCTACATATTGCCTTGTTCATGAGATAACATATAGAATATGGCTGCTCACAGGGGTAGGGGTTACAATTCCTCATCTTTCATTTTGACTAATAGGATGCACAATTTATTCAAATCCAGGCAGTCCTCAAGAGTCACCAGTTCCATTGTGGTGGGTGAAGCTGTGATCTTTGGTTTGGCCATATCCTTCAGTATTTGGCACAGCATGACAGACAATTTCAGAGCTGGCCGAGGTGGAGTATGCCATTGCATCTTGGAAGGTATGGATGTAGGCACACAGTAAGCGTCAAGATGCTACTGAGCAGTAAGGGTCCTAGCTACCTGACTGAGCTCTTCTCAGCAGCAGCCTCAACCTGCTCACTCAACTAAAAGGCTCCTCTACATTTCCAGGATTGGGCTAAATACCTTCAGCAGCCCTGCATTCAGTGTCACTGGTCCTACTATGTGGAACTCATTTCCAGCAAGTGCCAGAAGACCCCAGACAGTTGGGGCCATTAAGAAGGGGCTGAAGACCTATCTGTTCTCACAGGCATTCCCTGAAGCAGTCATATGATTACTCTAGACTAATCCGTTTAGGTGTGACTTGTTCGATTTTAAACTATAATACATTCAAATATAGTCTAGCTTCTTTTCTTATTGCTGAAAGTTAATATAATTTTATTTGTGTATGTTTTTATTTCTGTATTTAATCTCTGTGTGTCACTATCTGTGTAATATTTTCTGTAAGGTGCCCAGAGCCTCTGGGATTGTGCACCATAGAAATAAAATTTACCTTGCCTTGCCTAAGTGAAAGTGTTATGAATCTGCAAAACTATGACTGATTGGTACCAAAATGGATTCTTTAGACTCTGAACAACTGTTGAATCTGTAGTATACCAATTAATGTGAATGTCCCTATGTGTATAAGGCAGATGGTGAGGGATTTGTCTAAGATGAGGGAAGAACTGGGGGAATTTTGCTGCCATCTTGTCTCCAGCCAGGCCACACCTCCCATCTTAGATTTTTGCCTAAAATGGCGTCTGTTTTAACACTGAATCAGATTATCCCCTACCTGAATTCTTCCCATAACTGAATGCTGGCAAAGTTTATTTGCATTCTGTGGGTATCCATAGTGCACTATGCTTTTATGTGGACTGTGCTGAGGAATGCAGGATGTCCTCTCAGCTGTTCATGTCTTTTGCTATTTTAAAAAGTCCCGAGTACTCCCTTGCCTCCTACTATGCCATTTTTAAACTGCATAGGAATAATTTCATGAGTGTGACTCTATGGAGAGAGATATCTTTGAAGAATATTGATTACTTACCATTAACAGCAGATCTTTAAATGAATCCCCTTAGTAGAGCCATGATTTTCCCTTCCCCTACCACACTCATATTTTTAGATGTACACTTCTGTGGAAATTCTCAATGCTTCAAGGTGGATCTTCTTGACTTTGACTCCTACTAGGGTAATTTGTGTTATGCCTTTCCTGTCAGCCTGGTAGGAGTTTTCATCTCCTGCTCCTTTTGGACCAGTTCAACTCTGTATTTGTCACTGGTGGCACCTGATGAAGTATGGGGCCATCTGCATTACACGGGTGGCACTGTTAATGTGCACAAATGTACGTTAATCTGTGGACTCAGCTAGGAAAACTTTCTAGATTGTTCTGATGTCAATTGATTACAGTTCCATAAGCATGGCTCTGTGGGGGAGATTTTCATACAGAACTAGTCTTACTGGTAAGTAACTAATTTGCCAAAAAGGACTCCCCCAACAAGCACTTTATAAGCAGGGATAAAGCAATGCTGTGCAGTCATGCATCAAATTATTATTCTTTACCAGTTCATCTATCCAGTGTAAAACATAAAATATGGACAAAATTCAATTTAAATTCAGATTCAGAATACTTTAGTACTTCATTACTAGGTTCATCTAGATGGAAACAAAACTCTTATACCCTACAGTTGCTATATCCCTGCTGTTCAATCTTTTTTTTATTTTAAGATAAAAGCCTATTTTTATGACACTACAATCATTTCCAGAGCAATAAACTGTAATGTTATTAATAGAGGATTATGAATTTAAAAAAGGATTACTCAGCGAAAAAAGATGAACTGTAGGAAACAAGAATCCTATTTTCATGAACTTGTGTCTACCTCTAGTAGTGCAGAACAAATTGATGAGAACTGTAGATAGTATGACAAACTGGAAGTAAAAATTATATTTTCAGCATTTTCTGAAAAGTGACACTCTTACTTTGAAGATCACATGCAGTTGTTTTCAAAAGTAAAACAGGCAGCACCAGCTAGTAAACATTGCTATAAAAAGTATGTGTGTTCCAAGTTTTGTAACAAAAGTCAACAAATTTGTATATTTTTAGCACGTTTTTGGTGTGGTCCATTTCTCTAAGGTTGCCTTCAGGCTACTGATGTGATTTGGGGTGTTACCCACTGTTGTATTGCTACTAATATTGTAATGTTGGTAACTTCATTGCTGTTTGTCAGTGTCTGCTTTACAATAATTTTTACAGAGGGAGCTTATCTGTGTTAATTCCTGCTAGTGATGGTTGTGTTAGACCTGTTAAAAAGATCATTTTAATGTGGAATAAAGAATAGGTGAGCCTAAATTTAGGTCAAGTAAAGACCTGCCAGGGGGAAACCACTAGCTGGATGGTGCATATAAACTCTTGGTAAAGTTTCAGAACAGCATTACCTCTCGCACACCCATTTACTGGGAAATTGGATAATTGATTTAGTGCAATCCTGAAGAATCACCTCTGTTGAACTCAGGTGTGAATGAGCACAGCAGTCTTTAGCACAGCAATAGGAGGCATGCCTTTCACCACAACAGAACATTATAGTCTGATTAAAACAATGTGCTACTCTCCCTGACTCTAGCGCAGGATTAAATGATCAATTTAAACCATTTTTGTGCATAACTGTCATTGGATGTGACAAACCCACAATCAAACAATTGTGTGTCTTTCAGTTTCATTCCACAGACACAGACAAGGAAAAAAAAAAGAATCTGTACAAACCACAGCAATGTAACAATCTGCTTGATTTCTTTATAGATTAAATAGACTAGTACCCCAAATGACATAATTAGGGTGGAGACAGGCTGATTACCACAGGGAAGAGCAAGTCTCAGTATCTAGTAGTGTGGTGGAAGCAGAGTACACAACAAATGGCCAACAATGGTATGAAATGGCAGATTATACAATAGCAAGAAAAATCTGGGAGTGTGATTGGTCAGTTTAGGGCTGAACCCATGGTGTTATCTCAGCATGATGCCACAGGTCTACTGGCATCATTATGGCCATTCATGATGCCTTTTTTGCATCTCCTCTTAAGAAACAAAAGCATTTTTCCACTCTAATAAAAACATTCTTTAAAACTATTTTTTAATTTATACATAACAATGAACCATTGTATAATAGGAATAATGCACTCCAGGGTGTGTGTCATTTCGGATAACGCCATGCCTGGGACATTGGACGCACTCGACCTGTGGCCTTGTGCCCAACCCCCCAGGTATGGCATTATCCCAGCACGACATGCACTCTGTCATGCATTATTCCTTTAATATCATATGAAACACCAGACACTGTTTTATAACAATATTTCATGAATGATGCTGACAGTTCAATTTCTGTAAATTTCATCACACACAATCTTTAATTATAAACCCAGTTGATACTGCCAGTGAATCAGATTGTTTTCCAGGTATCATAATTCCACAGAAACATAGAATTTGTTGGAAGATAAGGACCTCTTAGTCCACCTAGCCTGAAACTTTTTTCTCTGCCAATAATTTCACAATAGATGCTACCTGATCACTGGATTCTTCCACCCCCTTATTTCCCAACCAAGATCCCTTGGGCCATTCCCATGCATTATAATTTCAAACACTAGAAACTAGAGTGTAAGTTTTCAAGCCCAGGATGCAGATGTATCTATGATAGGTGGCTGTTCATGTTGGCCCACCTGAACCCCATGTCTTTCTCATGATATATGGGCATGATTTTCAAAACCCCATCCAAGTGCAATGTCTTTACAAGGTTTACAGCAGCATGAAACCACACCTTTGAAATCCTCTGCTACTTGAGATAATGGTCAGTATCTAAATTATGAAGCAGTAATGCAGACTGTGTGTGTGGAGGAGGGAGGTCAGTTGCATCCTTCAACCAAGCCACCATCAAGCCACATTGGTGGTTTCCCAATCAGGCCCCAGGTTGAGCTCAAAGTAAATAAAGATATTAAATTAAGCAGCTGAAAGAGCACCACATACATTAGAACTAGGAGATGGTATAAGGGATGAGTAGCTGAGATGGCAACAGTACTCTACAGATCAGCATCCAATGAAGGATGCATGGGACTTTGCCTCAGACAATGTGCCTATCATAGCTAGAACAATTCATGTCCAGGTGCCCATACACTAGGATTTCAAAATTATGCTGTGGGTGTTCTAAAATGTTGTGGCTTATTAGGATGGTGAGATGAGTTTTATAGTTTGTTCTAGAATTGTTTTGTATTTAATTGAGTTTCATTGTTCTATATCTGTTATTTAGGTGAGGAAGAAAGGGGGTCATGGATGATTGTTTTGCGTTTATATTTAATTTGCATAGTGATCGTTTTGACCTGAAAGTGTAATACTGTGATCTGAAATGGTTATACCATGATCTGGAATGGTTATACTGTGATTTCTTGTAACTGGAGTGGATATAACTCTAGTTGGGGGTGTTCATAGGATATTCTTGCTCCATGAAACAAGTTCTTGATCAGTAACAAGGCAGAAATAGGCAAGTTTCATTTTTAGGTGCCAACAGTATAGCTGTTAGCACATAGTGTGGTTATATGAATTCATTTGTGCATTTAGTCAAGTTTAAAGCTGCATTGAGTGTGTAAGGGATTTGACTACATGTTATCATTGATGATGTCAGTGATAGGACTTTTAGGGCTTGGCATAGAGTTTTAAACCTTTACAAGCCTGGATTTGATCCCCTGTATTGCACAGTTTTTTCTTCTCACTACAATTTCTGGTTGCATGAAAAATTGTTAGATGTATTTGCTGATGTAGTGTGGGGTTTCTGCAATGCCAAATAGCAGACCTTCAGATAATTTAACTTAATTCTACAGTATGTTGTAGTCAATTAAATTAGTCCCAGTTGAGGCTTCTCTAGCTATGAATACAATTTGAGTGACCTGTTGTAGGTTGTGACATAATATCTCCACCACAGGAACTGCAAGCACTTACCTGTATTCAGTGGCACAATAAATTTGTGTTTTCATAACAGGTAAAGGGTCAGTGGGTCAGATCCTGGCAGGGACTTATATATCTTTGTTGTAAGATGGAAACTCACTTGAGTGGCAATTCATGGTAGTCTGCAGTTGAAATAGTAAATTGTATGAAAAGTAAATTAAAGCAGCAGAACTAAAAAAATTTGCTTTTTTGACAGTTTATTCTCTGTGCCCTGCTAATCATATACCTGGTACTGTTTTTCACCGACATTGTACTATCGTAGTGTAATTTGCTGTTATTCTCTGCTTTTGTTTACATTTCTGCCACTAAGCATGTTGCACTGGAACCCCCTCTGCTGCCAACTATGCATGTGCAACTTGCAGGGACATCAGGAATGGTCAGCAGAGGGTCCCTCTGCTGTTGTCATAAGACCTGATGTGACCTGTAGAAAAAGCGCAGCAGAAACTTAGTCACCATATTTGTTGTAGCACTACAACAATTCAAATAAATTGCAAATATCTAAAAAAATAAAAATGACTGAAAAAAACATTTACAGGTATGGAAACTGGAACTTTGGCTGCATGCTTACAGCTGAAAAACTGAATTTTGATAGCTCACTTCCTGATTTCGTACTACTGCTGCTTTAAGCTAAAAACACCAGTTTTTGAAGTTAAATCACCTGCTGGTTTTAGATCCCCAGTCACCTGTTTTGCAAGTTGTGACATAGCCTCTACACCATAGGAAATGTAACTCACTTACCTAAAGCTCTGTTGCACAGTGAATGTGTGTTCACTTTGTAGACAAAGGATCAGTGGTTTAATTTCATGTAGACACAGTTTGAACCCTGCTGGGGACTTAAACATTTATTTCAATGTTGTTTTAAGATGGAAACTCACTTGAGTAGTAATCCATAGTGTTGTGGAGTTGGAATAGTACATTACATAACTACATTCAGGTAAGAACTACAGTTTGTGAAAGTAAATCACCTGCTGGGATTAGATCTCCTGTCACTTGTTTTGCAGGTTGCAACATAACCTGTACACCATAGAAAATGCAACTCACTTTCCTGCAGCTCAGCGGAATATTGAATGTGTGTTCACGCAGCAGGGCAAATGATCAGCAGTTAAAATCCTGGCAGGAACCTAAACATTTCTTTGAAAAGATAGAAACTGACTTGGGTGGTGATTTATGGAGGTGGGGAACTGGAATAGTAAAGTATATGAGAAGGAAATGTAGCTCAGAAGAAACATTTGTGAAAGTAAATCACCTTTTGGGATTAGATCCACCGTCCCATTTTGTAGGATGTGACATGACTCTACAGCACAGGAATTGCAACTCACTTATCTGTAGCTGAATGGCACACTGAATGTGAATGCTTAACAGGTAAATGATTTGTAATTCAAATCTTGGCAAGGTCGCACACCTTTATTTATTTATTTATTTTTAGACAGAATTCATGGTGGTGTAGAATTGGAATAGTAAATTACATAAGTACATTTAGCTAAGAACAAGCTTGAGAAAGTAAATTGCCTGCTGGGATTAGATCCCCAGTTTGTTTTGCAGGTTATGACATAACCATTGAATCATAGGAACTGCAGCTTACTGACTTGCAGCTCAATGGCACACTGAAAATGTGTTTGGTTAGTAGGTAGAATATCAACAATTGAAATCCAGGCAGGGGCATAAGCATTTTTTTTTTCAAATTTATTGTGTAAGATGAAAACTCAAGTGTGTCATGATACATGGTGATGTGGAGCTAGGATAGTAAATTATATGAGAAGTAAAGTTTGCTGAGAACAAGAATTTGTAAAAGTATATCACCTGCTTGGATTAGGTCCCCAGTTACATGCCTTGCAGTTTGTGACATACGTCCACACCACAGGAATTGCAACCCATTTATCTGCAGCACAGTGGCAGACTGAATGTGTGTTTGCTTAATAGGCAAAGGATCAATGGTTTAAACTGAGGTTGACATTATCTGAATCTTGGTGATGATTTAACATCTTTTTCAAATTTTCTGTAAGATGGAAACTCACTAAAGTATTGATTCATGGTGGTGTGGTGTTGGAATAGTAAATTACACCTATCCAAGTACATTCAGCTAAGAATACATTTGTGAGGGTAAATCCCCTGCTGGGAGTAGATCCCTTGTTCCCTATTTTTCAAGCAAGCAACCGAGCAAATCTTTATTTACATAGCACCTTTCTAAAACCAAGGAGCTATACAGGAAAAATACAATAAAACATATAAATAACAATAACTATACAGATGTGCAAATTAATGGACCCTATTCATAAAGGCCATCCGCTATGCACAAAACTGTCAAAAAAGCCGGTGCACAGCTGTGTGCCACGTAGCCAATACGAAATACTCGGTATGCACAACATAACCCAACATGCCCCAGGAGACCAGGGCAGTGACAGAGGAGGCATGCAGCAACCCAAAAGGGTGGGTTAGATCCAGTGCAAGATGACAGCAATGCCTCTTGACCCCACCATATATGACGATATGGAACCGCAATGTGTCAGCGATATACACAGTGCAGAAGAGATATTTCTGCAGAGAACAGCAGCAGCAACCATGCACCTGAGGAGTGTGTGGGGACAACCACCATGTGCCCAACCAGCAATGCTGGTGGATGCAGCATGGGTGGGGGTGGCGGTGGGAAAAGGCAGCAATCCCCAAATTTCACAGAGGCACAAGTGGCCATCCTTGGTACCGAGATCTGCCAGTATTATGATGTGCTGTTTAGGTGTAGGTTACTGGGCACCCCAGCAGAGACTAAGGCCCACATATGGCTGGACCTGCAGGTGGCAATCAATACCGCCAGACCGGAGGCATGCACACTGGCAGCCATCAAACACAAGTGGCATGATGTCCAGTCCCAGGTGAAGAGATGGCTAGGCTGGCACGGCTGTAGCAGGGTGCCACAGGAGGAGGACCACCACCCCCTGACCCACCACTGATGCCCATTCAGCAATAGGTGATAGACACCATCAGTGATGTCCTCACGGATGGTGAGCTGGATGGACTGGACAGCATGTCAGGTAAGTGCGACGTGGGGGTGCACAGATCACAACCACAGTACTATTGTACAGCAACAGTCACTGACCACCTGGCATGCTCCACCCTACAGTGCCAGAGAGGAACCATCCAGCATCAGAGGAGGAGAAGGAGGAGGGCCGCTGAGGGTAGGTGGTGAAGGTGGCTAATGGCAGTAACACAGGGCATGACACTGCACATGATGGACATGCAGGTAAACTAACCAATGTCCCCCCATCCCCCACACAGGGATGCAGCAGCAGGGAACCAGGGACATGGAGGATGATGACACCCAACAGTCTGCCATGCCCAATGACCACCACGGCAGGGATCAGGGATGGACTCCAGAGCGGCAGCTGCTGGAGGATGGAAATGGACCTGGCATGGGCCAGCACACACTGGTGACCAATGATGGGGAGACACAGGAGAGCAGTGCTGGGGCAGAGCAGCCATCACCCAGAATGGACCACAGCAGTGTGGACATCTGTGTTCCACCCAAGGACAGCTGCGCCACAACCGCAGGTACATCAGCACCCATCACACCAACTGACACACAGGAGCCAGACACGAGTGCCTACGAGAGCCCCCCTCCAGCAAGGCACCACAGACAGGGCACCAGTGGTGCCCTCCTTGCCAACTATTACCCTGACCTCTGTGGGCTGGAGCGGGACCACCAGCAGACTACCAGGGAGTGCTTGGAGGCAGTGCACCACCTCACAGAGGTCATGGTGGGTCCGTGCATGCACAGGAGAGGCTCACAGAAGGTGTGGCCATGGGCATGAGGGAGCAGGAATGGATGGCAGAGGTGATGACTGCAGGGGTGCACTCCCAGGAATGCCTGGAAGATGAGGTGGCCACAGGGGCATGCACACAGGAGCAGACTGCAGACACCCTTCTAGCCATAGCCACCCACCTTGCTGCCCAACAGGGATGTCTTGCTAAGGCTACACCAGTGGCACTGGCTAGTATGCCTAACCCCATGCCCGTGGAACCACAGGTGAGGTGTGACACTGCCAGACAGCACTCCCAACCAGCAGCAGGTGGCATCGAGCCAGAGCCTGGCACAAGTACTGTGACACGTCATTCGTGCCATGAACAGGCATCACAGGTGGCCACACAGCCAGCAGGCATGGCACAACGCACAACAGTGAACAGAAGGGTGCACAGCTGCAGTGGACACACACTGAGGCCAGAAACACAGTGAGGTGGTATGGATGACACACACTCATATGACCACCATGAACATACCACAACCACGACCACCACCACCCCCTCACACCACAGCACACATGCTGGTCAGATATGACACCCCATGGACCAGTGCCACCTGGGAAGGGAGCAGGGTGCTGGAACCACAGGCCTGCATCATGCAACCCCCTGGGAGACACCCACCATGCAGCATGCACTCGGTTGTATACAGTGCATGCAGCGATGTGTGCTTGGTGTGGCCCACGGCACACCACTCACACACACCAGACATGGTGGACTGCTTGTGTGAGGTGCACGCCGATGGCATGATGTGTCTGTGGCCACACATGTAGAATGCACACCATGCACATGCTGGATCAGTCTGCCACACTCATCATCATCAGCATGTACGCCGCCTTACCTGTTGAAAGCGCCATGTTCCATGTGATTGCACACAGCCCAGCAGCAATGCATCCCACTGCTTTGTTGCCCCTTGGCAGCACCCTGGCACCCTCCCCAGGTGGCACTGGTCCATGGGGTTGCTGCAGTAGTTCCTCACCATCCTCCTCTTATGTACATCAGGAGCTCCTGCAACATGCGGTGCATACAGATGTTGTTCAGCATGTCACAGGTGGTGAACACTCTGCGCGCGATCCCCAGCACAAGCCACCCATGTGGTCCAGGTAGCAGAAATGCATCTTCATCAGCCCTGTGGTGAGTTTCATAATGCTGCATGCCTGTATATGAGCTGTATTGTATGCCTCGTCAGCACGTTGCCGTGGAGCCATATATGGTGTCAGGAGTGTTGTCCTCAGTAGTTAACCACTGTCACCTGTGAAAGTGGAGCAAAATAAAGCCATTAGTGATGCTGGGGCAAATGTGCCACCAACGTATCCACATGATGTGATGGGGGCTCACCCAACTGTCAGCTGTAGCCCTCCAGTTGCTGGACCAAATGGCATCTAAGTCAGCTGTTCTCATAGATGTATGAGTCATGGATAACCCCTGGAATCATGCCAGGACATTGGTCAGAATACCCATGGCATCGCAGATGACCTGACAGTTAATGCTGTGGAAGCCCTTAAGGTTCCTGTAGGCCTCCTCATTGTTGGATGGGGTGAGGATGGGCCCATACATGCAGTAGATCACACCCACCATGTTTGGCATGCCATAACTCTCCAGAAATGTGCTCTTGATAGCCATGAGCCCTGCCTCTTCTGTGGGAAAAATGATGTGCCTCTCCCAGTGCTTCACCAGGGCATCAGTCACCTGGTGCAGCACCCATGACATTGACGACTGACTCACCCCATCATGTCACCTGTCACCCTCTTGAAGGTGCCCTTGGCATAGTATTGCAGGGCACACAGCACCTTTCTCTCCTCGGACATGGCCATGGAGTGCTTGGTGGTCAGTCAGATTGCATCCTCCACCAGGTCACAGATGTACCGTAGTGTGCTGTGGTCAACCGGGTAGCACTGTAGAGTGTTGGTGGGGTGCAGTGTTTGGGCAACAAGTTGTGCCTGAATACCCTGTGATGGCACCTTGGTCTGCAACGGTGCTCAACAATGGCCTCCTCAAGGAGGAACATATCAATCAATCAATCAATCAAAATCTTTATTTAACCAGGTGAAACACTATTGGGCAAAACTCATTTACAAAGTGGACCTGGACATCCATACAGTGATAAACATAACAGACAAGGGTTATACAGAGTCAGGAATTGAGGACAGTAAACATTATGCACTAGAGTCATCACAAGCACAGGAAATGAGAAAGCAGTATACATAAGTACTGGAAAAAACAAAATGACATAAAAGTCAGTATATTTACAGAATTTTGAGTATACCCTTTGCAGGGGTATCCTAAGTGCATTTAAGGACAGCAAAATTTGGTTTAGCCTGAACTAGAGACAATCTATAGTCCACTTAGGCAGAGAAAGTTACAAAGAGTAGAGGGAGGTAAGTGAGTATGAGATCTAAGGGGGAACATGGAGGGAAAGGATAGAATAATTTATGAGTAGTAAGGAGAAATTAATAGTAGGGCTGAGGATAATGTTCAGGGGAAAGGTAGGGAAGGATGAGATGTACTATCCCAGACAGCTTGCTTCCTACTAGGGTATAGTCATTAGTGGTAACAGTTGCAGGAGTCACTGACACGTTTTTTAGTAATGTTCTGAATGTTGCCATTTTAACAAGGTAGGAAAA
Source organism: Neoceratodus forsteri (assembly GCA_016271365.2). Classification (NCBI taxonomy): domain Eukaryota; kingdom Metazoa; phylum Chordata; order Ceratodontiformes; family Ceratodontidae; genus Neoceratodus; species Neoceratodus forsteri. Next base: position 806,037,414 of record CM057459.1, read on the forward strand.
TTTCAGGGATTTCTGTAAGGAGTATATCTAGTAGTGCCCCAGAGCACATTGCAATGCCAATACGTGTACCACTCTTAGTGTTTGCAC